>JAYDZK010000006.1:12026362-12063636 GCA_034509185.1 Euphonia xanthogaster
GGGCGGGCGCGGCTGCCGCGGAGCGCCCCGCACAAAGATGGCCGCGCCGAGAGCCTCAGCCGCTCATGTGAGCGCTGCCCCGCACAAAGATGGCGGCGCCGGGCGCGCACCCCGCCCCCGCCCGGCCGCCCGCAGCGGGAGCTGCCCGGAGCAAAGATGGCGGGCGCGGAGTCCTGACACCGCAGGGTTCCCTCACGTGGCAGCGGCTCCTCCCTCCCCATTGCTCCCGCTTCTCCCTCTGCCGGAAACGGATCCCGCTGGTCTCCGGGCAGCGCCGGGGCCGAAGCGGAGGGAACTGCCCGTGCCCCGGTGCTCGGCGGGCAGGCAGGTAACAACTGAGTGCGGCAGCTGTAGCGACCCGGCCCGGGCCCGGGGAGAGGCGCGCCCGCTTTGACCCGGGCTGCTGCGGGGAGGGGGCTGAGGAGCGCGCGGGGCACCCGGTTCTGCCCGCCCGTGATGCCGGGGCTGCCCGGGCTGGGGAGGGCTCGGCCGGGCTCGGCGGAGGTGGCATCTACCCCGAGGCCTCCATCGCCTCCTGCCGTGCCACGGTGGCGGTCCCGGAGTCGCGGTTCGGAGCCTTCGCCTTGTGTTCAGCATCAGGGAGTGAGAGAGGTGTGTCTGCATCGGGCAGATTACGTCAGGCTATAGTGGTTGTGTCTCGTGGTGTGTCTGCAAATAAACGAAGCGCTGAATGAGATAAAGTTTTTCTAGCCCCTCACAAATCTTTTAATTCTTTCAGGTGTCAGATATGTTCTTCCACCCGTCGTGGTTTCAGAGGCAGGGTTGTTGCCGTGCGTGGCTTAGAGGCTGTAGTACGGGAACGGCCGGCTAATGGAAGCAGACCGAGCCCTCCTTAGTCCTGGGTGTTGTGCAGCTGCACATCTGCGCACAGCAGTTGGACAAACGGGGCCTAAGCTGAACCAACAAATTTGCTGTCACCACATTAAGTCTTGCCACGGCTCAAAAATGTCAATCAAACAAGTCGTGTACCTGGGATTGAAGAGATTTGAGCTTGTAGAAGAAAAATGTCCTGGGCTTCTGTGGCATAGTTATGCATCCTTCTTTTAGGAAGGATGCATCCTTCCATAGTTATGCATCCTTTACATCTTCATAGTTTGTATCCTTCTTTTGCCAGAATATTCCAGAGACCATCTGTGATTGTCTTCAAGATAGTTTCGCTTAATGAGGTATGGGAGAGAAGGAGCCATGTCAGAAGAAGCTGTTACTGAGACACGATTTTCTCTGAAGACAGTAGCTTTACAGGTGTTTCATCTTCCCCTTTCCTGGTATTATTCTCTTAACCAGGTAATAAATACATTATCTCAATTTTATTACTTTTGTTATACATTTGGAAGTTTATTGCAGTGTTGTATGCGCTCATGTGACTGTGGATTAAATTTGTACAGAATACATTGGGGTTTAGTTTGTTTATAACACTGCACTATAATAAAAGTGTCTTTTTGTCTTTTTCTACTACGAAATTCTTAGTACATCATCATACATCTGCTTTACCTGCAGTGTCTGTGTATCTCCATTTTGTAACAGTGCAGTGATTCTCAAGATATCAAAATTCTCAAATTTGGGAATTTGTCTTTTTGTTTTTTCTTGTAGATTTTGTTGTATTTACAAGCTAAACATAACTGACATTGAATTTTGAATAAGAGTATTGAGTGCTGCTTTTCAAACTAGGTCTTTAATATGACTGTATTCAATCACACACTTATAAGCAAAAGCTATGCCATATTTCACAGTTCCCTGTAAGTACTTTTCTTTTACTGCATATGAAACCAAGATAAGATATTCTCAGTCTTAGCTGCATATGCTCATTTCTACTTTTTTTCTATATATTAAATACTTCAAAACTCTCACTGCAAGATCACTCTTTTCTTTTTCATGTGGCAGCATACTCATGACCTTTTAAAATACCACATGCCACTCCCTTATGTGCAACTATTAACATTCCTCTTTTTAGAGGTCTTCATTTCAGTGTTAGTCAATTTTTGATCATGTTTGTAGTCACACACAAATTTAGAAAAATCCTTTTGCAGTTCTTTGAAACTGCAATGTTTTAACATTTAGTTTTGTGATCTTAGAGATTTTAATCTCAGGTGTTTGGTTGTTAACTCTCTTCTGTGAAATACAGTAGTCTTTTGTAAATTTTGTAAGTTTTGTGTTGGTGCTGTGTTCCAGGCATTTCCTTTTCCTCATGGTGTATAGTGGTAGTTGTAGAACTCAGTCAAGACATGGTACCAGGAAGGGCAGGGTTCTCAACAAGTCAAAGGTGCTTGACTTGTTGACTGTAAACTCAGTGCAGAGAGAAGCTTGCAGTGTTTCTTCAGATTGCACAGTGGTAATAGTCTTTAGCAACTGCAGAGCAACCAGGAGTGCCAGAGTGCTCTGTGTACTCTCTCTGGTATGAGGAATCATGTTACACAAACACCATATGAGGCTCAAGGACTGTGGATCTGGTTTTCTCCCAGCTTTCTGTTCCTCAAGCAGGATAAGTTTCCAGAAGATTTTAGGAATGTGAACTGTGGTTTCCAGTTAAATGGCACTTTCCTTGTAATTTTGCGTGTTACAAATTTTGTTAATGGTTTTTGATACAAGTTGCTTGTGTTTGTGGCTCTCATTTACTAATTTAAACACCTATACACCTATGACTGAAAGAGATCCAAAATAAAATGCAAATTTTTTTTTCCAAAACTTAATTTAGAGAAATGTGTTTAAGTACATGTTCTACTCAAATTGAAACACCACACAAGAGTTGGCATTAGGATCTTCCACTCTTTCACAGTGCAAGAAGTAGTATAGTTGGGAAAGGCGAGTTCCCTCTCAGTATTTTTTTGCTGTTAGAGATTTACTTGAAGCCCTGCATTGTCTTGGCATTGGGAAGAAATTTAAAAAACCCAGATCTTTGTTTGAAAATCATTTGCTTAGATCCCCATGGTCTGTGGATTCGCAATATACCTTATTGTTCTTGGTGCTGCAGTCTCTCAGTACGTATACTTGCAATTAAATCACACTTTTATTTTCAGATAAAGCTTTCCCCGGGGTTAAAGAAACTTTTCACAGTAACAGCAGTGAGTGCAATATCTGTGATTTTTCTGGCCCATCACTTTAAAAGAAGGCGTGGAAAGAAAAACAAGAAAGTGCCACCATGGGAACCAGCTCATCTCGTATTAGAGTGTACCAAGGCAGCTGCTTCAGAAAAAGGTAAGTCATGGAACACCCCAAGTTGGGGGTTTTTTGTTGTTTTCTTGGAGAGGAAAGAAAGTTGTGTGAGGGGATGGGTATGCATAGCTGTAGTAGTAAACCAAACTATTTTCCTTTGATCATGGAATAGTTTGGGTTGGAAAGGACTTTTAAAGTTCATCCAGTCCACCCCCTGCATTGAGCAGGGATACCTTCAGTTAGACCAGGTTGATCATAGCCCCATCCAACCTGGCCATGAGTGTTTCCAGGGATGGGGCATCCATGACTTCTCTGGGTTTTAGCACTCTCATTGTAAAAACTTTCTTCCATGTTATCTAGTGTAAATTAGCCCTCTTTTAGTTTTAAAGCCATAACCCCTTATCCTGTTGCAGCAGATCCTGCTGGAAAGTGTTCCCATGTTTCTTAAAGGGCCCCCTTCAAGTGCTGAGAGGCTGCAGTAAGGTCTCACTGGAACCTTCTCCAGGCTGAATAACCCCAACTTTTAGCCTTTGCTCAGAGGGGAGGTGCTCCATCCCTCTAATCATCTCCACAGGATGGAACACCTGAGTAGGTTCAAATTTTTGGACTTTAAATTTTGAATTTGTCAAATTAGAAACAAAATTACAGTATCCTACAAAGAAGCTGGGCTTCTTGTAAAAGGTGAAGTTTTAATCAGGAAACAGGATTAAAACTCTTTTGATCAGTAGTATGTTAACAATGGGTTTTGCCATTTTTGTATGTGTATCTCAATATGGAGAAGTTCAGATCTGATTTTTTATAGAATAGGTGAATAATTAAGCTAAAATGCATAATTATTGTTACAGGCAGTTAATTCTAATGTGTAGTTTCTCAAGTAGAACTGTAAATAAAAGAATAATTGTTGCTTGCTTTTAAACTGGATTTTATTGAAAAGAGTAAATGCAATTCTTGATAGATTTGCACAAGAAGCAATATCTTGAGTTTGCAAGAGCTTTAAAATAAATGTGTCTCTTAGGTTCTAGTTGTTCCAGTAGTCGACAAAACTTGACTCTTTCTCTGAGCTCTGCCAAGGAAAAAGGATCTCAGTCCTGTATCTATGCAAATGGAGGACTTTTCAGTAAATACTCTGGTTCAGTTCAAAGCCTGGCCTCGGTAAGTAAAAATGTTTTAAGGCTCTTGAATGTCTGTTAACTTCTATTGGATATGCATCAAAAGGCTTCACTGAGCTGAAGGAAGCTTCCTGAATGAACTGCACGGGCAGCTAGAGATGCTGAGAAACCACTGTCCTTACCACAGAGTAAAACCAGTTTCTAGGCAGATGGCTTGGATGTGATGTACTCTGGCAGGAATGTGATTTTAAGGATACTCTCTTTTGTTTTTCAAGGTTCAGAGTGCCACCTCTTGTCCCAGTTGTGCTTGTGCCAATTCTAATTCCTGGGATAAAGCAGATGAAGATGACCTTAAGCTTGTCAATATTCCAGTGACTACACCTGAAAATTTGTATTTGATGGGTAAGTTGTAATAAGAACATTCAGCATCTGCTTAGAATGAATGTAAATTATTTCTTGGCTTTATGGTAGAGTGACACAAAATATTACTGTGTTCTTTCTCAGTGTCCTGTTGGCAAGTGTCTGAGAACATTTCCATAAAATAATGAAATCATACTTGATCTAAAGTTAGTTTTCTAGAATGCTTTTTCCTCCACTATTTTCAGTAGTAATCCTTAAAATCAAGTCCTGACACATGGGGAAAATGATCACGTTTCTTTACACGAGAAAGAAGGTAAATATGTACTGGGTATATACTGATATAGGCTGGGCAGTGATGTTGTTTCAGCTTACATCTTTGTGATAATTATGCTTATTTTAGCTGCGTATTTTCCCGTGTCTGTAAAACGTGAGTGCAGCTGAAGCTGATCCTGCTGTGCCCTAGGTATGGAGCTGTTTGAGGAGGCACTGAGGCGCTGGGAGCAGGCCCTAACTTTTCGTAACAGGCAAGTTGAAGATGAAGCAATCTGTGGTTCCATTAAGCTGGGTGCAGGAGATGCAATTGCAGAAGAAAGTGTAGAAGTGAGTACATCCCATCTGTAATCTACTGATGCTGCCCTGACTATTTGTTCTGTGTTATTACCTGAATCTTTGCAAATTCAATTACCAAACTTGACAATTGATTCAATTTCCAATTTAGAGGTATTGTATTTAAAGGAGATCTGAGTTCATTTCTTCTCACTTTTTTGGTTGGTTATTTGGAGGAAGGCATGGGAAGGGAGCTAACATTATTTATCTTTTGGCAATTGCTGATGCATCAGTGTTTGCTTCTGGACAGTATTTTCAAGCTATCAAGCAAATGACTTCCCTGCACGTAATCCCTTGGGTCCTCTCTTTCTTTTATGATTATCTGAGAGGGTATCTGCTTGCCAGAGATAAATGTCTCAGGGAAAAATGATCAGTTTGTGCATGTTCACAAACAATATGCTTAAACTTTATTTGTTTTTCTCCGTTCTTATAAACTAAATGCTAAAAAATATTTTGAAATAAACAGATATGTGTTACTTTCATTATTTCTAGTGCAGCAAATATCACAGATAATTTTAAATTATTTTTAAATTTAGATTTTATTTTTATTACTCTAAATAAAAATGTGTGTGTTCTGGAAAGTGTATCTGTTGTGGATGTTGAAGTTTTCATCTGACAGTGTCCCTGTGTGGTTTGTAAGAAATTAATGTGACACAGTTTGCTCTGTGAAGGCTTAATATCCTTGTATTTTACAAAGGAATCTTGCAGGCTGAAAGCAAATAGAAAAGCTCCTAATGTCTATCTTCTTGCAGGATATCATTAGTGCTGAATTCATTCATAAGCTTGAATCTCTTCTTCAAAGAGCTTATCGTCTTCAGGAAGAGTTTGAAGCCACCCTTGGGGTCTCTGATCCTGCTGCTCTAGCTAATGATATTGGTGAGTACTGCTACTTTACATCTTTTTTGCTTGTAATTATGGCTCTTGGGGGGAGGACTGAAATATCCACTGAGCAAAATTATATCAGTAAATCAACACCAACAACAAAAAAATCACATTCTTTATATTATTATGTTGTGTTTGAAGTGGTTCTATTTTAGATAACAAAGGATTGAAAGGAAATTGTTTTCTTTGTAACTTCTCAGTATTTAAACATTTATACAGCAAGAATATGTGACCCTTTTTATAGCTTGGGTGTTCAGAGGTTTTATGCATCTTCTGAACTATGAAACTTGATATGCTTTTTTGTCATAATTTTTTTACCAAAATGGAAAATTAAACTAGAAAGACTTAATCTGAGGCAGATTTCCATTAGCAAAGGTCTTATCTCTCTCTGGTGAGTGAAATATACCAGTTCTGAGTGACTAAGCTGTTACAACAGCGAATATAATGCGTAGTTGCTGCCTGACATGCTGATTAACTACAGATAGTTTGATTATTTTTGTTCAAAGAATTGGATATTAAAGATGGATGCTGTTGTACCCTTTCATAATTCAAGATGAAGCATCTGTTCTCAAATAAGTGTAGAGTTTACAGGCAGAGCACGTTCTGAGCTCAGTCTGGCAGGAGCTGTGTTGCCTGGCACGAGGTGGCAGTGCTGTGCTGTCCTCTCCTGGCCCTCCTCATCCTGCATTGACCAAACACAGCCTTGACAAGGGGGGAATTACATTTAGGTCAGAGCTGGCTTTCTGACTCATCTGCATACACCTGTAAATGTAACCCTTACAGCAAAAAAGCATTTGAACGTTTCATTATGGTATCTGAAACCATCGGGCAAGTTGCATTGTATATCTCATTATAATTAGAATTTCATTTATGATTTCTGTATGCAGGCCAAATTAATAAAATGGTACTCAAAGGACTTCATGTGAATGCTCAGTGTGTTTATTTATTGTTTTGTTTAATTATCCCGGGAGTATTTACGATTAATATTTCATTTTTCAGATGTGATAACTAAATTCTTGTATACCAAGAATGAGAATTTGATTACTTTCAAATGTTCTTTATAGAAATAATTTGTGATCTCTTGAGTTACTTTATTATTTAAATTTTATTTGTGCTGGACCAGATGAGTGAGGAAAAAAGTAATGAACTGGTTTAGTGAATACTGTTTTCTGTGTTCAGGATTTGGAGCTTTTCATCATTATCTTTCTTGAATTTTTGACTTGAACAGCAAGTATATTAAAGGATGCTTTACTTTTTCAGAATGTTTTAATAAAAAAGTCAGAAGGACAATCTCCTGTGAAGCACTTGTGATGCCTGGAAGGATTCAAGAGTCACAAGAATAAGCAAGTCCAAAAAATTTATTAAATCCCAGTGATCAAAAGAAATAAAGATAGTACAGCCTTCTTTGCACTACTAAGAATAAGAATAATACTCTACTGCAAAATACAAACTACGGTTCTGAACAGAAACAAAAGTGGAGGGTCCTATGCTATGTAGGAATGACTATAATTTGTGGCAAAAGAGGTAGCTGAGATGTTTTTCTGGATTATTTATACCTAAAACTTCTTAAAGAAATTAGATAAAGAAAGCATCCTAATCTACCATTTACTATTCACTTATCTTGGAAAATGGGAATGGGAGTTGTTTGTCTGTTTGTTTGTTAAGATTTTGAGATAAATGGGCATTTCCCAGTCATTTGGAACAATCTCGAGCGTGTCATGCCTGTGAAACAAGAGTTGCTAATTTGCAGTTCTGTTACCACAGCCAAAATAATACAGTATTTAATTAGTGCCAGTTGATACAATTTCAAAGCAGGTAAGTTTTCTTGAACTGTAGGTTTTAGAGAGATCTGCAGTTTGGTGAATTGGTATAGCATAAATTAGGTGATAATATTTAGCTCACTGATGTGAACATTTATTTATATTTCTGCCCACTGTTAAGAGAAAGATTTACCTTTTAGGGAAGATATTTAGTCAAATGCTGTAATTTTGTTGACCATATAATTGATTATGAAATCATTGTAGAGCTGGAAGTTGATACAAATTTATAATTTAGGGCATTTAAAGTATTGAATTAACAAAAAGCAAAGATTAGTAATAAAGATCTGAATAATCTCTTTAAATAGTAACAAACTACATTTGTACTACCAATCCTGGTAGGTATGAATTGTACATATAAGTGAGAGATTTTAAAAGAAAAATTATGAAGAAACGCTTTAGGAAAGTTACACATCATAATCAGTGTAAGCTCTTTGCACATTGCTGCAGAAAAAAACCTTTCTAACCTTTGGCTGTGTGCAAAGGACAGCAGCAGCATAGAGGCAGAGATGCAGTCTTGGGTTGGTGTGGTTTTAGAATACTGTGTCCAGTTCTCTTGGTCATATTTCAGAAGATTTGAGATTCTAAACAGCTCAAAACAAGCCATAAAAATTTTCCATGTTTTGGAAAAACAAGCTAATCTGTGGTTCATGTTGAGCATGTCAGCTCCTTATTGAAGAAAACACTGAGAGGTGACTGACTTGTTCTGAATAGCTACTTACACACGGAAAAGCTATGTGGTGCTGGGGGATTTGTAGACCTTGTTGTCAGAGTCATAACTAGATCAAATTCCTACAAAGGAAGATACAAACCCAGGATTAAATGGTCAGTGTGGTCTTTCTGGCATTTAAGTATTTCCCCTTGCTACTACTTTTCCTTCTTCTGTGAGCCTTGGAGTGAATAGATAAAGTCCTTGTCTTTAATAAATTTGTAATTGCCCCATCCATGGAAGTGCTCAAGGTCAGGCTGGACAGGGCTTTGAGCCGCTTGATCTAGTGTTGGCAGGGCTGGAACTAGATGGTCTTTAATGTCCCTTCCAACCCAAACCATTCTGTGATGACACTTACAGTTCATTACAAATGCTTATAACCAGCTCTTGTGCTTCAGGGTTTCAGCTGTTCACCAGCAACAAGAATCAGAAAATGTTTAGCTCTTTTTTTTTCTCTTATACATAGGAAAGATAGATATGGTTTGTGGATTTTTCTTCTGTTTCCTCTACCTGAAGTGCTTGTGACCAGCCACAGCTGGAGTTGAGGCTCTGACAGTTGGACAGATGCTATCAAGTGCTACATAAATGCCTGAAAGGCACTTCTTGTTCTTACTTACAAGAATGGAAGATGTTTATAATTTAATTTATAAGGAACTCCAAATTTGTTCAGAAGGAAACTTACAGAGGTAAAAATTTTTAGCATTTTCTCAATTTTGGCTTTCTCTGTAAATTCTTCTGTCAAACTTCTGGAGCTGCTGAAACCTCTCTCCTGCTATTTATCTACTGTTCAGAGATGCTGCTCCTACCCAAAACCTTTAAATGTTACTCTTCCCAACGTTTCCCTCTACCAAATCAAATTTAGATCTTAGTGCTGCCATCGATAAATCATACCACAGACTTGCTTTTCACTTTGTGATCCCACTTACTATTTTAAGTTGGTTGTGCATGATAAACAATTTGCCAAGCAGCAGCCTTCTGGAGGAGTCTGAGGGTGACGTGTCACATGGGAGAGTCAGGAATGAGTTACCTGGGGGCCTGTTGGAATACAAGAGCTTATCACTGCAGCCACTGTCTTTCTTCATGTGCTGTGTCTGAAGTGCCTCTCTTCTGCCTGCTAGGACAGCTACTTCTGATATTTCTAAGTATTCAGCTTTCAGCAGTGCAGAAGACAGAGGTGTAAATAAATACATTTTCTGCCCGTGAGTAGAATAATATTAAGAGTAATAATAATAAAAATAATTGCAAATAATAATTTTCAACTTGGTACGCTGTTGTTGACTTAAAAATTATTAATACCACCCTGGAAAGGACTTGCATTTTAAATAGATGAAGTAATGGAATGCCATTGTGTTCACTGTTGTTGCATCCTCCACTGGACTTTCAGTATTATCATATAAATCGGTGAGCTAAAATAGGATTTCTGTAGGAAAAGTACTTCTGGACATGAAAATAAAAGAAATATGTAGGGCTAAACTGTGTTTGTTTTTATGCTGTGCCTCTTTTAGTACTGTGAACCAGCATGGAAAGTCAAAGGCTGTCCTGAGGCAGCCATGAGGCTGCACTCTGTCAGAAAGGAGGCAGCTGGCACAAAACCGTGAAACAAAATATTCATCCTGTTATTTCTGAGTGATGAATGTAAAGGTGTGTAGAGGGTTAAAAGCTTCCAGGACTTTCAGTAGTTTGCCCTTGAAGAAAGCTCTCCGCATTTTTGTTTTCCTGTTTAGATATTTTCTAGCAGACTGAAATGTTAGTTGAGTTAACTTGGGAGGAATGCAAAGAGTTGGGAGGGAAACAATAGCTTTACTTACAAGCAGAATTTCAGGTCAGAGGGGAAAATTCTCAAATTGTAGGGTTCCTTGTCAGTGCTAAATTCCTAATACTTCATATTATTATTTTAATTTCTACTGTAAAAAGGAATGTAGGTATTCAAACTGATGGTGACTTGTGTACACTGGCCCTTAAACTTTTTGGCAATATTACAATGTTTTTGTGTTAATACATTTTAATTTTTATAATACTTTTTATTTGTATCAGTTACACAGCTTAAAACAAATTAGGTGTTTGAGCTACCACAGTAAAATCTCTCACAAAGGTCTGTGCTGTTGGATGATTTTGTTGAAAGGTTTGTCTGTTTCTTTTTTTAATTTTCTTCTCACACTCAAAGGTATGCCTGGCATTTTGGAGAGAATAAGCACAGCCTTTAAACTAGTCTCAAAACTGTTTGGAGAACTGATTTACATATTAGAAACCTTTTCTTCAGCAGCTCTTAAAACCAACAAAAATCTTTGCATAATCACTGAAGCTGTTGAAAACTCATTTTAATATAATTTATTAACACAGACCTCTGTAATGTCATCCTATCCATGGATTAATATCTACAGCCTGTATTTTCTTCCTGCCTCTGAATGTTATTGGAAAAATTTTAGTTTGAGTGTATTTTATTTGCCTATATACAACAAATGTTTCTAGTTATATTTCTTAGTCTCCAATGAGGAGCAGTTTTTAATACTTCACTTAGGTGAGCTCTAGTATTGCATACTAGAAACTAACCTAAAGAGTCATGTAACTTTTTGTGTTAGCATGAAAACTTTGGCTTGCTTTGTTCCTTCAAGATAAATTTACATTAAATAATTTCTTAATTTCTTGGAGAAGACCTAAACATTTTTCTAGTGGCTCAAACAAGATTGAAATCAAAACAAAAGAAAACAGCTTTTTCTCTAAGTGTGAAAATGTATTCATCCCTACAAATGAGGGAAAAGAAAAGAAAACAATATATATAAGTCTGAGGAAAAGCCCAGAGAAGTTATTCCAATCCTGTTTTTAAAAAATAATGCATATTTTGAACATAATTTTTAGCTATTGCACTCTGTTGAAGTTTGGTAACTGCTAAAACATGGTCTCTCATATTGCAACTTATTGCTGCAACTCCTTATTTCTGATGCCCAAGAGATACTCAAAGTGCAGATGTTTGAATTGGGTTGTATGTCTTCCCTAATCAGTAATATTTAAATCTTCCCTTTAAAGGCATTTGTCTAATATTGGTAACACTTCCTTTCTAAATGGCTGTCCATAAATTTTCTTATCACAAAGCACCTAGGTACAATCCTTGAATAGAATAAGATTGGTCATTAGAAGTTTAATCTAATACTGAAGCAAAAATGCTTTTGCAAACGTTTTGTCTATAAAAATATTGTAATGCTTGGCTTTCTCAGTGGTACTCTTAGTTTTGGCAATACTCTGCTAAAAATGCAAAGAGTTACTGCTGCTGGAAAATATTGGTGTTCATAATATGTATCTTTTTGTAGCTATTTGCTAACATGGAGTGTATTTTTCTGTTAATCCTAGAAGCTGAAATCTTTTCAACAGTGGCTCAAGAATTTCTATTTTACTCTTCTCTGACCCAGCAATGGAGAAGTCAAGGTCACTTACTATGGTCAATTAGCTTGGAGGTTTTTCCAAAAGTGCTTCCAATAAGATGAGAAAGAATGTTTCTGGTTTTTGAGGGCTCTCGTTACTGTTTGCCCAACAGCTTTGCCATTAGATCCAGCATTGCAGGCTATTTATACATCTCATTGCTTTCCCTTAAATGGCATCCCCAAGCCCTGTCTTCTTTCTGTCCACACCAAAACTCCTGTCTAAGCCCTTGTCTCTCTCACTTCTTGACTCCTGCCATGTTTCGTCTTGCCTTGTCCATTTAAAACTTGCTTGTCTGACATGGACTTAACTGCTCTTTATAAAAATCACCTTTGCGCATTTTTCAGACCAGATTATTCCTCTCTTAAGAGGTCTCTCTCCCTCGGGAACTTCTCTTCAAATGAAATACAAGCTGGTCCTCCTTTTAGCTCTAAAAGCTGCTTATAATGGAGCCACAATCCACCAACCATGATTTTATTTCCCAGACTTTGTTCAGTTAGCTGTTCCTGTGCATCCCTGCTCAGCCCTCCTAACACAAAATGCGTCTCAACTAATTCTGCTTGTTCTTTACAATGTGTGGGCAGCTGCAATTGTCTCTCAATTTTAAAAAAATTATTTTAAAAGTACATATTTACCTTATTTTTGAGTAAAGTAATCATTTTCATTTTCTCCACATGTCAGAGCTTGAATTAATAACTGCTTACCTGCATTTTGAAAAGTTATATAAAAGTGGAAAAAGGCCTCCAAATGCAGGAGGTTGGGGTTTTTTTATTTATTTCTCCTCTCTCATGTTTTTATGATACATTCTTAACAAGTTAGTTTGCAGATTCTTTTTCTTACTAGAAAAGGTGTTCGTGCACTTCTATTAGTTTGTATATATTGTGAGTATAAATGTTCTAGAGGTAGGAAAAATCAGATAGATAGCAATAAGTGAGGGTGGGATAAGTGTTTATTTTTCTGGCTGGAATACTGGCAGTGTGAGGTTTTATAAACTGATGATCAGGAACACGTTTTGGTCCATAGGGCCAATTCCTCTTTTAGAACTTCTCTGAAAACCATCTCTTTTTGAATTGCAGTCTACTTTTAAGACAGGCTTGTCTGAAACATTTTCAGGCAAAATCAAGAAAGTTGAGCCAGAACAGGCTCAGGGATAGAAAGGCAGTGATAGTTCAGAATTTGAAGAGACTTCGAAGGAAATCAACTCTCTTGGCTTGGTAGCTTAGTCTTGGAAGTGCAGAAACAACACTTTGAACTTTCCAATTGCTTTGGAGTGCAATATCAAAATGGAATATCAGCAAATCATAAAATCAGCAAATACAGATCTCTGCACTCTAGTTTTATCAATTCAGTAGTTCGAACTAAAATAGATACACTTCTGTCTGCAATTTATTTTCAAGGACTTAAAATGAAATTAAAACATCGTGTGCATGTGTACATACCCAAAAGCTAAGAACTTTTCTTGTTGAATGTATCTACTGTGTTTAAATCTTGCTGCCCTCTAAGTGGAAGACTGACCCATCAAGGTGGCATAAAAGGTTGTGGTATATCCACACAGCACAGTCTTCAAGAATTGCTGTTAACAGGATTTGTTACCTAGCACTAGCCGTGCCCCATCACTACAGCTCTGCACATTTATTTGCCAAGCATTTAGTTTGGGGTGGGTTTTTTTTGATTGTTTACCCTATAACTGGAAGGCTCAAGTAGCTTGTGTAAGCATTTCATTCCTAATGGCCTTTTAATATCTTACCGTTTTCTTAAACTTCTGTTTCAGCTTGAAATGTTTCAAAGTTGAAACTCTATGTGGGAGTAAATTTATTTTTGTGGAAAGTTATAGCAAAAGTGAACAATAACAATGGAGGGAGTTGAATTTATTATTTATGTATCATTTTTCTCTCATGCATCTATTTATCCAGTTAATTGCTAAAACTCTTAGAAAAAGTAGCTGGGTTTGAGATGTGTTTGATTTCCCTTTTGATGGTTCAAACTACAGAGTGTTTTTTAAATAAATTACTGTCTCTAATTCTCTGTGAGATATCTGGACTGTGCACATGTCCCACCTTACCTAATAATCCAGTTTTGTAGCAAAGAGCTGTGGTGTAACTGATTCAAGAGCACATGTCGATCACACCAGGCTTTATTCTCTCTCCTGCTATTTAAAGCTGCCCTTGTTCTACATGGAGAAAGGCTGTGAGTATTTAAAGGGAAATGTATGCATATTTCCACATGGCTTGGCACTGATTAGCAGCTGCTCAAACAGATGTAGTTAAAGTTGCTGTGTAGTCAATGTATTAGTTATCCGTGGTAAACCAGAGTAAGGGGGAAAAAAAAAAGCAAGGCTTGAGTAATATAGATTGTGCCTAACTTACGTGATTTGCAATGATCAGGTTGCTCTAATAATTACTTGCATTATGATTCAAGTATTAATATGTTGTTACTAATGCATTTGGTAACCTTATAGTGTTATTAATTTGGTTTTTTAGTTGAAGTATGATAATTTGTCTTATTTAGTAAACTAAAGATTCAGAAGAACTCTACATAGAGTACAACCTTATAAGGATTCTTATCTCATTCTTTCCTGTTGTTGGGGACAAGTGGAATACAAGTAGGCCCCAATCAGTGGGGCACTTAAGATGTTCTTTAAGTCTTACTGCTTAAAATTAAGCAAATATCTTAGTAATTTAGGTTCTTAAACCGTATCTGTGTGCAGCTGGGCTTGCAGAAGCCAGTCACGTTCCTGAGCAGTGTCACTGGAGTCTGCAGCGTTCTGTTAAATAGTTCTGCCCTGAAATTGAAGGGAAGATTGAGATTAGGCTGTTCTTACAGAGTTTGTCTTTGTCAAGCATGCTCCATTCTGAATACAGAGTCTAAGTGTGAGCCCAAAACACGCATGTATGTCTGCATCTTTTGATGTTTATTTCACTGAGGATCACCACCTGTATAGCTGGTTCTGTCTTTGTCTGATAATTCAGGGGTGAGAGTGTATCAGATTTTTCTGATACTGTCTTCATACATGTAAATGGAATTATCAACTGCTGGGCAGCATATGTTTCTTTTAATGGAAGAACAAGTGAATGTGTGGGTTCCTTTTGTCAGGCTTTCTTGCTTTGAAATGTCAGCATCCCTATGGCATGATGTACTGGCTAAAGAAAAACCTTCCCAGAAATCTTAGTTTGCAAGATCATCTTGGATGGTCCCATGCTCTTGTGCTGTGTCCAGCATAGTTTTTATGCCAGAATACTGCAATGTTTGCTCTTTTGGGTTTCATATAACATGTTAAGAAATTGACTTTAAGAACTGAACAAAAAAGTAAATTGAAGAAACAGTTAGAAACACAGCGAGTTTCAGGAGCTGACCAACAGTTGCTGGTTATTATTGTCCCTTTCTGGGACAGGGACAATAATATCTCTCTGGGAAAGGCAAGAAGGGGGTAATGAATTGCCTTGGAAAAAAGGAAGGGATACTCCTGGTAATGTATGAACATCCTGCTTTTAAGTACCCGCTGACTCAGAGGTGTGGAAGAACTGAGACCAAAGGGAAAAATTCACTTACTTTTGAGACTCCTCTGTCAGTCTGGTGAGAAAATCTTTCTACCTAACGTGCTTATGGAGGCCTCTGGCATAGGAAAGGTACTGAAGATGTGGAAGCCTGAAAGTTAACCTTGTACTTCCTTCTTCTCTAAATATGACATTGCATCTTCAATCTGCTCTGCATCCCCATGAGTTAATGTACTGTCACACTGAAAGGGGTTGAACAGACCATTCCATTGTCACTAGAAGGTGGCTGTACAAAAATAGCAGTAGGTTGCACTTGGTTTTGAGATGTGAAGAGCTGAGAAAAGGCAGTGACGTTTAAATCTGATGACTAAGGTGTCTGGCAGGCTCCACAGGGCTGTGCTGTAAAGCCTGGGGCCTCAAAGGCTCAGCTTTGAAATAAGCAGCACTGGAATTCAGACTGGTCTTTGCTGTGGACAACAGATCTGGTGCTCTCTGAACTGCAGGAGAATGGAGTACCCCTGTGAAGAAGAGTGACAACTTTGTGCTGCAGATCCATCCAAACAGACTCTGTCTGGATTAGACAACTGAGCAAACTTCACTTGGTTGCCAAATCTTTTCTCTCAAATCAAATCAAAGTACAGAAGCTGTTACCTGAACTATTGGACTTGAAAACAGCAGAGTGCTCAGAAGCAAAACTTTTCTATAAAGACTAGGGATTGAAACCTTAAAATCAGGGAAGATATTTAGGTTCAGGGTAAAGAAGTTGTGAAAAAATGTAACCCTTTATAAGAGTAGAATCATATAATGTGCAGTTGTGAAGCAATGTTTACATTTTCAGTGAAATGAAAGGCTATGTGATTGGGAGAGACCTCTCAGTGACATGTAGTTTACACAAGATACATGTCTCAAATCTGCTTCGGGATCATATGCCTGTAAAGCAGAAAGTCAGAGAGGTAAAACAGAGAGGTGAACACATGCATACATCTATTTTGTATTTACGAAGCTGATTTCTCAGCTGTCAGCACACATGATGTTAATTCAGGGTATAAAATACATATCAGATGCTGCTTTGTTTTCTTAAAATTCAGATTTTAGCAACACGTGTGTTTACTCTGCCTCTTCTTTGAGATCGTAGAGTTTCTCATTATGAGGTCTTTCTATTTTGAAATGTTGGTTTTACAATAAATCCTGCTATGATGATTCAGACACAGCTTTCACAGATCATATTCTCTATAATAAAATAATATTTTTAGCCTTTGGTATTTTCTTTGCTTAAAAAAAAATAATGACTATCAAAAAATATTCCAACTCTGTTATCAAATTTATGGAAGAATTCTTTAGCAGATTTAAATCTTGAAAGAATCATTTCATTTATCACCATTCCAGAATATCAAATATATATAGTATTTCCTAATACTTTTCTGTAATTTGATGTGCCTATGTGCACGGATTATGGGAAGTTAATTGAACTTATATTCCTTTATCAGGTACACTTGATTTTTACATGGGGAGACTAAAATGATTACACATATAATTTTGTGCTGTTTATTTACCTTTGCAAGATGAGAGCAATAAGATATAAGAACAGTAGCCTTGTTGTTTTGCTTTATAAACCATTAAATGTGGTATTCTGTAGATAAATATAAGTTCATGGACAAAGTCAGCATCTTGAATGTCTGAAAATAGTCAAACTATTATCAACATCACAGAAATTGTTATTATTTCATTCCAAAGTATTTGGAAAATGTCTTGAAGATTATGAGATTATTGTAGGCAAATTGCATCTTTTTCCAGATGACAAATATTGCAAATCAGTACATCACAGTTTTCAGGTGGATTTTATTGCTTATGTGTGTAAACTGAATGGACTGTACTATTAAATTTTTATAAGCATTCTCTACTTATGAAGAATATATTACTGTCATCTATACACATGCTTTTAATTCAGCTTTTAGTCAGCTGTACTACTTTTGTCTTAAGAATAGCATCCAAGTGATACAGAACACAGTGACTGAACAACATCTTGGCTTTTGCATAATGATAATGAGGTGAGAACCCAGTGTCTTGGAAAATGGACCTTTTTATACCTGTATGAGTGTGTTTTAAGTAGAAGGCTTTTATGTGAACCCTAAATATTACAGTTGTGCTTGGAAACAATTATGAAAGCTCTGTTGAGTCAACTTTTTCCAAGGAAGTAAGATTTGGCTCTCTATTCACACCTAAGCAGGAGATTATTCCCTGCATGAAAACTACTGAGGTTTCTGTTAGGGATGTCATTTGCAGGCTCAGCAGTAAGCTCAGGCACAGCTTACCTTGACAAAGGTCTGTGAGTACTAGGAGGAAGGTGAAGTTGCAAGCACTGATTCTCTGATGCTCTCCTGTGCTTTTCCCCACTAGACAGCTTTGGCTGCTGAGTTTCTGGTCTCACACTGGTGAGCAGAAGCTCAGGTTAGAAGAGGGCCCTGCTGGAGGTGTGAGCACCCACTGATAGCCAGGCTGGAATATCTTCTGTTGGTTGGTGGGCATGGAAGGTCTGTTGCTTTGTTTCCTAAAGGAATCTGTCACTTCAGTTTGCATCAGAGCAGTCGCAACAAAGAACCATGAGACATGTTGAGCCTGTGATACTTGCTGATGTAGTGGTAGAGTACAAGATTTGGGGAGATATTTTTAAAATACCCTGACCTGAAATACATTTTCATGCTGAAGTCAGTAACAGCTTTGGTTTCATGTGGTTAGATGAGGTGCCTCCAGCTCCCCCAGATATTTGTGTTACTGGAGAATGTAAACACATACTGCAACAGTAGATCCACAGTGTGGGTACCCTGCTCCATTCTTGGCTTGCTTTTTAAACCTGTGGCTGTATGACCCAGTCATCAAAAGGGGGCACTGAAGGCTGGGAATGTATTCTTTTTATAAATAGGAAATGATGTAAAATTCACTGCTTTCTGGGTGCATCCTGTAAGACTTCATGTAATGCTTTAGCAGCTACTTGGTAGAAGTATTGATCAGCACTCTCAGAATTATGACTATTTATAAATGTAAATAAAGCTGCTTTTGGATGTTTCAGAAAGGGGTGACAAACCACTCTGCCACTTGTGACTAGCTAGAAGACTGTGGCACACTCTCATGGAACAGAACTGGTTCATGCTGCTGTCTGAACTGGATTATTGTAATTCCTTTCACTGGGCAGGAAGCCACACATAGAAGGGGTCTGAGCACACAACATGGGCTGACAGAACACTGGGCCCCTGCTGCTCTGAGGGTACCATGACTTTTCATAAGTGGATTCCTTTGCAAGGTTTTTTCCTCTTCAGACTCTAAGTTTCTACTTTTTCATCCTGCTTTTCTGCTTGTGGTGTTTTAACTGCATTGATTTTCCACTGAAGTGGGAAGGCTGGGCAGAATAGGGAACCATGACTTTAATGGTGGTACTTGGAACTAAAATCTGTAACTCCTAGTGAGTTCTTTATTAGTGGGTAAGTGCTTTCCTTTTTTAAATGCATCAGCCAAGTGCCAAACTCACTTGTGAACTCCTGCCATGTTTCATTCAGGGTTGGCAGGAAGATAACATGGAAACGGTTTTCAGAGTTCTAAAATGTTATGTGAAGGTGAATGCTTCCCAGTTGAATACTAAAAAGCTAATATCTGTGTAGTTATGAAGGTCAGATTTTGCTCTGAGAGTTTAGAGGGTTAGCTTTGTGCTCTGTCTTACCGTGAAAACCTACCAGAACAAAACCAAATAATTATTCTGGATTAGTACTTTGTAAATAGATGTGAAAATAGCTTGGTTCTGGTCCCTTTTTTTTAAATCTTGTTTAGTTTTAAATATATAGTTGTTTGCAAAACCTTATAAAGCTAGGAGTAATTTCACAAGCTTTAGCAGTCCTCCATATTGTTCCATGTTTTTAATACCATAATATAATTTAGGGTCCATAGATACATTTTAAGGCACTACAATCAAGAGCCATGATTGTAACATCTGAAACTCTACTTCACCCTCTTTACAAATATAAGTGAACCCAAAATAGCTCCTTGGCTCCTCAAATGAGTCAAGTATATTTGAAGCTCACATACTTGCTAGTATTCCCCTCCTGAAGTTATTAGAGTCCATAAGAACTAGGGATGAGTGTGAGCAGTTGCAGGCACTGCTGGGTGGGTTCCTCTTGCAGCTGTTCATTCCAGGAGTCTCTTTGTGCCACTGTCTCTTTTTTTTTTCATGTTCTTGTGTCTAAGAATGTTCTGCTGGTACTTGCATGGTATGTACTCCAGCTGTAACTTAATTTTCACCCTAGTGAAATTCCATGGTGAATTTTCATAAGAGCATGTTCTCTTCACAGCATGGGTATTGATAAGCACCTGCTTGCCTAAGGATGTTTTAGGGTATTAGGGTGGTGGTGGCCTGAAAGTGAGAAATAGCTGACAAGGCTGTTTGGTTTTCTTTAGGGAGGCTGTGCTTTGTGTGCACATATCACTTGCCAAAGGTATTATTTCACTCAGCATTTCCAACCTTATTTTTAATCTTTTTCTTCCTCATAAAATGCAAATTTTGTGTCTTTTTCTGTAGCAGTGAGGGTTTTTTTTTTGAGTGAAAACACAAATACTCCATATTCAACTAATCAACATGTTAAAAACATACTGGCTTGATGGTAGTTTTAGGCCATATTAGAAAACTTGGAAGTAGGACTTTTTCAACAAAGATAGATTAAATAAAAATTTTATTAACTCTAGAGCTTCATGTAGTCTATAACAGGCTGAATGCAAGATCTATGGAAGAACCCCTGATTCTGTGTTGTTCTGGGCTGTGGCTCCTTCATTTACACCAATTATTTTTTTTATGTATGTGGAATTCATTTTAGTTAAACAGCATTATTTCCATTTATATGTAATCAACCACATAACCCAGAGTTAAAATATTTAGAATCAGGCTGGGGATATGTTCTTGTTATTGAGCTGTAAACTCACATATAACAGTAAAAGCAGCTTAGGCAAAAGGAGAGGTTGAAAAAAGGAGAGCCAAAAAATCTGCAGCCAGTCTATAGATGCCTGTACTATCCTGGATTTAACAGTATTATTGCAAGTTCAGCAAACTCTTTTGTGAAAAAGTGATATTAGAAAATCACCTAATGAAATATTAGAAGAGAGTTAATACAAATAATGAGTTAGAAAAAAGAAAGAAACATCATGTTACACACCTGCTCTAAGCACACCTCAAGCTAGTGCTTTACAAACCACAGTTTGGTTTTCTGTTCCAACATTTCAGATTTCAGTATGTGATTGTTTCTCGACCAACTTTTAAGCTGCAGTACTTTTCCTCTTGGTTTTAAGAGGTCAAAAGAAAGAAATAGTAAGAATGAGCTGAAAAAATCAGACTTCATATGAATAGTGGTGAAGTCATGATTGCAATTTGCCTAACTTGCTCTAGTAAAATCTTTGTCCAAACTTTGAATAATTTTTTCCCTTGGTGAATATTCCAAAAGACAGATATTTGTTCTGTGCAGTTTTTGAGCTGTCATTCCAACTCTGTAACTAATAAAACCATAACAACCACCAAAGTAATAGTTAAGTAATGTGGCTTTGTAGCATTTCCAGTGATGAGTAAACCATCCCAGTAAATTGGCATTTGGCCACTCCACTGTGTAATGGAGTTTTGAGTGAAGTACTGCCTTAGCAACAGGCCTGGATGACATTGGGAAGCTGGTTGCTGCTGACTCTTGGAGATAAAACAGGCTTTTAGGAACGCATGTGTAATGTCTGAAGGTAAAGTAACCCAAAGTAAAAGTATCCACTCTACTGGAATGGAGGATGGGTCACATCAAGCCAAAGTCTGAATTACCGACTTACGAATTTAATCCTTCTGTGAAAGTGTTTCTATATGGTGAAAATGAAACCATCCCAGAAGTGCAAGAGTTGAAATCTGAGAATAAAGTAAAGTAGAACTGAGAGAAACTGTATTGCAGATGATTTTAAGAAAAAATAGCAGTTATTTTAAAGGCTTTAAGAATTTTTCTACTGTAGGAAATACTTCTGGATGTGTTATTTCAATGAAGAAGCTTTTTGAGGAAAGAGGATGCAGTGAAGATTAAAAGCTTCACTTGCTCTCTGGAAGAGCCAGCAAGTGAAAAAAGGCATGAAAAGTAGAAAGTGAAGCAAATTCAAGTGAAACTAAAATGCGGAGATGGTTTTTTAATTAATGGACTTTCAGTTAGAAAAATAAAAGTGGTGGTTGGGACATGGAGCAGTTTGTTACATAACACAGCCAAGTCAAAAACTTAACTGAGGATCTAGATCAATATAGCGAAGTAGTATCATAAGATAGATCATCAGAAGTCTGTAAAAGGAAGGCCAAAACCTTGGCCAAGTCTTTTTGTCTTCTTCCAGTTCTTTGTGGATGATATTTGAAAATCCACTTTAAAGGCAGAAAAACAGAGTCACATTTATATGTTAGTGGGTCATAAAATAATTTACTCTTACAGTAGTATAACGTTGTGCCTTCCAAATGAAATACTGTGTTAAAGTACACATGAAACACATTTTCAAGTCTTAAATGGAATTTTCTGATTGTCTAATAAACTTTTTTTTTTTAATTTTAAAGATAAAAATACAGACATTACTGTAAAGGATAACACGGATGATTTCTGCCTTCGAGATACATTAAGCATTGCATCCACGGATTCCTTTGTTTCCACAGCTGAGGTAAGGCTCATAAAGATTGCTTTTTTAAAGATTTATTGATCTATTTCAACAGTGAACAGAAGAATCCTTATTTTTTCCTAATCATTGTAGGCAAAAATATATTTCTCTTGTGGGGAAAAAAGAGCTTTTCCAGGCTTCATTGGACCCCGTTGTTTTGGGTTTATTTTTGTGTACTGGCATAATGCATCCCCAACTCCTCCTAAACAGAAGTTGCTTTTGAAAAACAGATCACATTTTCATGAGTGAAGAAGCAGTCAGTTGAGGCTATAGTAGTTCCTTTCACCATGATTTCTATTTTTTTGTTCTTTTTTCCATTGCTTTACCATACTATAAAGATGTTTATAGTATGGTAAAGCAATGTTTATGTTTATAGAAGAAGGCTTTGTATTGTTTAGACCTGGAGGGGTGTTTTTTTGGGAGGAAATTATAAGAAATTGACAGCTACCTGTTTTAGCACGTTCCATGCACAATATGAAGGCACCAGGTTGAGCTGTTACTCTGTTGTTGCACTGTGATGAAATGACTTAGCAGGAACCAGAGGTCTGAGACTGTTCTGGAGCCCTGGGCTGAGCTGGTGCGGGGAGCTTGTTTGGCTGTGTGGGTGTGCAGGGACCCCACAGCTCCCTGCAGCCACCATGGGAAGGGACCTTGGGCTGGCAGTGACAGTCCCTGGAGGTGCAGTGGGGCTGCAAGGGAGCCTCCTGACTGGCCACACTGGGAAGCTTCCTTGGCAGCATAATGTACTTGATCTAACTCACTCTAATCCTGTGGGATAAGAGCACAAAGGACACGTGATAATCTCTGGGTAACAGCCTATTAGCTGGAGTCTGCTACAGCTCCCTTGAAGTATTTGAAAGAGACTCATGAGCAGTGACACACTTACTTGAATGAGGAATATCTCCTTCTGTAGTCTCTGGGGAGCTGAAATGATCTTGAATAGCACTCTTCTCCAAGAAACAGGAGAGGCAGTTGGCCTCAAAAGATCCATTTTGTGATAGATCCTGCTCTCATATATGCACCACAACTAAGCTACTGAAGTCAGTTGCAAAAAGAGAGAATTGCACACACATTCTTTGCAATTGTTTTGACTGTCTGTTATAGGGTTTGTTTTTTCCATAACACAGTTACCTTGATTTAGTAACTCACATTGAGTTGTGGTGCCTAGCATCCATTCCTGACGAGGATTGTATCCATAGAGACTGGTTACTCTTTGCTGTAATTTGGACAAGACCACAATTCAAGTTTGCTTCAACTCTACCAGCTCGTGAGAGGAGCTGTAAACCATTATAGTTTGTACATTTTGTATCTGGTTTGTTTTTGGGGGTTTTTTTCCCATGAACTTCCATAATGTTTTTTGTAAGTATGTGAGGATGGGAGCAACCCCTTATGCTCATTTGTGCTGCTTGGCTTTAAAGAAAAGCAAAACTAACCAATCAACCAAGCAAACAGAAACCCCAGGATGTACCAGTGGAATCATCATCCTCTCCTGAAGCTATATTGTCCCAGTATCTGCAAAAAAACATTGGAATCAAAATTGGACATGTAATTGTCTTTAAGTATCCTGAAAATATTCTCCACATTTTGATACACCACAGCCACTTCTGTCAGCTTGTTCTTCCAGGAAAAAGTTATGAAGATTTTCTCATTCTTTCCAGCTGTTCTAACCTTTGCCAATAGAACAAATTCTCTTTTCTCAGATTTTATTGAAGAATCTAGTGAAATTCTTAGTTGACAGAAGTCCTGAAGATTAATAGAATGTGAACAAGTTGCAGTTTGGTGTTTGAGCCAGAGCATCATCAATGTTCTGGGTTAAATGGGAGCCACTTGGCCTAAACTACAGGGTCAGCTAGCTCTGGGGTTGTAGCTACAGGGCATCATTGTGTGGTGCAGGGAGAAGAAAGCTGTGAATTGGTGTTCTGGTACAAAACCACTGCTACCTTAATTTAATATTTTGTCCATCCTCAGGAGGGTGTGTGGTGGGGAAATGCTTCACATTATGGCAATGACAAGGAGCAGTAACAACTTCCCAGTGTATTCAGCTGTTAGTAGAGAACAGTAATTGCTTTGCTTTAACAGGATTACAATTGACATACCAAATTCTTTTATTCTAGACATGATGATAAGTAGCTTCCTCTTGTTTATCTATTCTTTATTTATTTTTTTTCTTGCACTAGGGAAACAGTGGAATGTTTTAATGTAGGCTAAGTGGTCTGAGGTTTTTCCAGCTTCGGATTTGTCTCACCTAAGGGCCAAATAAGGCACTTTCTTCATCATAAGCTCCCTGATTGCAGTTGCAATATTAGTAACTGTCCTAAACTCCATGTCTTGATAGAAATGTTTAGCATAATTTTTAAATCTGAAATTCATATGTGTGTTTATACTGCTCTGTGATTATGCCCTACTGGAATTAATAATTTCACCTTCCAGGAAATTAGAACGTGGCACCATTTTTTGTGGCCTCATCAAGCTGCATGCTCTGTGTTGACAGTTCCTTGGCTTCCTTCTACACTGAGTCCTGTCCCAAGGAGCAGGACTAAGTATTTTGTGTGACTGATTTTGGAGACTGGAAACTGTGTTCATGTTTCAGTGCTGACAGAGTCAGGTCAAATTTAGCTCCCTGCCCACAGGAGAGAGAACATTCATAAAACAAGACACAGATAGATGCCTGAATGGAAATTGATAGGCATACTGCTTAGGAGGCAACAAGAATGCTGTGCTTTGTTATATTAGAACAAAATATAGGAAAGAGCTGTACAAAACTGGGACAGTTTGGCAGGGTTTGCATCACGTGCCCTTTTGATGAGCTCTACAGGATAGCAGGAGGGTGAGCCAAAACTTCATCTGGCTGTGGCTGGTGATCAAGAGGGGGCTGAGGATCACTCATTTGATGACTTCTCATACAGAGTTGTGCCTGTCTGGCACCTACAATATACGCAGGCGCCTGAATCTTTATAGAGACAATTTAGACACAGTTGCCATCCCCATGACCAGACAGGCTTCTATTCTTGAACACACTTAGGCTCTAGAAGCATTGCAGAAGGGGTGGTAAACACGACTATTGCCCTAATTAAGTTATTAATACTACTACTGTGATAAATACTGGTATTTTCTTCCCCATTTGAGCCTGGCTACCTTCAGCTTGTGTTGATGAAGGTTTGTATGCTTTTCCCAGTCTTGCTGTCCCATCTACTGTGATCAAAATAGCTGCCACCTTTGGCAACAATGCAGCAGTGAGTGTGCCAGATAAAGGCCTCTGCCCTCTCTTTCCTGGCTTCTTTTCCATCTTCCTAACAGAACCTCTTTCCTGCTCTCCCTGACAGTGAGCTTTGTTGCTGCTTCTTCCTTGTCAGTGCACAAGGAAGAATCATGTCTTATTTTTATGTTTTGACTAGTACTGAATCTGTAGATCTATTATCAAATAAAGTTTGCTTTCCTTAGTCCAAAGCTTGGGAGATTTTTTAGGCTTGTAAATAAAGCCTTTGCTGCTTTTTATCAGTAACAGCCTTCCTGTTTTCTTCCAGACCTTAGGTACAGCACGCCACTTCATCATTTCAATTTATTAAAATGCCATCTCAAAGGTTCTAGTTACTAATCACCATCGCATCTTCTAACTCCCCAAACATGTTTCACTTTCATCCTGCAGCTACTTACTTTTTTTAAGGAAATCTTTTCTCTGAACGTCTTTATATTTTAAAGGGATCATCATCAGCTTTTTTTAATATAAGGTAAACATAATTTCTCAGAATGTAAGGAATGCTGAATGTGCCAGTAAAGTGACCTCTCTATTGGGGGAAGCAAGCAAGAATTCCTGAAAGGTTGTTTATTTTTGTTACATTCATGTAGGTGGTTATTTTGGTGATCAACAAGGTCTTGATGCACAGCTGAGAATTTTTTCTATTTATTAGGAAACAACTTGTGCATGGCAAATAAGAGTACTGAGCCTGTTCCTCAAACCAAAGCAGTCAGAGCATCTCAGAACTAAAAACAATTGCAAGTGGCAAAGGTTTGATGCTTTAGAGCAAAGATTTCAGCATCTCCTTACTGCAGATACAGCCCTAAAGCTGAACTGTCCAGAGAAAACTGATTAGCATCTGAACAATGTCCATGTTGGAATCTTCAGAGGCTGCTCTGCTGCACTTCAGGCTTAGTTAGAACTGTTAGAACTTCAAGCTTTGGAGTTTTGAAGATGAATGTGTTATTTTAACATGATGATCTTAGGTATCCCCTGCAGGCCATCATAAATGTCCTTATGGTGGTCACCAACAGATCTCTCTTTGTTGAGCCTTGAATGAATACAAGTCTTACAAGATGAGATTGCTGCTGTAGTGTCAATCATCTTCTATCTCTTCTTTGTCTGCATTTTCATTTTCTTCTCCATGTACCTTCCCGACACTGAGGAAGTAGCAGACACTTAGGGGCTGGCACATCCAGGCCACCATCACAAGCCTCTGTGTTC
This sequence comes from Euphonia xanthogaster, assembly GCA_034509185.1. Taxonomy (NCBI): domain Eukaryota; kingdom Metazoa; phylum Chordata; class Aves; order Passeriformes; family Fringillidae; genus Euphonia; species Euphonia xanthogaster. The sequence goes on from JAYDZK010000006.1 coordinate 12,053,074, forward strand.
CTGGCTGCTGCCAGCACTGTTGGTAGCTGTGACATAGCTCCTTGTCATCCCTGGAGGGGTGTGAAGAGTCTCAAAGTGGCAGTGGCTGTGCACAGAGGTGGCCACTACAGAATGGCAAGAAGGGACCTGGGGAGCTTTCAAATGTCCAGCTTGCCTGTGATGCCAAGATGGTGGATGCTGGAGCTTTCTGGTAACTTGTGGTTAGTACCAAATCCCTGGTGGGGAGAGTTTATGTGGTGCTTAGGGGTACACAGTGAGATAAAAAGCAGGTACCTGAATAAATATCATGAACACATGCCAATTGATATAAGGTACTTACTGTGAGCCACCTAACTGAAAACCAACCCTTCTGCCCACCTTTTTCCTTAAAGACACCAAGTCCTCAAAGACTTCTACAATGAAGAGTTCATTTTCCTTTTGATGCCATCTTGGGAGGTTCTTGTCTAGAAAATGTTGTGTGCTCTGAATCCTGTTAAATATCGAATATAATTTTTGAATTTTCCTAATAGCTGAACTCTGCAACATTAGAATTATGGATGTATCTTTACAAATCATCTCTAATATTAGAGTTTTACTTTAGGCAGGCTGTTTATATAGGCAAATTTATTTAATCTCAAAGGCAACCTTATTCAATCTCAAAGAATGGCTCCTACTGGTTGCAAGATCATTTAAAGCATAATAATCTGTGTTGCATCTATATATTGTTATATCTATATACTTTATATGTCTACATATAAAATAGTGATATAGTGATATATCTTGAAATACTAGAAAGCATCAAATGAAGATCCATAATGACTCCAGGAGCATTAATTGTGCAACTTCCAAGCCTGTCTGGAACCACCTTTTCTAGTTAAACATTTAGTTTCCGGTTTACAGTTTGTTTGGTTTTTCTCCCCTTCACTTTTTGTATGCCAAGAGAAGTCAGTGTTAGAGGAATTTGCTCCCCCTTTCCAAATATTATTTGTTGGAATTAATCTGTAATTAAAATCATCTTCTCAGGGGAGGAGCAGTTAAACCTTTCTCTCCTGATGTTTCATTTCATCTTTTATCCTGAGAGGAATTGTTGTTTTCTTTAAAAAAAAGTTAAATATAACTAAGGGCCTCACCCAATTCCCAGGTATCAGTTCCTGTGCTAATCTGTGACCCCAAAGGCAATGATCAGCCATCTTCCTGTGTAAAGGTGTTATCACCTCAAGTGCTGGCAGCAGATGAAGGTTACCTGCATCTAACTGTAGAAATCACCAGTCCTAATCCAGTCACAGTCAGTTCCATAAATATCTGAAGAAGGTGATTTACCTGAAATTCCTCATACTTGGCTGTATGGCCTCAGTGACAGGAAAAGCTGTTCAGCATTTATTTACTTGAAAATTGCAGTGGAGGCTCAACATAAAGTAATGCTTCAATATGATTTTCTAAAGTCATTCTACGATAGAGATTAATCTCCTACATAGTTCAATTACCTTGAGAGTTAATTTTAAAGATGTTTCTTTGCTCAGTTTTAATAGCCTAGAAACACAGGTTTGTTTGCCCCATGCAGGATATTGAAAAAAAAAAAAAAAAAAAAGCTAGAATTAATTTTCTGGTCATTAACTAAACTGAATGATGTGTAAACATCAGATTTCTTTTATTATTAATAATATAATGTCATCTTTGTAGTGAAATTGTAGCTAGACATTGTTTTGTGGATTAAATATGATACTCTGTAAACAGGAGTTCTCTGTATTACTTATGTGCTTTGATTTATGGATCTGTTTTTTTTCTTTCTTTAAAAATGTCTGCAAGTTCATGTTTATTTCTGTGTTAACCATAGAATTAACACTGTCAATAATGAAAACCATTTAGGGAGCCTGTAGTATAAAACACTGAATTACTCATGTTTTATACAGTATGTTTGGTAACTGGGAGACTTATTTACCAGTGAAACTAGAACAGGGGTGGCAGGATGTTACTATTTCCAGCTTCCTAAGGAATTGTATGGTGCAATCATTCTGTACTTTGTGTCCTGGCAATTATTTTCTTTTAACAGCTTTGAGACCCATTAGAGTATAATTTATTTTAACTAGACAATTCAAAAGCTTAACTCTGAAAATGAAATACAAAAGTAAGGTGCCTTTATTTTATTAATTAAAAAGTTTTGAAACTTGAAACTGTAGCTTTCAGATTTTCGGAGTTACAAAGTCTTATGACCTGGTGTATCTGTTCTGTTCACTTGCTGATTGTTACCCCTTTGTTCAAAGCAAATGCAGAAAAGGATGCATCTTTCATTAGAACATTAGGAAAACTTCTTTAATTTGTTTTATCTTCACAAAAATTATATCAGCAAGCTCTTTAGCTTCCAAAACATTTTTTTTCCAGCTTTCAGAGCACAGAGAGATTCGTAGCACTTATGGTCTGGATTCCCTTTGCCACTGCCCCCTGTATGAAGAAGCCATGCACTTAGCAGAAGAAGGCAAAATTTATTCACGGGTGTTAAGGTATTGATTTATGTCCATTTAAGTATTTCCAGGAAAAGCAAGAATTAAAGTTCAATATTCTATCTGGAACTCACTTTTTAGAAGTTACTGGTCCTAGGTATTTTTTCTAGCAATTAGATTTAGATGGATATTCTTGTGCTGCTTTTTCTTAATAGTCTCTGAAAACTTTTCTATTTTGCATAGGACTGAAATGTTTGAATGTCTAGGAGACAGTGACTTCCTTGCTAAGCTTCATTGTATTCGACAAGCTTTTCAGGTAAACTCTAAGGGGTGATTTGTCTGTCTTGTTAAGCCTAACCTAAAGTGCATGGCATTGAAACTGACTGTTAGCCTTCGTGCAAGTATTTTTGTAATGCAATCTGTATTTAAATATTTTCTTGTTGCTTTTACATTTTTATCATTCTGAAATGAGATGTATTTGCAGAGGAGTCCAGATTTTATGATTAGCTTTGGAACCTTTGCACCCAAGGCTTATTAGGAACTTGTTAACTATACTAGAGGTGATAATTAAAATTGATTGAAATGTTTAAGGTCATTTGGTATAACCTGTGAATGAACCTGTCTGTATTTTCTGAACCTTTTTCTAGATAATTCTTTCAGAAACATCAAACAGAATATTTCTTGCTGAAAGTGGAAGAAAAATTTTGTCTGCTTTAATTGTGAAAGCACGAAAGGTAAAAGCCCTTTTTTACCAATGTTTTGCTGTTTGTGTAACTTCTACCTGAATTCATGGTCCAGGGAAAACCAACCATATCTCTTTTTACATTTACTTGATACTCATTGCTTTTACTTTACAGAATCCAAAGAAATTTGAAGATGTCTTTGATGAAATGATATATTTTTTGGAACAGACAGATCACTGGGATAATACTGAAATGGAACTTGCTGCTAGAGGAGTGAGTTGCATTTCTGAAAAGTGCTTTTACCCTTACTAATGCCATAGGATCTAAAAATAATTTTCTACAGTTCAGAATTGTGGGAAAGGCAACTCTTTATTGTTTCTATTTCTGATTTAGAGAAATGGCATTCACCAGTTTAGTACCAGAAACCACAATTTTTTTAAACTCCTTTACTGACAAAGTATTTTTATTATTCCTTAAAAACAATTAGTCTGCAAATTACAATATGGTGCATGCTGAATTCCACTGCTGAAAGAGAAACTAGGTTACTTAGATCATGTTCTCATTTAATATAGGTGAAAAACCTGAATTTTTATGATGTTGTTCTGGACTTCATATTAATGGATTCATTTGAAGATTTAGAAAATCCACCAATATCTATACAGAATGTAGTAAATAACCGCTGGTTGAATTCCTCTTTTAAAGAAACTGTAAGTATTCATGTGTAATTATATTAATTGATCTGTAGTGCATGCAGTGAGTACGTACCTGAGATCTTCCTCAAAAGAATTTAAAAGATTGTGTTATCAGGTTTTTCATAATAGGAATTTAAAAGTTACAAGTTGGCCCAAAACAGAGAATGATTCAATGTATTGGAGAAAATACTTAACCTTGTCCTTCCTTTCTCTGAGGAAGTAGAATTTTTTAAGGGAAGTTTTGTTAGCCACATTTTAGACATCAGGTCCAGGTTTTGGTTCATAGACCAGAGATTTAGCAATAAGGGACAAAGGTACAAGGAAACAAAAGTAAATTAATACAATACAGGTATTCAGCTGTTGATTACAATTAGTGATTTTTCATTTGTGGCTGTTTATTTGCCAAAGAGATCTCATCCCTCTTTTAGAGACACAGGCTAGTGCCATGGTCGGCTGGTACAGAGACTACTGTAATTTCATCCATTTTTATCTGTACACTGCAAGTTTTCCTTTTATTTTTGTTTTTCAATTGAAACATTCCCTTTAGAGGAAAAAACTAAAGATAACATGTATGTATTTTTGTAGTTTTATGGATACAGTGTGCTTAGTCTGAATTAAACTCTCTTTGCAGTACTGAGGGGAGTCAGATGAGGATAGTTAGAGGCTAGGAGGGGAAAAAGCCCAGTACTGATGTTGGTATATTGTATTCACAGGTCCATATTTGGACAAAGCTCCATAGCTGAATCTGAAGCTATTGCAGGAATGTTTTTGCTAAAATGAAAAAGTACATTTCAATGTGTTCACATGCCACTTAATATCTGAAATAGTTACTCATGTCTGAGCAGACCCTTTAATATACAAGACTGGTCCTCACTTAAACCCAGGGAGTGTTGCTAACTGTGGTAGCTGTAAAATCAGTCAAGGATGCCAAATTACATTTGAGTTGAACTAACGAAAATGTTACAAAGATGGATCTGAAATAGCAAGTATGAACTACATATAAACTTGTTATTTATATCAGCTGCTGTTTTATGGTTTGAAACTTTGTGTTGTCACAAGATTGAAACTGAAGAAAATACATGTCCCTGAAATGTAGAATATAGAAATACAGTATTCTGCACATGAGTTCTTTTGAGATGGAAGATTATTTGGGGCTTGCTTTATTTTTTCTTTTTACAATTAGGCTGTGGCTTCAAGTTGTTGGTCAGTACTGAAGCAAAAAAGACAGCAAATGAAGGTAAGCTGCCCCTCAAATTATATGGAACAAAGGTATTGATCATCTCCTAAGAATTTGAAGTTCTTTTTGTAGCTTTGGCAAAAAAAAAGAGTGATCAATCTTTAGTCCTGTAGACTTGTTAATTTAGACAAGAGGTTTGCCAGTTACAGAAGTTTAGTTCCTGGGGCCCCAATGCCTGTTTTTAGCAAAAAGCCGTAACTGAAAGACTTTCCTAAACCTAGTTTAGGTGCAGTCAGTGTGATGTCAGTCACTTCTCTGGCTTCCTGCCCCACACACAGATCTCAGAGTTCTGCACACCAAGGTCATGATTCTTGTATCTCACCTGCTTGTGCGGGGATTCTCAGCCCCACCTCCCTGCACGCCAAACCCCATCCAATCCTGCCCCGTTACCTGCCTGAAGCCCCACGTTCCTCACCAGCACCAGGAATTCTGCTGCAGCCTCCCCTCAGCCCCTTCTGCGTCCTGACCTCTCTGTGCAGGGACTCAGTGGAACTCTGTGTCACAGCTCATTACCTTTGGGGGATTTTATTAGACCAAGGAGGGAAGTGTTAGGCTTTTCTGAAGACTTATTGCTGAATAATAGAGCTGTATACTAAATTTGCTGTGTAACTCTCGTCTACAATTTTTACATCACTAGGTGCCTGATGGATTTTTTGCACATTTCTATGCTATATGTGAACATATCAGCCCTGTTTTGGCCTGGGGCTTTTTGGGCCCTAGAAATTCCCTGTATGATCTATGCTGCTTCTTCAAGGTTTGCAACTTCTTTTTAATTACCACTTTTATAAATTTTCTTAAACATTTCTGATTAAGATAAATTAAGATTTTATTTATTAGTATACATTTGCATTTTCATAAGATTACGCCTAACAGTAAGAAACCAGAAGAAGTACTTTGATATGAATGTTTCAAGCCTGGAACAGTTTTGCAAAGGCTGTTTTAGCACACTTCTGTCTCAGCACCAAAATAATACATAATTGGATTCTTTTAGGGAACATGTTAAAGAAAGAGCTGTTAGCATTGCATAATTTTTTTTCCTTTTTGTAACTGAAAACAAGTTTTTCCCTTTTTTTCCCCCCACTAGGATCAAGTGCTTTTCTTCCTCAAAGACATTTTTGATTTTGAAAAGGTGAGATACTCAACCATGGAGAGCCTGGCTGAGGACCTGACGCAGCTGCTGATCCGGCACACGGAGCTGCTGCTGGCCTACCTTGGGGCAGACTCACTGAGACACGTTGGGGCCTGTGTCAGTGGCCACAGGCCTGTCTTGACCAGTGGGCTCCTGGAAGCAAAAGCACAGTAAGCTTAAAATCCCTGGCAAATGGCAGGGAGTGCACACAGATGTGCTCTTTTCCACCCTTTTCTCTAGGGCTGAAGCTGCTGTGGCTGTTACTGAGCAAGCATCTGGGAATGCATCGTGTTGCTAAGTATGGAAAAGGACTCAGGGAGGTTAAATGTACATCTGTGAAAAGAACTGGGGAGTGTATTACTGTATATACCTAAATTAATTTTGCAGCTCAGCTGTCGCTGTATTTATATTTCATGTATCCCAAAGCTTTTTTCTGTAATATTCGGGTAAAGTTTATTTATGAAATACTGTACTTTTGCACAAATAATTCGTAAGTGAAGCTGATGGAGTTGTTTCCTTTAAAAGCTTATAGTACAAAATGTTCATTGCAGAGTCTCCAAAGCATTAGGTGTCTAGATCTAGAAGGTGTTTTGACTGGGGTGTCTGCAGTCTCTGATTCATGTGACACGTGCAATAAAGTAATCACACACACAGAACTGAACATGTTGCCCCTGCCCCAGAATTCCATTTGTGTGGGTGTAAGCAGCCATTTTGTACTACAGTGTAGTGGAGCAGTGCAGGAAATGCAAGCACCATTGGGGCAGGAATGACTGCCAGTATGCAATTTTTACTTTATTTTGATTTAAAATATCTAAACATCACTAAGGTGTTTTAAAATACTTCTTTATATTTGAAAAGCTAGCTTCACCAATTAATTTAAAACTTTCTTGTTCTAAAACCATTACTACTCAATGTGGTGGTAAATGAACCAATATTATTCTCAGTTCATATGTAGCATTTCAAAATATATTTTTAATAAGTATGTATTATAAGATTTATTAATAATAAAACAAAATTGAAGGCAGTGTTTTATAATTTAATAATTTGTGTCTTCCTCCCTTCTTTGTGGGAAGTCAGGTGTCAGTTTAAGAGGAGATTTATGCAGTTGTGGCCCCCTCTGTGCAGTGTAAAACTGTGGCTCAGGCCATGGAACCCTGAACTTCAGAAAGGAACACAGCACCTTCAGAAGGTATGAGGCACCTTGCAGCAATGGCTTTTCCTGTTCCAGAGGTGATAAGTAATGATGAGCTGTTATCTTTGAATTTCTGTCAACTGAAGCAGTGCTTCACAGTTAGTTTAGGCTCTAAAACTGCACTTACATGTCTTTGCTACACAAAGCCAACCCACAAGAATCTGTCCCATGTCAAGAAATACAGAGTAATTCCAAATATTCAGATACTTGAGAAGCATGTTGTTAAAATCTAGGATATCAAAACAAACTTTGAGTAGCAACATTTCAAATTTCATGTCAAACAGAGCCCAAAAGGATGCTATTCAAAATGAGGGCCTGTGTAATTCACAGATTTTACTGAAGCCAGCATTTTGCTCCTTTGTTGTACTCACTTGATAAATACAAAAAGTGATGAAAATGTGTCATATTACTTGTGTGAAATGCCAACTGATTATAGTTTATTTAACAAAAAAGAGTATATTCTATATGTAATAAACCAGAAATTCCAAATGCTATTCTTGGCCTATTTCCACTGTTTAACTTGCTGAGCTTGGCACCATCCTCCTTGCTGTATTTTTTTTTCTCTGCAATGTGTCTTCAATACAGGCATGTGAAGTTTTTTCACCCACCTCACTTAACTTTTGAGAAGATAAATATGTTTAAGCTGTGTGTATTTTGGCAGCTTTTTGCAAGTTATGAAAGAAATTATATTTAACAATAAAGGTGTCTTGTTGGGTTCAGAATCTATAGGAATAGCTGGAAATAGAAGGAACAGAGTAAGTGTTCTGCATATGCTACAGCAATTGTATGAGCTGTAGGTAACAGAGCAGAGTGTCTGCTGTGATTTGTCTGGTCTAATAAAATAGTATGAAGTAAATTATACCTTAACATATATCACAAAGAAACAGAAATGCACTTCTTCACTTCTTCAGAATGAAAGGTATATTGAGATTTTCATATTATTTACAAAAAGGTCTTGAAGAAACAGAGTTGCAGATGAGATTATAAATGTTTCCAGACACTTGGAAAAAAAATCAACCTGGAAACTTGGTCTTCTGTCAAAAACAAAAGGACTGTTTTAAATAGAAGAATAAGAAAGGTCTAATCAAGCACCAAACTATTCAGAAAATGAGGGAAACTTCATAGTATCTGACTTCAGCATTTGTGTCCCTTTCAAACAGGAGCACTTCTGTACGCTGACAAAGCTCTCAGAAGTCCACAGAGTTGGACTGGAAATTGAACCAGTGTATTTCCCATCCAAAATGAGAAATACAGGATCTGGTTGTTATAAGATGCCACCAGCAAGCACGTGATTGAGAAACAGGAAAGAAACCAAAAAAGAAGGGAATAGAGAGGGAAATGTCCGGGTACAGGTGGGAAGGCTTTTGATCTCCTCTGAGTCTTTTTCAGTCTTTTTCAGTCTTTTTCTAAAAGGCATCCATCTATTCTGAGCGTGTAACTAGCTCCAGAGAGAGATGCCAGTTTCAGTGGGGGAGGGCTCTCTTCTTGCAGCACAGAACTGCAGTCAGCTCTGTTACAGCCTGCCCCTTGAGCTGGACAGAACATTTGTTGATAACCAGCCATGTGGCTTAAGAATTTCAGAAGTGCACCATCTCTGCAAACACAAGTGCCAGAGCTGCACCATAGCATGATGCAGTTCTACTCTAGTTAATTCATGATCAGACTCAGAATTTAGTTTATAGTGTCTAAATTTAGGTAGTTTTGAATGATACTTTCCATCCTAATAAGAACAAACTAAATTTAAAAGCCATCCTCTTCTGCCATAATGGTACTCCTAAGATTAGAAATGTTGAATGCATAGGGACTGTAAAGAATCAAATATTTATATCATTTGTAATTTAGTTGTAATAATAATTTTACTTTAAATGTGTTCTTAATGATTATTATTCTTCCTTTTTGTAGTGTTTGGTTTCTATCAAAGTAAATGTGTCAAATCAAGTGTCAGTAAGAGTATTTGTGACCTTTCTATTGCCTAAATGAACTGCAGCTGTGTATATAAAATAAAATATTTCAGTGAAACAACTGTTGTTCATATAACTATCTGAAACTTGAACAGTTCTTGAAATCTAATGCAAAATCATTTAATATGGGAGGAATTTTGATACCAGTTGGTCATCCTGAAATTGGAGTTTTCTGCCTGAAATCAACAAAGAACAACTATTACAAAATTTATTATATAAATTTAAGCAATATTGTATGGGAGCAGCCTTTGGGCTGTCCAGTTTCATTGTATACAGCTGTTACATTGTAACAGCCAAGCTGTTGTCTCTCTACTTCGTTTTAGGAGATGAATTTTTTCAGGCTTATTTCCAAGCCAAACTGCTGTACTGAGTTCCAGTTGTGGATTAAGACCTCCTTTATGGAGTAATATAAATAATGAAATAGAGGACATAAAGAGTCTAACCCCTACTGCTGTAGAAGGACCATGTGTCCGTGCTTTGATCTGCCCAGATTTGTTTTGTGTTGCAAGTTTATGCGTTCATCTGCTGAAAGCGGGTGGGTCCGTGGCAGTCAGAAGCCCCGACGCCGCACCGGGGGAAAGCGCCTGCTCTGTCCTTCAAAAGGCAACCGCCTTTCGTGTTTGAGCTTTGATGGCCGTTGTTCAGATCTGCACAGCCTAAGGTCATGTGGTTATTGTCCTAATGCTGATAACCCAGCTGAAAGCTGGGCTCCAGTCCGGCAGACACAATACAAGGGAGATAGGAAGAAGAAAGTTCTGCACTGGAAACCTTGCAACTGAACATGTAGGAAAAAAGTCATCTTCAAGCAGGAAAAGGAATGTGTTCAGATGTCATAAAATCACGTTTCTGCTTTGTAAAGTTCCCAGCGACAGGCGCTGCTTTGAGCCACCGCGCTCTGCCTCTCGCAGTCTGGCACTAGGGAGATTCCTCCCCGCTCCATCAGCGAACTGTCACATTACTATTATTAGTTGATCGCTCTCCATGTGCCATTAACCGACCCGGGTCCGGAACGCCGTAGGTATAAAACCCCGCGGGCCGGCGGAGCCGGAGCAGCGGAGCGCTCCCTGCATGCGGAGCCGGGGCTGCAGCGGCGGCGGTGAGTGGGGCTGACCCGGGGCGGGCCGGCACAGCGCCGCCGGTACCGGAGAAGCCGCGGTGCTCAGGACCAGCGCGGGAAGGGCGATAGCGGGCGGTGGGTCCCGGTGCGTCCCGCCGGCCCGGCCCGCGGAGCCCCCTCCCGCCGCTCAGATCG
>JAYDZK010000006.1:12064416-12110995 GCA_034509185.1 Euphonia xanthogaster
CGCTGCCGTGCGCGGAGCTCGGCCCGCCCGGCCCCGTGAGGCGGCCCGGGGGACGCGGAGCCCGGGAGGGCCGTCCCGCCCTGCCGTGACGGACCCGCGGTGAGTGATGTGCGGTTCATAAAAGTTAGCTGAAAAGCCCCTAAATCCCCGATTTTCCGAAGCCGCGCGTCTCTACTCGCGGAGTTCAGTTTTGTTGCTGTGGTCTTCAGCAACGAGGGTATACTGGATGCGACCATTGGTTCTGCTTCACTCTGAAGTGATGGCTGTAAAACGGAGTGGCTTGGAAAAAAATATTTGGTTTCTGTGAGAGGTTGCAAATGAGTTATTATCACGTTTGTTTTAGGTTAAAAAGGGCTTCTTTTAAGCCGACAAATATCGGAAAAAGCATGTTTAATGAAACATGTTGGAATTTCAAGATTTAATCAGCAAATAGTTGCATGGTAGAAAACACTGTACTCTTAATCTTAGGTCTTAACAGACATTAGATCTCCTAGAAAATTGTCCAATTATACGAAAGTGTGAATTATAATTAGTCCTATAGGAGGGCCAACTGTATCATTTAAGGAGCATGCAGAAGTATGAGAATATGCCTTGTCTATGTAGAAAGCACAGTCTGGTGAAATACAAGAGCTGGGTAGACGGCTTAAGACATTAGTAAGGAATACTTTGACTGCATTTGGAATGTGTTAGATGAGTACTTTTCTCAGTGAAAGAAGCCAGGCAAGCATTGATGTGGTTATCCAGCTTTGAAAGTCCTTTAAGGAGAACCAGTGCCATGGTCAAGCTGGCTGCAGGGTGGCAGTGGGAAAGCTCCTGGCATTGGGAGAGCGGTGCAGGAGGCAATGGAAGTGACCCATGCTGTGCACTGAAGGCAGCTGTGCCTGCTCAGGTGAAGGTGGTACTCATAATGCAGCTTTTGACAGGCATCAGCAGCAGGGTAGGGCTGCTCAAGGGGAAGCAGCAGTGTGTCTCTAGGGAGCCCTGGAGACCTCTCCTTTGGGGCAGAGGCAGAGCTCAGGCCATGGCCACTGTGGGTGACCACCCCTGCTTCAGTCTGAGCTGGCCAAGAGCATTTCTGAGAGGAGGCAGAAAGGCTGTGTCCTGTCAGCAGGGAAGATACAAATTCCAGTAGCACCTTGTGGCCAGCATTTGTGTTACCTTGATCTCTGAAGTCCCGTCATTGAAGTCAACAGAGCACATGGTTCATCTTCAGCTGCCGTGACACAGCGGGGAATGGAGGAACTGTGGCGTGGGGCAAAATATCCTGGTTTTTCTCTTGGGGACATCAGTTCACAATTTACTGCCGCTTCCATTAGGATCAGCAAATACTATGGAACATGAAATAATGGACCAGAAGATCCCAGCAGGACTTCCCCATACTACAGCAGTCTCTGAACCCCCACTATGTTTGCTCTGGAGCCTGTGTACCCCATAACAGTAGAAGAGAGTAGGGGATCAACAGACCTTTTGTGCAGAGAAGGGTGATAACAGTTTTTTAACAGTTGGGCTGAATGGCACTGCTGCTTTAGGAGTGTTTACAGCTGGATAAAACATAGGCATCCTTTACAGTACGCATGTTTTTATAAATAACACCCTATCTGCAAGGAGTATTCTACAACAAAATAAGACTCTCAATAAATGTTGAAGTGTGATAAATTCAAAGACTGAGGAAAAGATTGTAAAATTATCTGGGTCACTTGTTGGTAAGCATTCTGGTCTTTAATTATGAAGGCTTAATGAAGGAATTACAAGTGAGTGGAAATAGTTTTGCATTTTGTATTTATACAAAATGAGAAGTTTAGACAGCTGGTATTAATTGTCATAACTCACTGGCTTCAGTGGAGCTGATGGTTGATGCCAGCTCAGGATCTCCCCCTGTGCACGATAATTTTAGTATCTACTTCAGTATCTGTAATTTGGTACAACAACTGGTAGTGTCATTCCAGAGCAGTTACAGGCAGGACATAAATGATGACCATTTCCCCCCCTCTGTCCAGTTCTGTTGAATATTTTATTAAATATTTCAGTGCTGTGGACTGTGTTTGCCTCTGCTTGGTGCTTTGGCTGTAAGCAGTGAGTTTCCAGCTCTCACAGTTTGGTTTTCTTATATAATGGAGACTTCCCTGCAAGTAGATCACAAAGAGGAGACAGATGGTAAACGTAACTTAGACCGTGCCATGAAGGGCTTATTTATAACTCACAGTACCCAGTAGGAGATCAGGGGGCCCTTTGAAAGGAGAAATCACAGAGGAACTGGACCTTTTTTTAAAGTCCTGACTTCATACTCCTATTGTAAAGAGTGCTGTTTGGTTCAGGGAAATGATGGTATTTTTGTGTCTGTGAAGATGTTTATCAAGCCCGGAAAAACAAGATTTCTTTAAAAGAAAGCGAAATTTATTATTTATGGAAAGGTTTTTTATTTTTTAATCTGGTTAAAGTTGCACAACTTTTTTTTTTTATCAATTGAGGACTATGACCTGCTTTTAGAAATGGAAATTAATTAAATTTAAGGAGATAGAACATTTGATGGCTCACAAGTCCCAAAATCTGTGTCCCCTTAATGGTTTTCTTTCTTGACTTTTTTTTGCCCAAAGTAGGATTTTAGGGAGGCTGCATGAAAAGTTGAAAAAGTGCTGTGATCATAACAGATCAAGGCATATCTGAGCTGATTGCTTGTCCATTTACAGTAAATGAGTAAGATGTTTGAAAGCAGTAATTTATTTTTTACAGAACATTTATAATCTGTTGCCTGGTTTCCTATGTATTATTGCTTTTGTATTAAATTTTCACTTGAACTTTTCATTCTCTCTGCATTACAGCCAGTCAAGTTAAGTGTCATTTTCTATTTTTTCCAATTCCAGAGTTAGGACCAACGATCCGTGGGTGCAAGTTAAATATTTCTTGAGGAGTGGACCTTTCAAAGGGACTCTGCAGTCTGGTACTTTCAGTATAAAGCTCCTAACACCAGACTAATTTTATCAAAGATATGCCATTTAATTGTAGGAAAGATAAGATGTGGCGAGAAGAAAAAAATACAGTATTTTCAGGTGAATGCTGGAGTGATGAGACTGCGATGGCAAAGCTGGGTAACAAGCTGAATTTGTTTTTTGATCACCGTTATGTTCAAAATTATCATCTGGGATTTTTTTTTTTGAGTGGGAAGCTTCAATGAGGAGCTCTTAAAACTTCTGCTGAGGTATGTTGATCTTGGGAAAGAAAAGATGAGGCTGAATATTAAGATTGGACAGCTTTGTAATAGGATAAACAGTTTCTGAAGTAAGGAACTAAACAGGCAGGCTCGTGTTGCCTCAAAAAATAAGAATTGCTTTTATTAGGTGAACTCTGGGAAAATACAAAACAAGAATACATACATATAAATGGGTGATTTAATATAACTAGTTCATCTCAAAAGGGAATTAGTAGGTCAAGGTTTCTTGGGTAGGAAAATCTATTACTGCATACTTCTGCAAAGCTACTGGCAGGTGAGGAAGGCACTGTTCTTCCACGATTTGTAGGTGTCAGGACTTCCTGATGTAGCCACTGGGGTTTTCTCAGCACCAACTCATTGACTGGGGTTTTCTCAGCACCAACTCATCTCCTGATGCTGGGGCAGATACAAAGGAGCTTCTGTCTGCAGTGGTTGTTCCTGAAGCCGTGGTCACTGCCTCACCGACCCAACCCAAAACTCAAGGAGTGCTTATTTTTTTCTTCAATATTTTGCTTATCTTTATTGGAAATTACTCAGGGTCCAGCTGCTCATCCTGCTCAAGGTTTAATAGCCATGGAGAGGGATGGAAGTGCACACATGGGTGGTATCATGTTTAGCAGTGTGCTGGGGCTTTATATCAATATCTTTTAGCATCAGAGGTGGAGGTAGGATGACTTGCAGAGGCAAAATGCCTTAGAGCCAGCTGGCTAACCTTCAAACATATTAGTGTTAGTGATGCCAATGAACTGGAAAGTAGCCTAAAGTAATAGCAGATATGGCAGTATTCCAAATAGCAGAAACATATCTGCCATCTTGAAGGCCCGCAACCTGTTGGACTGGCACTATTTTGGAAGTTCAGACAGCAGGAATTTGCAAAGAAAATTTCTTCCAACATTCACACTTCTAAGGAAAATTTCAGATTTGTTATCCCACTGTCAAGCGGTTAGGTAATTGGAGCTTTTGGAAAGGTTGACTCAGGAACATCATCATCTTCTTACAATTAATTGCAGATATTAAACCAGACTTTGGAATAGTCAGTTTTCGAATGACTTTAAGATGAATCCATGGGGTACATTGCTGTGGTCAAGATTAGTGGTAACCTCACCTTGAGGTGTTGAGGTGAGATGGAATTTCTTATGACAGATTATCTTTGAGTCTTCCCTGCTCCAGCCCCATGTCAAGGGTAAAAGGTCTCTGTTCCTTCAGTGCAAGGATTGCACCAATTCATGACATTCCTTTGCTTTCTGATGGCTTCCTGCAGTAAAGCTTTGAGTCAGCTGCTGTATGTTAAGCTAAAGGCTAAATGCTGCCAGCCCCAAGTGGGGAAGGAGCCATTAAATGAGCAGAGCAGCAAAAGAAGAGAACAGAGAACTTTCTCTAAGACCTGCTTAGAGAAATAAGGAAGTTAAAAGATTTGAAGTAGTTTTAAGATTACACTGATCACAGTGGGGATTTTACTTACATGCATAGAAGTCAGCTAATGCTTACAGACATGCAAATCCTGCACAGTGTACAAATGGATGGCAAAGCCTATGGAGACCCCAAGGCTACAGAATGCTGATGCAATTATCTGCCTTTCTAGACTCCACACACATGTTACTGCTGACCTGAAACAATCTCAATAGGAACTGCCACTGAGTGGTTATAGGTTCACGTGCTCACGAGAGAGAAACTGAAATGCCTTGGATTCTTACCAGTCTACAAATGAAGGAGTGGGGTGGGGATGGTGTGACTTTCCTCACTAACTGGTTGAAAGGGTTGAAACTGCTCTCCAGAACATCTCTATTGAAGCCAAATTTGAAGAGTTTAGAATTTGTAAATCAGGCCAAGCACTGGTAGCTAAATGTTGTCATATGTTGTGACTGCTTCCATTGGGGAAAACATCCCAACATCTCTAAGAATCCCATTCCTTTTGTGCAACTACAGCAGTGCCAGTGAGCACTGGTGATGTTGATGTATTTTTGAAGAGTTTACATGAAAACAACTTTTAATATTAATTATTTTCAAAAGTACATAAATATTTTTGTGTTCATAATCTGTTTGCAATTAACACTTAGACAATTTGAAAAATAAGAGCTTAACTTTCCGTATCATGAAAATCCCTGACTTCAGCTCCTCTAAACCACAAGTGAGAAGTCCCTTCCAGTGATAAGCTGCTTTTCCAGCATTTTTTGCTTAAAATCTTTGAGCCCCTTATTTGCACCATGTTTGGCACACTGAGTTTAGGCTTTCCTGGGACTCAGAGGATCAATACAATACAGAGAGCAGTAGCACTGGAGTCACATCATGATTTCCTTCCTCCCATGAGCTCTGATAGACCTGAAGCTGAAAAGAAGAGAAAAAGAAGAGAAAGTGCCTTTCTGTTAGCTTCCTAGTATACACTGTACTTTAAAATCTTTAACAATTTTCTTCTAAAAAATGCTTTGTAATTTCCAGAACACAGCTAAATTATACAAATGCTTTATCTTTATGTGGCTTACCTATCCCGTTTCATAGTTTTTGCCACTACTTTTCCCTGGAGAACAGCCCTAGGAGAAGGGGCAGCATTACTTTGTACCCGTGTGGTGGGTGAAGGGCCGGAGGTAGCAGCAGGGGCTCCCCCAGCCCATCTCTCCTCCGGGGGCTCCTGGCCCGAGCTCCCGCAGCTCCCGCAGCCCGGCTCGGGCCGGGCGGGACTCGGCGCTGCGGGACGAGCACCGGGAACAGCAGCTTGGCAGCGAGCAGCACGGGCAGCCAGAGTTTGGCTCCGAGCTGTTTGTTTTTTAAAAATGGAAATTAGAACCCAATATCTAGGACTATATAGAGGAGTTATGGGCATGAATAGTGAATCATAAGCTTGTTCTTTTAATTACTGTGGCATACTTAGAATCTATTCATGTCTGCAAAAGCCCCAGCGGACCAAGTGAAATTGTGATACATCAATTTCAGCCTATGCAAACTTATTTACAGGAAAATGGTTAAAGCATCATTTAAAAGGAAAAGAAAAGAATGTAACTACAACTGTTTCTTTTAGGTAGAAACTGAAAGCCATCTTAAACATACCAGGTGCAGAGCACAGTACAGTAACCATGAATGACATTGCACAGAAAACTGAGGTATGTACCTATTTTAAAGTAATCAGGGCAATGTAATAATTTACAACAGATGCTTGTAAAAGTAATAATTACAAATAATTGTAAAAGACATTTATACTGGAAGTCTGCTGGTATTGCCATTATTTTTAGACAATGAAAGGGGATTTGTTATGTAGCTTAAGATTTGATGGAATCTGTGAATTATGTTCTTATTAGAAAAACATGAAGGAGGAGGGTGAAATATGGAAAGGTTTAAATGTTGGTGGCAAAATTCTGGGCAACATTTACATCTGATGCTAAAATGTAAATATATTAGGCTACTTCAAGTATTTCCTCTTCTACATAGACTTACTGAGTAGCAGGAACAAAAACTTCAGGTGTAGGTGGGAAGATATGAAACAAAGCATGTTTGAAGCCAGTTTTCTTAGTATTACTTTGTTGAGAACATTGCTGCTGTCATCGCTGTAAAAAGAAAAAAACTTCACAGTAGTTCTGAAAGTGGGAACCTTTGGTGTTTGGACCCCCACAGAGTAAGCACTGGCAAAGAAGTGTCCATTTGCTGTATCAGCATCAGAGCCCTGATGGTCCAGTGATCTTTGCAATTCACAACATAAAATCTCTGGGCTCCTATTTTCTTCTAGGTATTGAAAAAGCAAGCATATTGCAAGTTTTAAATTAAGAAATACTACTGTTTATTAAAAACCTATAGATAGCTGTTGAAGTGTTGCAGAAAAACTCTTGTATTGTATTATGCATCTATGTCTTTTTATGCCTTTTAAATGTTAGGGGCAGAGAGTCTCTTTGGTGACAGCTTAAGATTGAAAGCAACAATAGAAATATGTATCTAATTTAATAGGTTAATATAATGCTGAATGTTGTTTTGGATATTTTAGTATTTATGACTACTTATGAACAAATACAATGATGCTTAACTGATGATGGCTCATGGCACGAAGTTCATAATCTCAATTGCCCTTCTGTTTTATGTTCTTACATTCTTTCAAATCCAATCTATCAGAATATTTCTGTCCATCTGTTTCACCTTTCTTTTTCTTATCTTCATTTCTTCTATATCTTCACCAAGATTCTGCTTTCTTCATCTAAACCCGTCCAAAAGTCCTATGTGCCCAAGCTTCACAAGGGTGATGTAAAGGATAAATTTGAAGCTATGCAGAAAGCAAGGGAAGAAAGAAATCAAAGGAGATCTAGAGATGAAAAGCAAAGAAGAAAAGAACAATATGTTAGAGAGAGAGAATGGAACAGGAGAAAGCAGGAGGTTATTTTCTTTGCTAATATTTTGTGTTATAATATTTAATATTATATCTGAAAATCTATTCACATTATTTGAAGACAATAATACTGGAATTTCATTTAAGTTATAAAGACAGTTTACTTTCTGTGTTTCATCAACTAGATGAAAGAACTGCTTGGATCTGATGAAGATGATGACACCAAACTATCTAAAACAGAAAAGGGTTATGTTCCAAAGCTCATAGGTAAGAGAGGCCTGACTTTAAAGGCCACAGAATTCCCTGGGTGAGTGTTAGATGGAACTGCTGAGCTGTGCATTTCATGTCCACAGGAACTGTTAAAGGCAAGTTTGCAGAAATGGAGAAGCAAAGGCAAGAAGAAGAAAGAAAAAGAACGGAAGAAGAAAGAAAGCGCAGAATTGAACAAGATATGATTGAGAAAAGAAAAATTCAAAGAGAACTGGCAAAAAAGGCACAGGAGGTATGTTTATCTGATCACAACAGTCAGGATGTAATTGTAAACAATAAACAAGAAAAACATTTTGTATTGATCAGAAAGATTTGATCTTAAGATTTCTCATAGTAGAGATTTACATGGGAGATGCTCAGTGGGGTGGAAGTGAGATAAAATGTTCAGACAGTCTTCATTTCTTTACAGTTACAATTTTCTTGTAAGCTCCAAAATTGAGTTGCAGATGAAACTGGGCAGGCATAAACCTGTTAGAAACCAGGCACAAATTTTGGTGTCTTATGTATAGAGGTTTACTAAACTAATTTGAAAATGTTTCTTGTATTTTATAAACTCTTACTGTAGACAACCTTTCCTTGTAAGTTAGTGGATAGAGCTCA
The DNA here is from genome assembly GCA_034509185.1 of Euphonia xanthogaster. Taxonomy (NCBI): domain Eukaryota; kingdom Metazoa; phylum Chordata; class Aves; order Passeriformes; family Fringillidae; genus Euphonia; species Euphonia xanthogaster. The sequence goes on from JAYDZK010000006.1 coordinate 12,072,798, forward strand.
GTGATACATGAACTAAGGCACGCAAGAAGTAGTAAGAAAATGCCAGTGGCAGGTAAAAATTAAACAACACTAATGCAGTAAAAATAATAAGTCATGAAGATCCAGGTCATGTTTTATTCTTTTGCCATTTTGTGAATCATCAGTGCATATATATATATATTTATATAACATATGAACAGACTCCAACTTTTATCGATGCCAATAAAGCAAATTCTGTCTTTTGTAGGATATCAAACTTAATTCCTTTTGCAAGTTTTCTTCCGTGCTGCAAATACTGCAGTGAGAGTAAGCATTTAAATGGTAGACTAAAAACATATGCAAATTTCTATTTAACCAAATGATAGTAGTACTTCATTTAGGTTTGAATTTGTGTAAGAAATGAAAAGCAGTGCTATAGGAGAAGTCAGTTTTTGGATAGTTTTTTCTATTAGAACTTCTAACACTGTTAAAACTGTACTTTTAATTGGCATTGTATCTAGCATATATGTATTCTACCCTGAAAGGCAGATGTACTTACATGAAGAATTTTAAAAAGTGTGTCAGTTTTAGGCCATAACATAGGCACAGCATAGGAAGCAAGCACAGCATTTTTCAGAAGCTGAGGGGGAAGACAATGTCACTTGAATCAGAAATGGTCAATGACTTTAGCTTTAGATTTTTTTTTTAATTTTTTACACAATTCTGGAATGTTTAAATGAAGAATGGACATCTCAAGTACTGCTCTTGGTTCAACACTGTGTTGAGAATGCTTTAGCAGACTTTGTGTGGGATATTTTATGTCTTGTTGCCTCTTCCTCGACAAGCTGACCTATCTGAGGTATTCCAACAGAGCCTCAGTCCTTACCACCTCTGTGAATTTATGTGCTACATACGTATCACTGATACAAAAAGAATTTCCAGTTCTATGTTTGCAACTCTAAGGCAAAGAGCCAAATTAATGTAATCATATGAAATTCTCATTTAATAGATTGATGACTTTAACAATACGGGAACTGAATCAGCAGCTGAGGTAATCAGATTTTTTTAAAGAAATGTTCACCTACATTTTTATTCACTTTGTTTTATTATTGTAATTTGGGTTGGGAAAACTTAGAAAACAGCACAGAAATACCTAATTAAAGTTCAGCCAAGGAGTTAACAAATTTTTAACGTATATGGAACTATCTCTATACTTGAAGTCAATATATTGAAGTCTGAAACAGAGCCTGCACTATAAATACATTATGGTTAGTTAAGAACATCTAAAATGTACATATTCAAAGCCACCACAATTATTTTATACATATTAGGAATTATTTTCCTAAGATATATATATATATTAGGGATTCTTTTAAGTCCTCTGGCTTTGCAAAGAATTATCATAAAAGCTCTTTGCCTTAAACTTGAAATTAAAGGGGGATTCTGACAATATACAGATGTTTGAACACTTCACTCAGTTAACTTTGTTATTTTTTTTACTAATATACCATATGGGTTTTGATTTTAAGTCTTGCAAATAAATGTTTCATTTCAAAAAGCTGGGCCCAAAGGTCCTACTGTCTTTCACTAACACAAGAAAATCACACTCCTACTACAGTTTTGGAAAGAGAAAACTAAACCTGCAAATTCATCAGTTTTAACTTATTCAACAGGAAGGAAAAATATGGGTAAATTATATTTTGGCAAATAAGTTGTAAATAGAGAGTTGAAGCAGCAACATCCTTCAAGAAACAATTACTGTACCTGACAAATTACATATTAGAAATTACATATTACATATTTCTCTGTTGAGCTATTGGCTTATTCCAGCTGCAGTTTATTATCATTTACATAATAAATATAAAACTGGAAGTAGAGTGTGGTTATAATTGTTGTGTATTCAGAATTACACCCATTCTTTCCCAAACCTTGAGTTTTTATGCCTAACAGTTAATGAAAATCTATAAAGAAATTAAGGAGTTTCCCAGTCGTTATGTTTAAAATATAATTCAGTTCTTGATACTCTTCAGATATTAAAAGAAAAGTAGTGACTTTATTCTTGTGGGTAATATTCAATACAAGTAAATCTTTTGCAAGCTTTGGTGCACACACGTTAAACCGCAGGTTCATTAAGAAATGAGTCTACCTAGAAGTCAAGTTTCATGAAAATGTAATAAATATCTTTTTGGACAGGAAGGGGATGATTCACTGCTAGTTACAGTAGTGCCTGTAAAAAGCACCAGGACATCTGGGAAGATGAAAATAATCTCTGAGAACACAGGAAAGGAGAGAGCAGAACAAAGAAAGACACAGGATGAAGAAATGAAGCTAAAAGATGAGGAACAAAACCAACTCCTTAAGGAACCCAAGTGCCTTTCATTTGTCCAGGTAAACCAGTCATCCAAAAATACCTATATAAAAGATATTTACTGGCTTAAGATAAAACTGTTTCATTTTTCTTACACAGGGTGAAAATGAAAACAGTGAAACTCAAGACCCTCTGTCTCCTGGTAAGCTGAAAGTCACATTTGAAGAACTGGAAAGACAAAGACAGGAGAATCAAAGGCGGCAAGCCGAGGAAGAAGCAAGGCAGCGTTTGGAAGAGGAAAAGCGTGCCTTTGAAGAAGCCAGGCAGAGAATGGTAATCACACTTTTTGTTCATGGTGGTACACAACGTGCACATTCTTTCCTGTATGTGATTCTTCTCTTTTCTTATTCCTCATCTTTATTTCAAGCTGTTAAGAGTCTGGAGATGAGTTTTTGAAAGACATTTTTGACCTTCGCTCTAACTCAGTAACCACACTGGCATAATCCTTTAGACATTCTTTTAGTAAACCAAAAAATAACAAGTGTCTTGATTTTGCCAGCAACTTAGCAGATTTTTTTAATCTACACTTTGTAGTATCTTAAGCTGCAAGCCTTCAAGAAGATGAGTGGCTGTCTGTTTTCTTCTGTAGTGCTGCAGATGGTTCAGTAACTGGTATTTGATGCAAACATTCCCTAGTAACAGAATGCTGTTTCTTATCCCCACATTTATTTGTAAATGTGATAGAAACATCAATTACAACTCTCCTCTCATGAAGGCAAAAAAACCCCAAAACAAACAGATCAGCTCTTTTTTATGTACTGACCCAAACAGCAACATACTATAAATCACTAGAGGAAGCCCCCCAAATTGTCATAAATGCAACCCACAGATCCTGTTTTTATTACTTGGAAAATTGCCTCCATATGTGTTCTTTATCATAAGTCAGAGTTAGATCAGCTATAAACAGAGCTCTTTGTTCTTTGATCACACTGAAGGAGTCATACACTCGGTATTAACCTAAGATAAGCAGATCGTTTAGTTCTGTATTTCCTTATTTTTCCATATTCCATCTCCAATAGCATTTTTGGAGTTCTGTATTTGAATACTTTTCCCCTGTATAGTCATGATCACTATGACTTTCTTAATTCGCATACAAAATTCACATACAAACAAGATTAACAAGAAATGAGATTTTAATCTTCCATAAAAAAAGGGAAAATATTATTTATAGGAATTTGCTAGCTTTAACAGAGTATAATTATGCATGAACAGTCTTGGAAAAACAGCTCTAGATCACCATTTTGATCATATTTCAAAAACATTCAGGACATTTATATTCTACAGAAACAAACTTAAACAAAACCAACAACACAGAACTTCTAGAAAGCTGAAACACACAAATTCCCAACTGGTCCATATTGAAAGAGTTCTAGGTTTAGGCAGATACCCAAATTGTAGTTTACTTTTTCATCGCCACCTCCAATAAACTGCTGTTGTTTCACACCAATAACCTTGCCCTTATGTCAATAATGCACTTTTTGATTTTTTGTTTGGGGCAAGGGACTCTAGTGAAGGAGAAGAGTGAAGAAACTGAAGGAGAGTGAACTCCATGAAGTCACTTAGGTGTTCTAACTGAAGATTAGTTCACATCTCCGTTCCTTATGCTTATGCATTTATTAATCAAGTAATACGAAATAATTTACAAATTCTCCACATCAAAACAAATTTTTTGACGTGAAGCTGTACCTGCTGACCAGTGGTTGTCAAAATTTGAAGTAAACATTTTTCTTAAGAATTCAGCGGTTACTTTCCTTAAATTCTCAATTTTTTTTCCCTTACAAATTTCAAATAAAGATTTTTCTAATTCCCTTAATGGGCTGTCCCACACACCAGTCCCAGGGCTGCTCACAGTATAGAGATCTGGATTATCAGTACTCTGACAGCTCCCAGTCACTTCCTCCATGAACAGATAAAGTACTCTAGGATGTCCTCTGAAAGGGGTTCTTGATTGCAGCTTGCAATCCACAGGCTTCTCTTAGCACATAAGTGTTCACTGGAGAGAAGCTATAGTGAGGAGATCCGAGTATCTCAATTCCTTTTCTTCAGTGATGATTAAATGTCTAAAAATAAAATAAACAAAAATCTCAGTCTGGAATAATAGCAAAATGCTAACTGATTCAGTTTTGCTATAAGACTGTACAGCATTTCTTTAAGTGGTGCACTGATGAAAGCAATTTCTATACAAACAAAAAGACTTGATGATATAAAATCTATGAAAATGATGTAAATAAAGAGAATAGAGAGTGATTTACGGTAAATGATCCAACAATGAGACCATAAAGTATGTACTTAACTGTTCAGTCTCTTCCTGGTAACACATTGTTCTTTGAATTACACATTCAACACATTTTTAAAAATTATAAAAGCTATGTGTAGGATACTGAAAATTTCTTTTCTCGCTCCCCTGGCTAGAACAAAGATTAAAATGATTCTCACAGGAACCTAAGTCTTGATGCATTTTTTCCCCCCAAAGAGTACTTATAAAAGATCAGAAAGAATGGAGTATTTATTTGCTGTAAAGAATAATTTTTCTTGGTTGCATAAGTGCTTTCTACATTTTCGTCTTCCTATTCTCTCAAGATAAATGAAGGTGGTGATGAAGAATCTGAAAATGCTGTTAAAGAATTCCGCCCTGGTAAACTCAGACTCAGTTTTGAGGAGATAGAAAGGCAGAGGAGAGAAGAGGAAAAGAGGAAAGCAGAAGAGGATGCACGACGACGCATAGAAGAGGAGAAAAGAGCATTTGCTGAAGCAAGGAAGAACATGGTATGGTTTATTATTTTGTTTTAGCACAGAATTTAATTTTTATCTAAATCCCAATCTGGAATGAAACTCTGGGAAAAAACTTTAAATAAAGTTAGGAATACATGCTTCAACTCCTTCATTAATTAGTTCACCTTAGTATTTATTATAAGGTAATGGGGTAAACTAGTCAAGTTCATTTACCAAATATCATCAGAGAACAATCCCTCCTCACAGCCAGCCTAGAGAGGATTTCAGATAATTTAGTCAAAACCAGGTATCATATCCAGTGGGTATTATAACACTAGATGCAACATACTTGGGAAGCAAAATGTTTCCAAAAGGAGGGTTAATAATTTTGGGTTTTTTTGGGAAGAGCAATTTCTTTTACAGCTCCAAGTTTATTCCCCTACCTCTACAGGGTGTCCACCAATCACCTCTTACTACTAAAGCACAATTAATGACATAGTAGAAAAAGGCTCACTGCAAGTATGTATCTTCCAGTCATCTGTGGCTCTTCAGGGAGAAAAAATTAAAAGGTTGAGCTCTTCTACTTGATGTTTTAACGCTTGTTCAGGGAAAAACAAAGAATAACTCGGGGTGTTTACCATCAGAACACTTTCTAATACTATCTTCCCTTGACAAACACAGATTTCTGTCATATGCAAGGACTTCTAAAATTTGAGTTAGGATTAAACTGGAGAGAAATTTTCAGGGGCTTAGGACTGACATACACTACCTGAAAGCACAGAAAGATGCCTGATTTCAGAGGCTGGCAACTACTATTTATATTTAAAAAAAAAAAAAAAAAGTGGCCACAGAGCTTTTCACTGTGGTCTTCATATTTATTCCAACCACTTCAAGATTCAGCAGGCTTTTGGGTATAAGCCAGTTACTTATTGGTGGATATCAGGAAATACAGCATTAAATTACACAGATATAAACTAGAACAAAGTAGTGTTTGTTTCAAAAGAGGGCAGGACCTGCCAGTCTAGCACTGTGGAATAACCCAGGCATCTGGTAGCATCTTCCTACATCCTCTGTGGCTGAATTGGGAAAGGCCAACTGTGTGCCCAGTAACATTTTCTTAATCACTCAAAGCAATACTTGGGAGAGAAATGAAAACTTTGTATGAGTACTGATACTGCCAGCAGGGCTTTCTCTGCCTGGAAATCTGGCCAAAGACCTGTGCAGAAAGACTACCTAGAGGAGCTACAATGTGAATTTATATTTGATACTGTACTGAAAAATAGTGTCTGTCTGTATCTCCAAAGATAGAAAACAAAACCTAAAGCCACTTAAAAATATCTTCAATCAACAAAAGAATGCTACTGGAGACTTTTTATGAAAAGGCAGTAGACAACTAAAGGAAGCACAGAAAGTATGTGCTGCTTCTGTTTTTTCCTGCTTTCTTGAGAAACTTTTTTTGGCCTCAGTGTGGCAAGAACCTAAACTCAAGTGTCCAGGCAAGAAAAACCTCGCTGATAAACAGGGTGTAATCCATCAGATGCAGCACAGTGGCTGTGACTGCTCTACTTGCAGACAGTGAAAGTGGTCTGTAACGAAAAAAAACTCTGAAATATATTTTTAGCATTTATGCACTTGAAAGTTCTCTGTTAAGTAGCATCATGAATATGAATACTACATTTTCTACTGTTAACAGAATATAACCCTCTGTTTTCCTTATTTCCCACTGCTACAAAATGTAGCAGCAGTGAAGATAGGTCCTAAAATGTTTAAAAATATAATAGTCCTCCCTTTCAAAGGCAGTAAAAATGAACATTAAACTGTTACTCCAGGAACTTTTTAATGTTCATTCATTTTAATTTAGTTTTGGAAGTGGTAGAAATGGTAGTATTGTGGCTGGAATACACAAATGCCACCTCCTTTTGGATCTCCCTATTTCACATTTCCTTGTGCTATTTCCATGCACTCCAGCATCAGTGTGATCACTACACCGAAGCAGTTGTCTTTCACCCCATCAATCTTTTTCTGGTAGAGACTGCAAAAAAAAAAAAAAAAAACAACAACCTGTCTTAGCACAAAAAAAAACCAAAAAAACAACCCAAAACAAAACAAAAAAACCCCAAACAAAAAAACTTTTCCTGTTGACTATGCTGCAAACCATGATTGTTACAGGAATATTTCTCACTACCAATCATTTCCACTTTGCAGAAAAAAAGGAAGTATGGCCTAATTTCACAAAATAAGGCTAAAATATTTACTGAACTAGCCACAGAGGCTTTGTGCATCACACAGCTCAGCTAAATCTTTGTGGTTTTTAACCAGGGAGAAGGTGGCTGGCTGTCTTTTCATAACTTAGTAAGTTGGAAATACAGAGACAGGTGCTAGTGCATGCACAGCTTTTGAATTCTTGAGGGCAAATTCTGAATTGATGCTTCTTGTAGTCACTTAGGTTCAGTATCTTCTTGAAGTGATGAGCTTATGAACTAATGCACCACCAGCAAGAGACTTTCATGTTGCTTTGCTAATTTAATTTTGAGTAGCCTCTAAAAACGGTGGGGCATTGTTTTCACTCTAGGAAAGAGTTCAGAGCTTTGGGTTTTGACTTCACTTCTCTATAAATACAATTTCAACAAATATGCTCATATTACACAAAACAAATGAAGACTAGAATGAATGGTGATGCTGAAGTCCAATTGTAAGCTTAGAGGGAAGATCTGAGTAAAATCTGTAGTGAATAGCAAAATTTGAGTAGGATTGGGATAAAAAAAACTACTGAAAGAGCTGTTGCAAATAAAGAGGATATGGGCACAGTAGGTCAAGAGCGTGGTATGAACCAAGATAACACCAACAGCAGAGAAAGGTGTGGGTTACAGAGGCAGTAAGCAGCAATAAATAGAAGTAGTGCCAAAGGCTCTTACAGAAATGTCTATTCTCTGTCCCTTTATAGTCAGAGCATTTTTTCAAATGGAAATAGTGCTCCTTTAATTATTTCTATCATTTGACTGATTACTGCTGTTGGAAATGCCTACAACTTAAGGCACATTGAGCTCTCCCATGTTTGCCACAAGGCTTTTCAAACCTGTGCTGATTAAACAGTGCCAAAAGCCACATCACCCTCCAGTTCAGTACCTGACCAGTAGTGCCTGACCTCACCTCACATTTACCTACAGAACATTCCTGTTGAGACAATCTCTGTTAGTAAGTTTATATAGTTACATGCATATATATTCTTATTCATAAACTTACATTAAAATTCCTGTATAAATCACTGTCACTACTGCTGCTTTTGTAGTGTTCAGCTTCATATTTTAGTACTTCAACAAATTCAGTCTGATAAAATATTAGTTCTTGCACTTGCTGCTTTGGAAATAATGAAAACTGCCTTTCCTAGGCTCTACTATCTTACAAATTAGTCTAAAAGACAGACCAGCTGCTCCTAATGCCAACCAGGCCTAACCCTGCTCTGAAGCCAGACAGGGACAGGAAAAGGTGGAAACCCTTGCTAGTGGCTGTATAAATCAATAAACTAGCCACATAGCTTAACATAAACAATTTGTGCAAAAAGAAGAGCTTCTTCTGAATGTTCTGTTCAGTTATCCTTACTGGGAATACTAATACTGCTTTAGAACACAAATATAATTCAGATTGCTTAAGAGAAAGATTACAGACAAATGTACTTCAGTATTAAGAGCAATGACATTTAAACACAAACACTGAAGTAAACAAGAATGAATTGCTTCAGGTCCTAAGGTGCATACAGAAGGCATCCTCCTCTGCAGAGGGAAAATACTGCATTTAAAAAAACCACCTAATTTTCATTATAAAAGTTCAGTGTTGTAACCGAAGTTAAATACAAACCCCCAAAGCACTCCCTCCCACACCATGAGAGGAATGCCCACGTTGGCACAGTGCACCTGTCTGTGCTGGGGCAGATGTGACAAAGTAGTCACTTATCTTTATGTACCAGAAGTGTCTGAACAATGCTGTGATTTCATCACAGACATAATTAATGCTCTGAATTTCCAGCAGGTACTGGATGATGAATCACCAGAAATGTTTAAAACCTTTTCTCAAGAATCTCTCATACCTGGTAAACTGGAAATTAATTTTGAGGAGTTGCTGAAACAAAAAATGGAGGAAGAAAAGAGGCGCACAGAAGAAGAGCGTAGGCAAAAGTTGGAAATGGAAAGGCAAGAATTTAAACAGCTGAGACAAGAAATGGGAGAGGTCTGTACATCAAACTATATGTTAAGCATGCTCTGAATAAAAATAAAATGTATCACTTCATTACTAAAAGTTTAAGACTGGACAGAAAAATTCCTTTGAAAGAAGTTTTAAGTTAATACATTCAACATCATGTGAAAGGAAAGAAAAATAGAAAACCTTATTGGTAAAACATTTTATATAATGACATTTTTTATCACTAATCAGGAAAATGTGTTTATCCACTGCCACCTTAGAAGTAAGTACGGTTATGAATTTGTAATTTGGTTTTGCAGTAATTTCTGAAAATTCTGGGCTATTACTCAAATGATAAGAATAATATTTATGATCTTGGGAGAACGGAAATACCTAGTTTCCAAAAGACAATACAAAAACAGAAGTAAGAAAGGGCAAAGTTCTTGCTTTTCCTTAGAGAAACTGTGCTACATGAGAAAAATACAGTGGGCTCAAATTTTTTCTAACTTCTGTATCAAGGGTTTGAAGACTGGCACAGCTGATTTTAAAAATCACACACAAAATCTGCTTTACACCCCAGATGTTTAAAACATCACATTGATGAACTTCACACTTCAGTGTGGCTGTGGGTGGCAATTCTTTATTATTCCCTTTTGAATGTTAGAGAACAACATCAATTTATTATTGTATTATTTTTGTTGCAAAGCTCGAGCAAGTAGTAAAGGCTCTAGCTTGTGATGTTCTCAACTAATCCTGGGGAAGCAGGGAGAGACAGGGACATCCAGCTAAAATGCATGTACATCTTTACAACCAGTCAGAGGTCATGAAAGGAGGGAGAAAAAAGATCAGTAATTACAGCTTCCTTTCCAGCCACGACATCTCACAATGTCATTTACTTTTTCACTGAATTAGGAAAAGATAAAAAAGGCAGTATTTTATTTTTAACAAAATAGCTGTATTTTAGAGGATTACTTCGTATCATATTGCAAACAAGTATAGGTGAATTTTGGACTCCTGGTAAGTTTTTTGTATTGGTCTGTATCTGGTTTCCTGAATCCAAGAAGGGCAGTTTATTGACAGCAACCCTTGAACAAATGGCATATTCAAGCAAGGTATTTTAAAATCTATATCTGGTTGAGATATGAGACAAATGCATTCATCATGAGATAGCAAAGAAAAAAAAAATTACAGGGGAAATGTCTCTGTACTGATTTCAAATAACAGAACTGTAATATATTGAATTACATCATCTGGGGGGAGAATAGGTAGTACAAATAATGAGGGCATTTTCCATCTTACACATTCTGTCATTTCTGAACAGCTGGAAGAAGAGTCTGAAACTTTTGAGTTAAGCAAAGAGTATGAAGAATTGATAAAGCTAAAAAGAAGTGGTTCTATTCAGGCAAAGAACTTAAAAAGCAAGTTTGAAAAAATAGGACAACTGTCTCAAGAAGAAATACAGAAGAAGATTGAAGAAGAGCGAGCAAAGAGAAGAGCAATGGACGAAGAAATAAGAGAAAGGGAAGCTGAAAAATTTCAAGAGGTAAGTTGCATTCTGTGTATGTTAATGATCTACTTAACCAGCACACTAATGATCCAGGAGTGGACAATGCTGCTGCTTTGAACAAATTTTACTGTTTCCAAAATTAGGTTTTCCCTTTTTTCCGGTTCCCTCTTTTGGATGCTTAAGGATATCACACCTCAGGATGCCTTAAAGAAACAGCACCAGTTTATTACTGGTGATTTGGTCAAGCAGATTTCTACTTTTCTGCTCAAAGCCCTACAATTCAGCATTTTAAGCTGAAACCCACCAGTCTGAGGGCTTAAAAATATCTGAGAGTTATCTTTTACTCATCACTTGAGCTGCCTCTCCTTCTGAATTCTTAATTCATTCTCCACTACATGAATTGAATAAAAAATTCAATTACCAAATCCAAACAGTATCATTTGAAGATCAAGTCTCTGTGATGTACACTCACTCCTCAGGGTAGAGCAGAAGAGGGTGCCTATTTATCTGTACTTCAGACCAGAACCTTCAGTTTTTCAGAGGGGAAACCCCAAGAAATGGAGCTATCAATGACAAAATGGTCTGTAATCCATCAGCTCAGTGTGAACTTTTGTGACAAAATGTAAAACTTTACCAGTACTAAGCCTGATCTGAGCCTCGTTCTGGCTCTTCTCCACAGGAGTCACTTCAGCATCAGCTCAAAGCCTGTCCTATTTGTGAGCTTTAGTTTAATGATTGACACTCATTGTTTTCATAAAGTGAACTATTTTAGTGTTAAACCCAATCTAACATCATGGCAAAGTACTCCAGTCAGTGAGGATTTAGAATTGCCAAGAAGTGCTCAACTTGTATAGAATAAAACTTTAGGATTATTTCTTTACATAGAATTTTTGAAATTACTTTTGCAAAAATCTTGTCCTATCCCTGGATAACTATTACAAAACTCACCCTACACTCAAACAAACTTCTTAAAAAAACCAGGTCTCTGTGTGGCTCTGCTCAGTTTAAAAAAAACCTCTTGGAACACAAAACTAGTTTTGCTATCATATATATGTCTAAGGCAATAAATAATAGTTAAGCCCTGTTTTTAATTATTATTTCCCAAGGATGATGATGTAGATGTGATACCAGCCAAGAAATGTGAGGCTCCATTTACTCACAAAGTAAACATGAAGGCTCGTTTTGAGCAAATGGCAAGAGCCAGAGAAGAAGAGGAGCAGAGAAGGATTGAGGAGCAGAAATTACTACGCATGCAGTTCGAACAAAAAGAAATCGATGCAGCATTACAGAAGGTATAAATTGCAAAATAATATTGTCCAGTCGTGTCATTTAACTTAGCTTCTAATTACCACTGTAGGCAACACTACCAGATACAAAAGGAACATTCTGCTTCTTTTAGCAGGTGCTAGGAATTGCTGAAATAATATAAAATTGCTTTGGTGTTTGCACATACTGTCCGTGGAATCAAAGAATGGTTTGGGTTGAAGGGACCTTAAAATCATCTAGTTCTGACTCCCTGACTTCCTGCATCTTCCCTGATGTAGGCAGGGACACCTCTCCTTAGATCAGGCTGCTCAAAGCTCCATCCCACCTGAACACTTGCAGAAGAGCATGAGACACTGCTGACATCCCATGTCAGAGTATATGACATCCTGTGAATAGTCTGAAAATGGAATTGACATTCATACCTGTATTTTACACCAACATTCCAGCCTCATTAAAATGCATTTTACTGCTTGTGGCATACCCAGATTGGGTGCACTGTTATGTACTGAGGACAGATGTGCAATTTCCTCTTCTCAGGAAACACAGTAACTTGTAATCAAACATGTCTCACTATCACTCACATAGTGCTACTGCTACTTTAAATTCAACTTATTTTAAAACAGAAAAGGGAAGAGGAAGAAGAAGAGGGAAGCATTATTAATGGCTCTACTTGTGAAGATGAGGATCAAGCTCGATCTGGAGCTCCCTGGTTCAAGAAGTCACTGAAAAACACATCAGTTGTTGATGGCGAGCCAGTGAGATTCACAGTTAAAATTACTGGAGAACCAAAACCTGAAGTGACATGGTGGTTTGAAGGGGAAATGCTGCAGGACTCTGAGGACTATCAATATATTGAAAGAGGAGAAACCTACTGCCTTTACTTGCCAGAAACCTTCCCAGAAGATGAAGGGGAATATATGTGTAAAGCAGTCAACAACAGAGGCTCAGCTGCTAGCACCTGTATTCTCACCATTGAAAGTAAGAGCTAGCATTTTAATTTGCTTATATCTCAGATAGCCTTCCTGCATCTTCCCTGTTACGAAAATCTAACTTCCTGTCTCTCTTAACCCTTTTTCTCTTTTCTAGCTGATGACTACTAATGCTCTACTTTAGCTGGAATCTTTCTTCCCCTCAACTTTCTTACTGCATCATCTCTTTCTCTGACGGGGCCAACTAAAGAAAGCAAGGATGTGCAATTATTTGCATTCGTGCATCAGATAAGAACATACCATTCAAATTTTGAGAATTCCCTACTCAATGCAAAAACTAGTATCAAAGGATAAAAACAAAAAAAATCAGTGTATGAAAGATCAGCTGAAGTAAACTGAATTATCATAGTGCTCCAGCATTTGAAGACCAACTCTTGTGTAACAGAATAAAGCTGAATACACGATCCGGAACTTGTGTAGCAGTGTAAATCTGTTGGTGTATCCTGCATGAGCACTGAATATTTCAGCTCTTGTACCTTATCCCAGAGGCACTGAACTGGCAAAGGAAATACTTACTGATGATTTTCAAAAACCCGAGTGTACTATTTTTAAAGAATAAAAGATGATTTAACTGATCACCATTGCTTCAAGCAGCATAACTTATTTTAAAGTGGGCTTGCATTGAAAATGTTCTGCTCTGATTAACCTATGCAGCTGATAATCTCAAATAAAAACAATCTCCTTTAGGTTTGTAGTAGTCTTCAAAGTACCAACTCTTGCTTGTAAAACTCATGATTTTTTTCATTGATCGAATGACTGAAACAGGTGGTGACAGCTATGATTGGCTCATATTCGTAACTGGTAAAAAACAAAAGCCTTAAGAAGAATATTTTCCTGAAGTGCCTATTTTCTCAATCTTAATGCAGTAAGTTTACTGCCACATCTATAAACACTGTTTTCTTAAGGTTACTGTACTACTTTTCTCTAAGATCTCCTGACATCAACATTGATGTCACTCTGCTAACACCCATCGGAACCATTGAGATGGAGCTTCGGGAGGAGTAACTTTACAAAAAAGGTCACATTTTAAAGTACTCATGTATAGTACTGTGGCTGAATCTGCTTTCTAGTTACCTGCTGCAAGTCACTCTATGGCCTCACTAAAAAAAGGGTAACGAGCTGCATGGTGTTTTCAATTAGTATTCACTCTAATAACCACATAAACATTTTACTTCATTTTTTGTGGGTGATGTTCACTCACAGAAGTACAGGTTGATAGGATAATTTTGCTCTGAAGCTGTTACTTCAAAATAACAGAGGCAGGAATAGGAGCATAAAAAAGACAAAACCATTGCTATTATTATTCATCAGTTTACATTTATTGAGAAAAACCATACAAAAACCATTATACAGTTAATGTGTACCCATATTACATACAATGTCAATGCAAGCTCAAAACCACATTTTTGTAAAGCATTCAATTTACCTCAAGTCCAAGCTGCATCTCCCTAAGACACTGTTCCCATCACAGTTGCCTTTTAAAGCCAATCTTCTGTTTACACACGGGTAGTTTCTGCAGAGAACACTTTTCTCAGGACGAAAAGGCATTTCACATGCACTTAAGAGAAATATTTGTGCATACACAAGAGTTTCATAAGCTATTACTAGGGAAGAGGGAATCCTGTCAATTGTTTGCTTTCTGAAAAGCCCAGTCCTCCCTTCCTCCCCCCACTTCTAGAGAAAAAGCAAAATGGAAAAGCTTTTAGCATGCAATGGAAAACTTAAGAATTACTCTGGAAAAGAAATGGGGAGAAACAGTTTCTACCATCCAATAAAATATCACTAGTACAAAAACGAAATATTTCAAGACAGGCTGTGCAAGTGAATCGTGATCCTGTCTGCCCGGCAAGTGAAACAGATGACTTAAAATTAAGCCACACTAAAGAGTATCCACCTGGTATTTTATTCAATGTCCTAATAAAGTATAGGCTGCAGAAAGTGATATGAAAATTCTTTTCCTACTTGGAACATTAAGCTTGCTTTTAAAACTTTTCTTACTCTTCACGTTCATTGTGGGACACTAAGCGGTGATGTGTGGGGTAAGCAGGAAACATTTCAAGACACCTTTTGGACAAGTTCACTGCATTTCTAAGCAAGTTCAGTTATCTTTCTGGCTACTGGAGTAACTCCAATAATCTACTGCTGTCCCAGGAACTCTGAGTTTGGAGACAAGAGTTGAAAAAGAAAAGGAACACTATGCTCTGCACAAACCAGCATGCCGGTAAGCCCTGCAGTGAGAAAGCTGGACGCCAATACACCTCAAATGCTACACAGAAGAACATCTCACCTTCCACACACTAGCAACATCCCAATACACTGGCTTTTTCTTCTCTATCTCCTCCCACAGGCTAAATTAGCAACTGAAAGACTGTTCAAGATATTTCAGGAGTAACAGCTGAAGGAAAAAGTACCATGTAAAAAGGAAGTGAACAAATGACTCACCCCCACACTAAATCCACAGTATCAAAATCCAAATGGTACACACCTACCCTCTTCTCACGTCAAAAATGAAGTTACATGTTAAGCTACAGATGAAATACTAAGTGGCTTGAGAAACTGAAGCACAACTATTAATTCAGTTCAAAAATTAGCTTGACTGTTTAGAAGAATATAAAGTAAAATAGATGGTTTATATTATTAAATCACACTTTAAAAAACTTTAACAGATTATGGAACATTAATGGTCAAACAAAGAATACTTTAAAGAATGAAAAGTGATCAAAACAAAAATTATACCCTATATCATTATGTATGGGATACATTTCAAATCTGTTATGCTTTTGCCAATTTTACCTTCTACATGGAGCCCTTCTATGGTCCATGCTCATCGGCTCACCAATGGCATACACTCAAAGGATTCCTCTTTACTGGTAGTAACTATCTCAGGACCTGATTCTATGAGCTATGATTTGGTGCTTGCAGCATCTTCAGCACTGTGTGTGAAAATGAAGGCAGTATTTTTGAATATTTTTCTTTGATGTACAGATAAGCAGGACTTTTGAAAGAGGAGCAGCACATTTTAGAACCAGAATAATGAACAAAAAACCAAACAGATGCTGCTTTATGTTAAGCTAAAAAAACCAACAACAAAAGCTCAGAATAAAAACCTGTACCAGACCATCTGTAAGACATTTAACATTTTATACTATCAAAATATTCATCACTTCAGTTAAAAATATCAAGAAACAGCATACACTGACTGCTATAGCGATAAAATATTATTTTCTATACTGTTAACTGGTGCTCATGCTTTTTCAGTTAAAACATACTCATCTCAGACTCCAAAATCTCTTTTCCTAGCATGTCAAGTATGAATAAGCAAACTCCACTAACACACTTTAACTGTAGGACAAGTTATCAAGTTCAGTGATAACAACAAGAATTCATTCTTTACATTCAGGTCTTACGGATTAAGTGGGAATAGTGCCCTATTATAAAAAAAACATTTGTGAAGGCTGTTGACATTTCTAACCAAAGCAATTCCTGCACATTTTAAAGGTTTTGATTCTTTAATTGCAACAATTATCTATTTGGGTAAAATAACAAAAATTACTTATTCTGATCAAGTTCAATTACTGCAATCTAATAATCTTTTCTAAAAAAAAGAACGAAAAAAGAAAAAATACATATTCACCTAGAAATATAAACAGTTGTTTAAAAACTTAAGATTTTCCACTCAAATGGAACCGTGAGTAACAATGCATTTGGGGAAGCAGCAGATTGCTTTTCAATACACAACCACAAAGATCTCACAGGGACAACATTAATGTACTGAAATATATTAATTTATATACTTCCTTAGGTTGTGCTTACCTGTTGCTTTTTTGCAGCAGAACCTAAGGTGGAAGGTCTGGGAAGGCACTGTGAAGTATAAATAATTGCACTGTTTGCAATTAATAAAGATTTTATACCTTAAATGAATCAAAATCAACAGCCTCCATTTTGCGAATGATAAATGAATCCAGTGAATTTAATTTTGCTCACTTTAGTACATAATAAATGCACCATTCTGTAAGGTTATCTACAAAATACCATGCAAAATACCTGAACTATTAAATTTAATACCCTACACTAAAAATAGCAAATACTGTCCTAGCCTTCTTCAAGCTACCAGCAAATTCCTAGCTTTAAAAGGATAAAAATAATTCCTTCTATTTCTACAGCACAATGCAAACATTGCTGATTACCTGAAAAAACTACTTCAGTTTTCAAGCCATAACTTTTACTTCTCTGTGCAGCCACCCTAAAAAAATTTATTCTCAAAGCAACAACATGGTGTTCCAAAAATTAAAGCAATCAACAGTTAGAGAATTATTTAAAACATACCTACATCACTACATATCCACAAACTATCTGGAGACAAAGACAACTCTGTCTAACAAGTGGTTCCAAAGACTTCAATGTTATGATATGCATACTTTAAAACACTGAATGACAGCTGTCTCATGAGTACTAATGAAAAAAAACTCTTAGATAAGCAGAAACATGATTTTCTTTAGCTATTGCTAGAAGTTTCAGAAATACTTACCCACAAAACTCAGATTATGTGTATGTATATATATAAGCAAACCTATGTTTCTGAATTAAGAAGCAATTATGATTTCCTAAGATACCAGCACTGTATTCCAACATAATATCACACAAATACAGCATTTGCATTATGTGGAACATTGACAAAAAGATACTGTTGCAGTTCATCAATTTGTCATTCTGATGTACTTACAGTGCAATGCTCCTTGAAGGAACAATCAAGGATGATACACAGCACAGTCCTCCTCACCCCTATAGAGCTAGTTCTATACTGGCTGGATCAAACCTGCACTTCAACAGACAATGGCAAGACAGACTGTAGTGCATGTAGTCTAATATATGCAAAGAGCCAATAAATATGCAAAGAGCAAACACAGGATTTCAAGAGAATCAGCTTTTTAGTATGAGCATTAGAGCAATAAGAAGTTTCAAGTATATATAAAAAAATAATCAGTTGATTCAAGTACTTGAATATTTACAAAAAGAGAAGTTATCTGCTCTGCAGGAAGTTCTCAATCACTCCCATCACTCAAACAAAACAGCGTTTTAAGGACAGACGCAACTTTTGTAACTACTATGCATTATCACATTGACTTTTCTACACTGAATTTTGAAGTGGACTACTTTAAACTGAAGGCTTAAGCACATTACACTTAAAGTAAGTTTTATAACTAGTCTGAAAAAATCCGTAGAATAGTTATGCAGGAACAGTTTTGAAGTATTCAATTAAAAACGAAAGTTATCTGTTATAGCAGCTGCACAGGTCTGAAACAGTGGTCATGTATAAAAGGAAATTTCACTGTTAATGCAATGGAAGTATGCCAAAAGATCATCTTCTTAAACACATGCAGTTTTAATCAAGTAGAAAAAAAATTAAGGTATCAAGATTACTGGTGCTAGGCAGCAAAATACAATGACTGAAAGAGATCCTCCATCTACAGCTATTCTGCAAGAGGGGAAAAACATGCTAATGACAAGTTTTCAAACTCAACAAGGTTTATGGGGGGAAAAAAAACCCAACTCATTTGTGTAGCGGTACCTTGATTCAGCGTTGCAAATCAATCCTATAATCAATACTGCATATACCCACATATCCAACTTACCGACACAGGAGGTTTCATATTATTTATTGTAAAGCACAAAACAAGCATTTTAAAAGTGATAAAGTATACATTGAAAAAGTACATTTATATCACAAAGCATTGACCACATAATTGCAAATACATTTGCTGGAATGTGTACATCTACACTAATACTAAAAACAAACCATTTTTTCATTTCTACACAGAAATATTACCTCCTATCAGTAGTGATAGATATTTTGTACATTTTCAAAAACACTATTTTTTTAACCAAATTTAAGATCTTCATCAAGGCGTCTGCATCCATACATTTAACAAAGGTTTTTTCCCCCACACAATGAAGCAAATACTGTATTGTCCACTTCTTATTATTGGCCCTGTGCAGAAGAGATACATAAGAGATACACAAAAAGTTAAAGAAAATCCTTTAAATCGAGCTAACTCAGGAGTGAAGCCTTTAAGAAAGAAAAATTGGTTAATGTAAATGGTGGTGGCTTCTTGCATGGTTTTCAAAACCCTGGGAGGAGAAAGTTTTTCTTCTTTTTTTTTAATTAAAAAAAACAATCACCAAACATATGGATAGATACAGAACTCAAGTTATCAGGTAAACAAAGTCATCTACTCATTATTCTGATAGCTATTTTGCTAGAAAAAAAGATGCATACCCCAAAGGAACAAAGCAGGAGACATGCAAAAAAATATCTACAACCACTGAGACGGAAGCCAGCCAAGAACCACTTTAGGACTGTACCTGTGGTGCTGGAGGATGCTGTGGCATTCCCTGGGGACTTGTCTGAGCGTAGTACGCTGCCTGCTGCCTGTAGTACTCAGCCCACGCTGCGCTGTAATCTGGCTGCCCGCCCGGAGGAGCCCCAGCAGGGGCAGGAACAGCTTGACCTGCAAGTAATTGCAATTACACAGCTCTGTTGTTGCAATAGAAATGAGAAAATTTCAAGATCTCAGCACCTAACAAACACCACCTAGCAATATTCCTCCAAGGCTTTGAATAAACTTGTGGCTGCTTTTGTCAGCCCCAACAAACATTCTATTACTTTAATGTAATGACTCTCATGTAAATCAAAATTAAGGAACCATAAGGACAGTTTTTTCAGCCTCTTGATTGATAATCATGAATCATGTTTAAAGCCTGCTGACCTAAACAACAGTAGCATTTAAATACACATCAAGAGGCAAAACTTCTTGTAATCCACCTAGACTAATTTTACCTTATTTTACAGACTGCATTCCTTAGCTCAGCAGATGCCAATTCATGCACTTCACCAATTCTGCCATCCTTCATTTGATTACAAAACTATTGCAGGTTACATTTTTCAAAAGGTGCAATAATTTTTGTAAACATCCCCTCCACTACAGAATACAGTCCTGAAATGTGCTTCCACACTTTGTGGAAGTTCCAATCCTCAGGAAATAAGAGCATGTACAAATATCCTCTCAAAGACAGCTCAGAATTACTTCTCCTTCCAACAGAATCAAATGACAGACTAAAAATCCCACTGACAGACTGATACACAGGACTCTTCAGCATACTAAAAAACCAAGCAAAACAATAAAAGCAAATTACAGCCAACCTTTCAGTTGTGCTGTTCTTCCACAGGGACATCTTTACTTCCATTTTCCTCCAACTTCAGAAACACCAAATACGCCCCTCTTAGTACCACTGATCTTTACAATCTGAGGGGTGTTTTCGCAGTTACAGTACAAAATGTACCAAACTTCAAGCAAAGCAGCACTCTCTACACTCTAAATATCTGTCCACACACACTTGCAGGCACCCAGACAGAAGGGTTTTATTTATATGTAGTGCTTCAAGTTTCCTTCCTGAACTGCCAAACCAGAACTTTTATTACTGTCCTACGAAACTTTCAATTTACATTCTTGATGAGTTATTTTTCAAATCAAAAGTTGTAGTCAGAATTAGGATACTACCAAAAAACTACTACCTCTGCAAGTTTTTTTAAAGATACTAGAAAAAAAAAATCCCAAACACAATAAAAACAAACCACATCATGTCACCCCACAGGAAATAAACCAAGCAAAATGCAAGACTGCACCCTGTACAATTCCATGTGCACACAAGCTGTCTGTTCTGTTATGAACAGAAAGGGGCAGCTTCCATGTGATAAGGGCTCAAAGTTTTCTGTTCTACCTGAAACCACCTCACTTTTTATTTGAATACAAGACCACTGAGCAGCTTTCTGAGGAACATGAGTATCAGAAATTCTAAGGAAGTGTATTCTAGAGTATCAGACTGACTGCTTTGTTTGGTTGTTTTTCTTTACATACTTAAAACAAAGAAAATTCACATGAAGAATCCTAGCTATTCACACTACTCCTACACAGGTGTTATCTTTTAATCCTCTCAAAAACATGAAGTGTGAGCAGAGAATGTGAGTATGTGGCAAAGTATGATCCTGAAAACCATCAAAATAAAACCTTCCATTTTCCAATTCTCCTTACAATTTAGTTTTTTCCACTTACACTGTAGGCAAGCTCTGAAAGTCTATCCATATTTTATTCTGGTTTATATACTAATGGAATTTCTAAAAAAACTTGTATTTCTTCAAATCTTTAGAGCTGTTATCACATTTTACCATTTGCAATGTACCACAACTTACAATTTACACTTTTGATCAATTACTTTAACAAAAACTACCTTTAATATGGTTACAAATCATCCCAGGGTACACTCTTCCCGATTTCACCATTTCTGTGAGATAGTAACTGTACTTACTAATTACTGTCAGCACAACTGAATGTCAAAGATAAGGGATTTTTTTGTGCATTATGACCCAAGAATCTTTGAACGTTCAGCCAACTTTGTCAAGGCAGCGCTGAAGTTCAAATAACAGATCAAATAGAAGAAATTTAACACCTGCTCAAAGATGTCAAACTGGACTTCTGTTCTGATGAGTATTTTAGGTGCACCATTTCCTACTAAGTACTGTGAGTAGTTCTGAACCTACACATGGAATTTAGCAGTTTAGTCCAAGCTTCCCTTCAGTGTAGAAGCTGCACCTGCCCGTTAATATCCAAATTCAACCAGGACACTTATGGGTAATCCTGATCAACTCCATAAAAAGGAAACATGAGAAACACAGAACACCTCCCCTTTAACGAGAGCTGAGAAAGGAAAACACCAGCAGGTTTTATAGTTCAACATTATCAAGGGTGATTCTAGTAAAAGTAAACTGTTTTGTTTCTTCTTTCCACTACAATGCTGAGGAATCTTTTAAAAGCACTCCTATTTTATTATTGAATCCTTTAACAGTATGTCAAGCCCACAATATATGGGAATGACTTTAAATGATAAAGTTAAAAATTCTGATAGTGATACATAGATCATTTTCTAATGATCATGACTTCATGTTTAAAGGGAACTGTTATCCATGAGAGACTTTTTTGAGTATTTGCTACTCAAAGCAGTAGCCCCTGAAACAAGAGTCTGAAAATGGAGATAAGACTTTGCCACTCTATTTATGACTCAGGAAACAGGTTAATATTCAAGTCACTGTTCAGTGAAAAATACAGTGAAGTGTTCTCTATGATTAGCAGAGTCATATCCCATCAGTAGGAAGTCACTTTGAAAACACTGTTCTTGTTGGATGGGCATATTCTGGAGTGTTTGAGCATTTTCAAATCTCTCATACTTAACTAACTATGAGAAAATCCAAGACACCAACTGCAGTATCACTGGCAACTTGTTCAGCTTCCCACAAGGATTATCAAAACACTTTTTTTCAGCAGCAAAAATAGAACGGACCGGGCTCAGCAAGTCTGAATTGCAGTTCAGCCCTCCCTAACAATGTTTGGTGAAATCATCTGTGCTGTGAAAAACCTGAGTCCTCAAAGAGCAAGTGACTCGTAATTCCCAGCCTTTGGCACAAGTTAATGGGGTCAGAAGATATCAGTACTATAGGAAGCACAAATGGTACTGGAAAGCCTGGAGACCACAAGAACTTGCTGGTAGACAGCCTTCCTGTCCATCAGGTCTTCTACTGACCTTCTACTGATAAAGAGGTGGGGAAAAGCAGCCCCATTATAGCATTATATCAACTCCAGCTGAATTCCTCTTTTTTAAGTGGCCTTAAAGATAAACAGTATCTACCACACCAAGACTCTGAAGCCAAAAGTTCTCATGATTTACAGGTAAGTTATGTAGGTCCAGCCATCAAGAGCTCTCCCTTCAGGCAAAGAACTCAATCTGAACTAGAAAAAGGAATTAAGATGAGAACTTCCCTGGTGTTTTGCTTCTTATTTGACTGTCTTGGCACTGTTCACATTTTACGAGCAACTATTTTTTATCTCCCAATGTGTTTTTTGACTCAGACTCCTCTTTGGAATTGCTCCCATAAACTCTATCCCAACACCTTATAACTTGCTATTACTTCATCTGTGCAAGTGCAAGACTAGTGCAACCAAAACTTTGCTTTCCAAGACAGAAAATTAGCAAGATGGCAGAGCGCCTACCAACAAATTACATTATTTTAAGAAAAGTGAAAGCCACCCACAAGTCTGCATTTCAAAATGTGAGTCAAACTAACAGAGACAGTAAATTGAAAATAAATAGCTGGATGAACCAGGAAGAAGAAAAATGGGAAGGCCTATCATCCTAGAAATCACATGTTTGGGAGGTGTAATTTTCTTAGTCTGATACAACAGCTGTGGAACTAAATACTCATTATATATTTTCTGTAGAATTGATCACTTATACTGTGCCAACATAAAAATAGTTATGCCTTGGCAAATAATTATCAATACAGCAGAAGGCTGCTAAGAGGAATTATGCATGTTATTGATCTTAAATCTGAATGCTTTTAATATTCCATGAGAAAACTGAATGCAGTTGGAAGATGGCAGAACAGCCACCAAACCCTCCCCTGCAAACAAAGATAGATCCCAAACCAGATGCTGCTGATGTCTAGTCAGAGATATCTAGGAAAGCACTGGCATTCCTAAGGCCACTGGTGCTCAGTGTCCAGCCCTCCATCCTGCAGTATCCGTGGCAGGACACCATGGACAGACCAGGACCAGAATTTAAAAGGTAATGACACATTCTGCCAGTGCATAAAAACCACATACTCTTTCCTTATACACAAAATAATGAAATAATCAAGTTAACTAGCACATTAATTTCATTTTTATAAAGAAAGCTACAAACAACATATAATCTGCAGTTCACACACGGCTCCAAAGTGCTGCCAAGCAAGTATTATTTTAAAGAAGGCGCAGTATAAATAATAGCTAATCATGATGCTTTAGTATAGTAACTGGAAACACAGAAAGCAAAGCACAAGAAAAAAAAGTCATATGTAACCTGAAGAGAATTGGGAAACAATTACCGAACATAAAAAAGCAACAGCTTCATAAAGCAGATCAAAGTGAACTTCAAAACTTAGGAAAAATACTTTAAAATAGTCAGATTGAAACATTTAAAAATTGCTGTTTCCCAATGAGCAAAGACATCTCATTAAGTTTGAAGGATTTTTGTACAGCTGATTACTAGCCTGAGTACCATGAAATGCCTAAAAACAACACAAAATTTAAAGTCAGTTTCTCAGAAGTATTTGGTTCAGAAGACACGTGACTGTGCATTTCAATTTTTTTGGGCTAAAAGCCCTCATCTCATCCAGCAAAATAGACAAGTTTCCTGCAACATTCCACTGTGAACGTGGAACAGAAAAAACAACAGAAAAACCCCTGCACGCTTACCCATTTTTTTGTAGTATTCCTCCCAGGCCTTGGTATAGTCAACCTGCCCTGCTGGTGCTGGATTCGGCTGATCTCCTGAATTACATTAAAAATAGTTAAAGTAAAATTACTGGGGTTTGTTTCACACATAATCCAAATTATGAACTGAAATTTTCAGTAACAGTCCCACATACTTACAGCTGACTCAAAGCTGACACTATAAACCTTTGTGGTACAAGCTACTACAATTAGAAACTACTAGTAAAAAAGACATGTTTTCTAGATTCAGGAAGTGCATACCACTAGCAATATAAAACACCAAAATTCAAGTGGTAAGCCTCAGCCAGGCACAAAAATTAAAATAATACAACTAAATACCACAGCTGTAATTGTCCTAAACCCACTGGAAGTGATGCAACCATTTAAGGAAATGACAATCAACAGCTTAGCTCATTATGTTTTTAATTATGACTGCTTTATGTAGTCATTAAGTCAGCCCACATTGCAGCAAAATTCTCTTTGGAGTATATTCCAAGATAAATACATTACCCTTGTTACTGCTGAAATTAAGAAAAGCAATATTGAAGGCTACAAGCAATAGTTTTCAAAGAAAACCAGCTGCTTAAAATAAATTTACCTGACACAGGAGGACAACAATAAAAAATAATGGGAATGAGAAATCTGTCCATTTCACTCAGTATCTATCTACCTTGTCCATTGGTTTGGGTTGTAGCTGGTCCACCAGGAGGGGCTGCAGGTGGTGGCTGTGCTTGCTGCTGATAATAGTGAGCATAATAAGCTGCCCATGCTGCTGAATTGGGATCTGTTCCTGGCTTACCTATGAAAACAGAACATAATAATTTATAATAGCACTACTATGAACAGAATGCTGTCCTCAATTAATCCTGTCTTACGCATTCTTATTATCCTCCAAGGAAAAAAATCCATCTAAACAAAATATCCATGTACATCCTTAAAGTATTTTTTCTTTCTAGCATAAGCTTTTGATCAGGTTTCAGACCAATGTACTATACAAAGTGTACTTTCATAGAGCTGACGAGATAAAATAACTTTAGAACCTTTACTACTACAATGCCACTTATTAATCTTACATGTGGTAAACAGAAACAGATTTTTCAAGTTTAAATAAACAGTCATGTCAAAAAATGGCAGCAGCAATGTATCAATCTAGCACCAAACAATTTCAGTGGTTTTACTTTTGTTAGAACCTCACGCTAATGACACTGGCACCGGTGGAGGAGGCATGCCAAATACATATTTCTGAAACAGAAGAATACAAGACTTACTAGGTATTTGCAATGCTTGTCAGTTAGACTTTAAGGTAACAGTAAAATAGAGAAACACACAGCATTTTAAGAACCTGAATCCACATACATGGCTATTAGGCATCAGTGTTTACTTACAGCTTTTTAGCATAAAAAATAATAGAAACAGTTGCATCTTCTGCATCTATCTCATGATTCTTGATTATTATCTACATCTAGGTAGGCCAATGATGCTGCTTCCTAGGGTTGTATTGCTCTGTTTCTTACACAGCCTTTAGGAGTGGCTTATTCTTGTTGAATCACAGATGAATTACATTACAAGATTGGCAATCGACAATGCCTGAAAATCTACTATTAGCGAACGTAATATGTTTTACACAACCAGCACATACTTGCAAACAGTATTTGCAGTCTTAAAGAATAAAAGTATCTGCAAAGAAACTCAGCCAAGTGAGGAGAGAATTTCACAAAAGGACATGGACACAACTGATACTTTAGAGTAACTATACATGGGAACGGAAATACAATCCTCCCTAAACATGAAACAGGTGAGAAATGAAAGATGAAGAATTCCCCTGAGAAAGGCATTCAAGAAGAAACTCAGAACAACAAATTAATGCTAAATGAAATCCTGCGACAAAAGTCAGATGTAACCACTTCAAATGCACGCAGAAAAAAATGTTAACACACTACTTTCTGTTTAAATTCCATCAACAATAGTGGATTTAAATTAACACTTCCTATATTCTAAGGTTACCTGCAAATATCAAATAAGCCATTGCTCAATTCCTCCCCCTCCTCCTTAGCTACTTCTCTAGAGTAGAAGAACAGAGAGCTGGATTCATTAAATTTCCAAAGAAATTTGACTGTAGTAACTAGCTCCACCTTCACAAGACAAGGGCAAGCACAGTTCTGGAGAAAGCAGCTCTGAAAAAAGTACTAAAATAACCCATTTATTACGCTGGAATGAGTAACTAAGTGAAGACTGTAGAAAAATCATTCAAAGAAATGCTAGTCAAAAGAAACACCAACTTCAACTGCACATAGGAGAACTTCATTAGATTTTTAAGAGAAGTATTCATCAAAAAAACAGTTAAGGAATCATCAAGATGACATCAACGGAGTATTTGCCATTTTTTCTTACACAGCCTTTATGTAGATAACTAATTTCAGAAGAATAAAGAAGACGGCGTGAAACAGGCTGTAACTTTTTAGCAGTGGTTTTGCATTAAATACTTTTGCTAGGCTGAGACTAAGTCACTTTGAGCCATTCTACTTCTAAATGAAGTCAGCAGGCATTTTAAACACTGAACTGAGTACATGCAGAGCTACCCTGTGCAGAAGTTTGGGAACTAAAATCAGCAAGGGCTCTTTGCAAAGAGACAACGCGATACATACATGGAGGCCCCTTCTCCACTAACGGAATCTTTGTCAGGAACAGTGGCTATCATAAAATATCTGTCACTGATAACAAAAATATTAATTGAGATCTTTTGGCTCAAATTGTGAGGAAAACTCCACCTCAAACAAATGAGGTACAACAAACTCAAGCATCTAGCCTTACCATGCCTTCTGTGGCTGATGTTCCATTTCCCCATATCCTCTAGTCCAACCAAAGGATGTAAACTTAAAGAAAAGCAGGATACTACAACTTTGGAAGTTGTAATTAAGTAAGAACTCCCAATCTCGACAAAGATAAACAGAAATAGAAGAAACAAATTCTACAAAGATAGGTTTCAGAAGAAAATGCAAAACTATGATAAGCAAAAACTCAAAATACACAACCCTAACTACTAGTTTTACTAGTTTAACAGCAATTCACCAAGGTTTTAGCCCTCAAAAGGGACTCAACAAAATACATTGGAGCATGAGACTGTTAAAAGTAATTTCAATAGAACAAAACCTAGAAATATCATAGCATTAACTGCAAAAAGACAAAATCAGTAAAATAAAATACAAAAGTAATTTACTATTAAATACATCCTTATTAAAGAACTTTATGCAAAACCATTGACTCTAAGAAAACTGAATTGCACAAAATCAGTCAACCAAGACTTGCAAAAAGTATCATAAATAGTGTTGCAGTATCAGTAACATTTGTAAAAAAACCAAAACATACTCCAACTGTAACAATTAAATTTTAACATTTCACAAGCCACATATGGAAAGTGCAAAACAAAAGTACACTGACAATCAGTGATAAAAAGCCAGAAAAACAGCTTTTCAGCTTGAGGAGTGTAACACAAGTAACTGTACAATGCATATACTTGTAAGGACAGAATGGATGTACTTGAAATATTCCAACACAACAGTACAGCTGCGCATTTCTTACCTGGGTCTGGTGGGTTTGGTGGCTGCCAGTGTGGATAAGCATTTCCCCATCCCTGTGGAGCATATGGAGCTGGAGGGCCACTATAAAAGATCATACGCACAGTGAAAGACAGTCCCAGGGTCACCCCACACAAAAGAAAGTCAGCTGAAGTAATACTTACTGAGGTGCAGGACCAGGAGGGCCTGGGTTGTAAGGAGCTGGATTATACGGTCCCATGGGAGCACCAGGACCTGGTGGCCCAGGAGGTCCATGCGGGCCAGGAACAACACCATGGGGACCATGGGGAACAGGTGGACCCAATGGATTCACTGGACCCTGTAACAAGGGTGGGACAGAGATGAAAATACACCTTGGGGGTCTCAATTTTCCAGCATTTTAAAAGCATTTATCTGAACAGTCAAAGAACGTCTAAGAGGTTTGACTGGCTCTAAAGACAGTTCCCTGGAGAAAACAGCTTATTTAAAGTTTGATTAGGCTTAGAGGTAGTTAAATGCAGCTGTGGCAGTAATAGCAACTAAAAACCTGCATTTATTTCAGTTCCTTCTTGAGGAAGTGAAGGATTTTATCAAAATCCCACAGATTTTTCCACAAGTTGCACTAAACTCCCCACACTCTAACAAGACTATCAGTTCTAAAATAAATCAATACACTTATATCTGACTAACTAAACCTGCTTGTAAGATCAGGAACAAAAAGCCCCTAGTAAATTTGATGACATGCACACACAGGCAAACAAAAACACAGTGAAACTAAAGGTAACTTCGATAAGAACTTTACCCAAACATACTGGGACTGAAAAACAAAACACACAATTTAGTATCACTGACATCTTTGAACTTAGGAATTTTTTCATATACACAAAATTGGCATTTTCAAGAGTACACCGTAAGATGTTGAAAAGATGAAGTGTTTCCATTTCAAAATTTTGTTATATTACTTTAAATCCAGATGACCATTATAGTCAATTTATTATGTGATTAAATTAATCTGGGAAGTGAAAGGAAAGAGAAATCTCCACAAAGGAGACCTGCTTTCTGCTCTGTTTAGCTCTAATAGTAAAGAAAGAAGCAGTCAGTTATCCACTCACTCCAATCTTCTCTTCTATAAGTTGTCGTGCATAATCTATTTGCTGGGGTGTTCCACGGATAGTAAACATCTTCATGTTTGGATCTGCATTAGGTGGAGGATTTCTCTGAAGTTCTATTCTAGCACCAGACTGCTGGCTTATACTTTTAATAGTTTCACCACCTACAATGCAATACAGAGTTTTTATGATGTGCATCAAAGCAAAAAACACTGATTCACATCAGAGAAAGTCAACTGCATGGAAACCAAAAAGACATGAAAAGGCACCTATTCTTATGAGCTGTTAAAGAACATTCCAACAATTCAAATAAAGTCTCTTCAGTGTAGCATAGAGCTTTAATGGCAATAAACAAGTAAAATAAAATTTTTAAAAGGTTATAAAAATGTTACTCAGAAACAGCAGCAAAGAATTCCTACAATCTTGTATGTACTTTTTTATTTCTGTAAATATCTGATATTAGACATTAGTATCAACTGGCACACATGGTTATCAGTAAACATTAACTTAAAACCCAACTTCCCAATAAAAGGGGCAAGGAAGCTCAAATGACAAACACGCCCCAGAGGCTGACCAGGTAACTGGCTCCTTCTCTTACAGGATCCAGAGAAGTTATATGTACCATTAGTATACACAAAGTCTTCAAAACAGGGGAAACCAGGCAATGAAAATTTTTAAAAATCATAGAATCACAAAATATTTTGAGTTGGAAGGGACCCACAAGGATCACGGAGTCCGTGGATCTTAAGTGAAAGGCCCATATGGGGATTGAACCTACAACCTCAGCATTATTAGCATCATGCTCATTGCACATCTCTCTAGCATGGCATTTGTCTAAACAGAGAAGCTGAGTGGTTTTTAAAGTAACATACAGATGTAAATATATAAGATATATTACCTTTTCCAATGATTAATCCAGTTTTTCCAGTAGGGACAATAAAATTGAACTCCTGTAATCCACCAGGAGGCCCCATGTTCCAGTTGCCTTGGCCTCTACCCCTTCCTCGACCACCAGGTCCTGGTCCACCAGGGTTACCAGCCTAAAAAGAAGCAGCCACAAATGAGCATGTTCTATAAAATTACTGCAAACAAATAATGCAAACAAGTTATATTACATCATTGATAAGTAAAAACTTCTTAAGTTTTTCTTAGTGAATCAGAATTGTCTGATTCACCATTCAGACAATTTTGGTAGTTAAGGCAGTACCTTTTATGGAAGGCCTAAATCAAATTCTAAAAAACATTCTGTACAATTCTGCATATGAAAGATGAATGAGGAAAGGATATAGAAGCAAGCAAAAATTTCACACATACAACGATGTAATTTTTTTCTGCCTTCTGTAAATGCAGCAATGGGGCTTATCTAACAACATGCTTTAAACACTGATTACAGCCAAAAGTACGAGCTTATTAGCTATTAACACAAAACAGAAGCAGCAGCTCTAAAACCAGACACACCAAGAAATGCCATGACTTTGAATCAGTATGGTCACTTGCAAAACTGTAACTGTAAAAGTAAACATTCATATTCCAGACCAAACTTTGAAGTAGATTCAAATGGCAAAATTAAATTATTTTCTCTAGTTACACACACTTTTTGAAAACTTTGGGTCTTTCCAGAAGGTGGGCAAGAGATTTTAAACACTGAACAACGTTACCCAACCTGAACACTGCGAAGGAGATCTGTAATAATTTCTGCAGCATGCTGACATCTGTCAGGAGGCCCTGTGATCTGGGCTATTCTATCTGGAGTTGTTCCATCATCTGGAATAAAAACAAACTATTCCAGTATATGCAATTCAGTAAATTCACATTTAAATCACAACAACTTATGAACATGTTGCAAACCTGGCTTGAACTGGATCCTAACACCAGCATCATTCTGGATCTTTTTAATCATCTCTCCATTTCTTCCAATTACAATACCTACAGCAAATCGTGGTATTGGAACCTAAAAAAAAAAAAAAAAAAAAAAAGATGTTCATGACATAGATACTACTAAAAAATCCACATAATGGAAAGGTTAGAGTTGTAAACCAGGGCAAAACCAATGCCACTTCAGGCTTTTTCAAGGATGGATTTTTTTATTATCAAGTCACAAGCCTAGCACATACTAGACTAAACCATTAAAAAGAAAGTGATGCTCTGCTTTAGAAGTTCTCATAGTAGTAGCAATTCCAATGGATTTTATGCTTCTCAGAAAACAGAAAAAAAAAAAAAGAAAGAATTTATAGCCTATCTAAAATGCAGATTCTAGCAGATGAAGCTTTAAGCCTTTTCCTGATGAAGCTACTAGGCTTGTGACTTGCTTTAACAGCTGGCCTTAAATAAGATCTGTAAAGGCCAAAGTCCATTTTCAATAATATTGTAACATTATATACTTGACCATAAAATTTACTTGCTTATTTGACAAAAAACTCCAGCTACTTGAAATTGTGCGTAACTGCTGGCAATGTAAAGTGAATGCTGCACATCATTTAGTGTCGTAAATTCAGCAATGATCAAGCAACACTTACATGCCACAACCAACATTTGAAATCTGGTTAAAAGCTTTCAGTGGTATTACCCAACTTAACATTTTAAAATTAACATCTCAAAATACAGTGAACAAGTTTTTCAACCATGCTTACGTCTATCCCTTCATTTCCTCCTATTCTTGACCCATATTCGTTGCGCACCTCTCTAAAGCCACCTTGATCACGAATTAACTCCAGCACCATTTCCTTGGCTTGCTAAAAGAAGAACAAAAGTTTGTTCAGGTACTGCCACATCCAAATTTTGGATGGATTTTAAAATGCTCTCAATTGTGAGGGATTTCTTACCTGAACCTTATAAGGGTCTCCAGTTATCCTAAGGGGCTTGTCTGCACCAGTGTTCTGTGGGCCATCTTGAATCATGACCATTTTGACACCTGCTCGCTCCTATTCAACAAAAGGGAGATTAATACTCACTCAAATCCACATTCAGTACCATCATATTTAAAAGATGATACATATATACCTGCAATTGTTTAATTGTCTCTCCACCTTTCCCAATAACTAATCCTGCTTTACTTGCTGGAATCATAATTTCTTGGACTGCATTTCCAGGTCCATCACCATGATGAAATCCAGGTGCAGGTCTTCCCTTTTCAACTATCTGATCAAGCAATCTTTTTGCTGACCTGTGAAAGAAAATACAAATTCATAAATACATATCCCTGTATCTCTTGCCCACATCTATTCTGCCTGGCAATTTTTAAAATTTGAATAGTTTCTGCACAAGAATTATGGTTATTATCACTAAGAAATATGAAGCAATCTCAATCAATCTGAAAAAACAGCTTAAAAAACTAACTGCAAAATAATAAAACCACCCCAATATTGGAATTTAAAAGATGGTCCTTTACCAATCATATTTAATGAAGTTACCTCCTCAAGGTCCCTGAACATAGTTACACTCATCAAAGTTTAATTCAGAACAAAAGCTGCTGCTTGATTCAGCATGCAAAGTAAGGACATTTGTACTTGTAACCACTACCACAACAGTGGACAAAAGTATATATTCACCACATGTGTCAGGTCAGCTGCCATGAGAGTAAAATCATGATTACAGTCCTGACATCAGTTAAAAATACTTACTGAACAGACTCTGGTGTCCCAGTTAGCATACATGATCTTTCAGGCAGGCCGCCACTATCTGCAATCATGAAATAAAACCAACTTATCAGCAGTGTTAAATCAGAAAGAGATTATGAAATTAACCATAATACACAAACAACTAGATTTTCATATTTAATGAAGAAGAATAATCATTGTACCCCATTTGCATTTCTTTAGCCCATCGTAGTCATGATTAGCACAAAAAAAAATTAACTTGTATCTTAAATGAAGGTTCAGGCAATGAGAAGCAATGAGCAATCTTCTGGACTTCCTACCCATCACTCCCCCCGTTCCCCCAGACAGCCAAGTTAAACCTGCCCCACAAATAGTTACCAGGTGCAATCTGTATTTTACAGCCAGACTCTTGCTGTATGCGTGAGATCTGCTCTCCACCTCTGCCAATTACTTGGGGAAAGAAAATACAGAAAGGTTATTTGTACTAACAGCATCTGCCACCATCCCCAACTATACTACAAGAGCACACCCATACTACTTACTGAATCCAACCATCCCATCTGGAACTTTGTACTCCTCTGTCATCACAGACCTACAGCCAATGTTAAACAAAAGACATGACCATGCAGAGACCACACCAGCATTACATGTACATATATCCTCCCATTAAACTAAAGCAAGCTACTGCCCCACCATCACCCTCTGCCTTACTTGCCTCCCAGTAACTTTAAAAGTCATTATGCAAGCACAGCTCTACATAAGCTGACAACACACAGAAACTACACGAAAGGTTCAAGTGTCGTACAAAGGTGAAGTTAAT
The DNA here is from genome assembly GCA_034509185.1 of Euphonia xanthogaster. Taxonomy (NCBI): domain Eukaryota; kingdom Metazoa; phylum Chordata; class Aves; order Passeriformes; family Fringillidae; genus Euphonia; species Euphonia xanthogaster. The sequence continues at coordinate 12,106,213 of JAYDZK010000006.1, forward strand.
TAATAAAGAGAGTACAGTTAAATAATAAAGAGGGTGAAGTTTTACTTCATCCTCTTTATTAATGGATGTGCAGTACAGAAAAGTCTACTGCAGCATTTTAAGTTTTATCTGTGTACCATCAAAGGATGCTGCAAGTTTTGGTATCTCACAACTGTCTGAAGCACAAGAATAATAGCTGGATCTAGTTGTTTAGGTAAGAAATCAGTGGAGAAAACAATGAAATTATAGGCTGAATTACTTTCTTTGGTTTTAGGTCATTGAGATTTGCTTTTTGTTTACAAGATGGCATCACCTTTCTCTTCAGATCTGCTTCCAACTTCTAGCTATGCTACCTATGTAGAAAACTTCTAGCTTCCAACTTCTAGCTATGCTACTGAAGTAGAAAAACCAGCCAATTATCTTCCTTTTATTAAGCTCAATCCACAGCCTAGGCCGTGGAGAAACAAAGGGAGAGCAATGTAGGACTTACTAAAGCTTCAACAGATCACACAAAAGCAGAATAAATACTTCATGTGTTGATACCATTTTTTCAGAAAAATTGCTTGAAACTCCTTTGTTTCAATAAAAATCCTATAGAAGACGTAGTGTAAAACTCTTACCTTTGCTGTTGATGCATCGGTGGTAGCTGATTTCCAAAAGCTATAAACAAACATTGTTAAAATTAAATTCAAGCAAGTGGTATAGCTTACAACTAAGCTTCTCCTTTGATAATAAAACTCAACTGTGTCAAACTTTTGTCCAAGTTTACTTTTCTTAAGAAGTGTTATCAAAATGTTTAAAAACTATAAGGACTCTCAACTGTTGCTACCATTGTCAGTTTTACCAAGCAGACTCCTGCTGCTTCAACAATATAGGACAAATCCCCAGCTATTTTTTGGATCTCACTTATTCAAGTGTCACCTACCAGAACACTTTCAAACTGTTGTTCTGACAATGTTACACTGGTTTAGGGGTTTTTTTTGCAACAAAATAAAAATTACTTACAGTCATTCTGGGGAGCAACTTTCTTAGCATCTGGTTGATCTGCAAAATTAAGATTTTTTAAATTTTTTTTGCCAAGAAATTCAGGAAGCGTTTAAGCCTTTTAGTGTGAATTGTAAATTTCCAGTGTATTTTAGCCCCCCTTTTTTTTTTCCTCTCTTTCTTTTTCCTCCTCCAATTTCAGGGAGTTGATCATCTGAATAAAAGAAAGAATCTCACGAACACTCAGCACTTGGTTAGTATAGCTGAAAAGATGTTAGGTTTTTCCATGTATCTATTAGTTTAACAAAAGGCAGCTTTCAGAACGCACTGTGTGTCGATAGCTCACAGATACCCAGTCACTGAAACTCAACTAAGACAAGGAACAAAGTCCAGCTTTGTTGGCTGCTCAAGCTAATGATGCTTCTATAGTAAAAAAAGAAAAAAAATCAAATCCATACAAAAATCAACAATAACTTAAAAAAATAATTCTGACAATCACCACAAACCTAGACCAAACATCTGAAAATACAACAGTATCACATGGCAATGCAATCTCAATCTGAATGTTGATATGAAATCCCTATCCAAATATCAAGCACTTCATAGTTCATAAAACTTCAAAAAAAAAAAAAAAAAAAGCAGATTCATAGTAACTACATCACTACTGTCCAAATCCTTTCTGTACAGAAGAGAAATATAAGGCATCATGAACCTATATCTGAAAAGATAATACTTCAGATGCTTCCTTCCCACCCCAAAATAAAGCCTATACGAACCACCATAATTTATGTGCAGCAAAAACTCAGCCACATATTCCAAGAAATATTTGTGTCAATCCAGAAAGATCCACTAGTTTATTTCATGTTTACATACTAAACACAGGTAATAAATAAAAATTCCTGCCTTTAAAAGGAGAGGGCATTCCCTCCCAGTGTGTTGTACTGCTCGGACTTGTCCAAGAGCCATCTACACATAAAATAAAAAGAATACATTACATATATCATCTGAAGCATCATTAGCTCATTTTTGTATATTAAAAACCTCACCTTTAATAGAAAAAAAAACTTTATCGTAGGACACAAGAACTCCTGATATAAAGCCTTAGTTACATTCTGTAGACTGAGTTTCAATCCTCTTAAAGGAAAAAAAAAGGCATTTCTCTTTTGTGAGACCTATGAGAACATTTCAGCAAGCTCAAAGATTTCTTCCTGTAATTTAGATAGGATTTGGTGTGTATATTAACCACATCAAACCCTGTTAAGTTCAAAGTGGATGCTCTGTAAAAGACAGAAGAGGACACACACACGTTTCAGGAGAAAACTTTACTGCAGTGTAAGGCAAATCGAAAAAGCTGCAACAAGTCAGAGGATTTAAGTATGATCTTATCAGGGTTCACACATGCTGTAGGCTGAACTATTATACTACACAAAAGTGTCTTCAAGGTAGAAAACTTACTTTCCTGTGTTTTTTTTTTAAAGTCCTATGCTTTTACAATGAAATGCATTAATACTGTTATTTGAAACAGTGCAGTAATAAACTCAATGAAATAATCCAGCTTCAGGAGCACTTCCTGGCCTAATTGCAATTTAGGGGTTGTAACCAATCCCACACAACCATAAAAGACTTCAATAACACCTGCACAGGCATTTTGCAACCTGAATATTTCTGTCCCTTTCCCCAGCATGCATTTTTCTATTTGCAACACTTAAATCACATTTAAAATACTGCAAAACACGCTTACATTCACCTCGATTTAGAGCACAACGATTTAAAACTTTCTCACTAAACTGAAAATGAAAAATTATGTCATGATCTATGAGGGGAACAAAATGTTTTAATGCTCTGCTATGGAAAGAAAAAACGAATCCACAAACAAAAACACCACCTTCAATCCTTCTAGCACAGTGGCTATGCTCCACAAAAATAAATGCAGCAGGAATGAGTGCGTACCTCCATCCTCAAGAGGTCTTTTCTGCCCTCCATAACCGTAGTCGTTTGAATTCATTGCTGTGCCAGCATCTCCTCCAATTTTCGCTGCAATCTAAACAAAAGGCAGATGTAAGCCAAGAAAAAAATAATTAATTCGGCCCATGTTCATTTCACGTCTTCTAAAAGATTTCAAGGATTTAAACAATGCGCATTAAAATGACCCCAAATCATTAAACAAAAGCCAAACCCAGTTTTGTTTATAGAGATTCTTTAACGTTTTAAAGACTCGTGCTCATACTTCAGCAGCAGAGCCTCCTAAATTTTCCTCACCTACAAATAAAAAAAACAACGAGAACTTGGCCTTTAAACACCAAAACCTTTTTCCTAAAAGGGACTTTTCTTTCTCTACTCCTTCTTCGCCAAACACTGCGGTATCTCACAGCAGGGCCTTACCGGCCAAACAATTTCAAAACCCGACCACACCGGGTCTTCTAATACTGCCAAAACCGCGACCGCTTATTAACAGACAAGGCGAACATTTCGGCCGAAAAACGACGAAAACATCGCCCGTGGTGCAAAGCTACAAATAAAACTACGGGATAAATAGCTTCCGCCAGGGCCGCCCTCGCCCCGCAGGCCGCCGCGTTGCCCAACCGGTCCGAGCAGGCTGCGGGCGCCGCGGGCGCCACAACACGGCCCGCGCCGCGGAGCCGCCGCCCTCCCGTCCCACCGCCGGGCCGGGCTCGGCCCGATAACGCGCCGCTACTCGCCCGCCGAGATTTCGCCTCCCCGCCACCGGGGAGGGACCCCGCGGGACCGCTTCTCTCACCGCCGAATCCCCTCGGGCCGCTCCCGGCGCTGTTCGCGGGTAATGGCGGAGCGGGGCCACAAATACCTCGCGGCCCAGGGCGGGCTGGTGGCGCAAAGGGGGCGTGGGGACGGGACAAAGCTCCCCCCAATACACACACTCTGGCGGAGGGGCCCCCGCTCCCCGCATCCGAGTGCGCAGCGCCCTCACTGTTCCCGCGGCTCCGAGACCGAGGCCTCCAGGCCCCGGGACCCCATTGATTCGACGGAGCCACACACACCTGCCTAGCCCTCTGCAGCGCGTCTTTAAAGGCATCGTTCACTCCTCCAGCCCCGCCGCCACCTCCCCCGGGAGCGCCCGCGGCAGGAGGGGGCACCGTGGAGTAGTCCGCCATGGCCTCCCCGGCGCCGCTCCGGCCGCTGCCGCTGTCTGCCAAGAAAGAGAGAAAATGGCGGCGGGCGCGCGCCTTTCACATTCCTGCGCGGCATCGTGCTCGGGGGGAGCGCGCCGAAACCTCGCGAGATTTCGGGCGGGATTTCATTGTGGGCGCCGGAGAACGGCGGAGAAGCCTCGCGGCATTTCTCCCGGCCCCGCCCAGCCGGCCCCGCGGGGCCTCCGGGGCCGCCCTGCAGGGGGTGGGGTGAGATCGCGATGTTTCCACGGGAGGCGCGAGGGCTTGGAGACGCTGCTGATAGGGCCGGGAGAGTCACGTGGGGCGAAGGGAGGGCAGCGCGCGGCGGGGGGGGGAACGCAGCGCGCAGTTCTCGCGTCATTTGGTTTGGAGTTGCGGGTGCTCGCGGGGGAGCGGAGGCTGCGCTGCGGGGGCTGCCGGGAGCGCGGTCGGGCCCGGGGCTGAGGTGGCGGCGACGTTCGGTGAGTGCGGGAGGCGCGCGGGACGGGCCCGGGGCTGCGGCAACGCCGCCTGCCCGCGCTGCACTGCGCTTTAGGGGTGCTCTGCCTTCCCGGCTGCTGCCCGGGCGGTTGCGGTGGCAGCGGCGCTGCCCTGCGCTGAGGCGGGGGGCCGGGGCGCCGGGCTTTCTTCCCGCCGGAGCGCGACTGTGCCCCGGGGAGAGGCTCCCGCGG
>JAYDZK010000006.1:12111082-12136410 GCA_034509185.1 Euphonia xanthogaster
CCCGGCCGGCAGGGGCGAGGGGCGGCTCGCCGTCGGTGCCCAGCCGGCGGAGCGGCGGAGCCGTTGGGCCGAGGGGCAGGGTCCGCAGCCGGCCCGTCCTGCCGCTGCTCGCGGCCCTCTGCCCGCTGCCATCCTGCGGGCGCGGCCGCTCGTTTCGAACGGATTTTTGAGTCGTTCCACACACCGTGAAACGGGATCAGTGCTCTCCTTTCTCGGAGCTTCGCTTGCTTCGTCCCGCGGTTGTCTATGGTTGTTAATTTCCTAGCTGAAGATGTTCGTTGTTAATGTACGATTTTTACAGCTGGGGGATTTTTTTCTAGGCTGCGCAAGCACAAGCTTTAATGAAAAATTGGAGTCTGTAATGCTTTAATCTGGGTCCTGTTAAGGTCCTGTGAGCTGGTGGGGATGAACTGTCATGCTGAATAGGGATGACAGTGTTGTAAAAGCTTCACATCGGGAAAAGGTTGTAGAACATCTGCTTAAGAATCCCGGTAATAGAGACTGCATAATACCGGAGCGGAACCGCTGTACGACGGCATTCTGTACGATTCTGAGGAAATGCTTTACAATTTTTAAAGAGTATTTCTATTCATTTAACTGTTCGTTTTTCATCGGGTTCTGGTTTACATAAATGTCATACCTTTTTCTTAAACATACTTCCTTTTAAACTGAAGCGTGGCAGGTCTCTTCCAGCCTTAAGTGAGTGTGGTTTGTTTGTGGTCAGTGGTTTTACTTGAGCAACTGTTGTTTTGGGCTTGGCCTGGTTTGGGGCTGTGTGCAGGGACTCTTGGATTCGCCTGAGAAAATACCTCTTAGTGTTTTCCCTTCCCTGTCCTTCAGTGCTGCCTTGTAGTTCCATGCTGCCTTAAGGCGATTGTAAGTGGGATAAATTTAATAGACTATAAGTCACAGTGTTGCTGAGCTCAGATTATCCTGCATTCTCTAGTGCAGGTAACTTCCCTAATGGAAGCTAAAAAATTGCAAGGTTTTTAACTCCTATAACACTATCGAGGTAGTGCAGTTAAGAAGGGTTATAAGAGTAATATACAAAGTTTAAAATTCCTATATGCTTCTAGGCAGATGACATATTGCTACAGCCAGGTGAAACTTGCTGCTCTGATGCTTTAGCTGAAAAAGCCTGTACATAAGAATTAGCTTATACTTTGCATTAAAGTAGCTGTGTTAGCTGGAGGGGTTGGAGAAAAAAGTAAAATTACGCTTGGAGAGTGGGAATTTAATTCTTATGCTTGGCTCTTTGCTGCTGTTGCTAAACACTATTTGTTCATTCTCTTAGCTACTAATAGTTTGACTGTGTGTAGCAAGTACTTACTTGTATAATTTTAGTTGAGCAATAGTAGTTGACTGTGACACATTGAAACCACTCCTGGCCGGTGGCTATGTGTTTTATGGCTCTCCCCTTACTGGATGAATGGGAGTGTCAGTGTGCTCTGAGTGTGCTTTGCGTTTTACAGTTACAAAATGTGCTGGTGTTTTTTTGCTAAGTTCTGTGAGAGAAGCCAGTAGCCATATAATACTGATAATTTTTAAGCAGTCATAATACCTTGGGCTAATACAAACACTCTTGTCTGGTACGGTAAGTGTTCCAGTTCAATTCATAAACAACTGATGATAGGCGAATGTTAATTTTCAGGGGTTTTTTATCAGCTTTTTGCTACTCTTTGAGGTGATGCTTTATTTGAAAGCTGAGAGTGATATTTTGTATGTCTGCTATTCCTCGATCTTCACAGTTTTGAAGTCACTGTAGGCTTTACTGTCAGAACATGAGATTTAGCAAACTGAAGAGAATGATCTCACAGTATTGTACACTATATAAATATTTTGCCTTTACTCTCACTGTTCCGAAGTTGATCTAATGACCTTTATTAACACTTGCATCTGTCTGTATTTCCCATGATGGCACTTAAAATTTGCTAGAAAACCGCATCTCTTAAGCATTCTTATCTTCATTTCCCTTTATTAAGTGATATTCCTGTTAAGAAAATTATCCCTATGGGATTAATTCATTCTGTTTAATCTGTTAATGGAGTGGGGTGAGGATCTAACCCCTTAGCAGTGCTAACTGCAGTATTTGTTCAAGTACGATGCTGGCATGTCACAGCAGCATACAGCAGGATGTCCTGCTTTCTTACTTGCAGGAGTTGCCTGCCCTGCCTGTTTCCTCGCTGCCTTCTAGGAAGTTTAATGTGCTTGATGTAAGTAGTTGTTTTCATTGGGCTGCTAGACCATGAGAGCATTTGTTAAGCAAAATAAGGTTCACTTCATACAGTAACTATTCTTACTAAAGAAGGATGAATAGTAGAGAAGTGAACATCTTACCTTTCAGAATTTTAATAGATAGATAGCTGGCAGTATTAAAAATAGAAGAATATGGATTTTTAAAAGTCTCTTCACTGTTTCTTTTAGAGCTTGGAGGAAGATGTCTCCCTTTACTAAACTTACTAGGTTATGATATCTCCCATGGTTTTCAGGCTGTAATGGTTGTTTTTTGCAGTAATCATCAGACTAAAATTTTCTACTAGATGTGTTTACTGAGAAACAGCGAGTGCAAATATCTGACAAGTCAGAAAACCTTTTATTTGTGTGGGTTATCACAGATTTAAGTAATGGATGGTTCTGAGGGAAACAGTAGTTGTATACTGCGTGTGCAAGGAATCCTTTTATCAAAAAGTCCACAGGTATTTCTGTTTTAGTTCAGGTATTGCAAAAGCATCAGTGTAAAAGTGTGGAACTGGCATAAATCCTCTACATAGCCAAAGCCACTTCAGTGCATGCGTGCATTGAGTTCTGCTGGGTTGACTGGGTTTTTTTTTTCTCTTCTACAATTCACTTCAACTTTGCTCTGTGGTGACCAGACCAAAAGGTAAGGCTGTTCTGAAAGAAGTGGTTCGCTAGTACAAGTGACCTCCCACAAGGTCAATAAGTAAAGAATTCCATTTCTTAGGAAGTTGCTTCTGCAACCCTCTGGGTAGCATGTTTTGTTTAGCTTTGCCTCAGTACACTGAACACCTGTATAGAAGTGCCTGTGTTCTTGAGAGAAGGATCACTACTGTGATAGGTGTACCTGTGCCTGCCGTGCTTTCTGCAAGTCATTGCTGCTGTGCTGAAATCTGTCTGATGATGTCCTCACTTTAGGAGATATAGATCAATTGATTCAGATCCTGTCAGCTGCTACTCCAGCACTGGCAAAGTGTGTCCAGGATCTGCAACATTATCAGTAGAAAACTCCCTTAAATAACTGCTGAGAGAAGATTGAGCCTGTGCTCTCTGTCCAAACAACTGTTGATCTGTCGTGAGTTTTTATATTTAATACATGTGCACTGAAGTAGTAATTACAGTTTTCAGATCCACAATTCGGGTAGTATTTGGATAATTTTTACATTGCGAGTTTGGGAAAAAAAAAGTCGTATCTGGTGGTTTTGGATTACGTTTATTAGTCATGCTACCTTTCCTAGAAAAAGGTTTTAGTGTATTAAAACTTCATAGAAAAGCTGTGTAAATGTAGAATCTTTAGAGCTCTTCCCTTGTATGTTTTACTCTTGTGCTTCTCCTTTGATATGTATTTGTGTTAAGTTTTTGATTACCTTACAGGAGGCTATCAAATTGCATTAAGCCACCGTTGCATTGGGTATGTCCGATATAGGACGATGTCAGAGAACACTCACTTCTTCCTTAGATACAGCTGCCGTGTGCAAAGAGACTGGATCATTCTCTTGAAGGAATGTTGTGCAAAAGGCAGCTGGATAATATTAGTCAGCATGATCGTGTCATCAGTGCTCAGCACTGACTTGTTCGAGGGGATTGGGTGTTTTTGTGGCGATGTCATGGGAAAGAAAGCTTTGAGAGCACAGAGAATTTGCTGTTAGCATCTGCAAAATTCTTCCCTGGTGGGGGAGAATAGTGAAAGGCCTTGCTTGAAAAGTTGGGCAGTGGAGCTAGGATGGAAGATGCATATGCATAGGGATTAAGAAAGGTTGAGGTGGGGACTGAGAGACTGAAAGGAGAACAAATGATTAATGCAGCGGTAGCTGTAGAGGATGGAAGTGTCTTAATATATCCCTCTGTCAGCAATGCACTGAAGAAAGTGCATTTAAGACCTGTAATTCGTGAGTAAGTACTTTATTTAAGGTGTAATTAATATTCAGAATTCTCCTGAAGTGGGAAAAGCTTGGTTGCTCCAGAGCTTGGTTGGTGTACTTCCTTATTACCCAGGCCTGATCTCTAGTAGTATTCTTTCTGATACTGTTTAATTATGCTAACAATTGTACTTCTTAATTTGTGAGTCAGAGCATCTTATTTTTAAACAAACTGTTCATGTATCATAGCATAAATTAAAAAAAACCCCAAACATAGAAAGGTAAATCTTTTCTGAGTCTGAATTCCAATAGTTTCTTAGTAGAATAGATACTGAAATTTGGTATCACTTCAGAACACCTAGGTATTTTTCTGCTGAGTTGTATCTTCCATGTTGTACCTTCTTTACCTGTTAGCTAGCTATGCACTATTTAATCTAGAGGAATAAAGTAATGTAAGATATTAACTGCAAAGTAGATCTATTGAACTCCTGCTTTTTATCTTCAAACTATTCTAGGCTGATGAAGAAGGGAGAAACCAGCTAGGAAATATAACTTAGCTATGGGATGTGGTTTAAACGTTGCAAAGACTAGTGAGCAACTATTTTGACTTCTCTTACAGCAGATTGTAGTAAAGATAACTAGGGTTGCTTGTCTTTCTGTCTCCTGTAGGTGAAATACATTCTTACTGACATCTGTTCTCCTTTCATGTTGAGCAGCATTGTGCTGACATCTCCTTTTTAAATTCCTGTCTTTGTACCACAGTTCAGTGTGTGTTTTCAGCCTTGCATGTAAAACTGGCTGCATGAATCAGAGCTGCTGGGTGGGATTTTGACGAGCACACTCTGGAAAAAGCATCTCGTGTGAGCACCTCCTTTTGCTTATGTAAGACCAGTGGGATCACATGTCCACAGCAAAAATGTGGGCAGTTCCTTATTTGGTAATACATTAATAATCTTGATCTTGCATGAGTGTAACAGCAATTAAAACAGTGTAGCTGAGTCGCTTTTCAGCTGGATTATCTGTGAGGAATATCTTTATTCTACAGGTGCCCTGATTTCTGTATCTTTGCTAAGATGGCAGGTTACTACTTGAACTGTTTGGTGGAAAAAGCCCCATTGGGTTACTTAGTTATGCATGAAGGAATTGCTGCTGTGCTTAAGGTAAAGAGTAAATAGTTACAGGTGGTAGATACCCTCCTTTTTCTACAGATGAAAGGCTAAAAGAGGTGATGTACTATACTACAGCCATTGAAGTAGATATTAAATAAAACGTACTGCCCATCCTAATGTTTCCTGGGGGGTCAGAATTGTCATAACTGACCTTATGTAGGATGTTGGAATAAATGCATTCTAAACACTTCAGTTTCTAAACTCTAGTTTCTTTAAGGAAAGTCAGCAGGGCTTATTGTGGAAACTTGTGCTGAGTTTTCCATTGTCCTTTTCCTGTTAATCAGTACATAGCAGTAGTATTAGGTCACAGAAGTTCTCCTACACCAGGGTTCATTGGTGGAAGGTCTGGTAGGGAGCCAGTCACAGTTCTCGGGGTCTGAGCTGCCTGCCCTTGTGTCCAGCCCAGAGCAAATGGTGCTTTGGTTTGTGCCAGCTGGCCCTGGGCTGTGGGGTGGGGAATGCTGGGCTGCAGAATGAGCTGGCCATTCTGTCCTTATATTTTTAGAGATATTTCTGCCCCTTTTGTGTTGCAGGAGTGGGGCTCAATCTCTTGACTGTGAATGTCAAATTGAGCCTCAGTTTACTGAAAACATCTTCACAAGTGCAACTAAATGCCTGTTTTTCAAAAGTGTATTTATTGTAAACAACACCTCTCTATTTAGGTGGAAAACACCACAGATATACTTATTATACTTGCTATAGTATAGTATACTTATTCATTATTTTTCAATATTTGTATAATAAACACATCTGCAGGACAAACAAGTGGAGGTCTACACATTTTTCTCAGTATTTTTTAATTGTCTGACATTCCTGCTCTGGTCTCTTTGTTAAGAAACTTGCAGTGCATCTCTTATGTAGTATTTATTCAGTGTCCCACTGACATCATTGAATTTCCAGAGTCCTTTGGCAGGGAATTCTATCACTTATAGAATTTCTTAATTTTATTATTTAAACTAGCTTCTTCTGATTACACTTTTCCTCTGGCAATGGGCATAGACCATAAACGATTAATTTCCTCCTTCCTCCATTATTTGTTGAACTTGCAGACCTTAGTGACTTGTGTGTTTTTTGGAGACTGAAGAATTCAGTCCTCCTCAGTTGTTTCTCACGTGGAAATGCTTGCATTTTTTTTTGTTATCTGTTATGGTTCTCTGAACATTTTTTATTTTAAATAATATACATGGTTTGGGGGAGCTGAAGCAGGCAGAATAGCTGAGTGTTAACAGTGTAGATGGACTATCACTACTGTAGTGTTTACATGAGTAATGTTTTCTGGGATTTTTGTGTCCTAGTATCTCCTAATACTTGTTGGTTGTTTTTTTTTTTTCTGGCTCCCAAGCAATCTTGTATTCTTTTTGTCACTGATCAGAATTAATCAGTACTTTTTTAACCTTTTATAAACAACATGTATTTTATTAAGTGGTGTAGTCTCATGCTGGGAAAAGTGTGGGGCATGGAAGCCCGTGGCTATGTTGTAGAGTATATGTACATCCAGTAAATCCAGTAAATCCTTTGATGGTATTGATGACATTCAGTGTGTTGGCACTAGAGAATCTGAAAGACTTGGATTGTTAGCAGTATGTTTGCCTGAAACAGTTTGCAGAAGGGCTATAAGACTTTTTACAATCAAATTAAAAGCAGCTAGTCTTGGAGGGAAACGGAGCATACACAAAGCATTAAGCTGTTCATCATATTAAATATCTTTACTTGTTATATAACCAACATGAGAAGGTTGGTGACATGTGAGTCAGAAACCTGACTAGTACAGTGTGATAAATATGTGATTAAGTCTAACTCTTCATTTGCATATGGGCTATTTCAGGACAGAATTCCTTGTGGCTTGGGTAAATTCCTGAGTGATAACCATCAGAGCAGAAGGTAGTTAGGACAAAAATCCGGGCTTTTTATATGTAAAGTTGAAAGAAAGAAGTTTGCTTAAGGTATTTTTCTGTTTTCTTTGTCCCAGATTTACAACTTAACTAGTGAATTGTGCAGAACTTATTAAAGTCAAACATTTTCTTGGAGGAAAGAGAACTTCAGCTTTGTTGTGAATGTGGGGGGTCTTTTGCTAATTACAGGAGGTATTTCTCTGTACCAAAACATTGCACTTTTCCATACAGATATTTACAAAAGAATGTGAGAACCTTCTTAACTACTTGAAGTTCGTAGTAGTTTAAACAGGCATAGTCAGTTACGGGAGAGAACCTGTTAAATGTTTTGCATGATTGGCATTTTTTCTGATCACTACTCAAATTGAGCAAGAATCCCTTCACAGAAATACATAGGTAGGGATTGAAACGGACACAGAATCTAAATAAGGAATTGAAAAGCACCTTTGGAATGTGTATTCCTGTAGAAGAGGGAAGTCTTGTAGATGGAAATTCTTTGTGTTGCTTTGTGTGGCCATACTTTGGACGGTTCCTTTTGGGTTTCTGAGTGCAGTCCTGTGTTTTCATCAATCTGTACATCACTCCTGAATCCCAAGAGCTCTGCTTGCTTTCACGTAATTGTTCATTCCCTCTTAGTTGAGAAAAGTTAAAATGTGGATGTTTATTCCAAGAGTATTTTTGTTTTCCAGCTCTAGTAGATATTGTGACTTAGTAAACAGGAATTAGGCATGAGATGTAAGTTTGCTATGTTCTGATCAGTGTGTAATGGAAATAACAATTTCCTGAAGAGAAGAGCCCAACCCATAACTTAGCATATTATAAACTATAGTAAGTTTGAAAGTATGGTGTTTTCAGTTGTACATTTTATTTCTGACTTTTGGTCTATTGTTACAAAAAGTAATAAGAAAATTAAAACTAATTAAAAAAAATTGCTAACATCTTGTCATGTAGTCTTTTCCAAATGAAATTGAAGACTATGTGGATCACATGCTTAAAAATACATTTTTGGGATTCAGAAGTGGTAACAGTGTATCTCTGGTTTGATATTTTACACTACAGCTAATTAATGTAATTTCTGGATTGTATATTTAAAGTAACCTTTTTCACAAAAGATCTTAAAAATATATCCTTTGGCCTGTTGGCAGAATTTAATGTATGTTCCAGTAATATTATAGACACTGTTTTAAAAGACATATTGCCAATGAAAAATATAAAACATATTTGTTGATGCTAGGACTGGTGTAACCTAAATATAATGAATTTATTTTATGTGGCATTTCACTTTGCTTCTGTGATTATTCATTTAGATGTAAAGTCAGCCCCACAATCCTTACGTACAGTTAACTTTTTACTTCTGTCACAGAAGTTTCCACAGAGAACTCAAGTAAAAATTTGACAAATTTGGTTCTTACTGGGGTAGGAAGGACATGACTAAAACAAGCTTTTCTTTTAGGGCCATCAATTAGAAAGAACTGTGATGCTCTGTAGATTTTACTTTGCATTTTCTGTTATATTTTTTTATACTAATTGTTGCTTCTGTTGTAAACTCCAAAATTTATTTCTGTGTATGATACCAGCTACTGAATAGTTCTGTGGTGAAACTCTATTTAATTATAGAGTTCATGAATGGGGCTTGCATGTACCAGGTCTTATTCACAGTATAAAGTGTATATAAAGTACAAACATAGCTTGGGCAGCAACTACATCCAGTTAAAGATGGTGGGGAGAAGAGTGTAGAATTTTTTTTCTAGGTAAAACAATGGATGGTGTTACAGGAAATTTTTTTATTGTACATGAGTGTGCTTTCTTGAAACCATTGTAGATGAGTATAAATTTATTCCATTCATTAATGTGGGTTTGCAAATATAGTGCACTTAATTTTGAAAGCTTTTCCTGGGGAGGGATTTGGCTCCTGTGCCTTGACATTTATGTGCACATGTGTATTTATAGTTGTGATCTGTCTGGAATTTGCCTTTGTGGTTTTGTTTGCTCTTTAATTTGTTCTGTGATCTAGTCCTGTCTTTCTCAGTCTTGTTTCTGTGGTTTAATAAGCAAGCAGTACAGAAGAAATGGTTTAATTGAGAGCAAATAATGAGCATTTTTATTCAACTTCAGGGAATACTGACACTGTTCTGCCAGGAAGCTTTTCCTTAACACACTGGTGCTAATTTATGATTATTCTATAATTTGAGTTCAGTAGGATGTTATGAATGCTTCCATTATTTCTCTCACTTGTTATGAAAGCTTTTTTAAAGAAAGCAGCTGATTCAAAGCTGATGTTGTCAGCACCACTGTTCCTATGACCCTGCCCCCACTTTTGCCAAACAAGATGTATAGCTCTTGGCCATATGTATGTGAGTTAAACTATAGCTGTTCTGAGAGAGTAATGGAAAAGACATTTTAAAGCAACAGTTCTCAAGTGGAGTGCAATAGTCAGACTCTGTCTCTGAAGTGGAGCTGTTAAAGGAACAATTTTCAGTTTCGTAATATGTATTTCAAACACATTTTAAATTAAAAAAGGAAGTCTAGTATTAAAAGTGAACATCATAGGTTTTGAGCAAAGAACGTAGAAAATCTTCTAGGTAAGAGATTGTTATATTAGGCAAGTTTTGTATCTTTTCAAAATTTTATTCAGTTTTCCTGACAAAATTTTTAATAGTCTATTTGGCATTTTAGTAATTTGCTACATTTGAAAAGGTACGTTTTTTCCCCCAGTCAACACTAAAAAGCTTGAACTGAAATTCCTTTTTTTTTCATCCAATTTATACTGTAACAAAACCAGTGATGTAAAAAAGCACTGGACAAATACAGGCGGTTAACTTCCTCAGTACAGAATAGGAGTACCATGACATTACCCTGAAGTAGCTTATAAGAACAGAAAGTCATGTCTGAGACTGCCTATTTTGATGGAAAATTGTTTTACAGGGTTGACTATAACCAAGAGCTTCAGAGATACCACTTGATACTGGAATGATGATAACTTTTTTCTCTGTATGCCTGAAATGGAATGTAGCTGTTGTATTTGAAGACTGTATAAACAAAGAACTGATTATATAAAGGGTTAATTGAGTCATAATATGATATATCATTTGGAGAATTAATGCGGTAGAGTGAGGAAGAAAGTTAAGTGATGGTGAGGGGTTTTTTTCTGTTATGTTTTTGAGGTGGCTTCCTGGCCAAGTATGTTATTGGATTTGTATGTTTGAGAATTCCCTTAGCTTTCTTACAGTAGCATGCTTAGTCAAAGCTTGGGTTATGGCCTCAAGAAGCACTAAACTAGCTGTGTAGTTTAGTGCTTCTTGAAGGCTTGAGTGATTTGCAGGACTCTGTTTGTCACAGCTGAAAGCAGCCGTGGCCATGTAGGATCGCTGGGACCGTGTGCTCTGACTGCTGCCGAAGCAAAGGCGATGGAATCCCAGCGGAAGGTGAGCTCACAGCCCAGTGGGCCGTGGTTACAAGGGCAGGTGTGCAAACACTGCATGTACCTGTGGGACTTAAACACAAAGCAGCAGTCTCTGAAATAGGAGGTGACTGAAATGCAAGGATTCTGCGAGATGGGCATACTGATGGAAGACATCAAGGTAGAAACACTGGAAGGAATCTAGTAAATGCTATTGGAGACATTGGAAAAGAAAAGATAATGGTGTGGGGATTAGGAGGATGACGCAAGTTAAGAAAGTGAAAGTAAAGTCCCACATCTTTTTCTAGTACTTTCTGGTTAAGGAAGCATTTTCTGTCTCTTCTTATCAGTCTCTTGAAAGTTTGAGCAGGTTCTAGAAAACAGCTTCAAATATAATGTTCCCTGAGTCAGAGGATTAGTGGGTTTTATTGTTAGGAGGAAGGCAGCTGAGCTTAATTACCTCCTTCATAATTCAGCCTAGAATTGTCTTCATACAGTCAACGTTTAGATATGACCCAAAGTGTTGTATTTTAATACTTTGTTCCAGGGAGGAGTAATTTTTCAGTTGTGTTAATCTGTCATGTAGTTCACTGCCCTACTGATAAACATAGCTGATTTCTCGACCTATAGCTCTTAACAGAGGTACAGAAGAAATCTTGCAGGCTAAAACTTCATAGCATTTTCTCTATGGAGTATGAGAAATATTTCAGTAGTAGAATTTATTTTATATATTTTAAAACAAATGTGTAAGAACCAAGTATATTTCTGTTATTAGCATCTCATCAGATGAAAGGTATTTGTTTGGTGTATTGCCATACTTGTATAATAATCTTGGTATTTCCTATTCCATAGAAGAAGGCTGAGACAGGATTTACATTTTGATCTGCTTTAATTTAGTGGCTTGAGTTGTGGTAAACAAAGTGGTATTTTTTTGCTCAGATTCATTCTTATTGCTTAATAGTACATGGCCATGGTCAGCTATGGTTGAGGGTGGTTTAATTTTATTTTTAAAGAAAGGAACTCTTGCTTTCTGAAGCTGTGTCGTTGATATGGGTGTAAAATTCTTCATAGCCTTTGCTGGAAAGGGTACAGCTCCATGTTGATATATTTGGAAAAGAGTTATGTACAGCTGTCTCTATAGAAACAGTGAAGTAAAATGCTATAATTACTCTAGATGGGCTTCAGCATGTCGCTTGGGGCAGATAAGCCCTGTGAGCCGCCTGGATTCTGCCGTGCTGGTGCAAGGCGCCGTTGCGGCCCCGCTTTAGCCTCTGCACCTGCACGGGAGCTGCCGGCGCAGGGGCTGAAGTTGAGCGCTGCGTGCGCGCAGGCGCGGGAGAGCGAAAGCTGCGGCTGGCGCGGCGGGGAAGTGACGTGCGCGGTGTTTGGCGTTCTAGAAAGAGCGCAGACACGTCCTTCGGGGGGAGGGCTCTGCCGTGCCCGCCTGGTAATCGTTTATAAATGAGCTACGGGGCAAGGAATGAAATACGGAGAGGCTCTCTGGGCTTTCTTTAATGTATCGTAGAGTTTGTGGTTTTGTAGCAGCTCTGTTTGTTTCAATTCAAAGTTTGATTTTTATTTTTCCTTCTCTAGCATCTCCACCTTGCTAAGACACTGGACGCTGCTTCCTTTACAGCAAGGAAAATCTGAATTCCTCCAACACTCAGGATGGGGAAAGATTACTATTCTATCCTGGGAATTGAAAAAGGGGCTTCTGACGAGGACATCAAAAAGGCTTACAGAAAACAAGCACTGAAATGGCATCCAGATAAGAACAAATCTCCCCATGCAGAAGAAAAATTCAAAGAGGTTGCAGAAGCTTACGAAGTGCTGAGTGATCCCAAAAAGAGAGATATTTATGATCAGTTTGGGGAGGAAGGTATGTATGTCTCTGTTATACTTTGGTTGGTCACTTTCATCATGTTGAATGAAGCAAAGTAAACGTATGAAGACAGTATGTGTTCCTGTTTAGACAATGTATTTACAGTGTATTTGTTCTGCTCATGAGATTTTAAGTATAGAATGCATTGCTGGACTTTAATGCAGGTAAAGTTTTAATTTCTTAATTTAATGGGGTTTTGTACAAACCCCAAATACCTGAAAGGCAAAAAGTTACTGAACAGAAAAAGTTTCTATCACCCATGAATAGCTTTCTGTGATCTTTCACTGCTGCCTTCCTTTGCCAGAGCAGTGTTTGAGATGCAGTTCAGAAGGCATGTATTCTTTTCTTTGATTTTTGCTTAAGGCCAATCTGCTTGATCTAGGCAAAGCAGTCCTTCTGAGCAAAAGCCCAGGTGTCCAGCATGTAGTTGTCCTTGGCTTTGTGCCTAGAGAGGAAAGAATTTGGCTGATGTCATGAAATACCAGAACAATCTTTTAGCTTTAATTGTAAACAGTGATAACATGCCAAGAGAATGAGGCCTCAGAAATGTCACATTTATCCTAAAATGGTTATCTGGAGAGGATGATTTTTTTTTAATTTTTTTTTTTAATTTTTGACCGACATGACTTTCGGTCTTATGATTGAGCAACAGAGGAAGTCATTAACATCCCTTCCATAAATGTGTATGGTATCAGGAATTCCTTTTAAAATAACTACTTCCGTTGTGACAAGTAGGCCTGCTCATTGCTATTTGCTCGGGGCCATGTTTTTTACAATTATAAAGAAGGACACTTAAATAGCACTATTTAGTGTTTTGGGCAAAGCTATAAAGTATGATCTTTTAAAATGTTGAATGTGGGAATACCTCCTGATGCATCAGTTACTCTCTAAGCTCTTCTAAGAGGGTTTTAATAGAAATTCAAAGGGTTGGCATTTGTAAGAAGAAGGAATCTTCAGTGTTTTTGCAGCCAGGAACTGGATGTACCTTCAGTAACTTCTGGCCAGCTATTCCAGGAGGTGTCCTTCTGCTGTCACAGATTGAATCCCCTGATCTGCATATTTGGCATTAACAGTAGTGTGTCAGAAGGATGTATACAGTTTAAGTACTTTTGCTCTGGTATTGAAATGGGGAAAACATTCTAATGTCTTAGTTGGTTCGTGTTGATACCCAACATTAAGGTTATGCATGAGAACCCTGAGCTAAAAGAAAACCCTACAAACCCCTCTTTCAAATTTATAGAATGCCTCCCTCATAATGTAAGCCTTTGTTTTTCTATGGTTATAAAAGTATGATAGTGGCTGTAGGTTTGAGTTAGTCTAAGACTGACAAAAAGTAAGTTTAAAAAACAAGCATTTTATGTTTAAGACTGTTTGTTTACTTTAGGAAAAAAGTATCTTAAGAAGGCTTTTGACCTTCCAGTGGTCTGAGAAAGTACCCTGAGATGGTTAGGGCAGAGGAGCACTGTTGCAAGGAAGTAATTGATCACTTATTGGGAAAGAGGCATTGAAAAAAATTGATTTTAGCTTGGTTTGAAATGGGAGCACAGGAAGTACAAGAGAATTTTCAGTGAGACTTCTTGGCAGGAAGAAATGAGATTTAGATCTCTCCATTGAAAGATAAAACAAAACTATTGAGAACTTTCTGATTTTTTTGCACGGAGACAGTGACAATGTATACAAGGGGTTTTGTACCCAAATGGATCTTAGTAAGTTCCATGATGCTTTTATTTGTGGCTGCATTGAAGAGAGTTCCCAGGATATGTACCTGTTTTGTACCATAGGAACACAAGCTGTGATAATTTTGGGGTTCTAAATTTAATATTAAGGAAGGATATATGTGCTTGACTGTTGGCATGTTATCTTTTACTCAGAACAAATTGCAGGGAAATAGGTAAAACTAATTAACACTGAGTTACAGCTGAGCTATAGAGGCTATGGAATATGTCGGATATGATAGTGAGTAATTTTCCCCAGAAGTGACCTTGTAGAAGGATGCAATTCCCAAAACACTTTGCAGAGCAAGAAGAGATCAAATCAAGCAAACCTGTCTTCTGCTCTTAAGATGCTAATTGATTAAAATAACTGGTTTCAATCACATGAAGTAAAATTGGCAGTGTCAGAATACCTATTCTTCTGAAGTAAGTAATTCTAGAGCTTCAGAAACCTTGATGTTCAAGCTATTGAATTGCTAGTTAGTACCTCACATTCTCATGGTGAATCCTCCTTGAAAAGCAGACCTTTCACTCCACTGCAAATATCTTTCTGACTCATCAGTCCTGATATCATTACACCGTACAGCAGGAAAGCTTATACTAATACCCAATTTGTTTTTAACTTGCCTTATTTTTCTTATTTAGGTCTTAAAGGAGGAGCTGGAGGATCTGATGGCCAGGGTGGTACCTTCCGGTACTCCTTCCATGGAGACCCTCATGCTACATTTGCAGCTTTCTTTGGTGGCACAAATCCTTTTGAGATCTTCTTTGGGAGGAGGATGCCTGGTGGCAGAGACACTGAAGACATGGAGGTGGATGGTGATCCATTTGGATCCTTCACTAGTTTTAGTATGAATGGTTTTCCAAGGGAAAGGAATACAGTTGGCAGCCAGTTACGTCGTAAACAAGATCCCCCTGTAATCCATGAACTTAAAGTGTCACTGGAAGAGATCTATCATGGCTGCACAAAAAGAATGAGGATTTCACGTAAAAGGCTTAACCCAGATGGTAGAAGCGTCCGAACAGAGGACAAAATCCTTACTATTGAGATAAAAAGAGGATGGAAAGAAGGCACCAAGATCACTTTTCCAAAAGAAGGCGATGAAACACCCAACACTATTCCAGCTGATATTGTTTTTGTCATTAAAGATAAACCTCACTCTCATTTCAAGAGAGATGGATCAAATATTGTCTATCCTGTTAAGATCAGCTTAAGGGAGGTAAGTTTCTCTTGTGGTAGAACTCCAAATGTTTGATGTTATTACAGTATGATACAGTGGCTAAAGCTGTATGGTAGCTGTGTGTGTAATGTATTTTTTTTCTTCTTAATTAGTATCAGGTGGAGAAATAAACTCGCGATTTCGTTATGAACTTTGTGTAAATTAAGCTACCTTAAGGGATTCTACAATAAGTGTGAAGTGAGGTGAAGCACCTAAAGTAGTGAGGGAGGGAGAAAAGACAATACTTAATGTGGGTAATACAGTTCCTTCACAGATAAAAGCCTATTTAGACTCATTGCATTGTTATGTAAATTGGACATTATCAGTGTCATTACGTTATTAGTGGACACTATCATACAAAGTGTGCTCAATCAGGTGAAGTTGCAGGAATCAAAATCTTACTCTCAGAGATCCTAGTAATGAAAATAAACTGTTGGATAAAGCAGAAGGTCTGTAATGTTCTAATTTTGGTGCAAGAGTATTGTTTGGATTTCTTTAGGCACCACAAATATTCACATAAGACAGCTGTGCAATTTTATATGCCTCTGCTTATAGACGCTTAAATGTTCTGAAATTTCATATAATAGAGGTTGATAATGTATTAGGAAAAAAGTGCTGTGCAATGTAAACAAACAAAAAGTGAAATGGGATTCTAAATTTCCAATAGAAATTTAGAAGACTGACATCTGTAGAGAAGTATGAGTGAGGAGTTCATTCTGCTTAGCTCTCTTAATTATTTGATAAAGTCTTTGAAGGACTTAAAAGCTCCATTACCCTCCAGTAGCCATTGTGTAACATTCATAAATTCAGTGATATTCAATGACAAATTAAAGTTTTCTCTTTTTAAGAGAGGAACATTGCATTAAAATTTTGATATTTGAGAAGTGTATAGGAGAAATGCTATTTAGAATTCTAGTCAGTTTTAAATAATCCAAATTCATTTACAGGTACAAAAAAGTTCTGACCAATTTCTTTTTCTCTTATTACAATCTTTCTTTAGGCTTTGTGTGGCAGCTCTTTCAATGTGCCAACGATAGAAGGAAGAACCATACCCATGACAGTCAATGAAGTGGTAAAGCCTGGGATGAGAAGAAGAATTATAGGATATGGTTTGCCATTTCCCAAAAATCCTGACCAACGGGGAGACTTAATTATAGAGTTTGAAGTAATTTTCCCAGATAACATTTCTCCAGCATCAAAAGAAGTACTTAGGCGAAATCTTCCAGTTTCATAAAATGGAAGACTGTGTATGTCATCAGATTAAAATAGGACACTGGAAATGCAGAAGACTGGCGAGTCTGCTTTAAAAGTGCAATCTGTAACACCTAGTGGAATCTTTGGGTTTTTTTTTTGTTTTGTGGGATGGGTGGGGGGAAAATACTGTAATGCTGCATGAGAAGAAAAGGGTTTAAGTAGAAGTCATACAGGTGAATTCTGCAGTAAAAATTACAGGGAAAACCACTCATTTTGTTTGACATCTTCCTAATCAGCAATGTTTAGTCATTATTTTGCTTAATATAATTACAGTAATTTTTTTTGCAAAGTCACTGCATATTTCTGATACAGTACTTGAGCCTCCCAAGTACGTTATTTCTTATATCCTCACCGTGTCTATAATATTACACATTTATACAGAAATTTGACATCATAGTAGATATACACAAAGGTAAAAATATTTTAAAGAGCACATGAAAGAGATCATTTCAGTATGTTGCCTTCTACTGCACAAAGCATAGGCCAGAAAAATCAGCTTGGACTCCTGACCAGCCCCCCTGTGCAATGAAAGCCTTCTCTTTATTGCCTCCAGAAGTGTCAGGACTGCATTGTGAGTGTGGCAAAGTGCACGTGGCCTGAGGAGCCAGAGTAGCCATTTGCTGTGGGATAGTTCCTCAGCCTTCAGGCAGAATAGCAGGAAGGAGTTCTTCCATGACAAGAACAGCAAAGGTGAGCCTGCTGTCGAATGGGGCGGGGAAGCTGGTGACCGATGACGTGGAGAAAGCTGAGGTACCCTGTGCTGCCTTTGCATCAGTCACAACCAGTAAAACAAGCATGCAGGAATTCCAGGCCCCTGAGATTAGTGGGGAAATCTGGAACCTTGGTGGTGGAGGATTAGGTTAGGGTGCACTTTACCTGGAATTCTGTGAGCCTGACAGATTGCACCCAAGTGTTGGGGGAGCTGGCTAATGCCATTGCAGGGCCACTCTTGTTTATCTTTGAATGGCCAGGGAGATTAAGAGATGTTCCAGTATACTAGAAAAAATACCACTCTTCAAGAAAACCAGGAATGGAGATGTGGGAATCTACAGACTAATCAGCTTCACCTAAGCCCTTGGTAATGTGATGGAAGAGAATCCTCCTGGAAAGCAGTTCCAAAAAGTGGTCGAGGTAGTCAGCATAGATGTACAACAGGGAAATCTTGCTTGACCAGTCTTACTGCCATCTACAGTGAGCTTTGGAGATGTTGGGAGAACAGTCTGTGTTGTTTACCTTTTACATCAGTAGACAGACTGGTGAAGTAAAGGTTAGATAGGTGGAAAGTGAGGTGGATTAAAAGCTGGCTGAATGAGGGGGCACAGGGGGTTTAATCAGTGGCACAAAGCCCAGTTGGAGGCAACTCAATAGACTGGGGCCAATACTAGTCAGCATCATTAATGACCTGAATTATGGGATGGAGTTTACAAACCATATAAACTGTCAGAAGTAGCTAGTGCCACGAGCTGATGGTACTGCCTTTGGAAGGGGCCCCAACAGGCTGAAGAACTGGACACAAGATTCTCACTAAGTTCAGTAAGGGGGAATGCTCCACTGGGGAGTAAATGACCAGCAGACTGTCAGTAAACTGACTGTGAGCTGGCAATGCAGCCTTGTGGCAACAGAGGCCAAAGGTTTGCTAGCAGGTGAGGGAAGGTGATCCTTCCTTGTTACTCAGCACTGATGAGGATCCATCTGGAGTGCTGGACTCCGTGGTACTTAAAGGATATAAACTTAGTGGAGCAGCTAGCACAGCACCATGTATGAGAGGCTGAGAGAGCTGAAACTTGCAGGCGTGGGGAAGAAAAGACTTGGGGGAGATCTTGGCACCTGGCAGGACGGAATGAAGATGGAGGAGCCAGGCTCTTCTCAGTAGCTTTCAGTGACAGGACTAAATGGACACAAGTTAGTTTGGGGTTCCATCTGAGCACAAGGAAACAGCTTTTTACTCAGAGGATGATCAAACAGTGGAACAGGTTTCCTCGAGAGTTGCTATCCCTGGATACTC
The DNA here is from genome assembly GCA_034509185.1 of Euphonia xanthogaster. NCBI lineage: Eukaryota > Metazoa > Chordata > Aves > Passeriformes > Fringillidae > Euphonia > Euphonia xanthogaster. The sequence goes on from JAYDZK010000006.1 coordinate 12,129,711, forward strand.
ATAGCCTGACTGGACATTGTGCAGGGCAGCCTGCTCCAGCTGACCATGTGTGAGCAGGGGCATTGGACTACATGATGCCAGGAGGTTTCTTGTAAGCAAAATCATTATTTGAAGTAGGGCTTGGCATTTTTTGTTATGAGCCATGTTCTGTAAATGCCCAAAGATGGTGGTGCTCATGTGACAATTCCCTAGGGAGCAGGTCTGTGCCAGATTAGAAAGATGCACAAAGAACCCTGTAAAACCATTTAGCTAGGGCAGGTATTTAAAGATCATGCTGATCTCAAGTATTCATTATTTTCAAAAGCCAACATTTACTCCCATGAAGAAGAAAAAAGAGCTAGGTCGTATCTAAAGCAAAGTTTGTGTAAAGTGTGGGATAGGGGTTGCCCAGAAACTTTCTATGCTTGAATTACTTTTTTAAAATTCAAATATGAGTCAGTTGTCTTCAGAGTTCAATGGTGCATAGAGAGATGGAGAGCCCTCTGTAATAGTCTAGTTTTATAATAGAGTAATAGGGCTGGTTCCCTTGGTTGCAGCATGGTATTGGTGGAAGAAATGCCTTGTGGCATGCTTTATTACTTGAGTTTAAAACCATAATACAGTGCTTTAACAACACTTTCAAAGGGTTTGGGGTTTGGGATTTTTTTTTTTGTTGTTGTTTTTCATAAGAAAGTATTTCAAGATTGGCTGTCAGCCTTTTGCCTGTGGAAATTTAGAGGTTACCTGCTCTGTTAGGTAGCCTAAGAAATAGCAGTGTTGTATATGTGACTGCAGAAAAGTAAATAATATGGAAGTTGGGATTTAATTTACAGTAATTTTTACATGAGTGTAAGAAGAATCCCATTTCTTTTACTTAAAGGAGTTGAATTTCCGTGGGTTACTGTTTAAGTCAATTTTTCAACTGCAGATCTCTTCATGCAGTATCAGTTAGTTGTAGTCCTAAATCTACAGGAAGTAAACAATTGCTGGAGCAGTATTACAAAGAAAAAAAAAATTGCTGCTTAGTGCTTCTGCATATTGTTAATACTATATATTGTTTGTTGAAAAATTTCCATTTCAGTATGTTCCGTATTGCATTTCTTATGTGGTTTTTAAGTAAAAAGTGTAAAGTTGGTTTTTAACTTTCTCTTATATTTTGTTATGATGGTAAATGCTACAAGCTACACGACTTTAAAGCATATCAACCTAAAATACCTATTTGTCCATTTAAAAGCTAATGGAATCAAGCATTTTGTAATCCAGGATCTTGTAACCATATTCAACTTGTAAAAAAAAAAAAAGTTACAGCAACTAAGACTATTTTTTTGTAACCATCTTCAGGTAAGAGGAGTAGTGTTAAATTGAGGAATTGCAGTATCTTGTGTATTTAGAGGTGTATATATATATATATATATGTGTATAGCAAACTAAACTTTTCCAACTGTTTTCAAGCTCAAAATACAAAACTTATAGAACTGGTATGAAATAAATGCCTGTATTTCTTTTCTTATGGGGAGATAAAAAAGTGTATGTTTCAGAAACCAGCATGTAGAATTACTTCAAAATAGGAGAGGAAGCATTAATATCTGTCTAATCCAGGATTCACAAAAAATATTTTTCTAATCAAAAATGTGCTTAAAAGCTATGTTTTAAAACCCACTTGATTATTTAATAAAGCTACTTGGGAGAAGGAAGCAAATACTCAGTCAACTATTATATTTGTAACTACTGAAATACATGAAAATAAAATGGTCATTCATGAAATTGGGATGGGTTTTTGATCTCTTGAAGGTTGCTTAGGTGCCATAGAAAGTAGCAGTCATTAGTTGCTTTGGAATTCATCCAGCAAGTCTGAAAACCTCTGCTTCTAAAGATCCTTTTTTAATCTCATCAACATCAAGCCTTAGGATAACCTCAAGCTGTTGGAAGAGTAAGTCAAGCTACATTACAGCCCATTCTTGTTCCTGCCATGCAGTGCTACTCTGCTTGCTCCACTGTTTTCTGCTGTCATGAGGGGGTTAGCATTCCATTCTTTTACTCAGCCATTTTTGTAGTAGCTGTGCTGAAAGCTTCCTGAAGCCTGTTTGTGGTGTGCTGTAGAAATGCACTCCATTCTTTTCTAGTATGTGCATCTTATATGCTAGTCTGACTCACCCGAAGCAGACTTTTCTGGGATCAAATAGGTTTTCCTTAAACAGTTAAATTTGGTATAACTTACGGTGAAATTCTGTGCGCTTGAATTCATGTAATAGACCTAAAACATGTGGGCCTTGAACATGATACTGTAAATAAAATTAGAGACAGTTTTACTTTTCCAGTCACTTAGTGCTAGTCCTCTTTTGCAGCTGCCATGAGTAGTTTTTACGCTATTGCTTACTGAGCACATCCTAGAGAACCAGGAAATTTGTTGTACAGCCACCTACTGTTCAGCATCCAAACTGGGCAAATAGCAGCACTTAACTCTTCACGAGGTGCAGAATCTCAACTCTTCATTTGTCAGATTGCTCAGCAATTGACTTTTGGATGGCATGATTTGTTTCCTTCAGGCTTCTCCAGTTAATTGCTCTGTTATTTGAACAGTGAAAATAGAGATCTGTTGTTGATCCCCTTGGGTGTGGAAGGTATTAAGTGCCCTATGCTTGTTGCCCTGGAATTACTGGCTTACCCAAGGGAGGAGCTGTACAAACAATGTTGTTAGTCATGCCTGGTAGCTTTATCAAGGACAAACTGCTATGTTCACAACCCTGCTGCCCTGCCTTCAAAAACCCCCTAACACCACCCAACCAGCACCTGAAATACCATACAGCATTTCCCTGAGTAAGGGTAGATACCGCATGTGCAGTATGTGCAGAAACACTCGCTGATAGTGGCATTTCTTAGCCAGCAAAGTGACTTTGTTCCACATACATTCTCCACAAACTTTATGGTTGTTGCATGCCATGATTCTTGCATCCCAAGTATTAGGTATGAGAAACTGAAGAATGGGGTAGCCTGTAGTGTGCAGTATACTTGGATGAAAGGATTAAATCAATCTTTTTTTCAAGTACATGATTTATTTTTCTTTCTAAAACCAAGGCTAATAACAGTTTTATCTCAGTTGTTAACTCTCTTCAAAAAGTTAATTTGAAGTAATTTTTGGGTCCTTAGTGTCCTGAGTTGCTTCAGGCTTATTTGGATTGGTTGATCTAGTTTTAGTGTGCGTTAATTAGTGTTGGCACATACTTCCTTCCACAACTTTTCCTTCCTAAAAGTTACTATCAACTTTTAATAGTTGACTGTCCAGTTCAGGAAAATCTGTGCCAACACTATTTGGCACAGACTTCCTGAACTGGACAGTCAACTATTAAAAGTGTGGGGGCAAGTTCATTGTGCAGTTTTGTTGGGTTTTTTATTGGTGGAAATTCCTACAAAATTAGTAATGATACTGAATCCAATTATCTCCTACTAGAACTGGATAAAAGCCATTTTTTAGTATTCATTTAAATCTACTATATGCTATCTTGGAAAAGCTGAAGTCAAACTGGTTTCAAACCTTTTTTACCTCACAGCATAAGCAGTTTAAAATCTGTATGTAATTTCATGTAATCAGAGGTGCTCTGATTAGATCTGTTAAGAACTTTTCACTCAGGGCTGCCTCACAATAATTCATTGTCTCTGCCTGCCTGGTCTGACTCCCTGTGCCAGAATCCTTTTTCTCTGCAATGGTTTGTCTTTTTTATTGTGCAAGTCAGAAGATGTGGTAAGGCAGTGCTGCTTCTCTCTGTGCCTTTCGAGCAGTTCCCTTTAGAAGTGCTGAATGTTGCCTCGTGAATTTTGCACTTTTCACATCTTGGGTGGATTCAGTGCACTACTGAAAATGAAACAGTTCCACTGAGGTGAGTGTGATTACTTTGGAGCACAGATGTCTCCTGTAATGTGAACTTCTGACTACAATATGTAGCTCTGTTTCACAGTAGAGGAAACATTTTGAATTTGTTAAATGTTACAAATACTTGAAAAGTGTATTTTCTGTGTTAAATCTCAGTATTTCAGAGCTGTTGTCCAGTACAATAGAAGTCTCTTAAACTTGAGTTATGTTACTGTTGCTTTATGAACCCTTAGACATTTATAGCCTGTGATAAAGGAGAAAGAGTAGTCTGAAGTCCTTGTATACTTCAGGTTTTCTTTTATATGCTGGATATAAATCTATACCAGTCGGTAGTCAATACTTCGCTCTTAGCAGAAATTCCTGAACGAGTGAGTGGCAGGTCGGTAAAGGACCCCTCTGCGGCGGAGACAGGAGCGGTCTGAGCGCAGGCTGCGCAGCCTATGGCCCGGAGCTGCCCGGCGGGGGCAGGGGCGGCGGCGCCCGGGCGCTCCCGGCCCGCAGCGGGCACAGCCCGGACGGCAGCGGCTCCGGGCCGGGGCTGCGGGAGCGCCGGGCGGGTGCGGGAGCTCCGGGCAGGGAGCGCAGCTCGGGAGCTCCGGGGTCTGGAGGGAGTGCCGGGCACGGGAGTGGTGGGGAACGCCGTGCAGGAGCAGTGTGGGAATGTGGAGCGGGAATGTGCGGAGGGAATGTGGACTGTGAACATGGGGTGGGTGTGGTGCCAGTGTGCTGTGGGAGCGTGGCACAGGGAATGTGGCACAGGGACGGTGGCACAGGGAAGGTGGCACTGGGAGCTTGCTGGGGCCATGGTGTGAGAGCACCGGGAGCCCGGCAGTGCCTCCGGTGGCGAGCGCCAGGGGGAGGCTGCTCCGGGACACGGCTGCTCCGTGTCCCAGCTCCACTTGGATGCTGGGAGCCAGCACAGAGCCCCTGTTCTCACTGGGGAGAGCAGCAGCTCCACAGGAACTGGATGGGGAGACTGGAACCTCTGCTGGGCCCTGAGCATGGTGTTTATTTTATTTCGTTTCGGTTTGTTTTGTTTTGCATTTATTTATTTAATTTACTCTGGGTTTGGGTGGTTTTTTGTCATTTCACTTGACAGAAAGAACTGGGGATGCTCAGCCCAGCCCAGCCCCACACCTGGTACCCAGCCTTGGGAAGAATTCCTGTGCCAGTCTGTGGGGGGCAGGGATATTTATCTCCGTGAGGTGGAAAAGGGAAGAGAAGCCAAAGAGTGGCTGTAGAACATTCTGAGGATGTTTCCTGCAAAGTGCTTTTATCTCTCTTTGTGTTTGTCCCGTCAGGACAGTGACACCAGGATGTCACCTCAGTCGCTCGAACAGCCCTGGGAATTTCCGAGGATGGGCTCCGTGGGGATTTTTTCCCATGGGGATTAAATCGGGTGCCTGCCGAGTGGCACGCTGGGCTCCCCAGCGGCACCGAGGGGATGCAGCTCACCGGGAATGGCGGCGGAAGCTCGGAGGGGTTGCATTTTTCCTCCTCGACCTTTCTGAGCATCCCCCGCTGTGTCCCCCGCCCCGGGGGCAGTGGTGGCCTTTGGGGCTGGATGTCACCTCGCTGGCTCGCAGGGAGATGCTTTTCTAAGCCCCAGGACGGCCGCACCTCCAGACAAAGCCTTTAAACACCGCGGGTTTATTGCTGGTGCTGCAGGAATACCCGGCAAGAAGGAAGGACATTTTCTGCTTGCACGGAATAAGGGCAGAGGGAAATAAAAGCACCGCCTGGGATTTTCCCAGCGGGGTTTGTGGGAGGGAACAGCACCCTGTAAATAGCCGGGCTCCCCATCTGCACTTCGGGGTGCCGGTGACTGCTGTCAGCAGAACTCCCCGGGGTTTCGGCTCTGGAGCCGGCGGATCCCGGCAGCCCCGGGGATATTTTTATCCTCCTCGCAGAGACAGAGACAGCGCTGGCAGCCTGGAATATTCATCGAGCGAGCGGGCTGAGGGTTTTGTCCCTGCTCCAGCTGCCTCGGGGCTCCGTGCCCTGCAGGGGCTTCTCCCCGGCTGCTAAATTGGGATGGAAGCGAGCTCGGGATGCGACCCCGGGGAGGGAAGCGCCGGGGACAGAGGGCCCCGAGCATCCCGTGCTAAAGCGGTGCCAGCACCGAGCTGGCCGCGGGAAGGCAGCGGGAGATGAGGACGGGAGCCTTTTCTGCCTTGCAGACTCTGTCCCCCATTTTGCTTTGCTTCCCTCGCTTTGCCCAGCTGTGGGCAGGATGGAGGGAAGCTGCTGCAGCCCTCCCTGCCTGCTCCTCCTGCTGCTACAGCCTGGCAGAGCCGGCCCTGGCCCTGGGGGGGCAGCGCTCCCCGCAGAGCAGCCGTGGCCCCCGGGCTGGGATTATTCCGGGCTGTGATTCCGGGCTCTGCCCCCGGGCTGTGCCCCCGGCTGTGTCCCCGGGCTGTGATTCGTGGCTGGGATTCCGGGCTGTGGCTCCCGGGCTGTGATTCCGGGCTCTGATTCCGGGCTGTGGCCCCGGGCTGTGCCCCCGGGCTGTGATTCGTGGCTGTGCCCCCGGGCTGTGATTCGTGGCTGGGATTCCGGGCTGTGCCTCCGGGCTGTGCCCCCCGGGCTGTGCCCCCCGGGCTGCGCCCCCGGCTGTGCCCCGGGGCTGTGCCTCCGGGCTGTGATTCCGGGCTGTGGCCCCGGGCTGTGCCTCCGGGCTGTGCCCCGGGCTGTGCCCCCGGGCTGTGATTCCGGGCTCTGCCTCCGGGCTGTGCCCCGGGCTGCGCCCCCGGCTGTGCCTCCGGGCTGTGCCCCCGGGCTGTGCCCCCGGGCTGTGCCCCCCGGGCTGTGCCCCCGGGCTGTGCCCCGGGCTGTGCAGATCGGAAGAGCGTC
>JAYDZK010000006.1:12136510-12151865 GCA_034509185.1 Euphonia xanthogaster
CCGTCGGCCAGCGCGTCGCGGCTGCAGTTCCACACGCAGCTGGCGCACGGCAGCCCCACGGGCCGCGTGGAGGGCTTCGGCAGCGCCCGCGAGCTGTACGCCCGCATCGGAGCGGCCTTCGGCATCCCCCCCGCCCAGGTAGGGCCGGCACCGCCGCGGCCGCGTCCCGCCGGGCCTCCGGGGGCGCCAAAGGGCGCCGGGGCTGTTCCACTGCCCTGCCCCATCCTCTGTCACGGGCTTTTGTGGACGTGTCTACTTTACACTGCTTGGGAGAAAAAAACTCTTGGCTATTCCAAATGAGCGTTACCGTGCGGGAAAAGGCATAAATGGGACTGCATTTAGCTCTTACATGGTAAAAACAATGGTCCTCTTGACCAAAACTCCAGTGCCTCGGTTAACCTGTTGCCAGCTGCTGTTTGAGACAGCTCTTAGGCACTGCTTCATTCCAGTTTAAAAAGGGACGACGGATTTATGAGGGTAAATACCCAGAATGAATGCATTGGAAGGGGAAGGCATGTACTGCATTTTAAAATTTCGGCCGAAAGTGATGTTTGGAAAGTTTTCTGCTTTATCAGGTAAAAAGTGACACTTTTATTTTTAAAGTGTTCACTGTTCAAACGGAGTTATATTTAAGTCTGTAACAGGATTCCTTTTTAAGCTCTGCTGCCTTTTTGATCTTTTTTTTTTTCTGAGCCATGTTTTAAACATTTGTTTGGATAATGATTCATTTGTGTTTGTAAATGCATTGTTTTCTCTTAGTTAAAAGGTACTGGCCATATCAAGTTCTTCCTATGTGGTTCTTTGAACCTTAACCTCTGAGTGGCAAGTTGAAACAGAGGGCTAACATTTCATTATGCCTACGTGTGGCTGTTCAGCTTTACTTGTTTTCTTCTTTGTAGATGACTTTTTTAAAAGTTGTAAAGACTACTACTACTACAGGCTTTGTTCTGAGTTTGCTGTGGCCTGACGTAGCATTTCAAATAGGAAGTTGTAAAGGGAAAGTGGCAGTAGCAGTGAATACAGTTTAATCAGTCACTGTTGCATTAAGTAATTAAGAGGCAATGCATCAGTGTCCCAGACCTTCCCAGCTGCTTTCTGACCTTCTGCTCCTTTGTTTTCTTTTCATCCTGAGCTGCTGTTTCCCTTTTGTTCTTTTCCATCTCAGTTATACCTTGTATTCTCAAGTTCTCATAATCACCAGATTGTCTTCTATTTTAGCTTTCTTCCTTTCACTGTTGAACTTTTGGCTCTGCTGACTTGAGAAAGAACAGCTTTCACAGAGAAATTTAATTTTGTATGAATGATGTACTCCTGTTTCTCATGCTAGATGTATAATCTGACACCCTCAGAGGTTTTAGAGGAAGCACCACATATCATGGGTATATATTGCCAGCCATGTGCCAGACTGGGGAATTTTCTTATTTTCTTTTTCTCCCTAGTGTTCCATTCCTTTATTTTTTTTAATGTGGCTTATTGCTAAAAATGGATGGAGAATTATTGCTGGAGGCACTGAACATAAAATCTTCTACTCCAGAAATTCAGTTGGCTTTAAGAAAGTTGTATGATGTGAAAATAACGAACAAAAATATTTCCTGGTGTAAAGGTGGCATAAACAGAGGGAAGAATTCAGACCAGAGAGTCGTACAACAGATTTTTGCATAGAGACAGGACAGATCAGAGAGCAGCCAAAAAAAATGTGAATTTATTAGAATTTATTTACAATTGTAGTATCTATTCATTAAAACTGCTTTTGGACAGATAGTCTGTGTGAAGAGTAATGCCAGAAGCTACACCTCAGCAAACTGCAGGACGCTTAGGTACTCAAATGCCACTTGTAGGTGTTACCTGTCTAGGAAAGTTTCAGTGACCCAGCTCTGCTGAAGCCTGCGGGCAGCGTGATACCCACACGTGACTGCCTTTGGAAACAGCTCCTATCACGGAGATCTCCACCCTGCAGTGGCTGAGCTGGAAAATAGTGGGGGGGAGTGGAGGGGGAGAGCTCTGTGTAGAGAGCATTCACATGCCTTTTGTAGAAGTGAATACATTTCATATGGTATGCGAGGTTACCGCAGGGTAGGCAGGAGTATGGATTCTTGGATAAATTCCTGCCTAAGTGTTTTAATACGATTCTGAATGAGCTGTACTTGTAATCTGTCACTTCTCCTTTTGACTCCACATGGTTGCAGCATTTCTTTTCCTCTTTGGATCACACCTCCCGGGACCAGCTGAGTTCAGTTTCTGTGACTGACTGCCAACAGTGACAGAAGTTTATGTAAAACACAGTATTTGTTGGACAGACACTGACAGAAACTTCTGTGCAGACCTGGATCATGAATAGGGTGGGATGGGGACTGGAATAGGGGGCAGGATACCTTCAAAGGGGATCTTTGCTGGGTATCTATGAAGGAGTGAGACATAACAGCCGCTTTCTGAGGCTTTTCCTGTACTCATCCTTTCTTGTAGGTATTTTATATATCTCTTACCCCTCTTACCCCTTTTGAGTGAGGGGGAGGCAGAAGAATCCCTTTTTGCCTACCTCTCTGACTTTTACCACGTCCAGCACTTCTGCTTTTCTCTGTCCAAGGTGACTGTTCTTTCCCCGGGGAGGAGTGAATATGGCTTCTAGCAATACATCACCTGTCATTGACACTGAAACTGCAGCAAGAAAGATACAGACAAACCCAAAGAAATTCTTGTTCAGTGAAGGCAATTAAATTAGGCAATTCTTAGTATTCGGTCTCCTATTGGTTATTGATCCCTTTGCCTTCGATGCTAATTTGTCCTCATTCTTGAGTTCTCTTATCAGTGTTTTCCCAGACCAGGTATCTCAGGCCTTGCCCGGGGTTGATGTTGGGGAGTAATGGTCGATAATGTTCTCTTATCTCCTGTGTATCTTCTGGCTACTCCCAATCTGTGAATGTTAAAATTTAAAATTTTAGACTCTGGTCAAGAGTCTTGTAAAGAAAAACTTCAATTCTCCTCCCCCTGGGCAAAGGAGAACAAATCCCCGACTAAAGTTACATTTAAAAAAGTAAGTTTTATCATTTCCAGCATCATTATTATGAGTGTTGTTTGAGGTACATCACATTTAACTTGATTACTTCAACAAGCTTTCAACAAGAAAGAACAAAGCTAAAAAAATATAGATAGATGCAACTCTTAACTAACAACACAACCCACACACAGCTACGTGTATGTTTCTGTTAGCATAAATAATAGAAGTATCTTCCCTTACTTTTTCTGTGGAGGTTGAAGCAGGAAAAATAATTGGAAAAAGTATTTATGTGTAGCTTTGGCCTTTTAGCATTACTATTCCACTCTGACTGTTGGGAATGTAGAAGGGAATGTTCCCTGTAAGGGTGAGAGTGCTGAGTGCAGCCTGTATGATAAATAAATGAGCACTGACTGAAGGACAATGTGGGTCTGTTAAGGCATTTGGTGGTGGTGTGCTCCTGTGAGAGCACATGGTAGGGCTTTAAAGTATTCAGAGTAGCTAAGCAGGCACTGAGAACGTGGATATTAAAGTACAGCTGTAGCGGGGCAATTTCTTGATCAGATGAGAAGGGAATGGTAACCCATAGAGGCTGTGAGGACTTTTGGTTTGCCTACTTGCAATTTTCCTTTTGGTTATTTTGTTTGCTTTGAAAGGTGAAATGTGGTGCGGCTGGTGAACTAAACTTGATGGTCGATGGCTGCTCTGTCCAGAGCCCTTGGAGGTTGGGGTTTCTTTCACAGTGGAAGGAATTTTGCATCACAAGGGTAATTCAGGAGAAGAGAGGCCTTTCTGGCAGCAGCAAGGGCAGAAATGCAGCTCCCTCTTTCTCTTCCAGTAGCAAGAGTTCAGCTGCTGAGCTTGTGTGTGGGCAGTAGTTGCACAGGCCTTGCCTCCTCATGCAAAACAGTCAAGTATATGGTGAGGCTGTGCCACATTAACTTTCATAGAAGTATTTGATTTAAACCTGTTCAGTTTAAACTTTTATGAAAGACTTCTGACAAATAAGCGACTGCTGAAACTTGTGTTTCTGAACAAAACTGCCCTTTTAATAATAAAAAATCTGAAGTGTGTTTTAGAGAAAAGGGTCAGCTTGTGAAATCCTCATCACCAAAATGTTGGAAGTTTTATTGTTAAGCTTATCTGTTGAAAGAAATTGCTCACAATCACGCCTACAGATTGAACACTTTAAATGAGCAAACTTAACACTCCCTACAAAACACCTCCTCCCAACCCTATGGCAAGAATTGTTTGCTTGCTGTTTCTCTAAGCAGTGCTTAAATGTCACACCCATATTGCATGTGATGCTTGCTGTGTCTTTTCCAATACTTTTATTGAAAGTATTTGAAATTTTAGTATGGAAATAATTGGATGGAAAGACTTACACTGTAATTACTTGTGTACACTGTATTACACTGTAATACTTGTGTACAAAAAGACCAAAAACCCAAACAAAAAAAAAACCCCTACCAAATCCCAAAACAAACAGCAAAACACTGAATGCTTATTTTATAAGCCTTTGAATGTATTGACCAGGCTGAATACCTGACAGTACCAAAAGCACACTGGAACTTGGAGGAGCTGGTGGTTACTCTTCCTGTTGCTGAAGCTGGTCAAGGCTCACACATTTTCCTTGGGGAAGATAATGTAAGATACCTAGAAAATGTGTTGGTGATTTCTCGATGACATCTACATATATAGGGAAATATGTCAGTGGGTGTTACATCTTGCTCAGAATTAAAATTCCCAGTTCCCTACCTCTTAAACAGAAAGTGATTATGATCTCTGTAAAGTTATCTGAGATTTTTAATACATTTTTAATACCTTCTGAGTATGTAATCTATCAACCAACCCATTTTTGAGTTCTTCTCAAGGTATCAGCTCAATATGGAAGAGAGTACAATTAATGTATAGAAGATGCAATATGGTACTGCATATATACTTTATATAACACATCATGTAACCCTCTTTTTCTTAGCTAACACCATTTCTTTATATAACACGTATTTATGTTTCTTTATATAGCCCTGGTTTTGTTGGCTCATGTGGTCTCTTCCAGTTGAAAATACGGGTGCAGGGAATAATCTGTTAGTAATATTATTGGACAAATCTATTTTATGAGGTTGTGCATGAGCCCCTAGTGTCCAGTGGCATGGAATTTCCTTTTTCTGAGTGCTGCAGAAGAAGCCTGGTGAACTCTTGGTGAAGGAGGTATCCTAGATACTTGGTGACTGATGTAACAGTTCTGATTTATACTATCTTGCTAAAGTTGGCATGAAATATTCATAGCACTGGTATACTGGTATATGAGTTAGAGACCAAATGCCTATGAAGGTTTAGGGTAAGACAGAAGAGACTTAACCATGAGAATTGCACATTGAATTTTTTTCTTATTTTATTTTTGAATAAGAAAATTACTATTAAAAATATGCAAAAGTTTGAGTGAGTGGAACCTGTTGTCTAAGTATTCAAGTGTATAATCTGGCATTAGGTACCAATATTAAACTTCTGTAAAATCTATGAAAAAATACCACTTTTGAATCAATAGGTCTCAGTTGTGTACAAATAAAGCTATGCTATAACTGGTAGATGGGGTAGTGGTATATCTTTCTGGGTAGATACATCTTTAGTACATTACTCTTTGCATATATCTCTTCTGAGAAAAAGCAGTTGTTCACAAAAGAGGATGAAGAATGATTTAAGTTTTATTTTTGACTAGCTGATGCTCTCTCAGCCTTGTGGTTAACACAGAACTGACTCACAAAAAATTCTGCAGACTTATAGGCTGTAGTAGGAATGCCATCCAGATGAAGATCTATAAAGAGAAACTCTGGATCAAGTTTCTAAATGTCACATTTCTGCTCTGTTGCCAATTTTATCTATTCAAAGGTGTGACAGTATTTACTAGATTGTCTGTTTGACAAGGTCAGATGAAGGATGCTAATGTCCAAAATGTAAAGACATTGCTTGTTATTCATCACAGGAACAATGAACAGAGAACTGAGTTACCATTTCAAACTGGCAAAGTTATGTGGCTTGAGAGATCTGAAAATGTGTATGTGAAATTGATATAATCTGTTTTAATTTTTTGGTTTTAAAAAAGAGCTTGCCATTAGAGATGATTTTTATCATTATCATTATTATTATCATTATATTCAATTTTCTACTTAAAACCGGATTAATTTCTCTAGGTGTTGTTATATTTAGAGTATTGTTTAACTGAAAACCTTTGCATTACCCGAGCAAATAAAACTAATGTCTGTTAAGGGTGTTACGACTTTCATTGTTAAATAAGGTGTTAGATTGCAGTGGATGTTTGACAGATTAGATGAGATAAGCAAGTAGCCATTGAAATAAGGCTGTTTGGTGGGGGGGGTTTGTTTGTTTTGTTTTTAAAAACTGCAACTAAACACGACCTCTGTCAAGAAACACAATCTCTCTATCAACTTTCAGTCTTTTAAGATTAAAACCTCCACAGTTAGAGAATCTTAAGTCCTAGAAAGCTCCAGAAACTTGAATGCTCTCTGTGAAATACATTAGTAAAAGTATCCACTCTTCATTTGACCTGGAATCAATTTAAACAGGTTGGTAACTTTCATTTCAATTTTTCTGCTTTCATCCTGTTATAAATGATTTTGTAACATATATTACAATCCAGTGATGCCAGCAGGAAAGAAAAAGGCACGTGTAGTGCTCTGGTGTGGAAAAGCCGTGTCTTTGCCTCAGTGAAGTAGATTCTAGGGATCCCCCAAGTTTCTTTTGGAGCACAGAGTCTCTCTGGTTTGGCTGCTGCCCTGTGCTCTCCATGCTGCCCAGGGGGAAGCTGGGGTACCCTTGGCCCTCACTCTTCTCCTGCTGCAGCTTGGAAAGGCACCTGTCATTACTGTAGCTGGGATGGGCGTGCTGGGCTTGGCCAGATTCCTTCATGCAGCTCCATGGTGGGCAAAAGCATCTCGGTTCCCACGCAGTACAGGTGGATTGCCCTCACCCTGCCTATGCCCAGAACAAGAAACCTCCCTGCTGAAGAGCTGGCATAAGTGTAGGGAGAAAAAGGTTTGCCTGCTATCCAGTGCTGAACGGAAATCCCTCAGAAAAGCTGATTTATTAAGAAGCAATTTGACCTTTTTATTAAGCCTTGCTTTTACTGGAACAGGGATGACCCCAGCTCATGCTGGGGAAGAGTAGGAGCTAAGCAAGCCCACTGGAGACAGTGTGCTCTGAGCTAATGAAGGAATGGATCAATACAAAGCATTTCATGCTCTCTCATGACTCTTATGTTTTGATAAGCTCTCTTTTTTTTTTCTCCCCATTAAACTGCTTTAAGCTAATCAAGTTTTAAAGTAGTCCCTAGTGATCTTTGAATCAGGTGGAATTTGAGGTGGGTGAATGATGAGGCAAAAGATGGTAGTGGCTCTTCAGTTTGCTTACTCTGACCTCTGGTGCAAGCTGTAGGAGCTCAAGGTGCCTCTCTCAGGGCTGGTGTGCTGAGACAGGCCTTGAGAGGCTGCTCACACAGGCAGGTCTCCTTCTTATGTTCCCTGCCAGCTCTCACCTGCACTTTGAGCTACTGGTGCTTTCTGTTGTGTGTGGATGGAGACTATTCCTTCTCCTGGTATATCTGGAGAAGAAGGGAGATTATTTAAGCTCTGGACCTGTCTCAGGGGCCTGAACTGTGCTCTCATTTTGGCTTCCTATCAAGCTCACCAAACCTAACACACTGTTAATGTGTTTGCTTTCCTTCTGCACAGATCATGTTTTGCACTTTGAACACTCATAAAGTTGATATGGACAAGCTCTTAGGTGCCCAAATTGGCCTTGAAGACTTCATATTTGCCCATGTGAAAGGACAGCGAAAAGAAGTGGAAATTCTTAAAACTGATGATATGCTGGGACTTACCATTACAGACAATGGAACTGGCTGTGCCTTTATAAAGGTAAACTTAATTACCAGTGAAATACTTTGTTCTATAGAAGCTCCTGTTACTATAATTGGTTAATTATTGGTTTCATGATCCTTTAGAACTATAAAATCTTTTATTATCATATATATGGTAAGTAAAGAATAAAGTTGCTTTTCTTTAGGCCCATAATTCAAAATTAGTTCAGCTAATCTGTACTGCATGTCATTCAAAATCAGTTCATTTGTTCATTGCTTCTGTAACGTGTATCAGCTTTACAATGAGACCATTGTATCTCCTGAGCTACCCTGAAGTGGTAGGTGTTAGATACTGCTTGCATCTGCCCCCTCCTGTTTTAAACTGATTTTCTGATGTCATTTATTAGATGCTTATAGAACTTCTGTCACTCATGTGATAATGAGATCATGTTCTTTCAGTCTTTGGCTGTTCCCAGGGCAGAAGCCTTTGTGCTGTACAAGTGTAGGGGCAAGTATAGTGGTTTTTCATCTTTCCAGTATTGTTGCCTTAGACAGGGTGAATTACAAGGATATGGATCAACACAATTTACCACAATGAGCTTGAGTAGCAAGTATGGGCAGTAACATACTTAGTATATTAATCATAATTGCTTTCCTTCTCCTCTTCTATATGACCTAGAGGCAGTGTGTTTTGAGACAAGTAGAGGCTTATGAAATGATGCAGCCCTTCTTGCTAGGCTAGCTATTAGGAGCCTTAATCATATTTTCTGCCTTTTTGAGATTCTTTGCTCTAATATACTCCAGTTACCCATTATTAGTGAGGCATTAGCAATTATCTTTGATTACTGCTGCCCCAATCGTTGTTCTCATTGTAAACAGAGCTTTTGTATGGAGAGGTTGTATTTTCTGTTCATTCCGTAGCTACCGTGGCTATAAAACAAGACATGGTTTAGAAATCGGTTTGTTTGTCTTTGTTGTGGAAAAATGTGACTGAGGTCATGTTTGTGAAAGTCAAGATGCAGTGAAGGTTTCACTAAGCATTTTGGCAAAATCATAGCCTAACTTTTATGTTTATAGACAAAGAGCTATGAATTTCTAGTGGTGGCATCTGTACAGCCCATAACATTCAGTCATGCTGCTGCTTATGTGGCATTTTAAAAGAAGGCATTGAAGCAGCGCTTCAGAGAGCAGCGTTCACGAGTGCAGCCCTGTACAGCGGCACTCCCTTTGTGCTTGCTTGGTAACAGGCAGGGAGAACAGCCCTCACATAGACTGCTGCACAATTGGAGCACACTGGAAAACCCTCTCAACATTAGCCAGACAAGCTGTAATTTCCAGTAAATTGTGTAAAAGTCCTCTGAGCAAATATGTATTATTTTTCCTTGTACTGGTCTAATAATAAGCATTGTAATGAAAATGATGTGGTCTTCATGGGAATGCATCAGTTCTAAGGAGTTTCTAGGAGAATACTTTGTTGTTGCAGATTTAGCTAATAGATCTTTTAAATCAGCATAGAAAATGCTGATTTATATATATACACATATATACAAAAGTAAAAGCTGCATCTTTTTTATTACTTTGTTGTCTAGGTAAATGACTAAGCAGAGACTGTCTCTAAAGTTTTATAGAATTTTTTGTTTATATACATATATTTTCCTTAAAAATTTGTAACTGTGTCCCATTCTTA
Source organism: Euphonia xanthogaster (assembly GCA_034509185.1). NCBI lineage: Eukaryota > Metazoa > Chordata > Aves > Passeriformes > Fringillidae > Euphonia > Euphonia xanthogaster. Next base: position 12,146,066 of record JAYDZK010000006.1, read on the forward strand.
ATTAAAAATTAATACTAAATTTACTGATTGGTGGGTTGTTGAAGGTTGTTATGGGTTGTAGTTATTTTACTGCATTTTGAATAACAGGGAGGTTTCTAGGTTTGGTGTGGTAACCCAACCAATTTTAAACCTGACGCTGAACTGCAGGTTTTTTTCCTATGAAATTTAATCTTGTTTTGCCTTACTAAGAACAAAACCTGGTGTCATTCTACTTTCATAAATTTGTTTTTAGGGTACACAGGCAGGTGGGAAAAAGTATTATGAAGTCAAATTAGCATTCAAAGAACAGCAGTAAAACTTGAAGTATGACTGAGCGGTGTACAAGGAGACATTATCAAATGGAGCAGGCATTGTATAGGAAATATAGATCCTCATAGCTTCTCAATGGGCTGTAGAGCACTTGAAATACAGGCAATTGCATCCTAATTACTGTGACAATGTAGCTGGACTGTCTCAGTTAACTTGGAGTGATGATAAAAAGTGACACAAATAACAGCCAGTGAATATTATTTCAACAGTTTTAGTGTTGGGATCCAAGTGCTAAGAAGAAAAGCTAAATGAATGTTTAACATGTAGACTAAACATTGATTGAATGGGTGGGACAGGTTTTGAGTCCTGGTAATAAGAATGCATTTGGCACTTTTGGCTTTTGGTGTGTACAATACCACATCCGCATTCACCACGAGGCTTCTGTTTGGGGCTAGAAAGAGTTAACCTCAGCCTGGAGCTTAAAATGATTGCAGTGCACTGTATGCCAGTGAGCACTCTCACACTTCCCACTGACTCTCAGATGGAGGCACATGTGTGGGCTCAGCCCTGCGCAGGGCTGGGAGCAGCTCCCGGAGGATGGCGCAGCCAGGCTGGCTGCTCCAGTGGGAGGTGGCAGCGTGTTTATCTGCCTTGTCTCACTGCTATCTCACACAGAGTTGTTAGCTGAACCAGGTCAGTCTTTGTTGAAAAGATTGTCTTTCAGGAACATGTTAGAATGAAATTTGTATCTGCAAAGTAAAAGGTATTTTACTATGTCATAGCTTGTCTATTCAATAGCCATATAATGGCTTTCGTGATGTATGCACACGATGAACCAATATGGCAGTATGTAACAACTAAAAACAGAATCACTGAAATTTAGTGTGATAAATCATAGAGATATTTTAAAGGTTTTTCCTCATACTTTTTAAAATTACACTTCATAAGAAATGTAACTTCTGATATGACCTTTAGACTATTTGTATTTTCCATGAGATGGCAGTTAAAAGATTTTCTTATTCTTTAATATACAGCTGTATAGATTAACGAGGAGAACAGTAGGTTCAGCACTGGGGATGGGTCTTATTAAGATTGGCCCTTTACAGTATGTAATTTATTACTATGTCTCTGGACTAAACTTGAGAAGAGAAAAATTCTGTTCCTATGCTTGTCAAGCTATTAAATTGAAAAACTCCAAAAACTTGAATAACCGTTCACATTACTGAGATGTCTGTGATCAGTTTTAAAGCACAAAAATATTAGGTTATTCAGAACTCTTTATTTCTAAAGTGTGATTGCATTCTTTTTCTCCCTGTCTGATTGTATATTCAATGCTTATTAAAATGCTTTGTTTGAAAAACAATGCTTTTTAAAATATGTTTTATGATAATCTTATAAACAAAACACATTGCAGGAATAATAAGCTCAGTAATATTGATATTGCTAACTGACATTCTTGAAACTCGGTGGTGTCACCTCTTAAAACCAATCACCTTTTAAAGAAATGTTTCTAATTCTGGTGGTGTTTTTTTTTAAACAATAGCGAATCAAAGAAGGCAGCATTATGGACCAAACCAAAACTGTCTGCGTGGGGGATCACATAGAGACCATAAATGGGAAAAATGTGTCAGAGTGTCGGCATTATGAAGTTGCCAGAATGCTAAAAGCTCTGGAGAAAGGTCAGAAGTTTAAGCTGGAGTTGGTAGAGCCTTTGAAAGCATTTGGTGAGTGACCTAACTGTCCACCTTGTTCAGTAAAACACCTTGATAGTAAAATCCCATCATTGCATTACATTGTGGGTTTGTTTTCAGAATGCAGCCAGGTGTCCACTTGTGGTAACATAACTACTACAAGAAAGTACACTTAGTTTTTTTCTTTGAAGTGGAAGATTTATGAATGGATTTTCTTCCATCTTGCTTTCTCCAGCAGTCATCCTGGTGTGGGTTACCTCACCTGAGCCTTACTCAGTCTCTTTTGCCACTACATGATGTTGCAAAATTAGAACAGGAATCATTTCATAGGTACAATTTTAAAGCATGGATCACCTCACTAATGTCCTGATCCTCAAAACTCCTTTTGTCCTCTACTGATACATAATCAGTGTTGTTCTGTGTGTCAGGCTTTTCTATTTCTGTACCCTTTACTGGGATCTGTGCTCTCTAATGCAGGAGTCTGCAGCAAGCACTGCTTGGGATTCCCCTGAGCACCTCCTTTGCTGCCTGCCTGTTCTCCCCCCCACCCAGCCTTTTTGTGGATCTCCAGTCATGCAGCAGGTGTACTCAGAACTGGAAGAAAGCAGAATTGCAAAGCTCTGTCTTTCCTTGCCACCTGCATGCTATGAGAAGTGCTGCTTAAATAGGAGGAATACATATTTACTGCTAATTCTTGTATATATTAACTCTATCAATGTAGAAAACAAACAAACAAGGGAAGTTTTGCTCAGGCAGTCAAAATAGAGACCAAGTTACAATTTTTATTTCAATTTTTTTGGATCCTCTCCCCAAACCATGTAGCATTTTCCTGTAATAAAAATTTCAAAATAATGCTATATCATTAATTTCTATGAGGCCTTCTGCACACCTGCAATAACAGTCAGTTCAATATCACTGTCTTCACTACAGCAACAAAAAATGTTGATGTTTATTTTTCAATTTTTTTAATGCGTTAGTAGTTTACAGCTACTGTCATACACCAGTCTTGACACTTGGTGTCAGAATAGTAGCAGAAATTGAAAATGAGAGAAATGCAAAGATTTTTTTTGCTTTTGGTTTTTCTGTGAAGAATGGGAGTTAGGTGTTTTTATGTAAGTGTGTTTGTATGTAAGTGGGTACTGCTGTTAAGTAAATGTGTATGTTATGCATTATGCTAAAGAATTGCATATGTTGTCTATCACACTTAGTAATGCAGCAATACCTCTTTTTAATATGGGCCTATAATTTTTGTTTAATGCTAGAAGTGTTACATGGTGTGTTTGTAAAGAGCAGGGTAAATCATCATTTGATTGATGACTTCAGCCATAATTTAATCGTTTTTAATTTAGTCAGGTGACTAAGATACCTTTTAGTCTGCCTGTGATGTAGAGGAGAAAATGCAATAATGTCATGGCAATACCTTTTTTCTGCCATTGATTTAAGAGCCAACCAGAGCTTTGTGGACAGATTTTTGGAAGATGCACATTATTTTTACCCTACACAAATTAGCTTGCGAGTTGCAGTGCTCAGTAGGTTAAGACGTCCTGCCTTTAGCCTTAGGTACAGTTAGGCTTCAGGCACAAAGATAATGCTTAGCTGCAGCTTGAGCACTAAGAATAGCCCCAGAGGAGGTGACAGACAAGATCCAGATCCTGCTCGAGTAAGTGCTGAATTCCTGTTAATTTCAACAGAATTTGGTGAGGGTACAGAAATAAGAGACAAACCTCTGTGTGAAATTATTTTTATTTTTCTTCCTCTCAGCAGAATGTGAAATAAGCATAATTTAGTGGTTGGACATCCTTCTACCATGTACACACAGGCTGCCTTAGCTCCCCTAGGCAAGGCTTGTAGCACAGAACTAAAGATTTGTACCAGTCACAAGCATCTGTGAGTTGTGAAAAATGAGTAGAAACAAAAGTAAAGCAGCATAACATAAACTCTGCGTTTTAATGATGTGAACATGGGAAATAGTTTCTGTGATAGCCAGAGTGTTTTGATCTAAAGTACTGCACATGAAGGTTATGTCAAATCATGAGTTCTAAGGTGATAATGGTGACAGAATTTGAAAAATGTGGGGTTTTTTTATCAGGAATGACTTTTTGAAACAAGTCTAGCAGAAATGATGACAATCTTAAGGATATTTTAAACTGTCCTTGAAGCAATAAAAGGATAAAGAAAAAGTGTTGATCCTAAGGATATATATAAAGGGACTTTGATATACCTATTTGTATCATGAAAGCTAATAAAATTTACTTTTCAAGCATACTGTTCAGCATAATAATCTAGATTTGTGACCACTTATGCAAGAATGATGAGCTGAAATGTATCTGAGCAAAATTAATATAATATGTTATAGTATTCCCTTCAAGAAGAGCTTATTAGAAAGGCCTGCTATTAAGAGGAGGAATAATCTGTTAGAGAAAACAGGACAAAAGCAGTTCTGCAGAATTGTCTCCTCTCTTCTAGCACTTACCAGATTCACTATGTATCTTCCATGTCAGTAAGTAAATTAAAGCCTTGCCACTCTTGAATGTAAAATTGCATCCTGGAACAAGAAACCCAAATCTTAAATGATTCCGTGCTCCATCACGTACTGACTGGGGTGCCCTTACCCAGGATGAAACAAGAAAGGCTGAATTCAGGTAAAGGAATCTCTACAAATACTCTTTGTAGAGATTTATCAGCTGTGAAATAATTTCGGTGAAACCAGTGGAAAACCTCCTGCAGATCTGCTTATGGCCACTTCACCTCTGCTGATAAGCAGATTGTTAGCTCTGCTCAATGTGGCTCATCATCCCCTGCTTAGCAGGAGTGTTTGCACCATTGCATCAGTGAAAGATAGAAATGTTGCAATGCTAAACCTGCTGTGTGTTCTGTCTGTAAAGACCCAAATAAATCAGCAGTTGGCCGTTGACTTCAGCTGCTATCTAATTTAAAGGTATAAATGCTTCTCTGTAGAACAGGGAAATAAAATTTCTCAAGGTACATATATGAAATGAATGCCATAGGCCTGCTTAGGTCTATTGGTCAATGGAAGTCCTAGCCTCAGTGCAGTTGAGCAGATATTACAATTTGAAGACAAGAGATTGTCAGCAAAGCTGCACTTAGAATAGTTAGATCTCGATTACACTGAGTGTGAAGATACTGTAATAACCAAAACAGGTACCTCATATTCTGTTGTACTGTATACGTACTTTTGTTTGGTATTTTATTTTTGTTGGATATTTTTTTTTTTTGTCTTTAGAAAAGCTGGAGCCAAGGTCCAAAGGCAGAACTCTGTCAGAGGCTAAAATCTCCAAAGGGAGAGAAACACTTCGCCTGAGAGCCAAAGGCCCGGCTACTGTGGAGGAAATGGTATGGTGGAGTGTGCCCCTCAGTTTAATCACCCAGCTTCTGATCTATTCTTCCCCAAGGCTGATAAGTAGGAAGGAAAAATTGGATGTTACAAAGCTTGTGGGACTGAAGAGAACAACTAAAGTTGATGACTAGCAGGGATAGGATGGGGTGAAGAACCTGGAAGCACAGAACCTAGACTTAGAGTTCATGGACTACATGGATGAATTTAGATTAGACCAAGGGGTGCTGAAAAGAGGGAAGGGGGAGGGGGAAAGAGGTGGGATGGTTCCATTTCTGACACTGAATTGAATGGAGTTGGTGTAAGGGCTGTTGTTAGGAGAGGCTAATTAGATACATTGACATGAATTTGTGCAAAGCCAGGATTAGAGTGTGGTGAATAAGCATTCTTAATTCTGTGCTCTTCTAAAGCTGATGAGGATTTGATGGAGATCTCTATTGTCAGGAGATATAAGGCCCCTGTTCAGTTTGAATGCATGAGCTGTGTGGCTTGATATTAGGAGGAA
>JAYDZK010000006.1:12157466-12170528 GCA_034509185.1 Euphonia xanthogaster
CGGCGGTGCCGCCGTGCGCGGAGCAGCGCGGGGAGCGCTGGCTGCGGTGCGGCCGGGCCGGCGCTGGGGGTCAGCACCGCGCTGCCGGAGCGCCCCGGCTCGCCAGGGAGCCTGGCTCCGGCAGCACGCGGGTCTGGGAATGCCGCTGTGCTTTAGGAAATATACTGCATTAAATCTGCCCTGCGCTGCTGGTCACACTTACTCAGTACAGATGGAAATGGGGGTTTTATTGAGCCTGCTTTAACACGGTGATGTTCTGATTCTTGCTTGACTGGGTTGAAAGTTGATCCGCTAAGTTTTTAGTGGGTTTTGTTTTCAAGTTTTGTAAATCTATAATAAATCAGCTTTTTAGAGTCTATTCAGTTATTTGGAAGGTCAATGTTTAAAGAAATCCGTGTTTGAAATTACACTTTCTGTTAATGACAGTTTATTATGTGCAGTTCTGAAGCTTCAGTCAGGGCAGCTGGACTGTGATATAATGCCCTGTTGTCTTATTGCTACTGTCTGTGTCATATGGTTCTTCCATATCTCTTGGCCAATTTATCTTAAAAATGGCTACAGTCCTGCTCCCACTCTGCTTGAACACTTATCTAGATCCTTACTCTTTTGATTTCTAAATATCTGGTGTAACAATCTCTTGATGTGTTTGCTCTTACTCCACCTTGCACAGCTCTTTTCTCTCCACCCTTCTCCCAATGTCTCTAAAAAGTAAGTTCACATCCTGCTTCATATCCAGACATCTGTGAAGTTTCAATTATGCCCTTCACCTCATTATCTCCAGGCTTGCTTCCTTGTAAGTACCTTCTTGTGCCCCATTGTCAGGGAATATAGTGTGGTGTTGATAGAACAAATCCTTGTGTTCCACTTAACCAGGAACAAGAGTCCCCTCTTTAATGCCCATTTCCCATCCAGACTTGTCTGAATCAGAGTCCCCGGAACTTCACAGGGGACACAGAGAGAATCAGTGCAACAGGGATAGGGTTTCTTCTGGCAGGGTCTTGAGGGTCCTTGAGAACCACTAGTGGTGCCTGGGAAGCTGGGGTACACTTGAACTGTCTCCATCACAGCAGTTTATTTGTCAAGATTTACATGCATTTTCCTTGGACAGGGTTGGGTAGTTTGACACACTGTGATTGTGTTTGGAGCCTCACAGCTAAACACAGTTAAACCAAAACATCAAGTTTCCTCAGAATTACTGTTGTTGACATTTACAATGTGGAATATGGCTCACGCTTGCTTACAGTTTGTTACATGTTTGCATAACAGCAAGTACTGTTTGCCAGAAGCTCGTAACTTTCAATAAAGTTGAGCTGAGTTTTAGGTCAACAAAATAAAATTAATTAAATTTAGTAAAACTTCAGGGCAGGGAATGTTTATTTTTATTTTTATCAGAGAGATTTTGCCATGTTGATTCGATACAATGTATGTGGTAGATGGCAGACTGTCCCAGTAAAGCTGCTTTTCTATGGCTTCAAAACTTCCTTCCCTTTCTCAGGCACTATGTGTTTTACATTTGGACATTCCTCTAAGAAAAGGCTGGAAGCTATCAAATCCTTCTCTTTGACACTTCAATTTGATATGCTTGTGAAGAAAGTGGTGGATATTTGATATTTAACAAAAGATGGAAGATACCTAGCAGTTTAAGGCAGGGGTGTAAAGTAATCACAAAATGAAGCAGACTTTGATGTTTCATCTATTGTACTATACCATCATATTCCTGTGAAGAGAGGCTGTGCAGCAGAGATACAGCTCAGAAAATAAACTGTATTCAGCAGTGCAGTTTGTGCTGAATGTGTCTTAGAGAGCATTCTGCCCTCAAGCCATGGTAGCTTGCTGCCACTGGTTCTCTGGGCCCAGCTTAACCCGGAGGAATTTCTGTGCCGGCTCTTTTCACCCTTCATGGAGGTGCAGGTGTCATGATGCAGAGATGTTTTCATTTGCTCTAATATCCATGGGTTGTCAGCATCCAGTGTTTGGGATAGACTTCTGTTCTCCTAGAGTCTGAGAAACTGCGGTGGCAAAAGGTGAGGGATGAGCACAGCAGCTAAGGAGTCAGTCCTAAGCAGCAGCCCCAGTGTAGCCATTTCAAAAGTGTGCTCTGGCACTTGATAAATTCCGATACTTTTGTGGTAAATAAGAGAAAATGCTGGACAGTATTGGCATACAAGATATCCCAGTTTAAGTCCATTGTTTCACTCCTCTGCTTTCATTCTCCTGGATACCAAGATATTCCTGGTGTTTGGTGGCTCCAGTTTCTTGTGCACAGCAGCAAAGCCTTTCTCTTGCTTCTGCACAATTTGACCCACCTGGCTGAGATTTTCAGAAATAACTTTTTCACTTTCTAGAGGCATAAGCATGAACTTTAATTGCATAATTTCCTGTTGAATCCTAAATTCACCTGGTAGACTTTGCATCTCCCTAAGCTCACCTCACCAGCTGTTGAAGATAGACATCCCAAATCCTATCCATCTCTTTCTTGGCCCTTTGTGTTAGCTGTCACTTTCATGATAATTACATTCTTTTGTTTTGTTGCTTTTTAGCTGCAACAATTGTGGAAGCTGGAAGAGACAAGAAAAACCCAGATGAATTTGCAGTGGCTTTGGATGAAACTCTTGGAGACTTTGCATTTCCAGATGAGTTTGTATTTGATGTATGGGGAGCAATAGGTGATGCTAAGCAAGGACGACTGGAATGAGAACTGTGCAGTTTATCAACCCCTGTTTGAAAATACAAAATGATTTGCAAATACATCAGAATGTTGATAATTTTATTGGTGTGAATTCAGAATGCTCTGCTTAAGTATTCTGACCTGAGATTTTCCTTTGCAAAGGAAGGTTTCTAATAGAAATGAAGGTAAATCCAAACTTCTGACAACTGCAATTTAAAACATTTAATTTACATATAGAAATCACTGTGAGGAGAGTGTCAAGGTGATATATTTATACAGAAATTTTATGAAAATTAGATAATTTTTATTGTACATACACTTTGATACCAATAGTCTGAAAAGTGTTAGACATATGCAACAAGGAGTTTATCTCTTATCTCTGCAACAAGGATTATTTTATCTCTTTCGAGAGGTTTATAAAGCTGTTGAGAAACTACCTAGCTTCATGCTGCAGTTCCCTGGTTTTCTGCTGTTCCTATGTATTAACCTAAAACCTTATGTTTTCTTACAGTTTGGCCTGGACATTGATTTTACTGTAGGCAAAACTGGGAAGAAGCTACCCTGTTTCTTTAAAACCCAAATTGAGGGGAAAAAATTTTCCTCTGAACCATGAAAACTAAGATCTTTGGATGAGAAAGGCTTGCTTGCATTTGAGTCATAATCTGCTCTGTCTGGGTTCTTACTGAGATACGTAGAGTAGAAATGCTTAAACCAGGAAGCTGCTGCTTTATTCAGATGCCATATTGTTGCAATAGGAACTGCATGGCAAGAAATAAATGTTAATTTGATGAATATTAATGCATTTGAACAATATCTGGAGACTGCACTGGAGACTAGAGTGTATCACTAAGTGCTTAATTGATCTTTGCATATGCTAAATGATTTCTTGAGATCCCATGGAGTTCCCCTCTTGTCTGTAGGTTTTTTCAACTTGGCAACACAAGAGAGATATTGAGGGTGTTCAAACCCAAAAAATATTATTGTCAAGTCACAAAGAATTGTAGTTTGGATGACAATGCATGCCTAGACCCTGAAAACTATGGTAAACTGATCTTAGATGTTAGGTTTTCCAATTATATTGTACATAAATGTTTATTTTGACTACTAATTTTTTACTTATAAATCTGAGATTCTTGCAAATGAAATTGAATGAGAATGTGGGTTCTGACCTGGGAAGGTGTCATATCTTTTTAGTATTTTTATATTTGCATAAGAATATAATGTAATAGTTACTACAAAAGTTTTTTTCTAAATCACTACCTAAAGAAAATGTCTTTCACTGAATTGCAGAGATCTCTTTAAAATAAAGATTATGCCAATAACTTTACATGTTCTACATTAGTGGTTTTTTTTTGTCTAAACCCATGACACTTTGAAGTACCATTGAGAGAACAGGTTCTTGTTCTCATTACTAGGTTCTTGAGGAAGGATTCTAAACTCCACTTCAGCAAATTTCCGTAAAATTTGAAAATAAAATTGAAGAAACTCTAAGGAGATGGTAAATTTTGTACATCCCATTGCTCATTTGGGCCCTCAAGGATGTATTGCTTTGCAAAAGGAGTTTGAGCATTTCTTTTTCAATAATTACAAGTCTGAACCCACAATCTTCTGTTGCAGTTGAGCACACTCTGTCTTGTACAGGATTACTTTAGCTGATTTACTCATGGTAATGAGGGGTTAAAGTGTTGTGGGCAATATAATCTGTTCTTTAAACTTCTAGGTGAAAAGCAAAAAGGAAATGCCAAGAATTCCTTTTTGGTTTCAAATCATAAAACTCAAATGTCATATTTTGTGGAAGTGTTTATGTACATTGCTGTTAGTTACCAACATGCCACTGGATATAAAATGTATTAAAATGAAGAATTCCTTTGAAAAAAGAGAAAAAGTACTATGGATAATGCACAAAATGTTGCCTGTAGTAGATAACCCCTTGTGGTTTGGCCATTCATTTTATTTTGAGAAATTAATATTGTTCAATCAATTTATACGCAGGGAATAATTTGTCTCATTACACTGATAAGATAGTAAGATAAAAATAATCTCTGAAGCTCCAATTCTACAGAGAGCTGCTTCTTGTCACAATGGCCTGTTTTTGTGGAGTTTATTTCAGGCCTCAGATTTAAATAGTGATTGCAGTTTTACTAGCATTTACTGCAATAAAGCATGTCAATATATCTTCTTTCATGTTCTCAAAGCACTCACTAGTTTCAGCACATAAGACAGGTACCACTACCTAATTTGGTAGATTATTTGCATTTTCCATCCGTGCATGAATAAATTGTCACATGAAAATCACACTGCCTTATAAAGCAGGATAAATACTTCTCGCTCTTTATAATGATTTGTGTAGCAAATTAATGTTGTTTTACTAATAAAAACCTAGCCAATAATGACACTAATGCTAATGAAAATGTCGTTAAATGTCACTACAAAAGTCTCCCAGGTTAGTTAGACGAACTAATTCGAAGACATCAGTTCTAAGTGCTGATCAGAGTGGGACTATAAACATCTTGTTAGTCTGTGCTGCACATGGAGGTGAATGTTGGTGAATAGTCCACTCAAAATCTGAGGTGGAATGGCCCAGAACAGTAACTCAGCCCAAATGCTGTTCTAGAAGTGACTGATTCCTCACTTTTATAATTTGGTGCAGAGCCAGCAGAGAGCTGGCAGACAGATGCAATTTGTGCCTTTGCTTCCAGACTTACTGCTATATTCAGGACAATGGAAAATACAGCTCTATTTTTTTCTGTTTTTGCAGAGTCGTTTGGTAGTCTTTAGATGCAACAAGGGGATTTAATGAAATCTGGTGTTCATAAAGTTCTGAGCTCATAATTTAAAAAATATGATGAGCGATGAATATTTCACACTCTTAAAGGAACAAATTTTGCAAATTACAGATACATCTTTTGTGACACCTTTAGTATGCCAAATTATGCTTCAGTTAAACCTGATTTTATGCAATCCTATTCATTCAGCTATTATTCAAAGACCTATTAATATAATCAGTCTATTTAGGAAAATCTCATCTGCTATTCAGATTTGAATAATGCATATGCTCTTTATTTCTTTATATTATTTTCATCACAATTTGTCTAATTTCTCATTTTTTGAGATAAAGGTAATATAAAGCTTTGAAAACCTTGGTTTTTGAGAATTTGAAAGTGCAATATTAATGTTAAAATTAAGCTAATTTGTAGTATATTGTTAGATTCTTTTGTTCCTGCTTTTTAATGAGAACTTCTGCTACTTTTCAAATTAAATATTGTTTTTGACGAAAAGAGTTCTGAGAATGTCTCTTCCAAACTCTGAGTATTGTAGAAAGATGATGTATTACACTTTTGTTTTTCCTTTTTTTTTTTTTTTTTTTTTTGCCAGGAGATATTTCAGAACAATTAGAAATCAGGGCCTTGACTCTTTCCCCTTTTGAAAGAAAGGCATCTTTGCCATGAATTTCAGAACTCAACTCTAGCAATAAGGGTTTCCTCTGAAATTTATATTCAGTATTGTTTTCCTGTCCAATTCTCTGACTCAATATGTTTGTAAGGCATTTTGCATTTAGATGTTGTTGTCCATTAAAAGATCTTTGATTTGGTTTACAAAAATATGAACAAATTTACAGACTTGGAAGTCAAAGAGAAAATCCTCAACATTTCATGAGGATGCTTGTAAATAGTAACAACTTTGAATAAAAAGTATGCAGCCTGCAGTACAGACTTTGTCCTTAGAAAAGGTATGTTTAATGTGTGAGATTCAGGCACTGACAACTAAAATAGATTGTGACTGCATAAATGTACAGAAAATATCTTTTTTTTTCCCTATTGCAGCATGCACTGTCATTAAATAGAACACAGTGTCTAAATACAACAACAAGGAGTCTGTAGATTGAACGGCAGCAATCTCCTGATATATTGATATTGTCTTTGTCTCTCCTCTTCTGCTGTTTGTAAACAGAGAGGTTGGGAACAGCTTTTTCAGTTTTCTTTAACAGCATTCCTTACCTAAATGTCTATTGTGATGTCTGAGCTCTTTCAGAGAAATGCAGCTGTTGGTTTTGTCCTGAATCATTATTTTGAGGGGTTCTCCCAGTCCCCTGAGAGCTAATGCAGACTTTCAAGTTGTCATAAACTGATTTTACTATAGTATTTGAAGGAGGGGGAAAATCAGGGGGAAAGAAACGTCTGCTTTTCTTCGAAATGAAGTCTGGCAGGTCAGACTAGAGGCAGTTCAATGCAAATCCCTGACAGAGGATCAGTGTGGAGGTTGGGTACATGGCCCCAGTGGTTCTGGTCAGCAGAACTGCTGCTATGGTTCTTGGCATGTTTGCCAAGGAGCTCTCTTGCCCTGCTAAAGTTTGATAGGAATGTGGGCTCATGAATGTGGTGTAGAAATTGCCTTCTTTTGGGATGAATAATAAAATATTTTATTGTATTTTTTTTAGCATGAACTGCATTAATTAACTATATGAAAGAAATAAGGTATTTGAATTTTAGATGAGATCTAGCTGAAGAAACATATTGCACCACAACATCTAATAATGCAAGTTTCTGCTTACTAAAATGATTGGTTTTTTAAGTTTTCCCAAATCTTTACTTTGTGCTTTTAACAGGGAAATAATGGTGAACAGTGAGGGAGGAGACGTCTTAGTTTACTGGAAAAAGCTTTTTAATGGCAGACTTAGAGTCACAAGTTGTGCTTGTAACACAGATGACCTGACAATGATTTGTGTAATCCTTTCACTTGACAGTTCTTCCAGTAAAGGCACAAATTTGTACTTTATATATATAAACCTTTTCTGGCTTGAAATGGGAAATCAAGAATGGTAAATCCATTGCAAGTCACAGTCTCCAGGCATTCATATCATAGTATTGAAATCTCTTTTAAAACCCTTCACACAGGCTTTCCAAACATTCTTATTTTTACAATGTGGATTTTGTTTCCAATGAGAGTTTTAAGAGATAATTTTACTTGCTGAGCTTAAGTTTTGAAACCAGTAAGCCTTTTTTGAAGCATCTCTAACTAAGTAAGCTAAATTTTTAATGATCAGATACAGAAACCAATCAACAGAATGACATAAATCTCAGCTCTGTTGGTAACACTACCTGAAATGCCCAATGGATGTTTGCCATTAGCAAGTACAAATTTGATAGTGACAAAATCCTAATTGCAGGACTGCAAAAGTGGAGGTTAACCTTGTCCTTTCTACATCAACAATCTAAAAGTGCATGTTGTTTCACAGTTGATGTGTTTTCATTATCAATAAAGTAAACCAGAAAAGAAAGGGAGTTACAAGTATGACCTCTTTCCAGGATGAGGAGCATTGTGAATTGAGGTGAAGCTCTAGATAAATATGCTATAACTACTTTCTCCTTTGGTAGAGAACAAGCTAATAACTTTCAATGTCAAGGATAAATGAATATAGCTTTAACAATATTTGTCTTTTAGAATTCTGTGCTACCAACTGAATGTGCCATTTTCTTGGTTAGAGTGAATTGCTGCAAGGGGAAGGTTCATGAAACTCAGCTCAGATTGGTGGTTTGGCTCATAAAATCCAAGGCAGATAATACATTGCCTATGAGGGAACCAGCTCTTTTCTTGAGCTGTGCTCATTGTCACACTATTGTGAGCTAGTGAATTTACCAGAAGACTTTCTCAAGAATTGGCCTGGGGGATGATTTCTTTTTTAAAGAGGCAAAAAAAAGACCATGGCACAAAAAATAGGCTTATGTTAATGAGATTGCTGAGGACACAAACTGGGAAAGATGACATGACAAAAAAGAATAGTGGAATATTGTGCACCAAGACTGTCTTTAAAACTTGACTAATAGTATTTTAATAGTTCAATATTTTAAAATGAAAGGTCATAACTTCAAATTTTAGGGACTGAGGGAAGTTCTTAATTGGAGATGCTACATGAAAAATACCTTGATGCACTAGTCATTGAATGACTAACCCACCTGAGGGCTGTATCTGGGAAAAAGTGACTGCTGTGCATCACAGGAAGGACAACCAGGAAAAACTGGGAGGTAATGTTGCAACCCAGAGCAATGGTGACATTTTTGTTTTGTGCTCAGTGCAGGCTTCCCCCGTTGTTTAAACATTGGACAGATTTGTAAAAAAGGTCTAATAAAATGACTGTGAGACTCTTTAAACATCAAACTGAAAATCCTGTGTTCTTTGGTACAGCTAAAAAGAGTTTGTTAGGGTGATAAGAATCTTGGAGAGAGGAGTTTTTCAAGCCAACCAACTGCACTGCCAAGAATACAGGTGTGGTCACAAGCTGCCTTCAGTCTGGAAACACTAAGGAGGGTTTCTAACACAAATGGAACAGTACAAGGGGAGAGCAGGGGGACAAAAGCCAGGCTGATTTTAGGGCAGAACTTTAACCTTTTTGAAGAGAGGCTGTATGAAATGGTTGCTGGAGCAACAGCAAACAAGGTGTGATCCCCCAGTAGGTTCCTTCTGGTCTCAAGAATTGTTTTATCTGTATTTAATTGCCAGGTGTTTTGAACTCTCAGAGTTTGAATTTAAATGTGGACAGATTTGGAAAATGCAGGTAGGATTGTAGAGAATTTTTTAAAACTGGAATGAAGGAACTTGCCTTTTTGGCTGAAATGCAATGCCAAAGCCCTCCTGAGGTCTGATCCAAAGGTGCAGAGGGAAATGGCTTTTCTTGCTTTTCTTTTGTGTGCTAAATACAGGGAAGCTGTTTCAGGGGAGAGATGTCTCTGGAATGCAGAGCTTGCTACTGCTGCTGGAAGTCAAGAAGAATCATTTCCATCCACAGCTACTGGACTTTTCTTTTGGTGTTAAAAGACAGATCCTTGTTTTTGTGTGAATTTGGTGTGCTACACTATTTTTTCTATCTTTGAACTGTGTTTAAAGCCATCACTACAACTTTTGAGTGTGGGGAAGGAGGCTGCCAAGGTTTCTTCCTATCCCCAGGAACAGGTGAGAGAAGTTCTAGTCTTCATCTAGAATTAGGTGTGGGCACTGAGTTGGCCAGGACATAGGAGGGGGCAGAGCTAAGCTCTGTTCATCTTCTAGCTGTGCTTGAATGAAGAAAGGGTGCAGACAAAATGGTGTCTGTGGGTTATGCTGCAGACTGTTGCTTGGGACACTATTTCTCCATTGTCTAGATTTCTAGTTCCTAGTAAATAAAAAAATGCCTGTGATTTGTACCCTGCTAAACCCGCTACAAAATGCTCTCCTCCTGTACTTCTGGCCTTTCAAATTTGTGGTTAGTCTCTTGAATGATCAGGGGAAAAGGGATTAGTAAATAGCTTTGGCATTAATCTGTATTCAGCTCTGTGTTGAACATCCATTATTTTTATGATTATAATAAAATGAATAGCAGTGTAACAGCTGCCTTGGGTTTTCAATTAAATGCATTAATACATATGCAAGAAAATAGCCTGTCTCAGTAGTATTTATAGGGAAAAGAATATTTTGCAAGATTTGTGGCAAATCATTATTATGCCTTTTTTTAATATGGCATTTGGAAATATGAGAGTGGAATTGCCAGCATGCTGCTTTATTACTTGCAAGTGGAATGTGTGATAATCAGCCCTTTGCAACACTTCTTAATGACGACAATTTTCAATGCATAAATATCAGCTTTACAACTTAATGAACAAGTCTGGAGTCAGTGCCTGGTTTAGTAAGAACATGGTTAATGCTTGCAAAGGGTCCTAAATGCATATTTACAGTTTTGCAGAGTTATTTGTAAAAAGAAATTTTGATGTCCTGAGTGAAGTGTGTAAAATCCTGGTTTATTCCGATGGTTTGAGAGTTGGGGGCATTTGCTTCCCTCATTGTTTCCAAACTGCTTTATTTTCTTCATCTTTGCTCCAGGCCAGAATGATGCCTTTGACAGTTTCATTTCCTTACAGCTTACGTTCTTCTCTGTGCCTGTTAGCTTTGCCAAACAACACTGAACAATAAGGGAGTCACTTTTCCAGCCAGCTCAGCTTTTGTCAGACTTTGCACTCCAGCTCATTCTTCCATTCTTTCCAGCTGTATCTTGTATCTGGGGCCTCATGTTCCTGCCTATGAGTCTGAAAGAATGGTCTTATCACACTCTTTGTACAGATGTTGTTCCTTATGTGGAACAACACATATATTAATAGACTGCCTGGTGTCTATTAATATTTCCACCATAACAAATGCAATGGCAAAAGTCACCTTGACTTTGTAGCATAGAAGCTGACTGATTAAAAAGACCCCACCAAAATTACCATCCTGCTGTATTATTTACTTCAGTTCTAGAGCAAGTTTAGAAGAGTTTAAGAAGTTCTCTAAATGTTCATTCCCTTATCCAGAGCCAGTAATAAAGGATTAGTATGAGACAAGTAGTGTTATGTGCATAATTCAGTCATTTTACTCATAGCACTAAACTCCTTTTATAGAATTGTTTCACTGCAGAAGGATTTTAATCTTCTATTAGTAAGAACACCTGAATAAAATTGTAAATAACCTTGAACCAGTTGGACTGTGAAACTTGCAGGATTGCCATCTTTCTTCCCAATGCCTCTCTATCTCCCATGATCTCATACCCAAGACTCCTGGGCTTTCCCCTTTACCAAATTGCTGTTTGCTAATTTACACAGAAACAGAGGCAGGTAAGAGAAGTTTTTGAGTGTTGAATTGTTGCAAGGGGCCGTCATCCATCATAAACAGTTGTCAAAACATTACCCTCAAAATCATCACAGAAAGTTCTTTAGAATCCAGGGCAATTGGCTCAAAAGCCTTAAAAAACAAACTGGAATTATTACCTGTGGTAGATAGAAAACAAGTCCTGTGATACATTTAAGTGGACAGAGAGTGCAGATTTCATGGATTTAATAAGTTTATTTTCTCCAGCCCATCACTGTGAATGAAGGGGGTCATGATTGCTGAGAGGGTCAAATAAGGAGAAAAAAATATTTCTATTTATACACTTCAATTTATGAACAGGAATGTATTTCCTTTGTCTGGAAAAAGGGTTCTTTATTGACTGCAGTTAATAAACCTGGCTTTTCATATCAGGTTTTCACTGTCTGAGGAAGTACCTAAATCTACTCTCAAGCATCTGTCCTGAAAAGCATCTTACCTATAGCTAATGATAGACAAAGTAATGTGTGTGATCAACTCCTGGTAGGATTTACAAGAAAAAACGTTTTATATTTGCTTACAAGCATGTGGGGACAAAGACATGAGCTCTGCTTTGTCGGAGTCCATGGAGAGGCAGGGAAGGATTTGTCCTGGAAAATGTGGAATGATACTTCTCTTTTCAAGATTAAAACAAGTTTTTCAGCAGCTTCTGCTTCCTGCTTCTTCCCTTGGATTAATTCCAACCAGCTTCTTGCAATTATCTCCCCATTATGTTCATGTGGGATGGGAGTTTAAAAGATGACATCACTCAGACACATATTGTGATATGTATGACTAATCAGTAGTAAACAATGCAACAATTAATTCCTCTGTGGCATTTTATTTGTCACTTAAAAATATTCCTTTGACTCACAGAGTAACTCATACCCTGCAGGAGAAAATCTCAGCTCATTAGAGCTGATCTGCAGTTATCACTTGGCTGGTCTCTCCACTGACTCCACTCTCCTCATTTATTTTAACCTTGATTTGAGATCTCACCTTTCTTTTTTAAAATTTTTTATGTCCTTTTATTTGCAGTGGAATGTCTGTCTTGGTTCCAGGCAGAGCAAAGGAATAAAAATGTATTAATAAAAGGAAATAAGTTTAAAAAAGGGCCTTTATTCTTTTCCAGCAAGCCTGTGTGAAAAAGTACAAAAATGGCTAAAATAAGGTGTGCCCCTGTGTGAATGTTTCCCCAAGCTCTAGGCTCTGTGCAAGAAGCATCAGTGTTTTCCACAGTGTCCTCATTTGCACTTTGTTGCTTTTCCTTGAGATCAGTCCTGCTTGTGGATTTACTTATTCTTTGGGAGTCATCCTACAAGAATAAAATTTTTTACCTCTTTGTCTGAATCTGTTTTCAGCATGGCTCATGAAACTGAGAAGCCAACGGCATCTGTTTTTCTGAAGAAAATAAAAGTCTCAACTCTTCTCTACTTGGTTAATCTGCATAATCTGCACAGATCTGGAGTACTTTTTTCATTTTTATTCATAATGAGAGTTCCAAATAATGTGGTTTTGGCTGTTGTGAGCCTGAAAGCATGAGGTTACATTATAAGGTCTTGTTCTATAGGAAATCTTGTTATACACTCATTATTCTGCACAGGCAGTGAGGGAGTGAATAGTCTATTAACAATCTCACAGAGGCAAGCAGGAGGAATCAGGGGCAAAGCAACTTTTACTATACACAGATAAAACATGAATTTTTACAGCCAAATTGTTAACATATTTCTAGAAATATGAAAGCAAAATAGGTTATAAATGGATTA
>JAYDZK010000006.1:12170551-12218229 GCA_034509185.1 Euphonia xanthogaster
AAATGTTAAGGCAGCAGAATATTTAAAATGCATGCATGTAACTACTGTGTACAGTCAGTGAAATTCCCTGTATTCTTAAGAGGCAATGCCTGTTTGGAAAGATATCTGAAACATGCTTAAGGTCTGAAATGATAATAGTTGAGATGTCTGTGTGTAAGCTAGATTTATTCTTTTGAGAAATCTGTTTTACTAAATGTTGGAGTTTTTCTTTAAGCTGAAAAATCTGACTTGTCCAAATGGAACCTTTTCCTAACCCCTTTGATTCAGTTTGGTAGCTGAAGATATTCTGTTATACAGGGAGTTGGGCACTCCTTCAGCCAGAGAACAGCAAATCACTTCATTGCACTAAAGGTGCAGTCAGAGCAATATAATGACTGTCAGTCACTTTTGAAAGCTGGGCAATTTTAACCTCTTGCATTACACCTATGAAGGTGTTATTCCTGGTCTGGTAATTTCCACATCAATCTTGTAACTTCTGTCTGAGATCTTAGCACACCTCTGAAGTGTGTGGATAGGAATACAAAGGGCTTCAGGAGATGCAGGCTCTATTATGTTGCCAGGTAAAGTGCTCCAATGGGTGAATATTCTTAAGCTGAAAAAATACCTCAAACAAGAGAGGTGGCATTTCTTGACCTAAACATGAACTCTCAAGCAGCTCTTTCTATTATGAGAAAAATCTTCCCCAGTTTGATCTTCCCACATAAGCTGATATAAATCTCATGGTTTAAAGGTAATAGGGCTTCTGGTGTTTTGCCTTACATTTATGTATCTGTGTTCCTGTATCCCAGAAGTATAATTACAGCTCCTTTTAGCAGAACATGAGAATGGAGTGGTTTTACCTACATCTGTAGTGGTTATACTAGGCCTTTGTTCTTGGCCATGTGTAAGTAAAACAAGATAAGATGTATACCCCACACAATCCAAGTGTAAATGGAAGGACAGGGAAAGGAAGGAAAAGAGCAAAGTGATGCTTGGAGGAAGCTCTTCATTCTGGTGTGGGTAAACAACAATTTGTCTGAAGTTCAGATCCCCTCTGTTTGCAGTCATTAGTCAATACCTCTCTCAGGCACAATGGGGTTTATATCTTTGCCTGTGCTATTACACCAGGGAAAAGTGACTGATGCTTGTCCTGAATGCTCCCCTCTATTCCTCCTGGCACTGAGGAAAACAGGGGGGGCAGAATGGTGCTCTGCCATGGAGAGATGTGTCCCTGAGACCAGCACATTGGTGCAGGGCTGCTCAGCAGCTGCACAGCTCCTGGCAAGCTGGAGGCT
This sequence comes from Euphonia xanthogaster, assembly GCA_034509185.1. NCBI lineage: Eukaryota > Metazoa > Chordata > Aves > Passeriformes > Fringillidae > Euphonia > Euphonia xanthogaster. The sequence continues at coordinate 12,171,826 of JAYDZK010000006.1, forward strand.
CTTTTGTGGGAGGATGAATGTCCTGATGTACATTTTTATGTGAGCATTTCAAGGCCAAGCTGCTCTGGTTACTATAGATATCACCCTCTGTCCTCAGAGGGAGTTCTCACAGATATACATATCCCTGTTATATTTTAGCCCAAGACTATATGTAAAAGCTGGACATTATTTGAAAGACTAAGGATTCCAAATATTTTTAAATATTTTTAATACTTTGTCTCAGGAGCAATCCTTAGAGAATTTAAAGACCATTAAAATGATTATTGGAGGAGTATTTCTCTTCCACAGAATGATTTCCATTAGTCATGAAGAGTGGCTTTGTTTGTCAGGTCTTAGTTGTGGATATCTACAAAACAATGAATATATAAAAGCTAACTGAAATGGTAGTGGAGACTGAGAGTCTCTTCATGTTCCAGACATTTTTATTCTGCAGAAATTTCCAATTGCTTCTTAAGCCCATTTTATATATCCTTCCTAAATGATTAAAGACAATAAATCTTATTATTTTCAATCTTCTTTCCTCTTCTTTTTTAAAAGAAATGTTAATACACCAAACTGCATATAAATACATTAACATGCAGTGCAGTTTTACCCATAATGACAAATATACTGGCCATTAATTGAATGGAAGGACTTGGTATTTGGCTATTTCATAAATATATCAGGACTATGTGCTGATTCATTAGTCAGAATACACTTGAAAGTGAAATAAATTGAGATTTTGTAAGTAATTAACAAAAGTGCCAACCATTCTCTACTGCAGATGCTGCATTTTCTTTCCAAATTCTTTTTCTCACTCCCATCATTTTTCCCATACTTGCAGAAATGCATTTTCATTAACTAGTAGATTTTTAAGATTGTAATTGAGGAAAAGCTTGCTGAGCTCATGCTCGAGTTACCTATTTCTATCAGCTCTATCTTCAGTAAACACTTTGCAGCAGATTCCAAATCATCTCGTATCAGAACAACAATGGTACTAAATGCTGTTTGAATTACACTTGTGTGCTCATGAGAGCCCTCTGAACTTTCCCTTCTGCTGGGGTTACACCAAAGGGTGAGGGAAGGACTGGGAATTGTGTTTCCTGCAGCCATGTGAGTATCTGGTGGCATGGTTGTGTCCCTGAGCAGCTTCTGCCCAGCCCAGCATGAGCTGTGCCCCCAGCCTGGGCTGATGTACGTGGGGCTGCTGCTTCACAGACACCAAATTCTTGTCTTTTGCCCCTGGTGGCATCAAACAATTGGTGTTTGGTCTGGGAATCCTTAAAATCAGAGGGTTTTGGGGAAGCTGCAAAAAGCAGGCCTCAGAAAGAGCAGAACTGTGATTAGAGCTAAGCAGTAGCCATAAGATTTGTCAGCAGGAAAGTTCTATGAGATGTAGAAAGCAAGGACAAATAGAAAATGGTCTTTGCATTAATGCTTGGCTAGAACAACTCCCTAGGCTACAAAAAAGTATATCTAGCATATCAGAGATATTAGGAAGTTCTAAGTTTAATAATGGAGCTCTGGGCACTGTATTTTATGGCTTACAAACAGGTGTTGTATTCCAAATAAGCAAACATTGTTTTAACCAACAGTACAGATAAATCTACTGTCAGTATGCTTTTGCTTTGTGTGATTGGTCAAAAAACTTTCCAAGTGAGTTGTAGCACTGAGTTCTTCAGCTGCTGCTGGCATCTTCCCATTGTCATAACCATGAAATGAGACTGATGCTGAAAAATGAACAGCTCAAGACTGTTCCCCAGCAGTCCCATCCCGTTTGTGACTTTGTGTATAAACTCATGGCAGGCATTATTTGGTACAGCTGGGGCTGAGCCCATGCTGCTGGAAACTGAACAGGGAAGGGTTTTTCTGTCAGGGAAAGCTGCTTTGGGAAGCAATGACTCAGAAAGGGCTCTGGGGGTGAGGGAGCTCCCAGTACAACACTATGAAGGTGATTCTTTCCCTGCCTGAACAAAGGAGAAGGAAATTGTTCAAGCTGTAATTACCCATGGTACAAAGGTTACCAGAACACCACATTCAGATCTGGAAGGTTTTTAGTCAAGGAGGTGTAAGAGAGGAACTCTGGGATTTGGAAACCTTCCTCTGCAGCCGGATTCAGCAAAGTTTATTAAAGAGAAGATAAAGGAGCAGTTTGCCCTTATGTGCAGCATAGATTTGATAACAGCAGCTGTCCTGTCTGGCTGAAAGAGGTAAAATGGGAACCATGCAATTAAGTTTAAGACTAGGCAGTTTAGATTCCAAGCTGGCACATCTTAAACAGTGTGAGTGATTTGCCAGTGGAATGATTTAATAAAGACTGTAATAAATTTCTCCTTATTGGACATTCTAAAATCTGAACTGGATGCTTTTTGGAAGGAAATGCTCCAATTCAAACAACATGAATACACAAGTCTTATAGCACAATTTATTCCAGGGGTCACACTGGAGGATTGTAATGATCCAGTCTTATCCTCCTATTGTGCAAAAGAAATTGCTTAGTGGTTGGTCTGTGCATTAACACTGTATGAAAGAATTAATTCTCTAGCAGACCCAAACTATATCAATTTAACAGAGAGCTGTTAAAAATCTACAGCAGTGGACTGTCGTGCTTTTGATTTGAGGCAATATAAATGAGGCTTCATACAGCTGATTTCTGAATAAAGTTACTTGCTGGTCTGTGAGCTCTTCCTGACTGCAAAGTCATAGGGAGAGAACAGGTTGCTGCTGCTGTGGCTTATCTGGCAGAATGCAGATGTGCACAGTATTTCACCCTTCCTTAATGCATTGGTGCTCCTCTCTGCTTGGTTTCTCTATTGGAATATAGAGACTAGGCGGATACCAAAATAAAGCTGGGCTACTGCAGAGCTCAAATGGAAGTGATACTAGAGAAACTTCCTCAAAACAGAGGACACTGTGGCAAATTTGGAAGAGAGATGGTTACGGCAAATAAATGTTAAGGACCGTTAAATTGGAGAAATGTATGTAGAATGGGCTAATTAATGTCTAAAATATATGTAATTACTTGAAATACATTTGATTTGATATTCCAAGCACAGTTTAATGCAATTCTGAAAGATCAGCATTATTCCATGTTGCTTTAGGAACTAGTATTTAATACTAGTGATTCTCACTCATTTGCATTTTTCTAAACTTTCTGAACTAGACGTGTCAGCATGGAGGAGACTGCTGCCAGGCATTTCACACCTAGAGGGAGTTCTCTTTGTTTTTCCTCCAATAAGGCTATTTCTTTCTTGCTATCTCATTTCTTATGAGCCCTTTCTTGTTGTTGTAGTTTTTTGGGTTTTTTTCCTTCTACACCTGGTACAAGGTGAGCAGATACTCTAATCTGCTCACAGTGGCGACCTCATCTTCTGCCCATGTGCTTGTAATCCTTGTAGAACTCCACAACATGCAAAATAAATGGGTAGAATTGTTAATAGTGCACCAGGTCGTGACTTTGGAAGCCTTTTGTTAGGAATGTTTGTTCTCCTAAGTGGTTACAGCTGGCAGACTGCACCCTCCACGCCTGTTGGAAATTTGACTCAGGGTTAAATTCTGTGTTCCTGTGATTTGCCATGCCTTTGGTTACCAATGCACTACATGTTATGGAGCAAACACCAGGAAACCACAAGCCTTTATTTGTTTAGATTTTCCATTCTTTCCATTTCAAGGTAAGTAAGAATTATGTTTTGAAATGGGTGATTCACAGGCATAATCATTCCAGTTTGGCAGTGATACTGAACCATAGTGTCACATCCTTTAAATACAGCACAAAACATTGCTAGTCTAAAGAAAATGGCTCTGTTTATATCACTGAAACGTCTTTGCTCTTGTCATAGCTCTTCTTTTAATAACTGTCTTAGTTTCCTCCTCTAATGGTGCTGTATCTTCAGATAGCAATGAAGTCAATAAATCAGACCTTCCTATTTAGTCAGGTGTGCAAATATATTTTACTTACCTGAAGAGCAAAGAGAGGGACATGGTGGATGAGCTGACTCACTACAAGATTTCTCCTCATTTTTCCCTGTGCATGCAATACTGCAATGGCAAGACTACCTCTGATTTATTCCTACAAAATAAGAGCATACCCACAAATTGCTGTATTCTATGCATCCAGGTTATTTTCCAGGTTACATTTTCTTTCTTTGTTCATTTCCATTGATTTATTGGTAAGATATAAAGGTCTTAGAAGTGAAAGCAAAACTGCAGATATATTTACCTTTGGAGTATCTGCTGTGAAAGGCAAATGATTTGTTTACCTTCCAGAGAAGACAAACTTCTTTCATTGCTTCAGCCTCCATGACCAGCAAAAAGATCAGAGCTCAGCAGGTGGCATAACTTTTTGGAGGGTTATTTTTTTGCCATAAATGCTCAATATAATAGTATTTAATTGCTTCTGCTAAGCTTTTTTTAAGTGGAAAGCAAGATGGATCTCAAAATGATGGGTGGAGACAGGGCCTAATGTGCATTTTCAGGAGACAAATGCCTTGCTGCTTCATCCTCACTCACTCTGGCTCAACTTCCTATGGTGTTTGACCAGCTGGGCTGTTGTCAGCTGGAAGCATTGGATCAACAAATGCTAATATTGACTCTCTTCCTGCCTAATTGGGCTGCCTCTTGAAAGGCTACTGTGATTTACATGTTGAAGGTACAAAACATTGTTCAAGACATGGCTACATTGAGCACTGGTAAAAAGAAAGACAATCCAAAATCCCAACTCAAAGGCAGTGTGGTTTCTATTCTACCACAGGGCCATTTGGGCTGCATGAAACACGTGTGAAACTTGCCTGATGCTTCAGACTTGTCTCTTATCCCCCAAAATGCAGAGGAAGCAGAGCTCAGCAGCAGGCCAGAGACAGAATTATTGATGTTACTTCTGAGCTCTGAATTGCAATGGCAAGGCTGCTCTTATATACCTCTTTCAAAGACAAGATAACACAGTTTATTTTCCAGAAATGTGCTAGAATAAAACACCTTAAGTAACAGCATTGCTTTTAACTTTAATTTTTAAGTCCCCAAATACTCTGAAGTTTTAGTTGTTGTTCTTTAATAAATATTTGCTTTTTATAATTCTGAGTTGCCTACTTCACTTGCTTAAATTCCTATTTATAAATGAGTGAAATTGTTTTGCAGGTCTGTCTCTTGTTGTTTAATATTTCCTTTCTTGATGTGTCTGTCTTTGTAAAATGACATTTCTTTTTGGAGTCCAGTAAAGGTTATTTCATGAAATATTTGAAAGCATTGTACTGAGTAAAGTCACGAGGTCAGATATTAGAAAAAATATGTATAAAAATAATTTTGAAGTAATTCTGACAGAACTATCTGTGCTGTGAAGTGCATGAGGCCTGGGGAAAAATATGCAGTTGCATAGTTACAGCATGTATCACAATACAGAAGCTGCTCTTGAATCTGGCATTTCTTAACTTTTGAGAGTTTGCAACCTCTGTGTGTAGCTCACCTCCTGTTGTCACCTAACAAGGAGAGAATTATGATACAACAGATGTTTAACCAGAATGAAGTCCAGGGTTCCTTCCAGTAAAGCTAACTGAAGTAAAGAAAAGCTAGATTACATTAATATCCAGCATAAAATGCTTGTGTCTGTGTTGTCCTCTTTCTTATCTACACTGCTGATTTCCTTCCAATGCTCCCAGCTAACTTCTGCTACTGGTGTTAAAAACACATGTTCTGAAGATTGAGTGCAAAGTAATGAACTAACAGCATGAATTCTCAGCTGGATAAATTGCTATGTGTCCATTGTTAAGTAAAGCTTTCCATACTGTCTCTCACAGCATCTTTCTGGCCTAAATGTCCAGCACACAGCTGGATAAACATATCCTGTGATGGGCGAGCAGCTGGCTCAAAGGGTCAGGGCTCAGGGGGGCACAAAACCTGCAGCTGCAGGGCCACTGGGGCTGCCAAGGTGAGCACTGCCCAGCAATAATGCTGCTCTCTCCACACCTTTCACACCTGGGCCACCAGTGCTTAGAGCAGGTTATTGCAGGATGGGACAGCAGCTGAGCCAAAGTAAATAAAAGAAAAGCATGCAGGATGAAATGGCTGAAACCTCTTTCTGGGCACGGGAATGGTGGAAATCAGATCATCAGATAATCAGCAACAAGACTAAGATTGACTAAGATTTCCAGAGCAGGAATATGAGGAGCAAGCTGGTTAAAATAGATGGGATGCTTTCACCCACAGTTTATACGCACTACAATCAGCTACCTTCCTGATTAGAAAGCCAGTTAGGAAAAGGCATACACAGTTAAAGGACATTCTAGTTATTAAAGAATAAAAAAGGGGGAACAAAGGAAAGAAAAGGTTTCTTCTTTTTGGCTGTCTCGGTTTGACTGGGGAGCCCATCCAGAAGGAATCATGAAACATCTGGCCAGCTGAGTGGCCACAGATCTGAAATGTGAAGCATCCAGCCTGGCCCCAGCTGTGCCAGCAGCACAGGAGTGCTGGCCCGGCTCTGGGGCTGAGCTGCCCGATCTCATTTGCAGTAATTCCGCTCTGGGGCCGGAAAGGCTCCGCTGCGGTGCCTGAGAGGGGAACTGAGCCGGGAACGCTGCGGGAGCAGGGGTGGGAACAGCCTGGGGAGCTCCTGCTGTGGGGCTGCAGAGCTCTGCTGGAACAGCAGTGCCAGAGCGTGCTGGCCACGAAAGCAGAGCACCAACAGCGCCAGGTGCTGGGTGCATGTGTGTGTGTGAGACTGTCCAGCGCAAAGAACAATTGCCTCCCTGTTTTATAGAAGAAAATAAGTGACTTTCAAGAAGAAAATTAGCAGTGGTTAGTGGATTGCTCAGTAAATAGCCTGGAGGGTCCTGGATGAGTCACGGCTGTCCAGCAGCACAACTGACACACAAAACTGCTCTACTGTTCTCATCTCTTCCACTTGTTTTTAACTTCAGTGTAATGTGAAGAATTCTAATAAACCAGTTATTTACTCTGTTTCCCGCATACTCTTTCTGTGGAAGAGACCAAGTGAATACAGGGTGTCCTTGCTCCTACAGTAAGATCAGTTTGTAGATCTGGTAACTCTTTTCTTTCATGACATAAGATTTGATATGTACATTTCTTTTTTTTTTTTTCATCATCCTTACATAGTCTTCATAATTGAATCTGTTCTCTCAGCTGTTTCTAGGATGTTCAATATTTAGCTGACTCTTAGGTAGGCCTGTGACTAGCTATTCACAGTAAATTGATGGAGCAGTATAGAAATTTCCAAGATGATGATGAAGAGTGCTGTTTCATTCTTGCTTTTGCAGCAGTTGATGCAATAGACACCAACTGAGTGAATAAGGCAATGGTAAATAAAGTTTCAAGTATTTTAATGAAAAGTAACTTCCCAGACTAGATTCAGCAATACTGTGCCAACAGTATTCCTAATTGGAACTGGAATATGCTATATTTGATTATTGGTAATTTTCTTTCAAAAAAAACCCCGAACCAAAGCCAAACCAAACTAAACCAAAACCCCTTTTGAATGGGAGTGTGGAGCCTCTGCTGGGATCTTTAAGATGGCATTTTTTAGTGATGTCCTGAAGCTTTAACAGACCAAGAGTTTTACAGGAGTGGGCTGCTTGTTAAGATTGCTATATTTTATATTTTGAAATTATTGTTTGCTGAACTGACTTACATGCAGGTTTTTGATTATTTTTTAATGGCCCTGTATGCATTTATACTGCTTTTTCATAGTATTACCAACAAGATGGACACTGGTCAGCATTAATGTGAAAAGCTGATAAGAGTTTAGGTGTGAGGTTGGATCTGCTGATGCTGTTGCAGTGTGATGGTGTAAGAGAATATTTCTCAGCAGGAGGATTTGGCTGCATTTACAAAAGATGGCCAATGCCCTTTGCCAGATTTATAGTCTTAAATTATATAGTAATGCAAAATATAATATATGGCATAGAAAGATTTATTTTGGCAAATGAACATTCATGAAAATGAGCGGGGCTTTAAATTTATTTTCTAGTTTTTAATTTAACTGCTTCAGGAAGAGAGACACAGTGAATCATTTCATTATTGCACAGAACCAGTCATCACATACCATATAGAGGAACTGGTCTTACTGCAGTCTGTTGGTCCAAATAAGCAGCATCCTGAAAAAATTACCCCATTACTTCAAGTAATATTTGCTTTTTATCCATGCGATAATAGTGGTTACAGTACAAAACAGAAACATGGCACAGTAGAATGGTTGTATTGAAGGTTTGAGGGAGACAAAATTGCAACTAGAGTGACTGTGTTTTGTCCTCTATATCCTCTAAGAAAATGTAATTGAAGAAATTACATTTTTTTTTCTTAAAAAACCCTGGCCAGTGAGAGGTGTTTTTAATTACAAATACTTCAGAATAGCTTTTTTTTATAGCTGTAAGCAATTATAACATTCTTTCTTTCTATTCCAAGGTTTTAGAATCGTGTAAGTTTTGTTAACCTGGAAGAAACAGTAACTTTTTTTTATACAACATATGTGCATGAATAAGTTCAATGAATGGTGGGGATTTCCCAGCTAGAACTGAACACTGGACACTTAAACTGGTGTATAACTTCTGAGTCGTGTGCTGCATTCCTGGCAGAGAATTTGAGCTCTGAGTAAAAGGAGAAATAAAAGGCCTCAGCAAACGGATGGAAAGTGGTTACTCAATGCAAATAAAATGCAACCAAAGATGAAGCGATAGAAAAAAGCATCTGAAAATACCTGTCAAAGGTATTTTCTTCCACTGATTATATGCCGTGCACTAGAGAGAAGTCGGCATTTTCTTCAAAATAAAGGCAGCCTGTTCTGTTTGTAAAGCTTTCAATTACAAACTGATTATGAGGAAGAAATTCTAGACATTGTCTGTTTATGGTTTACTTCAAACTGCTTCTTCCTTTCAAATTATTCTTCTCTTTTTTTAAAAAGAAAGGGTCATTTCATTTATGCAAGGAGTGACTCTGCAAATGATTCTTTATTCCTTTCTCTTATTTGCATAGGAGCATAAGCAGAGCCAGTAACTTTTAAAGGACAGTCATGCCAAATCAACTGTGGGTTTTTTGGGACAAGACCTAGGTACAGGTTTTTATCATGGCTCTAACCCATACACCAAACACAAGTAGTCAAATATATCCAAAATACAGGGCAATTCTAGAATGGTTAAAAGAACAAATTTGTGGGCACAGAGTTTGTGGTAATTGGGAGTGGGGCTGTGGCCAAGCCCCATCCCAACGGGTAGAGCTGTGAGAAGCAGGTGAACAGCATTGAAGGTAATGAGCCATGGAGTGCCCAGGTGCACCAAAGGGAACAGAGGCCACCCAGGTGTAAAGCATGCAAGGTGAAGAACATAAAATGTTGGGCTAAAGAACGAGGAGGGCAGAGGTTTGCAGCCTTCTGAAGTGGTGTGACTCTGTATATCGTGCCTGTCTCAACTGCTACACGAATTCTTTGCCTTTTTATTAAAACCGGCAGGGTAAAGCTATGTGCCAACACGTGTGTTTGATTTGGGTGCATTTTCTGCTCTGGACCACCCCATATTCTTTGTTAAGGGCCAGGAGTGAGTGATCTCATGTAAGACTTTCCAAGTGGTGCTAATGAAGGACTTCCTTGCCAGGTGCTCAGCGTGCTCCACTCCTCTTGCTTTCAGTTGTGGTTGAGGGCCTGCTGCATTCTCTGGGTTCCAGCCCTATTGTTTATGAGTTCAAGTCAGCATTGCCAAAAAGGAATATGATGAGAGAAAATAAACAGCACTGAGGTTTACTTTGAGGATCCCCTAAACTAGCTAGCTTTTGGTTTTTTTACTTGGAAATATCAAAATCTACATCTGGAAAATATCAGTGTAACATATAAATACTGTCTGCCAATTTCACAGAACAGTCTTCGTGTACAACTTGTGGGAAATCAATTTTATGTTATAGGAACAAGGATCTAAAGTCTCCTACTGACTTAAGAGGTCTCTGGAGCAGTAACGAACTCAGCTTTCCTTCTTGTAACATGACCCAACCTCTGCTTCAAAGCTCCACATTGTGGCCAATTAATCATCATGTAGTTTCCTGATAAAGCCTCAGACAGGCTAGTACTTGGATAGAATACTGTGCATGTGTCTGACAGTCATACTGACAGTATCCTCCAATCCTGAAAGCTGCAGAATGTGCTTTTGATTTTTTTAAAAAGAAAAAATAGGCCAGAAATGTAAAATGTAGTAGGTTGTTGCTTCCCCCCCCATTGAATTGTGTATGTGGGGTGTCTGGGAATGAAGAAAGGGACGTATTTTCAGCAAGATGACAACTTGTAGGGAGTGTATTCACAAGGGAAAATCTTTCCTCTTGTCCTCTGGGGATGTAGTCTGTGTGGTGGGAACTTCCTCTCTGCAAGAGAGTGGAGGTTTAAAGGTGTGCTGGTATTCATGGTCAGAGCCCAGTGCTGAGGAAGAGCCCTGCCTGGGGCTGTGGGTTACCCAGCAGGAGAGGAGCTGCAGGAAGGATCCCAACTTGGGGCTGGGGTGAAGTCAGTGCTGCAGCTTCATGGCTGGATTATTCCTTTTCTTTTCCACGACCTTTGTAGTCAACAGACTTTCTAGTCTCCCTCATCCCTTTGCCTTTGGAGCCATGACTGATGCTGTAAAAGGAGCTAAGTGAATTTCCAGCCTTGTTTAACCCCAGACAGAGTGACAGTGCTCTGCAGTTCAGTGTGGGCTGCTCTGAGCCTTGGCTACTGCAGTCCTTCTTAGTAAGTCCTTGTTAGACTATCTCAAAGGGAGAAAAAATTTGGTTTATTTATTATGATGATAACCTAATACTATCTTATGGCTGATTATACCATGCTTCTCTAAGGAGATTTGTCCCATTCTTCCAAATCATTCCTATTGTGGACAGTTAAGAGATGTGCTAGCCCAAGGATTGATCCAGTTTTTTAGACATCAAACTGTGTTTAGGTGAGTATGATAAAAGCTTTGTGAGTGTCCCAATAAAATATGAAAAGTAAGTTCATGTTAAATGCTCATGCCAAAATTAAACTGTGTATTGAAAACGATAGAATGGCCATGCTGCAAAAAGCACAGGGACCATTTGCAATGACAGATGGATGAGTTGTAATAAATTTCTAACAAAGGGGTATAAAATCAATTCAGATGGGCTAATAATGACAGCAGCAAGTAGACAACACTGTAAAATTCAAAGTTTAAAAATCAGAATAATTAAGGAATCTTTGTAGTGGCTTTCTGTCACTGCACTACCAGAACAGTTGTCAAGTTCTGTTGTCATGGCACTCCAAGCTTCACATAATACAGAAGTTACAGCAGAGTTGGCTGGTCTCTGTCTATATCTCTAAACAAAGCAAATTACTAATCTTACTGTGTTGAGGTTTTTTTCTAATTTTTCCTTAGATCTTAGGAAAAAAGCCTAGTAAAACCTACTCCCTTCAAACTATATTTTACTTTACTCTTCCTTTAATCTTGAGGTCTGCTTTGAGAAGAAAATAGATTGCTGAATGAAGGTAAACAAGTTATTCTTGTGAGGCAGCTTTATCAGACTAACCTCTGCATTTTTAAAGTTCTTTACACTTGGAATTAAATTACATTTCTGGACTCACACTCTGAGGCCAGCACAGAGATCTCCAATGAACAAGCAGGGGTTTCCATCAGCTGTGACCTCAGTGATGTTGCAATATTCTGCTGTAAAACTCAGATGCTATCTTAGGTGATAAATGCATCGGAGTAGTAGGAAAAGATTAAACTTGTCTGGGGAAGAGCAGCCTAGCCAAAATGTTGATTAAATATATGGGGCAAACCCCGACTTCTAGAACACAGGATAAGGAGATTCAGATGGATCCTCTCCTTTCAGAGAGCTCCTCTCTCCTCCAATTAGAGAAATTAACTGGGATCTAGTCTAAAAATGTGCTGTTTTAAACGATTACTAGCTATTAGCATTTTTGTTCTTGCCATTTTGAGTGTTTAGCACAGCAGCCAGACCTTCATATTGATGACATGATTTCACTTCAGTGAAGGGCGTAAGGGAGAATTTGGCATTTTCTTAGCCACCATGTTGCAATCTGAAAAGCTCAGAGCTGCTGGAACCTGATCTAGTCCAAGGGTTACTGGGAGAGGCAGAGTGCTGCTGTGGGGCTGAGAGAGCCTGGGTTCAGCATTAAATAAATGTGACCAACCTGTGTCACAAGGACTGTGCATGTTTGCCTGTGAAAAACCCAAGGCTCAGTAAAATTTCTGCTTAGAGACTTTCAGGTTCGAGTAATGTTTTGTGATGGAGACTTCACTTTCTTCGAGATGAATTATTGTACTTCTGGTAATTTCATGGGCTGTTGGAAACCAGACCCAAATTAGTGTGCATATTGTCCTGGTGCAGTACAGCTTATATCTAAGCTCTGCTGAAAAAAACATATAAAACTGGAGTTTTTATAAAGCACTGTTTAGGATGCAGAACTATGATGTTGTTGTGTCAAATACTTCATACTTTCACACATCTGGACAAGGCTCATGTGCTATCTGGGGCTACAGTGTGCTGACTTGAAGGGAAGACTTTTCATGAATGTGTTCAGCATTTTCAGTCTGCCAGAGGAGGATGGCTGGCTTTGGCCTGGGAGAAGCCTGACTGAACACTCCTGCTAAGCTTTTTGGGGAAAATCATGTATATTTTATGATTTTTAGGGAGTACAGCTGAGTCCCCACAGACAGTGGTCTTCCTAAAATGGGACCAAGGGGGAATATAAGTGTTTTCTTCAGAACCCTGCAGATGGTTATACCTGCATCTTTTAATTTCCTCCTTTCACAGGTTTGTTGATCAGACAGGAAGCATTGGCTGTTCCCCACTAGGTCTACTTCTGGTGACCACCACTTCTGGAACTAGTTTGTTTGATTAGCCGAGGATAAAGTAGTGCTGTTTCTCCTGCAGGTTACGAAACCAGATAGATAACATGTGGAGTAACTTCAGGGCAGGGCTCCAAGGGACCTTGGCTGCATCAATGCAGGACATTACTGATGTGTCCTGGAATTTGAGCTGGGGCAGCTTCTGGGAGAATTTACCAAAGCTGGTGTCTGACAGAAAACTGAGCCTGTGTAAAAGGAGTATGCACCTCATGTGCTGCTCTCCTCAGAGCAGCAGTCACCTCTGCCTTCACCTGCTGCACCTCCTGCTCCTCAGTGTGCGGTGGTCTCTGCTTTCTCAACACAACTCGTTCTTTCATGGCCTGCACAGAGTCCTGACACAGCCCTCCTGGTTGTGCCTTGTCCTCAGCAAGTGTCGGAGGAGAGATGAGGATGTTCTAAAAGGAGATGGATCCATTTGCGCCTCCTTATACTGTGTTCCAAATATCTGAGTCTTAATTCCATCAGTTGCTAGGAATTCCTTTCCTTTGAATGGATTTTATTATGCAACCCACGTGTGGGGAGATTTTCTTTCCCAGAACTCATCCTGACTCCACCAGAAGCCAGTCTCATCGTTTGCTGGTTGGTTTGGATCCCCTCTGATGGGTCTAATTCTTTCCGTGCTTGTGGAAGCACCTTTGACAGAAAACTTGGGGAACAGTGTTGCAAAGTCTTGTTTTGTGTATTATAAACTTAATTGAGTGAAGTATAGGCTTTCTTTTGACTGTGTTTTACAATTAATATATACTTGATGCTTTGATTAAGAAATCATAGAATCACAGAATATGCTGAGTTGGAATGGACCCATGAGGATCATCAAATCCAGCTCCTGGCCCTACACAGGGCACCCCAGGAATCACACCGTGGGCCTGGGAGCATTGTCCAAAGGCTTCTTGAGCTCACACAGGCTCAGGAAATTCCAGGGATGCACACATTAACTATGGTTAGGCCTGGCTTGGTCCTTTCCTCTGTTTCCTGGGACTGTGTGTGCACTGTTGCCTCCGTCCCTGTGTTGGGGGACATTCTCTGTGCACAGAGAGGCAGCCACCCCCTGTGTCCCTACACCTCTGCAGCCACAGAGAGACAGCCTGGGTGTCACAGGTCTGGGTGTGAAATGGTGGGAGCCTCACAGCAGGATGTCAGAGGTACAACTCCTAATGAGAATATAAGTAACTGGGTTTTGTTTATGAGATAATTGAGAGACTGGGAACAAACTCAGCTATATGGTTGAGTAAGGAAAAAGCAAGCCATTAGTTAATGAAGTGAAACAGAAGTTTTAAAAATAGCATTATTTAAAATATTATCAGTCCCCAGTTTTTGGACCTTCATAAACTCTGTAAAGGAGATTATAGTAGTTATTCCTGCAACGATTAATTTCAATTTTCTGGCAGGATCAGGTCTGCAGCTGTGATCTGTGTATTCTGAAAGTTTGAATTCAACTCCATTGAGGGGAAATGCTCTTCTGAAGCATTTTGCTTCTTTTCAACCACAACACTATTATGTGGAGAACAACATGTTCCCTATTTTTATACTGCATTCTACTTTCACTGCTATAATTATTTCTTACATGTTCACTGCTTGTTGTCTACTATGAGCTGTTCGGCCTGCAGCTATATTATTAAAAATATACTGAATTTCACCCATTTTCTCCTTAGTTTGTCCTTTGCTCTTCGTATCCCTTAATCTCCAATAAATCTGTATCTGGTATTGTAAACTGATATGAGAAGGAGAATGATGCTCAAGCAATTCTGTTTCCTACAAGTGTAATTATAATTTTCAGTTCTGAGGAAGAGTTGTTAGGTTGATATTTTCAAGCACTGTCTGGTTTTGCTATTCTCAACATCATCACTGAGTGAAAAATTTGTAATTGTCCTCTTAATAAATTAAAAGGTTTTAAATTATTATTAATTCCTTTTCTTATTTTGGACTAAGTTTGTGTGAACTATTTGATTCTATAATAATGTAGTTTTTGAATGCACTAAACTAAACTGGACAAGGACTGGAAAAAGTTAATCTGAATTAAATGTTTATCTGCAGACTTTCATTGGGAAAATAGAATATATAGATTATAGCTGCTGTAGTTACAGTATTTTGGTGTAAGTTTGTAAAGGGGAACTACAAAAAGCAATTGCTTAGAAGCATCTGCCATGGTATAAAATGGCCAGATGGAGATCACTGCACTTATTAACTGGATCTTGGCAAGGGGATTGTGTGAAATCTTCTCATCTGGTACTGTGCAAATTTCGTTGGCTTTGCTTAAATTTGCCTTCAGCATCCTTTAAGTTCATCTTCAGGTTGTTTAAGCAGTGGTATCTTTCCAGTGAAGTAGGTAAGAAATGCTCACCCACCCTGCCATGGCAGATCAGGATGTGCTGGAATGGAAACTTGCTTGGAGCAATATCCTCAACTGTTTCAACCAGCTCCCTAGACAGATAATTTACAGATTTTTTGGTTGTGGTGTTTGTTTTTGTTTGTTTGTTATTTGATGTTCTTGTTTGTTAGCTTTATTTTCGTTAATCATTGACTACAGAAATACATTTTAATTGTATCTAAACTTGTGTAATGGATGTATCTACACAAATCTATCAGACATTTAATTTTTTATATTGGTAAAAATACCTTTCATTAACTTATGGCCTTAGGTACTCTGTGTATTGTTTTGTAACTATTCATTATTAAAATGGCTCCATATGTGAGCTGTATCTGTTTAATAGAGTGTGAATTTTACAGATTAAAATATTGGATAATTATAATGGAGTTCAAATTTAATCTTGAATGTTCACCACTAGGCTGAGAAGATGTAATTTGTCTCAGCTGGAGCACTTGGTTTAGATAGATCACCATTTCAAAACTGAATTCACAAGTTATTTATTAAGCCCTTGAAGAATCCAGTAATTCTTTCCACTGGTACTTCTGAGATGTCCTGAGAAAAATTCTGCTCCCATCAAACTGCAGCTCCATGGAAAAATTAAAAGATAAAAAGTGGCTTGCTGTCAACATGGTCTAATAGCTGAACATTTAAAATTTTATACTGTAGTCCTTTTGCTAAAGTAAGAATCCCTTCTCCTTAAAAAACATGTGAATGGAAAAAAATGAAAACAAATTCTCAGCCGTAACGGTGAGGCTTTATGATGCAGATTTAGAATGTTGAACCCTTGCTCAAAAATCAGATAATTGCCTCATAACATGT
This sequence comes from Euphonia xanthogaster, assembly GCA_034509185.1. Lineage (NCBI taxonomy): Eukaryota > Metazoa > Chordata > Aves > Passeriformes > Fringillidae > Euphonia > Euphonia xanthogaster. Next base: position 12,187,849 of record JAYDZK010000006.1, read on the forward strand.
GAATGGGAAATATCTTCTCTTATTTCAAAAATACAAGCCATCATCTAGAATTTTCTTTTCCACATTGTTGTTAAAGCTCATTTTTCACAAAGTTCTAAAACTATTTTATTCAGCAGTTCCCTAATCCTGCAGGTATTTAGTACATATTTAACCTCAGGCATATAAGGGACAACTTTTAGTAGCTTGCAGATAGGCCAGTTTGTAAACACTTCTACAGTTTTTTTTTTCCTTAGGCTTTTAAATGGAAGAATAGGAAAGACTTAAAAAAATTGCCTTCTGAAGAAGATGAGGAATCATGATTTCATCACATTGAGATTCTGCAAGAGTCAAGTGCTGCCCATCAGACATTTAAGTCAACTATACCTTGAAGACTTAGGGATGACTTTGAAATCTTTTTATTCTCTTTGGCAGTGTCTGTTCTTGAAACTTTCACTTCATGTACCTTATTAATGTACTGGTGTGGCCTGTTCATCTCCTATCTATGATACCATCCAGAGGCTAATTACCAAAATAATTGTGGCAGGTATAGAAGCTCTTCTTTGGGTTAGGCTAGGAGTAGCAGCAACTCCCTACACTGCAGACCCCAGTGATTTTCTGGAAGGTCAAACCATAAAGAAGAAAGTGCAGGGCAATTGTCCATTTTAAAGTGGGAATTCTACCACATTTGTAGTTGGAGGGAGTGGTTCAAAAGCAATGTTCATAATTCTTTTGGCCTTCAGAGAAATACTGAATTTACTTGACAACCCTTTCTGAGGGCCAAATTTATTATAAACATCTGCCTCACAGGAATGAGGCAGATGTTTATAATACCTTTACCTTAATAACACTCTAATTCAGTTGTGAGTCCTTGTTTTAAAATATTACTTAGACTGGGAATAAAAGGTTTTTGCAGCCTGTTTTTATTCTTCCATCTTCCCTTAATGAGTCATTATGCCCTTCATTTCCCTAAGTCCTTATGAAAATTCTGCATTGAGGGGAGAAAACCCATAATTTGAAGTTTTAAAACAATGTTGTGTAAGGATTTTGTTAGTACCTTGAAAATGCCAACTAATTTCTTCCTGCTTTCTCAATGAGCTTTTCAAAAAAACCCACAAAATTTGTTCTAGTGCTTTAAATTTTTCCCTAGATAAACTTTCCACTGATTTAAGTGGCAATTTTGCTTGAAAATATAGTTGCAGCTCTTTATTTTTTTCTTTATTTGTTACTTTTAGTGGTTATAGTGATTTGAAATCTTGTTCTTTTTTTTGTTGTTCCTGTGAAATTTATTGGTAACTCCATTCTTTAACTCATTCTAAGGCCTTTGTTCCTTGGTTGCACAGGTTTTATGACCACATTGTTTTTCTTTGAGATGTACTATTTGAATCTATCTTTGCTGCTGTCTAGACTTCCAGTCTGTAGTAATAAATATATTATCTCAATATTTCATATGCAGTCTGATATTTCTATCTTTAACATGCTTCTGACTTAATTTATGGCCATTATTATTACATCATGCAAGATAAACTAGCTACATAAATGAAGTTCTCAATTGATGAAAGCTAGCATAATTTCTGAGGTTTTCTTAATAAGTCTTTGTTGGAAAGTATCCTGTGTGTAAAGTTTGTGCAGGACTGTGGCAAAGTGCTGCTGTGTGATGCCAGCTCCTCAGGAGCAGCACCCAAGGGCTGTTTGAGTTACTGACTCTGAGTCTGCACACTGCATCCTGCTGCTGCTGCTGAACTCATGGTTTGCTGTGCAGAGATCAAAACTGTGCAGATTGCTAATAGTAAACTTGTAGTCTAATCTGGTTCATTCATCTTGTTATTTCGGATCCCCAACTGTTTTGAAAATTGCAGTTTTTTGGGGTGTCTTTTCAGTGAAACTTCATCTTTTTTTGGGAAAGGTGAATTTACATGAATTTTCAGGCATCAAAGGAAGATGCTTCTTTAAAATTTTAAAGGCTAAAATAAATGTTTGTGCTTCAGATAGGGAATGGGAAACTGCTGTGATAGTGAGATGTAATCTGATTTGTACCTAGACAGTCAAATTGTCCAGAAATTAAAAGAATCAAACATAAAGGTGAGGAGAGAATAATAAAGTTACAGAATTATCAGGTTTGAAGAGACCTTTGAGATAAAGTCCAGCCAACAACCCAGCACTATCACTGCAACCCCCAAACCACTAAACCTTATCACTCAGAATGAGAAATGCTGAATGATATTGCTGGAAAGCTGAAGTACATAATACTTCATGTTACTCTGAGGACAGTGATTTCAGTGGTTGAACTCACTCCACAGATTTTATGTAGCTCCATTTGTTATGAAACTACATGGGGATGTTGGGGCCTGCTCCAGGAAACAGTGCAACACCTCCTAAGGATGCTGTGTAGCTGCTAATGGACTTCATGGGACATGTATCAGCCTGGAGGTTACCACCCCATCACTGTCCTTCTGTTACAGGAGGTGGCATCTGTGCAGAGCAAATGTCTCTGTTATCATCCTTCTCCCAGAGACTATAAAGTGGTAAAACTGCACCTGTTCCATTTCCAGACTATCATTTCCAGGTGGAAGCTGAAGCTGCTACTTAAAAGACTTGTTAATAGGACCAGATATGGCAAGTAAAACCCTTCTCCTTTGTGCTCTTCACACCAAGTGTTGTGAAGTTGTCCAGAAGGACAACTAAGCTGCCCTGATCAGATGGTAACTCTGGTTGGGGTTTGCAAACCTCTTGGATTTTCTGACATACACAGCTTGTGTGTAAAATAAAATAATGACGAGCTACGTCTTGGCTCTGTTTTGCTTGTAAAAAAAGAGAATTGTCTGATCCACGATCATTGGATCAGGCAATTCTCTTTTTTTACAAGCAAAACAGAGCCAAGAAGTCCTTGCTCAGATACAACAGTAAACAACTTGGTTATTTTCCACTGTCCTCTTTGTGGCTGCTAGCAGAGGCAATGTGAATAGTACCAGGAGGATACTTGGGATCTGTTACAGGGAAAAGGGAAGAAATATCAGATAATGTTCTTGTTTCAGGCAGCATAAACACAGATAATCTGAACTGTCTACCCAGTAAAACAATGATGTGAGGTGAGGTAACAAGGCTTTGTGTACACAGAGTAGTTTCATCTAATTAGCACAGCTTACAAAACAAGAGCAAAACCCAGGTTTTGACATGTCCAGTACCAAGGTTATGTATTCATTATTCTTGGAGAGCTTATATCATCTAAGAGTTGCCAGCACACACTGATGTCTACAACTACATCTTCAAGGATGTGATAGCTGCATCCAAGGTGGCTTCTCCTGATGACAAGCCTCCTTTTAACACAAAAAGACTGATGCCTTTTATTTGATGATACACCAGAAGCTAAGAAAAAGAAGCTTTAACCAGTCAGTCTAGGATACATGCATTTTAGGCTAGCAAAGTATTTCTGTCCTTCTTGTGGTTTTGTTTTTCTTTCCTTGTGTTCAATTTTATTAATGAAACACTGATTTAAATTGTCTGTTCCTGCAGAGAATTCCTGAATACAGAATAGTGTGAATGGCCAAGAAATCTGTAATTGTTCATCCTGGATAGTCTTTGGATGTAACTCCTTCCTAAGGTCTGCCCAATTAAAATGTTTGCCTGTAAGTTGATACGTTTGTGGATTTGAGGGACTTTGTGGATTTTCAGTGGCCAGCAGTGCAGTGTAATGCTGTGGGCATCCTGTCAGATGACCCATCCTGGTTCTGAGAGTACTGGGAGCTGGGAGGCACAGAATAGTGCTGCCACAGCTCCTCCTCTGGCTCCTCAGCTGCACATTTACTCTCTCCTGCACACAGCTCTCTTTGCAGCTGTCTCAGGGCTCGGCTCTGTCCAATTCTCTGGCCACTGCAGCAGTCAGCACTGGTTTGCTGTACTCACCTGTGACCAGGTAGCTGCAGAATTGGGGGAACCAGCCCTGAGGGAGGGCTGGGTGGTGCAGTGTAGCAGATCCCATGGGTGGGAGCACACCGATCCCAGCATGGACACTGGGACACAGCTGTGGAAGAGGATTAACACAAAAAGCAAAGCTTGGTCCCTTTCTTCTAACAGAATTGTGTTTGAGGGGATGCCTGCTAAGTGCTGAAGCACTTTTCATCAGAGTGAAAAAATAAAACCCTAAAACCAATAACTACTGAGTATGAGTAAGAGCCAGATGTGCTGACTGGCTGGGATGGGTGCTGCAGGGCAGCTGGCCTTCATAATGTGGCTTGCTAGAGTTGAGGATGGAATTTCTTAGAGGGAGCATATTACAATTTAGAGACATCTTTTCATTATTAGTGCATTAGTAACGACTTGTGTGTTTAAGCTGAAATAATGCAAAATGAAGCACAGGATGGGCAACAGAATCACAGTGTTCCTTGCAACCTCTAACTGCCAGGGACTTCTCCAAAATGCAGATTTCCTTTTATTATAAATTCTTCTGACTAAATTAGGAAGCCTACAGCGATACCTCAATTTTTAAATTAATAATTTTAATTTTGGTGCACTTTCTAAATGAATTCATTGCCTTTTTTATTGCTTTCTTAGTTACCTCAATTACTAAAGAGTCTGCTCCAGGCAAATTTCAAAATATCCCTGTGGCAACTTTTCATGACTATCTGGCTTTTATTTGCAGATGTCTAAAGAGATGCTGCAGAACAGTTTTATATAGGTGTATAAACCTTTACTTATTGTTTCTTTCCAGTACTGGCTCCTCTTCCTAGACTGCACAGTCCTGGTAATGTAAAGGCTGATGATGGACTGCTGGAATATTTGTCTGTGTTCTTTCTGGCAGCATTTGCCTCGTTGCTAAACTACCTTTTTTCCACTCTTCTTCTTTAAGAGCACTTAATAAGGGTTAATGCTATTTCATGACTTGGTTTTATAATCAAGTACTGCCAATGCTAATCTGCTTAGTTCCTGTGCAATTAAGTGACCATACACTGCCTACACTTGTTAACAGAAAGTCAAGTGACTTTTAGAGATGGTCTGAATAAATCAAGTGGAAATGTGACCTTGTGTTAGTTTTTTTTCTATACACATAACTCTATGTAGTTTGCTGAAGTTTTCTTTTAGTCTATTTGGCAATTTCAAATCCACAGCATCAAATATAAAGAAGCACAAAATTCTGAGCACGCTTTCTTTTACATTACTAAACCATTCATCAAGTTTTTAAGGTGTTACTATGTCAAAGTTGCCCTTTTTATCAAAAAAAAAGGCAAAAAATAATAATAATTTTGAAAATACTCAGTAATTTAAAAAAATCATTTTTTCTAAACAATTTAAAGTGACATCCTGTAATGATGATATTTTACATAAAATGCTAAAATCCTATGGATGAAACACTTCCAGCACCTTATGCTTAAATTTTTTTTGTCTGCTAATGACTAAAATATAAATAGTTTTTTATATTTTTTGCATTTGAACCCTCTTTCTTTAAATTCCTTTTTAAAAGAAGTATTCATCTTACAAAATTTATCATAACTAATATTTGCAAATTATGTACTGAAATATCCACCCAATACCTTGAAAGGTACATGATGTATGTCTATATAGATTGGTAGTGCATGTATATAGCTAGGTATGTATTTATAGGTGCTATAGCACAACCAGGAACCTCTTCAGTAGCAATTCTCTTCTGAGTGGAACCATAGATCACCAGGTGAAGGCAGACAGTGAATGCAGAAGGGACTGAACCTGCTTTTATGGTCTGCATAACACAAATAATATTTAGTGCTGGCAGATGGAATAGAGTGCTCAGGACTCGGTAATAAGGAACAAGAGCACAGCAGATAAGAAAACCCTGAGTGTGGAGGGCATAACTCTGCAGCAGACACAGTGTTTAGATGAGGAGCCATATAACAAACTAATTATGTGCCAGTACAAACAGTCCTGGGCAGAAGTGCTTTGAGCCAAGCTCTGGGTACACGTGGCTCGTGCAGCCCAATTTACACCAGCCTTTTTCAGTGGGTGATTGAGCACCTCACCCTGGAGCTGCTGAGCTCTGAGCATTTCTGTGTGCAGCCACTGCACACATGCAGTCCCAGAAACTCACAGGTTGAAATGTAGATGCTTGTCACTTTTTTAACATTTACATAAGGGGGCATTCTAAATTTGTTTTTGTCAGCTAGTAGGAACATATTTATTACCAAGTAAAAATGGATGAAAATAAAACTGAAAATTTTAGATCAACCTCAAACATTAAAATTTTATTCTACAAAATAATACAATTGTTTTACCTCTCTGTCTCTATTAGAATACATTAGCATGACTCATGTGATGGGAAATTACTTTTTTGGCCAATAAACAAATCATCAGTTTATTTTCACAAATTGGCATAAATCCTTGCCTTCTCTGGCTCTTGGAATTTTTTCACCAAGAAACTGCTCAATAAAGCTTCCTTTAGAGCTTCACCTCAGATTGGTAAGAGCTGTCAACTGTCATTAAACTCTTGAGGACCATCTATATTTTTTAATAATGTCTCACTACATGAACTTCCTTGTCTGTGCCTTTGAGTTCACTTAGACACACAGCAATTCTCTCCCTTTACTTTGCATTAACGTCTGTCAGATAATGGTATATTAGCTTTAAAAAAAAAATATTTTTTTCCTCTCCACTGGTATGTCACATAAGAAATGACTGCAGAAACCAGGGAATTAAAACTACCAAAATGTGGTTCCTCTGGTTGTAATTAAACAATTGAAAGAAAACACATTCCTAAATGACAGTAAGAAAAAAATTCTCCAAACTTCAGGAATAGGATATATGAGTTACTGGAGTTTTGGCATATTTTAATATGTAAAGGAAGTTCTTTACTCATGAAGAAATTTACTTTGTGATGTCCCTAATAGGAGGTTTCATTAACCTGATCTTGAAACTGAATGAAAACTAGATTTTGAACTGTTGACTCAAGAGATCTACAACCTTTTTCAATTTCTAAAGACTACACAGGATTGATGGGTTCAATTTTTGTCTGCCACTGTGTATATAATACCATATGATATAGTTCTGAACCTATAGTAACTCAACTGGCAAATTTAAATTGCTATAGCCATACTTTTTTTTCTGTGCACTGTGGTGCTCTTATTGCCAAAATATGATAGTAAAAATAGTAAAAATAAATTGAAGAGAAGAAAAAATTTGCACTCTTGTAAATAATATTTAATTTTCTGAATTCTGAATTTTGCCAGTGGCTTGAATGGGACAGAACAGAGTCTTCCTCCTGCTGAAAAGGAATAGGTTAAACTTTTTTTGCAAGATTACCTTTAAATTGTATTGTGACTGTGAATTGTGGTCAGAAAACTTCCTGGTCAGTTTTTGCTTCTTCCAAAGTATCAGGCAGGTATTGGGGATATATCTCAGTAAGTACTGAAACAGCTAAAAGGCTGCAAAGAAATTTGCTCTATAAATTCTGGCATTAGGGTCCCAGTGGGGTCCCTTGCTCTGGTGCCTGGAAAAAAGAGAGAACTCACTGTGTGAATGGTTGTAAGTCAGAAGGTTCTTGTGGGGTCGTGGGTGTTTGATGTGCTCCCTTCGTATTGTTTTACCTTCATGTGAGACACATTGATAAAGGATGGAAGAGACTGTACAACCTAACTGTGTTCCTGAGAATCCTCTACTTCTCATGTCCTTGCCTCACAGCTTGCTGCAGAAATGTTTATTTCCAAACAGCTCTCCCTATATTGCCTTTAGGACCAGCAGATAGGGTGACACTCTTCAGGTGACAGGACATTTTGTGTGCTAAAGTAATTAAATGCAGACAGAAGCCACTCTTAAAACAAGTAAATTCCACATCTAGAGCCATGTACTTGCCTCTGTGGGAGAAATTAAATAATGATGCATTGACGGGGGACCAGAGAGATTTAATGGAGCTATCTGCCAATACAGTCCCTTTCCAGATTGCTGCCATTGCACCACAGGAACTTCAGGGCTCCTTTAACTGTGAGTTTTGGGGTGCCCTTTAAAATCTTTTAACTGAGATAACTAGAATAACCCTTTGGCTCTTAGGTTTTTGTAATAAAACATGAGAATGGAGGTCATGCTGTTTGAAGCAAGTAAATAAGGAGAAAAGAAATTAAAAGAAAAAAATGCAAAAATGTCACACAATGAATCTTACAGGATTCTTTCTTTTGTTGTTGAAATTTTGGTTTTGTTCAACAGTTTTAAATAGTTGCTTCATTTCCAGGCTTCAAAATCACAGAGAACAGTCAGTAAGATTTCTTGCATTTTCTATGTGGGAAATAATTACTTGCATATACACCATTTCCAGTGAACTCATATTTGCGGGTTGTCAGTGTCTCTTCTAAGGACTGGATGACTTTACATCCAAAATTTTGAGTCCTTCAGTCTGGAGCACATTGAGTTTTTTTAATGTGCATGTGTGTGACTAACTACGGTACCTGTTGATATTTTTGAATATGATACTTAAAGATTTTCAATAAGCTCAGCAGGACTTTCCAGTTCTAGAAACAAATCAGAACTATTTATGCAGAGCACTCCAAAATTCAGATACACGAAGAATATGAGCCACTGAAAGCTGACAGAAGAGTTTCAGATGGGATACTAGGAAAAATGTCTTAACTTGAAGGGCTGCCAAGCATTGGAACAGGCTGCCTAGGAAGTGGTTTAGTCACCACCCCTGCAGGCTTTTATAAGATGTGTAGATTTGGCACTTAGGGACATGTTTTAGTGGTAGATGTGGCAGTTCTGGGTTATGGTTGGACTCAATGGTCTTACAGGTCTTCCCAACTGAAATGATTTTATTATTCCTATTGTCCTTTGCTGCCTTTTTGTTGTGGGTTTGGTTTGTTGTTTTTTTTTTCTTCTCAGATACTTAGCATGTTTATTCAAGACATCTCTACCTTGAAGTATGTATCTCAACTGATTTTAAATTTGAAGGCCAAGAAGCTTAACTCAAAAAAATCCAAAAGAAACAAAAGATGCTAAATTGTAGAAACGGCCTGAAGCCCAGCCTTGGAAGGGTGTGTTGCCCATTTTTTAGTGAGTAAAATGTTCTCTTTGTGGGTATCTTTGTTTACATAGGAAAGCAGCATTGCCAAAGGAAATGCAAAAGGATTTGTACAGAGAAAAAGCAGGTCTCTAACTACTTATGAGTAGTAATTATGTGAGTGATTTAATGCAGAATGCAATTGTCTGGTGAAAGATAAATGCATTCGAAATGCTCAAAAGCTCAGTTCCCATTAAAATACATGTGAATGATACACCTAGAAACAAAAGCAACTGGCTTTGATGGTACAAAAGTGGTAGCTGATAACAATTAGAGCATTTAGAGCTGTGCTACCCACAAATCCCATCTCATTTTCCCTCCTGCCTGCTGCTTATCTGTAAGGCTGGGCTCCCACTCTGCATCCTTCCTGACTTCACCCAGTCCTGAACAATGGGAGAGCAGTGACAAATTCAGCCACTTACTGCAACTGCCAGAGGGAAAGGACAAAGCAGAGCAAGAGGAGCTGGTGCTAACAACAAGGACACCCAACATCTCTCTGACATGGGCAGAGCCTGTGCTGTCCAGGTCTGCCTGCCAGCACACTGGCTGTAAACTGGCACCCATGTGCTGCAGAGATGGGCAATAAATAAATAAATAAATAAATAAATAACATTGTTTTGTGCACAATGAAGATGAGTCAGGATGCTGATGAGGCAGAGGATGATTCATATTCAGCTCTCAGAGCTCCATCAGCTGTAAGCTATTTTGCTTGCCCTCAGGAATTCATTAACTGGGATGGGGACACAGATAGTTACTGCTGCCTTACTGCTGTGCTTGGCTACTATATGTTAATTTACAATCGTGCCACGTTCAAGGAAATTGTTGCTTATTCCTCAGGTGGCTGTAGGGAGGATACAGCGAGGAGTTGCATATTTTAGGATGCGTGTCCACTACATTGAATCATTCTGCCATTACAAACCATGGAAATGAACAACAAAAAACAAATTAACTGCAGTCTGACTTGTGCTCCGCCACAAGTGCGAATATTCCTCAGTATTTCTGAGGAAATATTGACATGTTTTTTCTCAGTCCTGCACCTAATATTTTAATTCCTTTTACATAATTTTGTGCCTTTACCTCTCTTCCTAGAGTGTGACAGAATGCCAAGGTGCCAAGCTACACTTGTCCTTCTCATTGCAAGAGATAAGCAAAGCAAAAGTGTAACTCAGTTTGAATTATAATTTCCTTAGTCCGTGCTTCTTCATGGCCATGAAAGACCTCCATTCACTGCTGCTTCCTGTTCTTGCGTATGGGTGGAGCTTGTTGGTCCTGTGCCTTTTCTTTGTTCATCAAGTGTAAATCTAAATAACACAAAAACCCATCAGATCTGTCACAAATGTCATGTGAGAGGGCTACAACTTGGGGAACAGAGGCGCGAATTTAGAAACTAACTTGTGTGGTAGAAAAATTACACAGCTGGTTGTTCTGAGAGGCCACTAAAAACTCCAGGTTCATTTTCCTTACCTGGGAGGATCTGAAGAGAAGGTTCTATAGGCAAAAGAAAATACTTACATGGCCATATGCATTATTTGAAAGTTCTGTTGTTTTTTTTTTTTGTCTTTATTACAGCTTGACAACTGTGATTAGAAGCAAATGTCTAATTTGAGAAGGCCAATTGGGCAGTGTGGGATCCAGATGGATCTTTTTGCTGAGTCTGGGATTTTGCTTACAAATGTTCCACACAAAAAGAAAAAAAAAAAACCACCAAAAAACCACCAAACAAACCCAAAAAAGAACAAAACTTAAAAATTCCCTACATACAGTTAATATAGTCATTAAAAGATGCATTTGAATTTCATATATATTTAACACATGTCCTGAAGGTAGAGATGTTGAATTTTCCTGCTGGATTTTAACTTCATTTTAACCTTTTCTGCTCCTTGGTCTAATTTTTCCTTTGAATATGGATTTTAACATGCTGTCTGAGTACTTTTCTTCAGCTGAACCTTTTTTTTTCATGTTTTCTAATGAAAAGAGCCTCCTTCTGCTTCACTAGTTGCATTCGTGTCTTACAACACGTCACTGCAGAAGGATTATGTTTGTCAAACAAAATTCAAGCGTATTTAAAGAACAGACTTCTCCAGTGCTCTGTAGGCTCCTGGAATAAATTTTGTGACACAGAAACCAAATTCAACATGCTTTTGACTAAACTTTAGACAGAAGACTTTTTTATGTCTACTCAGGATGTTGTTCAGGATGGCATGTCAGGGAACAAGTCTAATTTCTGTAGCATACAGGTGAGTATTTTCAGGAGCAAATTGTTCTGCTATAATTACCTATATAGCCTATGCTTTGCCATCCAGTAGCCATAAATGGCTGCTAAAACTTTCGACTTCTTTTTAGATGCTTTTAAATTTAACCTTTCTGTTACTTTACTTAATCATTTTTATCTCATTTTCCATCCTGCACTTAGGAACAATCCTTTTCTTCATTGTTTATGAAAAGATTTTGAAAGATGTATGAGTATTTACTCTTCTTGAAACAACCATGTTAATACAATTCTGTATGAAACATATATTCTACTTTAATATGGTTCAGATTACCAAATGCAGAAATCGAATATTTACAAATGGAATATTTTCATCATCTCTGCTAGAAATGCAACATCTGAGCGTGGGACATGCTGAAATTTCCAACAGCAACCCAGAATTAGATCTGTTTATCTGAAAGACCTGAAATGATCTGGAAATACTTCCTAACTGCCAAATTGCACTAAGAACAGTTTGAAATACATCAATATTTGCTCGTTATGAATTGCTGTAATTGCTCTAGGAGTGTGAACAGCTGTCCAGAACACAGTCTCCATGCCTGACATGGCATGAGTGGAAGAGAGAATCACTCTGCCACGATCGCTGTCTAGACAAAAAAATGTGGCAAAGTGCATCGGAATGTGATGCAGGATTGTAGCTTGATATAAACTTGACTTGAAGAGAGTCCTGCATTTAAGGTCTTTTGAGGACTAAAGACTTGACTCACAATGCAAAATATTCTCAGGAAAGATTATTTTGGCCAAGAGTTTAATTTTAATAGGTAGTGAAGTTTTTTTATTCCTTTTCAAGTTGCATTTGATGCACGAGTGTTTTACTGCCTTACAGGTGGCATGATATAACATTTTTGTAATGTATGAGAGAAAAAAAAGCTGGTTAGTGGTAAAGAGATGTTAAAAAAACATATATGGAAAATTATTTGGAAATTACTTATATGGAGGAGCTTGAAAGAAAAAAAACCTGGAGATTTGGTGGTCAGGACAGCGGGAAGGATTTGAAGCAGAAACATGCAGAAGGAAATAGGTGTTAAAGTAACTTTACCTTTCACCTGTGTAATGCTAAATCTGAACAGATGCACAATAATCTGGAATTTGGTATTTTAAAGATTATGACATTTATTTTCTTTATCTCTTTCTTTTCTGGACTCATGTCCCTTGAGTCTGACCAAGTTTGTGTATTGGCTGGTTTTTTGGGAGATACCATTACTATTCATTAATCGTATTTAGGCAGGATGAATCCCCATGCTCTTGCTTGAACAGTCCATCCAAGGCTGTATTGGAGACACCCCAATATAGCTCTCAAATTGTTTTGATTTAATGTGATTTTTTTCAGTTTTTTGTATATTGTGAGCTTTGGGAGTTGGCTGAGCAAGCCTAACTCAATGCTTATGTTTCAGCTCTTGTCAGTGGAAAAAACGGAACAAATGATTCCTGATACAAACCAGAGTCTGCCTGGGGTCTAATTTTATACCACAGCTGTAAATGTTACTCTTACCAAGTCCCATGCACTCCCTAGAGTGGTCACTTAGTTTGTAATTTTGAGCTTATGCTTGTGCTGAAGGATTTTACTCTGTGCTTTATGGTCATCCTCCAGCATTTCCGCCTCTAAACTCCTTACAGCAAACTCTCCCTTTGGAAAGCACTGCCCCTGCAGTGAGAGGTTAATCACCTCTTGCCACAACAGTGACCAAATTACAAGGTGGGAACATGCTCAGCCACGCTCTGTATGCTGTAGGACAAAGGCAAACTGTTTCTCCAATGTTTGTTTATTTCTCCTATGTCTGTCTAACAAAGATTTTTGAAATATTTGTAGCCACCAGTTCTTCACGGCTATTGAGTGTGCTAACTATGTGATTGGAGTCAGTTGATATTAGATTTCTTTACACTGTGTTCCTTGTTCCCTTTTGGAATTCTGCAAGAACAGTGCATACCTTCTGAACTGTCTGTAGATGCTACTTACTCAAATCTGCACAGACAGGTTTCATGGTCAAAAGACATTTTCTGTGCTAGTTGGCTGATCCAGCCTACTGACCTGCCTGTTGCCCCCCAAAAAGCCAGCTATGCTTATTACTCTGTCCTGACTTGGGTTAAATGGTCAATACAGACATTAGGTATGCACGCCTGTTGATTTTTTAGCAATGTATGAGATAGTTCTTGGTTTGATAATAGTTACTAGTGAGTGACTTCATAATTTAAATTTACTTAGATTTTTTTTCCCATTGATGTCTAATTGTCCAGTTGCTAATTGGTTGGGATATCATGTATCTTCATCTTGCTCTGACTCTGGACTCTATTTGCACCTTGACAGACAAGAGCACCACTAGTCCTTCTGGATCCCTGGTGTGCCATGGCATAGCTTTTAGGAGCTGGGGAAGAATTTTGCATACACAAAAGTAAATGACATATGATCTCTGTCTTTTTTACTCAGCCTTCAAGGAAAGTGATGAACAAATGGTTGTATCTTGCAGAGAATGAGAGACCTTTTGCAGAAAATGGCTGGAGAAAGGTCAAATTTGTGACTATTGTATCTTGTGAAATATACATTGTGAAACTAATGAAAAACTTATGGAACTGGTTTTTACTGAGTACAGGAAAAGCAGAATCAGGCCCACAGGGAGAAGCAATAAGAATGGAATACGAACAGTACAATAGTTTTATTTACACAAAGACTTAGTAAAACAAGCTGTGTTATTTTAGCTGAGTCTGCCTGATTTGCTATCCAAGCACAATATTAATGATACATAATTGGCACCCCATCAGTAGCAGAGCAGAGGAATGCTGTTGTGCAATGTCCTGTTTTCAGAGCAGCTCCCTTTCACGGTGCGTTACCAGCAGGGTCTGCCACACAGGGCCAAGAGAGAGCAGCAGCCCCTCGGGTGCTTTTGGGAGATGTGTGATAATCCTCTGCAAAAATCACAAACCCCAGGTGTGTCTGGCCAAAGGCTGCTCCAGAGGCTGCTGCAGCCTTTGGTGTGAGATGAAGCTTGGCCTGGGGCTGCTCAGAGTCTTGGAGTGCAGGATGCCTGCTCAGGCCCCCAATCCCCCTCTGCCTTCTGCTGTGCTGTGCTCCCACCCAAGACCCAAGAGTGCCAAGGAGCCTGATTCTGGCAAATGCATCACTGTTCTGTAGGCACCACTACAAAGGAGCACAGAAGACCTTGATTTGCCCAGAAGCAAGTGGGAACAAATATGGTCCTTTAACAGAAAATGCTTCATCCTCTGACAGTAATTTTCTTCCATATTTCTTTATTGATTGTTTTGCAGTTGTATTTCTTAATTTTCTTCCTTTTTTTTTTTTGTACTCTTGTAATGCCATATTAATGGCATCCTTTAGAAACTGTGGTGTTCTCTGCAATATTTTGAGTTTTTCAGTATAGTCTGCTTCTATTAATATATTAAAAACCCTGTGTTCACTCAAGCTGATGGAAGGAACAATTTTGACTTTGTGAAAGGGCTGCATGCTGTGCTCAGTAGCACTCATGGAGCATCATTCCTATTTTTTCCTGATATAACTGGTTTCTAGTTATATCAGGAAATATAGGAATGATGCCCCATGAGCGCTAGTTAAATAAAGAGATTGGCAAGCCTTCATCTTTTAAAAGACAGAGGTTTGAAAAAAAAGAGAGCTGCTTGGTGGAGGTAGGCTGTAATTCTGCTCTTCATAGTTCAAGAGTTCAGTTTAAAATATTTCAGAATTAGCAAGCTCAGAATTTGCTAATTCTAGGCCATGACTGTGACACCCTTAGGAAGCAGCTATTTGTGCTATGAGCCACTACAGAGCTGGCAAACAGAGTAAAGGTCTAGACTGCTGCTTGTGGTCCTCCCAGGCTCCATTTTCTGTCATTTTCCTATTAGCTGAGACCTGACATATATTTTTCAGGGGGTCACAGCACTGTTTTTTTTGGAACTTCCAACAGTTACAGATGTTTGGATGTTCCTCTGTTCTCCTCCCTCTCATCCCCTGTATTTGGAGGTGTTTTCTTCAGTGTCAGCCACATTTGACAGTTGTTTCTTGCACTCTTCTGCAGGTACAGATGCATAACACTGCTGTCACCAGGAAAAATGTGGGGTTTCACTTGTGGTCAGCAAGAGCTCTGAAGTTTGCATAATGCTTTTCTTTCCTGGAAATTTTTTTGTTCATACATCATTGTATATCACTGTGATTTTGTAGCTTGGCTTGTGGCTTACTCTCAGGACACATTTCATATAGGAAAAGGTTTCCACAAAACTTAAGTGCTCTGAGTGACATAGATGGAGTAATTTCCATTTTCCTTTTAATTTTGGGCCACAATCAGGAGCAGTTTTGCTCTGCAGCTGCTGCTGGTTGGGTTACATTCTGAAACTGCTTTTTATATGCATCATGTCAGTGGAAAGACTACAGCTGGAACTCCACTATCCCACTCTACAAAGGACTTACTTTGGACTTCCTTTCTCTAAGAGAGAGCTTTTAGAGGAAATAAACTAAACAGGTTCAAATCCTTTTGCAAGAGAAAATCTCATCTAGAATACATGTAACAGATGGACACTTGTATTTGCTCTGTTATAAATGTAGACAAAAGAGCCAAAATCTTCAAGGGAACCTGTGAATTCTAGTTGTAGAGGGAGAAAAGTAGGTTGGGAAGGAGCTGAACTAGTGCTTATATGCCCCCTAAACAGATCATACTAGATCAGCCACTGGCAGCACAGCCATGAGTAGCAGTAGACCGAAAAAAGCACTGTCACATATAATAGTGCCTGTGTGTCTAGAGCTTTACTCAGTCTAGAGGAGATGAATATGGGAAATATTGAGAAGGAAAATATCGTGTATTTGTGTACTGCTCTTTGCTTTTGTCTGTTTGTTTTGTATAGATCTAGGATATGCTTGGGAGCCCCAGTCAGTCCTTTTGTACCACTGAGATCTGGAACACTGACAAGTCCTCCCAGCAGGGGTAACAGGTAGTTAACACAAG
Organism: Euphonia xanthogaster; assembly: GCA_034509185.1. Taxonomy (NCBI): domain Eukaryota; kingdom Metazoa; phylum Chordata; class Aves; order Passeriformes; family Fringillidae; genus Euphonia; species Euphonia xanthogaster. The sequence goes on from JAYDZK010000006.1 coordinate 12,204,050, forward strand.
AATACCAAAATTATTTTTCCTTAAACCATGTTTTTCCTGAACTGAGTCTGGGGTCTGTGGGGAACAGAGAGGAATGCAGCCATCACTTCAAATCAGGCTGCATGAAAGATTTGAGAACTGCAAATGACTCTCTAGTTTTCCCCATTTTATTCTAAGCTGTGTTCAGCATTTCCTGCATCTGTGGGTCTGGGCAGCTTTCCCTCGCAGTAATGCCATCAATGTCAGCTGTCATTACTCAAACAGTGGCTAAGCCTGCCCTGTTTGCAGACATGCCACAAAGCCACTCTGTTTTATTGACTCAGTGATTGATTATAGACCTAGGAAGTTGTAGGCAATACTTGCATAGTTTAGAATAGTGAAAATTGTGTTATAAACCATCTAATTTCCAGTGTTCAACACACATCAAACTTATTTCCATGCTGAGGGCATAGGCCATTGCACCAGCTGTGGCCAGTGAGTGTTGTGGGTGTGCACTACAAGGAAACCCACAACACAATCTTGTGTTGAAGCAAACATAATCTCTGCAGTGCTGCCTGAGTAATGCTTTGAGTTAGATTATACTTCAAATCAAGTGCCACTTTGATATCAAAAGGCTTCTTTTCTATCACACGAAAATTCATAGAAGTCATTCTCGAAATTAAAGTGGAAAATCATCAAAGCCTTCATTCCATATTGAGAATGGATTCAACTCTTCCTTCTTTAAGTTTGAAATTAGCAGCAAGTCTGCTTTCTGCTTTTTCAGTGCCATGCAATATCATTTTGCATCTGACAGCGAGCAAGAACTGTTCATTCCTCTGTAGCATCACAAGCTGCCACCTCAAAATGCTGTTCTTCCACTGGTAGGACTTTTTTCAACTATATAAATCACACTTATACCCTGGGAAGTGACACTGAGAACTTCTCATGAAATACATTTATTTAACGTCCTTGATCATTGTACAATGTATTTTGTCCAGTTCAGAGGGGCAAAGATGCTATTTTCTAAACAGCTGGTGTTGCTGCTGAGCATGAACATCTGGATCTGCAGTTCTCTCCTGTTTGCATGCCAGCAGCAGCCACCTTGGTCTGGCTGGGGCACAAGGAGCCATTACATGGATCAGGTAGATGATGCATTTTAAATACATGAGTTCATATACACTGAAATAACTACAAGTAACACATGATAGGACTATGATATATATTGCAAATATTTTTAGTCTGTATCTTCCTAAGGGCGTGTGGTCATTTTCTGTGCAGCATCTTTCTTGGAGTGAGTTCCATATCTCCACACAGGTTGGGATAGAGCAGTGCTTTGTACCTAGAGCCTGCTTCCTACTAATTTTTTGGGATATTTAAAGATGTTTTGCTGTGTTTAATTTTATTACTATTAAATTTATTACTAGAGAAAGTAATTACCTAGGAAGAAATATAATTTCGGAGCCTTGAAATTAAATGTCAGTTTTGGGAAAGTTTCCAGATAGATGTAAAAGAATTAATTGGAGATGGAAAAGCTTTTTATGTCTGTGCACAATATTCCCCTGCCTCTTCCTCTAATTCCTCCAAGTCATTTTCTGTACTTTTGCTCCTATTGGCATTCAGAAGCTTTTCCACAGTTATTGCCATTTTATCTGTGCTCGTGTACCACTGGCTGTAGCACTGTTTGTCATATCTGACCTGTGTGCAACGGGTTGCCCATTGGTGACATAAAGGTTTAGTTAATATAAATTCCATAGCTTCATGAATGAAATAAAAATGCCCTGATCAAGCAGACTGTAAGCCTGGCAGGATACAGGATATAGGTAACATGTTTATGCACTACCAAACAGAAGCATCTCTACAACTGATTGGATTAGTACCTTTGGGCATTAGCTTAACATAAGCATCTGATAACAGTGATAAAAGCAACTCCATCATATTCCAGGCACACTAAAAAGGTAGCTTGCAAATACTTTTGGCATTGGTAAGTTCTTTTGAACTGCTCCATAATGATATAAATGATTTTCTGCACTGAATAGTGTTAACTTGTCCTGCTGGCTTTGGGTGCAAAAGGTGTGTCAGGTGGCCACAGGTGCCTACAGCTATCTGGGGTCATTACTATCTCAGCTGGGCTATAGGAACACATCTTTCTAGGTTAACCAGAGCTGCCTGCTGGGTGCAGGGTGGACTATACTGCTGAAGGCTAAGTGGGAAATATTCCACACCTTGAGCATGACAAATATGTTCTATCCCTATATTATGAAATTCCAGCTGCAGATAGTGTGGGCTAGAGGAATTACACACAATCTCAAGAAACCACAGCATCATTGCAATATTTTTTTAATCTGTTCTGCTGTTTATCAAGTGACTGCCAAGAAGTAGGAGGCTCTCATCTTGATTTCTCACTGAAATTAAGAGAAGTAGTTTGTGTATGTCTTCCTGAACAATTCTGAAACATTCCAGCTGGCATGATAATTTGTAAGCTATTCAGCTTGCCTGAAATTCAGCTGCTAAATTGTTTGTCAACTGTATTCCTTGCATTCATTGTGTTCTGGTGTCCTAAATGAAACAGCTGTGAAAGTATTTACAGTCTGAGAAAGCTGGAGCAGTGATGGAAATCTGCAGTTTTAGTCATTGCTCATCAGCTGACGTAAAGGCAAAACCAATGGGGAGCATGTGCTTACATGCTCTCTAGTCTTTAACTATGCCCACATGTTGGCATTTTGGATGGCTCATAGAAGTCATTATTCAAAACTTCTGATAATTCGGGTCTGTGTGGACATATTAAATCCCAAACATTATATGGAAAACTTTGTGAAGACTCCAGAAAATACAATTATGTATATTCGTGGCTGTGGTGAAATTTAAATAACTTCTCAAAGCAAAAAATGAAATTCAAGACCCGAAGATGACAAGTTATTTAGTGATTAGTCTGTAATTAGAAAATCTAAAATGTACTATTTTCAAGCATCCTGGAATTCTGTTGCCTCAAGCAGGCCTTCTCACAGATCCTTGTACAAATACACTTAAGTTCCTTCTGAAACTTTAGTGATGAAAGAGAAAATGTTCCCGGATTTGTATTTGTCAAGAGAATTCACTTTATTGCCACAAAGTCACAAATGTCTTTAGAATACTTTATTCTTGTGTTTGGTTTAGAAAAACAGCATCTAATTGACAGAAGTTATCTTAGAGTGTAATCAAAAGATGGCAGCAATCCAATATTTTTTCCTACCAAGCAGACAAGAGACAGTTTATTTACAGTTTTATGAACTCTGCTGTGTTATGGGAAGGGAAAGATGCTACAGATTCTATTGGAAAGGAAGTAATTAAAACAATTTGAGAGGTAAAAAAACCACTCTGCAGTTTTTATTAATGTAAGAAAACAAAGCAGAGAATGAATGATATTGAGATGAAGAATTCGCCAGACCAAGAACAAATACCTTTTGTTTAAATGCTTTCATGAAGTCCCAAATGGGACTTCACCCTACAGAGGCAAAAAGACCCAACCAGACCCCCAGTAGAGAATTAGCTTCCCAAAACACAAGGAACTGGAGATACAACCAGAAAGAGGCAAAGGTTACCCTTTAACAGTGAACCTGCCATGATTTCTGGAGTGTAAACTTAATATCTCTGTGCTTCGGCTTTCGCAGTGACATTCACAACGGAAATGACTAGATTAATGAGTTGGTCTTCTCAGGCCTTCCTGCAGCCCTGTGAGGTCAAGGAAAAGGCTCCCAGTGACTCCACTTTTGTCTGAATCAGCTGCTGTCTGGTGGCATGCCAAAAGGGCCTGGAATTGTGCAATGTACTAACATGCACCTTATGCTGGGTTTGGATTATCAGTGCAGTCAGGGAGGCGGTAACAAAACAGAAGCTACAAAGAGAGCTTGGGGAGAAAATGGGAAATTAACTGTTTATTTGGTTTACAGTGCAGAAAAATTCCCAACCAACAAACCTTCAAATAACCAAGCTCTCAAACAAAGAGCCTTTACTCCCAACCCCAAGGATTTTCAAGTTCGAACACCTCACAAATCATAGCGCATAACATCTTTCAAAACAGAAATTCCCTTAGGAAAAGGTTTCTCATAATTACAAATTTCCTTGCAGGAGATTGCTCAACAACTCTTAAGCAACATTTCCATTATGTGCATAGCCAACACAAAAGCTTGCAGTGTTCCAGAGTGCATTCACTAGCTGGTGTAGCTGTGTGAGGGTACCGCTTTGTAGGGTGAATATGAATTAGGGACACAATCCTGGTGACTGATCCTCACACTTGTGTAGTGGCATTATCACCTTATTAGGGTTTTTCATCCATTTCAGCAGGACTAAGGCCCTGCTATTCAACCAGTGTGGTATCTCATTGCAGAAATACTTTGGGTAGTTAAAGGCTGTCCTGATCAGGGGCCATCACTGATTTTAAATGATGAAAATCCCACTACCGTTTTCCTTTGACTTAGCATTTATTTTGGTAGCTCAAGGTTCCAGGCTGAATATGTGATATTTATATGTGATATGGTTCCATGAAGTGTGATTCACACACTTTTGTCTTCTGAACAGAAGCAGTTTGTCCAAAGGAAGCAGGGAGAGTAGGACTTGCATTTTCCTACATAAGGTTTTAAGAGAAAAGCTACAGGAGAAAAGGGTCAAAAAGACTTCAACAGCTGAAATGTAATGGAAAATTTGCCTGCTTTCAAAAACCTTAATCTTTTCTTTGTGACTTTTGACTTACCCTGATACTAGATAATTCTAATTATACAACTCTGAATGGCTATTGAATTTTATTCCTGAGGGGAGGAAAGTGAATTAATTCTGTTTAACCTCTTGCAGAAATTCAGGTTCTTTCCTTCATATCCCTGCTGTGTTTTATTTAGGCAGCTGCTACCTACAGCTGTGAAGGCACACCTTGTTTTGTTCACAGGCCTGCAATTTCCCAATCGTCTTTGCAATTACTGCAGTGCAGTCAGTGTTGACCCAAATATTTACAAGCCAGGAGGGTCTGACACGAGCAGGAGCAGTCTCTGAAAGCAGTGTGCACTGTGGCTCTAGAAGAGGAACACGAATTCCTCAGCCTCTTTGTTAAATAAACAAAATATTGATGCTTGTGGAGAGTTAAACATCTGCATTTCACTTCAAGCATTAAATGAAATTTGAAAATGCAGTACCCTCTGTTTTTAATAAATTCAAGAGTTTGACAAAACTTGGCTGTCAAAATTACTTTTAAAAGAAGTGACCAATAAAGAATAGTATCCTTTATCACATTGAGAAAACAGATGTGTGCACATACCCTTCATGTGGATGGTGGTTCCATTACTGGTCTTACTGAGTGTGTTACTTCTTGTCTATGTGGTAATTCATTTATATGAATTATCATTTAAATCATTCATTTATATGAATTATCATTTAAATCATTTAAATTCAAGGCTTTTCTTCTTAAGAAAAAGCTGCATAGGAAGAGGATCATTCTCACAGTTCTCCTAAAGATTAAAGATTGTTTATTTTTTTGGGAGGAGATAAAACATGAACAGATTTTTTTCCAAAAAAGCAGAAACATGAAATTGTTTAGAAATTTTTATAACTTCTGAGGAAATCTGGACTATCGCATTGGTCTACACTAAACCCCAAAGGAATCCAAGACATACATGAATTTTTCTTTAATACTTTTGACCTACTGTTTTTAGGTGAACAATTTACTTCTCAAAGTACACTACTTCAGGCAATACAAGATTAAGAATATGTCCTGGGATATTTGCTTACCAGGGTTTGCTCCCATGATGTCCCAGCCTACTGCTCTGGTCTACTCATAGGATCAGTGAAATTTCCTCTAGGAGTGTGCAGGGCAGTGCTAATGCTCCAGTAACCCATATTTTGGATGATTTTCCAACAGAAAAAGGTGAAACTTGCGAGTGGAGTTCCTTATTTCACTTGACCAAGGAGCAAAATGCTGCAATTTAAAACTGAGAAGAGGAAACTCTGAGAAGGTCACAGGCATGAGGTGACAACAGCTCCCTGAGGCTGAACATGTCACTTGTCACTGATCCAGGCAGAGTGCTGGCCACAGCTGGCTCCTTCCTTCTAGAGAAGGGTTCAGAGGACACAGCCAGCACGTTCCCACAAATCCCAGCCCTGCTGCTTTACGTAGCCAGGCCCGGCACAGGAATGATCCCTGGAGTGTCTGTGGGTCCTCTGTGACCTGGGATCAGCACCTCTGGCACCCAGAGGCAGGCACACAAAAGCTTTTTTTCTTAATTCTTTCTGACTCTGGCTGGCTGGTATTACTAAGTATGTCTGATTTATTTCTCTTTGAATGAAATGTTTTGTTTAATCTCAACTGAGCTGTCTTAACTGACTGAGTATGTGGAAACATTTCAGTTTGGGACAGACCCAAAACAATAACCACTAGCTTGTTCTTTTTGGTTGTTGTTGGTTTTGGGTTTTTTTCTGTTGGCTACTTAACAACAAAAAATATCAATTATTTGCATGTTTTCTGTTTAAACATCAGCTGCAGAAGAACTCAGTAGGATTATGCCTCTATTTGAACCTGAAAATCAATGTGAAATGTGATCAAGATCAAAGCAGACTTGGAGAAAAAACCAGGATAGAGAAGACAGAGTACTTTGCTGTTTTAGATGTATTTCTTTCTTTATGAAAAACTTGAATTCAAACTGAATTAATATTGGAATCTCTTTAAAGCGAATATTATTTGGGAATTCATGGTTTCCTTTGATTTGGTATAGAAATAGAGCTATAGGTGATGCACACGTTCTGTTTCAGGATAGTGTTCACTTGTCACTATATAGTGTGAGCAGGTGGTTTAGATCAGGACATAATGACAGGTTTTAAACTTGTTAAAATCAGTGGTTTTCCTGAACCAGGACTTCATATTTTAAATAATCATCAAAATTACACTTTCCAGACAGCATGAGCTTCAAAATCTTCAACTGGAATCTCCAGATCAGCTACGTCTCTAGTGAAGGTAAAATACCATTTGGAAGAGGAGACAGCATGAAGGACAGGGAAATACTTTTCATGTTTGTCTTACAATAATGTAATAAAGAATAGAAATGGAAATAATGTTATTAGAAACTACCCAACACAAACAGGATTTAGAGAGATGAACAGGACCTTTGGTTGCTGCAGAAAGGAGTCCAAGGTGGGATGGAAGACCCATGCTGCCTCTCCCGTGGAGCAAAGCAAAGGCTGTGGTTTCTGCTGCATCTGTGTCGGTGGTGTTTGACTCTCAGATGGAAAATAAGAATTAAAAAAAATTCCATTCTTGTTTGTCCAAGCACAAATTAATAACTATAATTTTCTTTGTCTGCTGTGGCATTGGAGAAATGGAAATAGCTCACTTAGGTGCTGGCTATGAGGGCACTCTCCCTGCACTTTATCATTTCAAGCTGTCATTTGATATGCTGACCGCCAAATTAAACTCATAGAACTACTGTTATTTTGTGTTGTTGTCACAGGAACAATGTTAAAGCAGTTACCCAGTAAACACAGCTTTGATTAGGTGAAACAGAGCTGCCAAGAGTAGCTCATGAAGAATGTGGTAAAGAATGTGGACTAAAGTTAGAAGGTGAAGTTTTGGGTAGGCTAGATATGTAATTAGGGTCAATGCAGGGGTTGCTTTTGGTAAATTAGCAACATTTTTTTTTTTCCTACTCAATGCTACATATCTTTGAAAAGGCCACCCTGAAAAATGTAACAGTCTCAATCACACTTTGGAAGAGTTTCCATCAGACCTCCCTATGTCCATCTCCAAGTTCAGTGTGTCAGATCACATTGAGGTTTTCTGAACAGCAAATGGGGCTCGGGATGTCACTGAAACAAAACAAAACTGAGCTCTGGGGAAAATAGTGAATAAGTGAGTAGCTGCACTTTCTGGGAAAGCTTTTGTAAATTAAAAAAGAAGGAGAAACTAGTCAGCTAAAGGAATCTTATAGTGTGAGGAAATGAAATTTCTCTAAGCAGGTGTGTTTGTGGTGCTGGTTTGATGATCAAACAGAAATGCTTGCAGGCACTGCTTGTGTCTGATGTGTCCCCAGAGCAGGGGCACAGCACTGCCTGTGCTGATGGCTTTGCTAATCTGGCTGCAGAGCTAGACTCTGGCAAGCCTCGGTTTCACAGCTCTAGCTCTACTTGTGTACACACTTGGTTTGTGAGATAAGAGGTCCTGATGCAGCATTATCCACTGTCCATCTGCCTTCCTACTCCCACAGCTTTGCTGCAAAGTGGTGCTGTGACATTTACAGTGGAGGCGTGGCAAGAGGGAGCTACAACTGGCAAGGCAATGTAGTAATACCAATTTATCACCTCTTCCTTAGTTATGACTTCCTCAGTCCTACTTGTCAAACTTTCTATCCCCAAAGTAAATCACATTATTAGTTTATTTATTTTTTTTCCCTACAGTTATGCTACTATAACTCAATAAGTCTGTCAGTCTCTGCTTTATTTCCTATTTTCACTGTTAGACAAAAGTGGAATCCTGACTAGGAGGCCAAACATGATACAGTGAGAATAAGCATATAGTATTTTTTCCAATACTATATTGGAATTTCCAGTGTCTTTTCTTTAACTGGTCCAACATTATTTTTCACAAAATGTCAAGAGAATAATGTAACTATTCTATCATAACTAACTGAGATATTTTTTTCTCAGTGCATGTAACAGGAAACAGTATAAATTTCTATCTTCCTACTTTGTCTAATTACCTGTTATCTAAACTAGGTAACAGCTTAAAGGGTAAGCAATATAAATAATTATCTAGGACTTTAATGAATTTAATTTAATTTAAGTTGGATAGTTTATGATTTAACAGGACAGGATGCTAGGCCATCTTGTCAACACTGTGTTTTTGCCAAGAAAAGTTGGACCAGATGATCCTTAAAATCCCTTCCAGGCTGGTATTCTATGCTTGGAATATTGACCTTTGGTCTGAGTCATCACTTTCCCTGATAATTGTGAACTCTGTTGGCAGCAACCATAGGTACAGCCTTTGGTAGATGGCTAGCAGATCTAACAGACACAGAGGCTTTGAAGCTGGGATTAGAAATGTTAAAAACATCCCAAAAAACTCGTCATACACGGACGTGGAATGGAACAAAATATGTGTCTCTCAAGATTGGATCTCCATTTTGGAGCAAGCACAAACTGGGCTGATAGACATCGAGCGCTTTTCAGCTGTGTTTAATTTTCCTTCATCTGTTAACCAGGAAACAGGTATTATAATTATTGTTTCCTTTTATACAGAGGGATCAGAACTAGAGAGAAATTTATTTAAGGTCATTCAGGAAATCTACAGCAGAACAGAGGAGATCAGGAATTTCTGAATTCCAGACCAGGACGCTAACCATGGGACAGCTCATTTCCTCTCTGTAGGAGACTCTGCTGCCAAATTGCATTAGATGAGAACAAGTCCCTGTTTACATTTCTTTAAAACAAGCCTTCATTAGGACTGGATTCAATACATCACAAATACATTATCAAGATTGCCATAAAATGTTTATAAATCTCGAAATCCTAAGGATAGGATTGGCTCATGTAAATGAAAATGAGATCACAAGACTCAGGACAAAAGCAAGTATGTTTTCTGAGGAGAAGAGTAAGGTTATTTGCTGATGTAAGGCAAATGAATTGAAAAAACTTGGAGATGCTTTTCTGAATTGGGGGAAAAAACTTGTTTGTGTGATTGAATATGTCAGAATAACTTAAAAGCTCATTTATTATGAAACCAAATCTGCTTGTTTGAATACTGCGCCTCATCTAATCCCTCGAGGCTGTTTACATAAAAGCAAACAATCTGCTAATGTTAAAAATTTTACTCACTTCTCTCATTTCCCAGTTCTTTCTTAAGGAAAAAAAATGAAAAGAAAGAAAACCACTTTTGTGCAACATTCTTAAACTTACAGAGATTGCCCTTTTCCAAGACCCAAATGTTGCTGAGCTGCCATCATCTGCAAAAGATGTTGCTCAAGTAAGTAATGGAAAAAAACTCTGCTTTAAAGGCAAATAAAATGAAACTGTTTATGTTTAGTATTATGGATCCTTACTGGATTGTAGGTATTGTTTAACCCCTTGAATACACTGTAGTGATACTCTTAATTTTAACAGCAACAGTGCATTCCTCACCTTGGTTCCAGGACAAACAGCTCCTGGACATAAGTCAGGATGTTTTCAGTACTGTGACTGTATGGACACAATTTGTCTTTGATCTTCTTTTTATTATTTTTATTCCTAGGTTCTCATATACTTCAGTTACCATCAGATTAATTCCACAATAGTTTCTGGGTTTTTCCTCACATTTTGCTGAAGGTTTTGTAAGCTGCACTAAATTTAGGCCTACATCTTGCCAGCATTATTCCTTCCATGGCTCTGCTGCAGTGACAGCCATACAGGCTGCTCTGTGTTTTGCCTGTGAGTGAACAACCATTCATTTATCTGCCTGAGTGCAATCCTGCTGAAGTCAATGGGGGTGCTGTCTGATTTCCAGGAGTCTTTCAGCCTGTGACTCAAATAGGGTCAGAAAGTTCCCAGGGACAGCAGCTAAAGCCATGGCTGTGATTAAATCCGTCTGCAAATCTGGCATTGCTGGTAACTCAGCCAGCTCTGCCTATGGGATGAGACAGGTGAATGTGTCTTCTGGTGTCCAGTAGCAGCCACACCCACATGCCCAAACACAGGACTGTCCATGAATTGACTACAATGGAAGATAATAATCTTCATCTAGACAATTTATAAATTTTTTGTTCAGGTTTTTTTTTTTTTGGTGTTATTCAGCAGCCAAAATCTAGGCATAAAGAAACAGTTGAAAGAGTAATTTGCCTGGGCCCTTATTGCTATTTCATAATCATGAAAACATGTGTTTAAAAAATAAATGTCTGAATTCCTCTTGTTTCCCAAAAGAACATTAAATGCTTGTTTAATGTCTGTCAGGTAAATAGAGATATTAAACTTCTTTTAGATTTGCATACACTCCTTTCTATTCAACATTGGAACATAGGGAAAAGTGAAGCTGGAGTAAGGCTCCCATAAGAGCCTTCTTTATTGCCACCCATGTCCCCCCCTTCCCAAAATTCTGTAACCTTCCTGTTTTCTGTTACTCTTCAGTTAAACACCACGTTGCATCCCTGCTCTCCTATTAATGTGGCCACTTGTCCTTCACTCCTTCTTCTCTTTTGTTTGGAAATGATTTTTTTCTTTTCCAGACTCATCACTTCATATAATTTTTTAAAAAAAAATGTATTTGAACAGAAATCAGAGGGGAATAGCTTTATCCTAAAGCAGTTCTCACAAGTCCTTTGGGAAAGGCAGGATGATGTATTTGGCCAAGGAATATACTGTTTTGTCTTCTGGCAGGTGAACAGTGATTATTCTAGGCTGGCTCTTTTCCCTATTTCCTTATCAAGAGTTTTGCTACATGCACAATTTCTCTCTCCCAGCTCTTCAACAAAGCATAAGAATTCCTGACATGCATCATTTATCTCCAAGACTAATATCGGCTCCAATACCAGAATATTATTTCTCAATTTTACCCATCATCTTCTTTCATATCAATCTTGCCAATAATTTATGGTGCTGCTGCATCTGTCAAGATGAGTCTTCTGCTGTGTTTAAAGGTGATATTTCTAATAATGCTTGAAAATGGCATGCATTTTTTGTTGGAGAAAAATAAACCCCAAACCTATGTTCATACCTGTTCTTTAATCAGATTTTTCCCTATATTGTTGACAAGGTCAAAACAGGAGCTCATGGCAAAGATTAATTATCAACCAAGATGCTGATGTTATAATGCACAGTCTGTTTTCAGCTGTGGCAGGAAATCTCAGCTCGTACAAGAGCTCTGCTCTATGGAACCTGTAAAGCAACACTGGCCCCAGACAGGTTGGGCTGGAATCTGAAAACTGCAATTTTTGTTGGCTAACAAAATCTTCCTAGCAGTGACCTCCCCGTGCTCTTCAGCTCAGCGAGTTCCCGCACAATTTACTGCTATTTGACTTCCCAGAACTGGAAATAGGGATAATGGGGGGTACATATTGCAAACTCTGTTTTGGTATTTTGGATTTTTTTTTTTTTGGTATTGGATTTTTCTCCCTAGAATGGCATTGGCAAGTTAGTAGCTTCTTTTTCAAGTGTTCCAATGATTTCACTGCTTTATTGCTATCAACTGTGATGAAGGCCAGGTCCTTGGTTTACTTGACCCCTTTTGAAAATAGACTGTTTTCAGCTGTGGCAGGAAATCTCAGCTCATACAAGGGCTCTCCTCTACGGAACCTGTAAAGCAACACTGGCCCCAGCTTTTCTGGTAAGACTGCTTTGGAGATTTTATGTCTTCTGCTTGGTCCTGTGCTGCTGATGGAGAATTGGAGATTCTGCTCAGGTGTAGTAAAAGTGAGGTTGAGCTCATGCCTAATCTTTCAGAATTTTGTGCTGCACAGTTTTCAGGTAGATGGTGAATAGTCAGTTTGGAGTATTTCCTCCTCTAAGGACTACATCAATAAATTAGGAATCTATGAGTGATTGCCACAGAAACTCACAAGAAATCCACACCACAATACAGGCAGTCTGAAGATGATGCCTCAGCAGCTGTGTATTCTTTTGGGCTCTAAAGAACCTTCATGGGAAAAGAGGCTTCACTGAGGCTGTTATTAAGGATTTTATTCTCTCCTCCTTAAAATAAAAAAAATCTTGGTCAGAAATAATTTCACAGAAGACAAACTTCTCATCAGCTCTTAGCGGAATTAAGTACCACTTATGGAGACAGAGGAGTTAATGGAAGAATGAGCTACATTGTAAGAAAGGCTGCTGTAGCTCTTACATGTACCATTTCTTGATCATCCAAGAAATGATGTAGATTTCATTAGAAGGAAAAACATTTTCAGGTTTGGATAGGCAAATAATAAGAGACACGCTTATTTTAAAGTAATAATTGAGTTAAGATTCAGCCAGCTATTCTAGAGCTAGCTGTGACACTGATTACTTCAGTAGGCAGGTGATGATCAGAACCATTTAATATCCATTGGAATAAATACTGAGGTAGAATCAGGAATGCTTTCATGCCTCAGCATTGATTGTTACTGGTATCAAGGGGGAGAAATTTTAAAGAAAAAAATCAGGTAAAGATGTGTGTCTATTACTGAACTCTAACAAAGAAATAGTCAAGTAAATGAATTTGTTAAATAAGAAGAACAGTATTTATTCTGAGGCTGTCTCAATGACTATGTCTGAAGTGATCACAAGGAGGCAATCTGGACATTTAAACAAAATAAAAATGGCTGAGTCAGATCATCCATGGGAACTGTTTGCTCTTTTATTCGTCTGTGGCCGAGGCAAAGCAGTGGATGTAACATTTTTCCCTGCAGAAAAGACAAAACCAGACAAGTGTCTGATCCAGACGACCTGCAGCTCCTTTGGCAGAAGGTTCAGAAGCAGGTGGTGAGCACGGTTTGCATTTATTGATGAAGGGTCCTGATCCTGTTTTCATGTGTCATGGTAAAGTGTTGGAGACAGCAAGACCTCAGCCTGCCGAGCTGTGAGCCCTCGTGGGGGTTAATTCTGTGGCCAATGCAGAGCACCAGGGACAATGCACTCTGTGACATTTAATCAAAATTCCAGGGGAAAGGATGAGCAGACTACAGCTGCTCAAACCTGTTGGAATTACTCTTTTCCAAATGCAATCAGGCTCTCTGCTGAGTCTGATTCAGAATATCCTCAATGTGATTCAAGTGTTTAGGGCCCTTGCATTCTAAGGATAAGGTTTTGTGTGAAGTACAAGAAAACAAGGAGCATGAAATAGAAATGTCAGCTGTAACAGTGTCTGGTTGTAGAAAAATTGATGCTGTGTTAGAATTTTAATTCCTTCCTGAGTGAATTACTCAGTCAAATTCAGGCCCACTGGAAAAAAGAAGGCAGGAATTAAATTTCTGATGCAGATATGCTCCTTTCAAAATCATACACATGAGAAAAAAATGTAGAAGCATGAATTTGAGCTTTAATTAACTATATTTCAGCATAATTACAAATGTGAGCAGATTCAGGTATAATATTTCACAAAGAAATGCCCCTTAAAGTTTACTAAAGCAGGTAATATATTTCCAACCTCTATTTTTAGATCAGTTTTCTGAACAGGGGAGGGGTTTTGGTGTATTGCTTGGTTTAAGTGATTTTTGGTGTTCATTTTTGTTTGTTTGTTTGGTTGGGTTTTTTTTTTTTTTTTTGATTTTCAAGCC
>JAYDZK010000006.1:12218329-12230739 GCA_034509185.1 Euphonia xanthogaster
ACCTCTGTTTTGGGATCAGTTTTTTTTTTTTTTTTTTTTTTTTTTTTTTTTTTTTTTTTTATGTTCAAGCCTGAATTCTCCTACAAAACAAAACTCAAATTGTTTTTCAGTATTACAGTTTTCCCCAGATTTGGTAACTTTTCTTTCTGCTGTGTCTAACTGGTCACCAGGTGAACTTGAGCACAGTCCTAAGTGGTCAAAAGTGCTTTAATATCCAGAGGGAGGGATCTAGAGGCAGTTCTGGTTTATAGCTGGATGTAACCTAGCTGATCTATATGCTGAGTCTGCACAGAGCCCTGCAGCGCTGCAGGCACTCAAATCAAGCAGCAAGCTGTAGCTCCCACACTTGTATCACTCCTGATTTTCTATTCCTGCACTCTCCTGCCCTTTTGCTAAGAATTCTTATGCTGCAAAGCAGGCAAAAGGATTTTCTTGTTTTCTGATCCTAGAAGATTTCATTTAAGAAAATACTTTCATTAATAAATGAGAGTCAGAAATGGTGTTGGAAATGGTGGTATTGAATGAGCACCATTGGAATGGGTGAGGGAAACCTACCCAGTGCTGGGAGAGGGATCTCAGCCCCGGGAAGGGGAAACTGAACTGCACAGCTGGAACATTTTCCTTGGGAAAACCCTGCTCCTAAATCTAGTCAAAAATTATATACTTCAATCCTGTAGTTTATCAAGTTACTAGTATATAGCCACCTCATTGTGATGATGTATGAAAGCATGAAAAATGTAACAAAATACTCTGCTACAGAATTGTAGCATTAGCTTGGAATAGGATTTTTCTAGAGAATCGCTGATTAAGTTCTTGAACCCTGTAGAGAAATATGTCAAGCAAGTTTTTTTCCTTTCAACAATAGAGTGAAATAGAGATTCTACATGCCCATAATTTCTCATTTAAATGAATATGACCCACAAGCTTTAATATTTTTATTGCTGATTCACTGCCTAAATTATCTGCTGTTAGAAAGTCGTTGTTGATGTCCTGTGTTGTTAAACCAAATTATTTCTGTAGGCCTGCATCCACACCTGAAATTCAGCAGCGTGGCTGACTTTGCTAGTATTTCAATGAAGCAAGTTTTGATCACAGCTTCTCCCTTTTGCCTTCTGCACCAGCAAGGCTCTTGGGTACATCTTGTCCCCAGAAACATTCTAGGGAAATGTAACATGATTTTCCTCTGTTTCAGTGAGGGCTTAATTGTGCAATGGTAAATAACTTAATTGGTCATTTAGCAAATGGTGATGCTGCTGCACGGTTATATTCTGTGCTCCAATCTGTAACTCATTTTCCCTCTGACTCAGAAAACCACTAATTCTAAGGAAAATAGTTCTTTAACAGAATTTAGCATTTTTAATAGATTTTTTTTTTTCTATTAGCATGTCCGAAACTGCAGTGGTTAACCTGAAAACCTGACTCAGCTGTGTGACAGTGTGGCAGTTTGTGACAAGAGGGCTGTGCCATGCACAGCAGAAAATTGTCACCACGTGGTCCCAGCACAAATTCTGTGTGCAATTAGGAGTTCTCTTTATAGAGAGTGCAGACTAATTTGCTGTTTGCTCAAGATGATGAGGCAGTAGCAGGACCATTTGTTTGGATCATTATGTTTTGGGTCATTGCAGAATTTTTGAAAAGAAGATTTTCCCACAACCTATTATTATTAGAGTGTTTGTTTATTTGATTTATTTTTTTTAAATGTTGGCTCATTTAAGAAAACTTTTCTGTCTTCATGGATTCAGCTACAATTTATCTGCTCAAAAAAAACCACAAACCAACCATACATTTTATGAAGGTGTTAACAACTCATGGATATTGATCCATTCCATTCACATGTGACTCTGAATATAGCTGAACTGCTACACAACTAATTAGGGCTTCAGCAACTTACCTCTGGGTTTTATTCTGTTGTCAATATGCCTCAGCAAAAGCAAGGACAGAGAACTTAAGCAAAACATTAAATATTACTTGCTGTAAACAGCTGACAAAAAGATCACACCGAATTTCATCAAAGAGGAGGTTCTGGCAAACAAAGGACACTGTGCTCAGTGATCTTACAAACCTCTGAGTCACTTTGGCCTATTCTTTTTTAATACTGTACATTGCTTACGATATCTGCTCCTCTTCTTGTGACTTTTTTCTTGGATATTTGAATCTTTCCACATTCAAATAGTGAAAACTTTTTTTTCAAAGCAAAACATGGAAACATGATTTGAAAGCAGCAACTTTTCCTTGCCTTTGGTCACTGATGGTGTCATAAAAGAGTCAGTGGGTTCATGCAGCCACAAGTTTTCTATTTTTATTTATTTCATTCAAGTATGAATTTTAAAAATTCAAGTAGGTATTCAAAATTCAATTCAATTCATTTAAAATTCAAGTAGGAATTTTAAAAATAATTGTTACTCATTAATCTGTATGAAGTATGATGTTTTCATGGGATGTTCAGTCCCAGATTAACTCAAGACTTAAGAGTTCAGTAAAATTAAAACCCCATGATTTTATCCATTGTGATCAATCAATCAACACTTCTGAAAAATAGAACTGCCAAGGAAATATATTTCACATTAATATACTCAATGAACAGCAAATAGCCAATTTTAAATTGATAAGCTCTTAAAAAAATAGAAGTTCTGTAATCAATCTAAAAGTGTAATATTGTTATGGGTGATTTTATATTCCTAATTTAAGATGTAACTGTTATTATTTAAGAAGTAGATTTAAAAAAACTGATAGTGTTTGTTTTCAGAAAGTGGGAAACATTAGGTAAAAATATTTTCTCTTTTCAAGCATTGAAATTTATTTTCTTGTCTTTCATAGATTGCTACTGTCTTCCCAAAAACTCCAGTGGCCTGTGTTACCACTATGAATCACAACATCTTTCTGTAAATGTTACCTTTCCATTCTCACATGAAAAACAAATCTACTCATGCAAACCTTGTCTGCCATGATTCACTATCTCTTTTTTTTTTCCCCTGGCCTTTAAGATGAAAATAATCATAAATAATGCAAAAAAAAGCAAAATGAAAAAAACCCCAACCAAACACTGAAACACCTCTTCCAATGTAAAAAATAATTAATTAAATAAACTGAAAAAACAATGAAATGAAATTTGTGTGTTTGAACTGGGCTGTCAGGTTTGGCCCTCATGTTCAGGGTTGCATCAGCACCAGAACGCGTCACAGCCGCCCTACTCTCATTTTACTACATTCTTCTGATATTTTCTATTGCTCAATCTAGTCCAGTTAGCACTAGTTTTGTCTCCTTGGGCTTCACTCCTAACATTTTCTATCTTATTTTGGTATTTATGCTCATGCAGACTATAATTTGATCTCCCACTTAATTTCTGCTTAGCCAGGTCTGATTCATTTACAGCATTCCCTCAAAATTCACATTTTTCAGTCCAACCCCTTAATTCTTACCCTTATTTAATCCTTTCCAAACTCTTGCTCATCTGTGGTAGCAAGGTGGAGCTATCTAAATTTTTTTAGACGTGAGGAAACAGCACCATATTTTCCTAAATAACTCCTTATCAGCTTTTATCAGAGATAATGGAAGATCTCTAGAAGTCCTCAGAAGGGAGCGAATAATTAGCTGTGAAAACTAAGAAAAGACTGATCTTCTTTAAAATAAATCAAACTCTGGGAACTATTCAAAATGAAACATGGAGGTTCACTGTCAGTTTTTACTCCTTGGGTACAGCTCATGTGCACCAGGACCCACAGCAGTGAGGGCTGAATGTTTACCCTTCATCCTATGGGCTGAGTAACTCAGAAGAAAACAACTCTGATCTCATACTGGCAAATGAAAGTCAAAAAGGAAAGTAAAATCAAAGCTATTACTCAGGATGGGAGGAAATGTCCTCTTATAAAGGTCTTGATAGTTGATTACTTAGGCAAATTTCGGCAGAAATGGGACTTGTCCCGCGGTCTTACAGACTCAGCCATTTAGGATGCATTTGGGTTACTTTTCTAACCCAAATCAGCCTGCTCAAGGGCTGCCTTGTTTCCACTGCAGTGCTACACAGTGGTAGTGCTATGGATTAATTTTGTACTGGTTTTCGTTTTACTTCTGGAAGGAAAATGTTTTTTACTGTTTTACATGTACCAAGTAAACAGCCCTGCCTAGCCCAGTTTCCTGAGCTAGAAAGCAGAAGTCTGATGCATAACTTCTTGGTTTACTATTAACTAGCTGTGACCCCAGGCAAGCAGAATGTTAAAATGCTATTAATTGTTTTGCTACTAATTGGAGATTTTAAAATAATAAGTCCTTCTCATGTTTTTGCAACCTGTAGTGCTACTCAAGGACTCACAAGCTGCTGAAGAAGGCCCAGTTACTAATTTAAAAGTCAGACTCACTCCTTCTGTGCTTGCTCTCACCTATATCTATGTACAAATATGTGTTGCTGCCCGCTAAGAACCTTTAAGGCATTTTTTGTTCTGAGTCCACAAAGCCAAAGTTTCTCATCAAGCACCTGTACCTGGAGAGTGTGGTGGCAAACCTGGGGCTCACAGATGTTCAGTCTCTGCCCCTGGACCTTCAGAGGCACATGGGCCCTACTGATTACTAAATCCTTGCATCTGAAATTTGCTCGGTCAGTCCTGTTCTGCAGAGGTTCCTTACTGAACCTGAACACTTCCTTTGACCTAGAAATTCAGCCCTCTGCCCTTCAGGAAACAAAGCCAAAGAAAATCAGTGTTGACATGTACTGCATGTGAATTCCCCTTTGCTCTCAGGCTTTGACACTCTGGTTCCTCTCCAAGCACCTTCTTGCTCTTCTCTCCAGTGAAACTCCACTAATGCAATTACTGAAAATATCATTATCTTTCATTAGCTCTCTGCTTATCAAATCCTACTGTTTATCAAGAGTAACTGGCTTACTGAGATTTCACAGGTAATTTTTCTGCTAGACTTAAGCCTCTATCTCTACAGATTGTATTAATTTAGTAAGAGCTGAATGGTTACATGGCTGCCTATCACAATAATATATTCTAATTAAGGATATAAACTTGTTTACCAGCTTTCTTTAGCACAGATATTACTTGTGGTAAGCCAACACTGTGAGAATTACTTATAAAAAATTAGATCATTCTTAATTAAATCTTTCCACAGAGATACCTCTCCACATCATAAATGAGAGCTCTTCCTTTTCATTAATGTGAATTTATTTCTTCACCAAAAAATTATCTCCTGCCAGGAAATTTGAGCACTTTCACTTAGTTGAAAGCCTTGAGGCTGAATTCCTGCTTCTGGCTGTGGTTTGTTGTTGAGTCTAAAGCTCCTACAATGCTTTAAGATAAGTATGATTCTAGGGCAAAAATAATGTTGTGAAAACATGAAGCTTTTTCTAAAATTAGATTTGCTTGCCTAAGCTGTTGTCTTACTCTAATTTCATTTAGTTTACTTTGGTATATCATAAACCTTTATTTCTCCTCACTTTTAGATGATAAGCCATTCAGATAACTTCTTATTATTTATCTGGAGCAATCATGTAATTTTGTATATGTATCAACCTCTAGCTGTGGTGGCATGGCTCAGGGAGAGAACTGTTTATTTCAAATGTAATCATTGGCTGTTCTGGGGCTGCTTTTTCTGCTAACCAGATGGCATTTGCTTTGTTCGTAGCCCAAAACCTCATGGTGTTACTTAAGATCTTCCTACTGCTTTTTAATGGACTTTAGATTTGTATTTTATGATACTCTTAAAGAATAACAATGAAGTAATTTTACTTTGAAACATAAAAACTGATAAGAGGAGAATCAGAGGAGAAAAACCATCAGAAAATCAAATGAACTTTCCTACTTAGCAGGATATATCAGAACAGGATAGAACAGATTATTTCAGCAGAATAGAACAGAAAGGAACAGAAGCTGGAAAGGGCTTAAAGTGATCATCTAGTCCAACTGCCTGACCACTTCAGGACTGACCAAGTTCAAGCATCTTTTTAAGGATGTTCCCACACAATTTAGTTATTGACACGTTTGGGGTATCAAGCATCGCTTGAGGAATAAATAAATAAATAAAATAGGTTAGGATAATTTGAAGGAAATTGTTTCTTTATTTAATTTGACTTGAGCAAACTGATCAAAAAGAATACTTGATGAAAGACTTCTTCTGGCTTGTTCTTCCATGGTCTCCATCCTGGAGAATGGAAGAAGAGAAAAGGAGCTACTATGAAGTTAAAAGGAGTAAATTTAGTATAATTTGTAGGATGCTTGTTCTTATGTCTCCAAATACTAAAGAGGAAAGTAATAAAAGAGAGCATTCTGTCCCATATATTTAAAATAAGAGAAAATTACATTGTTATTTTTATGTGTAGAACTGTACTTCCACTCCTGATTAAGCCCACTTACTAAAAATTACTCCAGCCTTAACAGGCAAGATTCAGACAGTAATGGCAACACGTGGCCTTTTAAAAATTTGGGTCTATGGTAGTACAAAAAATGGATACTTTACATAATCATAAAGGATGCAGCCCTTAGTTTTGAAACATCAAATGTAACTTTAAAATATATGTTTAAAAATGTTTAATCTGCTACTCATTAGTCAGATAAATGGGTACTGAGCTGCTATGTGAAGCTTCCTATAAATTCTTGAAGGGAATGCCTTCAAATTCATAGGTTTATGGGAAGAACATGCTCAGTGATACACCTGCTCTATAATCACACTGCTATTATTCTGTTCATCTTCCCTCACTCCTAAGGGCTGTACTTGTACAAAGTAACACATAAAACTGTACATAAAAAAGAATCAACCCACACTCTGAATGATCCTAATCATCTCCCATGTATGCCTTGTAGTGTCATACCAAAAAAAAAAGGGTTCAAGAAAGTACAGATACATGGTTTGCAAATGAGAAAAGGGAATTACTGCCCTGCAGTTCTTTCTGATACAGCCAAATTAGTCACTATTTGTAGCAATCAGATAATTTTAGAGCAACAGTATGTGATTAAGATGAAAGTGTATCTCTAAGCAGGAATAAAAGCAAATCAATAAACTGATGTAATGAAGGGTTTCAGTAGCCACTTCTAATATTTAGCATTGGTTGTCATGATCCATTAGGGAATCATTTGACCAATATGAGGCATCTTAATTTTTGTGCTTATGTAAATATTGCTGAGAACAAATGTGAATAAGACAGTATAGAATCAATGTTTTGGTGGTTGTTGTATTGAATATCCTGGCAGATTGCAAATGTTCTGAGTTAGACTGGAAACTTCTGGGTTTAGTAATTTTTTTCCATTTGGAAGTTTTGTCTGTCTGGATGATGGATACTTGAGCTCTCTCCTCCTCTGCTAACACAGTTTTGGCAATGATGACTTAGTCAAATGCAGTTGTTTCAGCAGTTTAGCACCTTAGTTTTGGGTTTGCTTATCAAGGAATTGCTTTGCAAGTCTGTTGGTATCTCAGAAACAATCTGCTTGGTATCAATAGTACTGTCAGCCATTTGATGATCAGTTCCTTGGTTAAAGGATTGCCTCTCAATGGTCTTCTTGGACTCTTCTTGAGAGATCACATTAAAACAGACTATCTGTCTTTGCTCTTCCTAGTGAAAAGAACTACAATGCAAATATGTATGTCACAAATTATAGCAAACCTCTGTGTCCCCTCTCCCACCTCCAAACCTCACCAGGGAAATTGAGAATATTTCCTCTTTGTTCTGTCTACAGCAACTCTTACCTCATTTGCCAGGAGCTGTGTCTCATTATCAAGAAGCAAAGCATTTAACTTCCTTGCTGATCGGGATGTTTAGAAAATAAAACACCATTATTCACAGCTGTACTTCCAGTAAGAGCAAACAGTCCTTGTTCAGATATCAGCAGGTGGAAATCTCAGTAGAAAGATGCATGTTTGCTGTTATGATTCCTGATGACCTTTCTTGGTTTTATTTTGCTCTGATAGTGAATGCTTACTGGCATGTTGGTGGTTTTAACCTCCTGAACTGATCTGGGGCTTGTTGCAAAATACCATTAATTTATATTTAACTACCTAGGAATTTCTTCCTTTAGCTGCCTTGGCTGTGTCCCAATTCAGGCAGTACTTAAGCCACAATTTGTGACTGTTTTACTGCTTCACGGTGAACTATGAAGGTCAGAGTGGTGGTTATCAGAATGACAAAGCCATGGGTGAGTTGTCAGCTGCATTCTGCTGAACCACGCTTCTTTTAACTTGGTGAATTGCCTGAACATATTTTAAAATGCTTACTTTGAATATGACAGGATACAGCAAGTATTTTATCCACCCTCCTCAAGAATCAAGCAAACCCAGGATCCCAAGACATGTCTTTAAGGAGACATATTCTGACCTCCATTTCTTGCTTCAGATACCTACATGGTCTAATTGCACACCAGTGTGACTGTACGTGTGTTCTTACAAAATCTATTTCCAAGCTGGGGCAGAAACTTACTGTTTTGTCTTAACACTATCAAGCCAGGAGCTTGAGGATACACTACAGTCACATAAGACTTTTAAGGAAGCCTTATTTACTAAATTTATATGAGACTTTAAAAGCCTAAGAATTTGTCACATCCTTTATTGTGCACTTACTGCCATTTTACTGTGTACATGATCACCTTCCACATTACTGACCTAATTTTCTGATTGCATTTTCTTGACAGGTGGCGTAATTAATTTCTTAAGCAAAATTAGCCCTTATCAGTCTTAACTGCTTAATGAAATGAGATTGCAAATTGTCCTTCACTACTATATGATTTAAAGCCAGTTGCTTTGAAAATCTGCTGTAAAATCAGGTTAACAACCCTAAAAAAGACATGGAAATAATTCCTAATTTCATAATGAGAATATTAAGAAACACCACTAAAAATCCAAGAACTAGTAATGCTGGTGTTTTTAACAAGTGACTCAGATTTTCCAAGACTATAATCTTTTATCTCCATGTTTCTGCTGTCTGACTATAGCTAACTTCAGAACAGAGCAAGCCTCTGCCCAACCTCTCAGCATTGCTAATTAACCTTTCGAAACTCAGCATTTGCATTAATGTAATTTTTTTTTCCCTCAGCCATATAATACTTAGAATGGTATGTATGCATTAAAATATGTGCAATCGTTCTGATGTAAATCCCACTTAGTCTAAATCTCCTTTGGTACCTTCATCTGGATATCAGCTTTTTTTCATTTGAATGCCTCATTGATCACGTTCAGTTGGACCTTTGATAGAAGCTGTTCTTTGGGGCAGGGCACTAATTCCAGAGGAGAAGGAAGTCCTGAAGGATTGCTGGTTTTGGGGAAATGGAAGGCAATAACACTAACCCTCTATGGGGATGGGTACTCTAGGACTCATTGCCAGTGTCTGTGGCCTCAGAAGTCTTTTTTGTCTCAAACAATTATGGGCTGAACAAGGTGGCATTTAACTGAAGGATTCTCACTGACAGCTTTATTTGACTGAGGTGCCCCGAATCTGATCCTATATTCACAGTTTCCCTCTATAGTTATTTTGATTTACTACTTTTGTCTGTGAAATTTAAAAGCTTTTATATCACTGCTATTTCACTAAATGGAAAGATGACACTGTTGTTATGCAAAAAAGGAAAAGGTTTCCAATGTTTTGCAGCAAGAACTGTCAATATAATAAAAGTATATGGTAACTATCATTGAAGGCTGCACAAGAAATTTATGAGTTGATGAAAAAGGAGGAAGAGATATTGTTTTTATTTGCATTCTACCAACTTTGTTGTTGCTACTGAAATGCCTACCTGTTCATTTACAGCAAGGGTCTTTGAAGCTGGTATTCAGTGAAAAATTAATGCAACACTTGAGTAGATTCCTGGATTTGTAGCAGGAGACTTTGAGGAACTGATTACTGTACACTTAGTTTGCAAACCAGCAACATCCAGAAGTTCTCCATCCAGAAGTTTTTTGTCACATTCTTTTTCCACTCTTTGGTAACTAGTGGGTGAACTCCAATTGTCACAGAACAAGAGATGTCCTTTTATCTCTGTATCTTTCTCTCTATATGTTAAACTATTCCTCTTGATTTAAACTCATTGAATGTGAGCAGGGAAATCTGGTTCCTTCATTCAAGTTGAAACTTGTGGCAAAAAGAGTATTTACCTTTCTGATTCTTGGAGTACCCAGGAGTCAAGGGTTTTGGAACAAACACAAGCAGCCCAACACATTATGAAGTGCTGAAGTTGATGAGCTAAGCCAAGGCACCACCTCAGTCCTGCAGTCTTTGAATAGGCAGAATGAGAAAGGGTCAGGAAACATTCCACTGTGGCTCCTGCATCTACAGCTTTTGTTCTCAGACACAAAAAGGAGTTTAATCAAACCCAGTTCCGTAATGGTTGACTGTCAAATGGTTGAGAGGAAGAGCCACTGCCCTGCTGAAAATGACATTAATCCTTCCTCTCCTTTCCCACAGCTTTTGCCCAAGTTTTGGCCTGTGAAAAGACTGCTGCCCCCTAAGAAAGCAGTGGCTGCCCATTCACAACCCACAGCAGAGGCTGTGATGGGACAATTTTGCTCACTCCTGTTTTCATTAGTAATAGGAGATGAAAGGAGCTGACCATGGGTCAGTATGAAAAACTTAGTTCTGCTGGTGTCACTGCCAGTTTTCACCCCTCCAACACCTTCTGAAACCTCCACCCTACTTAGCCATAATCCTACAAACCCATCACATTCCAGAGAAGTTGTTATTTAAGTTATTCCTGTATCAGGAGCACACAAATGTGTAAAGGGCTGAGCACCAGACATATCTGTCCTGCTTGTGCCAATGCTTAACAAGCTGCTGGCTCACAGCACAAAACTGGGATGCAGCACTTGGTGCTCTTACAGCTGCACAGATGTAGGCACTTTCAATGCCTCTTGTCTGAAAAGTGAGAGGGAAGCTTATATTTACTTTCCTAAACAGTATTTCTTGCCTTTTTTCTCCATTTCTGCAGCAACTGAAATGCTCCCTCTCCTTTTGGCAGGCTACTGCTTTACTCAGGGTGCACTCTACGAGTTTGCCTTTCCCTTACTACATTTTTACAAGCAGACTGAAACAGCTGTCTTGAGGTTTTTCTGTTCTTCCCTTTGTCTTCATCTACCTGATAATGCTGTTTCAGCTTCTACCACCCAGGCTGCATCTTGAAGTATCAACTTCATTGCTTCTTTTCAAGCAAAATTGGCCCCCCATTCCAGGATCCTTGGGTGAAGAAATCTGGCTAGGGAAGAAAGGCATGGAGCAAGCTGTTTGTAGTTTGAGATCTTCATCTCCATTTATTCCTGGGCAGGGGAACATAAAATAAACTCTCCTTCTCTGATCTTTAATAGGTAATAATGTATTTTGAGATATTTTTATGTTTTACTGTTGTCTTAAAAAAGAACTTATGGGAATTTATAGGTTCCAATCAGACCAAACTGAGCATTTTTGCTCATTGTATGATAAAATGCCAAAATCTGACAACCATTTTGAAGAAGAAGGTCATCATGTGGTGCTCTTAACTGTTTATGCAAGTGACTTTAAATACTGTTTGAATAGATTTAGATAGCGTGTATTTCCTCACTGGTGGATTACAGAAAGGCAACTTGTACCTGTACTATTCAAGATATGAAGGTAAGCAAAAACTAGTATATTTGAGAATTTTAATTTTTAAGTAATGGTGTTTCAGGAACAGTACCACTCAAGACTCTGTGTCAATGAAAACAAATTTAAGCTTTTCATCCTTGTAGCCCATGATAAATTCTGTAGTATTTTAGAGTTTTGTTTCATATTTTGACATTGATTTTATATTTCGGCTTCTTCCTATAGTAAGAGTTCTTAACAAAAGTTCCCATTCAGGCCTGTTCAGTAGTACTGGACATTGATGGAAGAAAGAATTTTCAAGTCATCTATAACTTTAAGTTGTAACAGCTTGAGTGCATGATGGGAAACAACCTTTGAATTTCCAGCCTTATGGGTCGTATCATTAATGCCTCATCTGGATGTGTTCTCATGGTATTTCTCCAGCAGAGGAATGGTCCAAGGAGCACTGTTAGCTCTACTTGACCCGGGAGATCGAGGGGCCGCGTGTCTAGGGATGTGCCCAGCCGCATCCCTGACAGTGTTGCTGGGGCTACTCCTTCCCGAGCTCCCAGCGTGCTGCTGAAGCGCGTAGTTGGGAAGAAGCGTGTGGAAAGTGAAGAAGAGGTGAAGCGGTGCCTGAGGACAGAAATTGCCCCATGAGTTGCTCCTGTCGTGGCTGCAGCCTGGCGCGCAGGAGCTCGCCCTGCCTGGCCGGGGTGGCCCTGTCGCCCGTCGCTGTGATGTGACACGGCAGCCTGGCTCTCCTTGCCGGAGACACCGCTGCAGGGACAGCGCGGGCTGCGCCTCCCGGGACGGCGGAGCGAGGTGCGTGTGCCGCGCCCCGGGGCATGGGAACCGCGGCCCCGGGACGGACGGGAGCCGGAGCCGGAGCGCGTCCCGGGGGCGG
>JAYDZK010000006.1:12236832-12259906 GCA_034509185.1 Euphonia xanthogaster
AAATAGCTGGTCAGGAGCATTTTGTGACAAGCACCTCTGATGAAATACACTGTTATATAAAGCTGGTTTTTGGCTGTCACTTGACATCTGGCGTGTCATGAAACAGCTTGGTTTGGAGCCGTGCTTGTATGAGCAAATTCTGACATCCCTGTGTCGTATTCTGTAGGGCTCAAGGGATAAACATGTTATAAAATTTGTTTTTTTGGAGTAGCAAAGAGAACTGTCTGTAACTATGGACAGGAGAGATTTATTTCAGAGTGAATTTATTTACAGGAACAAATTATGATACAAAGAAATTTGTAATCTTTTTCATGTGTGAAACACAGCCTGAGAAAATACTTTTACATTCAAGTTATTCTTGTTAAGATCTTTTTCCATGCAGTTAACTGATTAATTTTATTCCAGTTTTACCTCCCCTCTACTGCTGGAAATAGCCATTCCTGTTTTTATTGGAAAGAACTCTGTTTATTTCATATGAATAAATCAACTGTTATTCAGTTGCTTTTTTTACTGCTTAGATTAATTTTTTTCAGCCCCTTCCCATGTAATGTCTTCTCTTTCCAATTTGTTATGCTACTTGTCTCCTTGAACTCGCTCTGACTTTTTCTTGTCCTCAGACTGTCTCATGCAGTGGGGCTTGATGACTGCTTCTCGTGCACCTAGGGCTGTGTTCAGCTTGTGATTTACTGAATCACTTCAACTCAGAGGCTGCAGGTGCTGGTCTCAGTGGTCCTGTCTGACAGTGTGCTCTGGAGCTGCTGAGAAGCTGATCTACCAGCAGGGAGGCTTTCACTGGAATGCCCTTACCCCATCCCAGCCTGGCTGCTCCACCAGCTGTTCTGGGTGCAGAGCCAGGCTCAGGGCTGGAATCTACTGAAGGAGGTCAGTTTGTTGCAGGTTTTACACTAAGGAACTTCTGGGCCATGTCCTTGTGTCCAGTATAAGGTAGTTGGATGTACAAGGCAATCCTCTACATCTTGAGTGTTTTTGCATGTGTAGCCTTGTATACACTTTGTCAGGTGTTCATACCTGTGTTACTCTTGAAGTCTCTCCCTCCATTCTTGTTTTCTGTCTTCTTTATTAAGGTGGCAGTTTAATTTCTGTTGCACTGCCTTATATGTGCAATGGGCATCATATATATGAGCTTGTTGCTTTATTAATGCTGTTTAAATGCCTTCATTGCTGGTTGCATTGTCCCTACAGCTTGAGTTACTAAAAATTTATCCCTTGTGCTCTTGCAACTGGTGATTTCTCAGAATCAGAAAGTGCAGCTGAGGAGAAGCAGGGAGATGTTCCGAGGTGCAGGTCCTTGTGAGGACTCAGTTCTCATGTGGGGCTCTGCAGAAGTGTGTTATTACCTTACTATTTATTAGTCAAAGCTGCAGCCACTGTGAGCTTGTTGTGCCTGCACAGGCACTCTCAACAGGGAGAGTGATCTTTTGAAAAAGAATAAATTGGGCTCTCAATTTCCACAGGTGTGTTTCTGAAGAGTGAAGAAGGAGATACACTTCAATATGTTCAGCTAACCTTACAGCTTTCAATGCTGTTTCAAGGCTTTCAGAGGGGAAAACAGCACTTACCTGTCCTTTTCAGGGCTCAGATTTTAAAGAAGATAATCAGTGACAATTACTATGCTTGTGCTGGCTTTTGTCATTGAGTTCTTGCTAGAAGGTTTGTCTGCTGACACCGCACAAGCACAGGATGCCTTGTCAGCAGAAGAGGTTTATGTGGGATGTGGGAACACCTCTCACCTGCCGGGGGTAGGGCAGGTCTCCCGTGGGAGAGAGAGCTCTGGGGCACTGTCAGTCCATCTCTGAGGCTGGGTGCAAGCCTGCGTTAGGAGCCCTCTGCTGTCACAATGGTTTTAATAAATGAACCACTGTCATGGGGAGGGGAAAAAAACCCTTTTTGCCAGCAGCAGGCCCGCTGGATACACCTCTTTAGCTCTAGCCCGCATCACCGGTACAGGGATAGCTGTTGTTGACTGTAGGTAGTTATTGCTCTGTCAGAGGAGATCAGGAGTGTCAGTTTGAGTCAATAAAATGCTCCCTAAGTTCCACCAAAAAAGAATTCTCGAGTTTGGTCATCTTTTTGAGCCAAATTAGAGAAAGGGCTCCCACTTCCCTCATGGTCCTTTGATTGCTTGCTGAGTCTCTCAATAGATCCATTAACTCTGTGCAAATTCAATTACTGTTCTTGCTTGAGTTTCTCCTAGTGCCTGATAACTCAAGGTTAAATTGCTGAAAGATTATTGTCTTGCTAATATTATGGCCCAAATGGTACTTTGAAATGCATAACTCATTTTACAGGTTAAGAGGAAAGAGAACACTCATTTTGATTGAAGTTTTTGTTAGTCTCAAGACAAAAGTTTCTTTCCAGCTTAGTTTCCCATGGAATAAGGTTTATTCAGCAGCTCAGACAATTTGAATGTGCTGTTTTTGTCCCCAAGAAAATACTCCTGGAAAGAATTTGCATGTGTTGGCAGAGAGAGTAACAAAGTTTAATGCAATGCGTTTAAAAGTCCAATCCACCTGTTCAGATGTGTTTCTATGAAACCTTTGGATAAGATGTTCTTAGTATTGGTTGTAGAGAAGAACTCTCTTTAATTTTGTATTCTTAGGTGGCACAGCTGCCTAATTCTACCAGGTTACATGAGAACTGGAGTGACATTAATTTTAGACTATACCTACCTAAAATGATACTGAATTTTAAAAGTACTATTTTGGTGTTCAGAATTGGTCTCTTCCTCTTGTCACTATTGTTATCTTTTTACAGTACATAGAGATCTTACAGGCCTTCTCCTTTCTGAGAAACATGAATCATTTTAACAAAACTGTTTATAAGCATGGGCCAGGGTGTAGTTGATCATAGAGTGCTTAGAAAGTCTATAGTAATTGTGGCACATTTGTAATTCAAGGGTTTACCTCCCCCTCACAGAAGTCAGGGAGCTGAGATAGTCTCAACAGGAAAGTGTGGAGAAGAAATGGCAGTAATGGTAGGACCCAGGGAAGGAAGGAGGGCTGAGATTGACATATTGCCCTGTACCAGAGGCTTCTGGGGAGGCATAAATAGAGGTTTTGTTATCTGTGTTTACTTGTGCTGTTTGGAAAAATTTGCGCAAAGGCTTTTCTATTAATGCAGTGCCATCAGAATACAATAAGATTGTTTGTTTTGGAGAGAAGAAGTAGGGAAGGCAGGTTTCCAGTCATGTGAGAAAATTGCATTTTCAGAATTATGTGCTTCTGGTTTTCTCTCATAATTATTTGCTTCTTGATTTATGAATTTAGATGTTATATACAGAATTAAACTATGAAACACAATATTTTGTTTCAAATAGATATCAGTGACTTTGACAGAAAATGTGGATTGGTTTTATTTTTTTTCAATTTTGAACTTGCCATCTCAAGAAATCAAATTCTGAAAACTTTACCAAAATAAATTTGCCATCCATAACCTTTCCTTGTTTATTTCACTTGGTTAAGTTTTTAGATTCTGTGTTTGATATTAAAAAGTAAGTCAGTTTGACATTCATTCCATTGTTTGAGATAAGAGAATTCTTCCTGTTTCCTAGATATTACACTTATTCAGGCATTTCTTACTTGAAAATGTCATACGCTGCATAACCATCTTTGGAAAATGTCATACATGGCATAACCATTTTTGGATGGTTATTTTAGGAAAGCTGTCTTTCCTGACTATCTAAACACTTTAAATGGTAAAGTTGTTGCTGAAAAATCTAAGGGAGTAATACACTCACATGGAAAAACTCCAGAAGGTCCTTCATCCTCTCCAGTTTTAATGACAGACATCAGGGTGTGATACACATTTATGTATTCTGTGAGAGAATATTTATTACTGTAATTATTATGGTGTTAATTCACGATCTGAAGTGTGGCATGGTGCTTTCTAGCACAAGTTACTTGTGTCTCTAGTGCTGTAGAACTGGTGCATGTCTGAGAGGAATTGCTGAGTTGCAGTTTGGGTTGAGGCTCCCTGAGGATGGAGGTTCCCTGTGTTCCCACAGTGCAGAGCCCAGCACAGCTTCTGTGGGTGTGCTTTTGGAAGCAGCGCTGCAGAGAGGGGTAACTCCAGGGCTGACACTGAAGTTTTAGCAGTCGTGACTCTTTCTTTGGGATTCATTTTTGTGTTGGGTGAGGTGAAACAGGTGAACAGTGGAGATGAATGGAGATGCTTTGGAGGTACTGTACCATCTCCTGTTGTCCTGGACCTGTGTGCTGCCCCTTAGGAGGTTTGGGCTCCCAAAGTTACAGGAGTGGGGTAGGATGGAAAGGATGTAGTGAATCTGCTCAAGTAACTTCATGATGACTGACATCAGGACATGAGTGGGGAGAAAGACTCCTGTGCTGGGAGGAATGTGACCAGCTATATTCCCATCTGCTTCACTGCATGGAAAGAGAGAAATAGAAGCAGGAAGGAGTAAGTGGTAGCAGTTTCTTTTAGAATTTACAGTTCATTAGTGAATTGGAAATAAAATTGAATCCACATTTTACCAGAGGTGTGCATTTGCAGAAGTCATGAGAAATAAATCACTTTTAAACGGAGACTTGATTTTTCTCTTCCATTCTCCTCCTGAAAGGTGGTTGAGCACAATAGGTCCTTGCAATTTATTTGTCGACATAAAAAGGTAATTACAAATTATATATTTCAACTTGGTAGATATATTGCTAATTCATTACTCTTGATATTTCTGATCATAGCTGCTTAGTTTACTCCTTCAGAGTGATACACAAAATAAGTCACTTTAACAAAGATGATCTAAAAAGAATGACAGGAAAGCAATGCATGTGTCTTCTTTTGCCTCCAGTCAGATTTCTTCAAACACTGCAGATCAGATAGTACTGAGTGATTGGGTGACTATGACTCCAGTCCATCTCCAACAAGAACAGGATCACCAGTGGAGATTTAAATAGAAATTAGGAAAACATCTCTTCATCGAAAGGGTGATGAGGCTTTGGGATAGGCTGCCCTGGGAAGTGCTGGAATCACCATCCCTGGAAGGGTTCAAAAGGCGTGTGCATGTGCTACTTGGGCAGATGGAAAAGGTTTTGTGGTGGGCGTGGTGGTGCTGAGGTAATGGTTGGACTTGATGGCTGTAGAGGTCTCTTCCAGCTTTTTTAGTCTGTTCTATGGTTATGGACCTCTGTAGCTCCTCTTCCCCCAGGCTGCCTATATATTGTCACTTTTTTCTTCATTCAGACAGTTCTCTTCCTCCCCAGTATTGTGTGTTATTTGGGATTCTTTCTTGGGATATTTGTAGGGTATTAGTGGGAGAAGATCTGTTGCTCCTAAACAAATTAAAATATTTATTTAAGCATTAAAAATATGATTTTTTTCCAAATGAGTGAAAACCTGGAAAAGCAAAGCGACAACAGAGAAGTAATAGATGATTTCTAGGGTTTGAAGCTTTATCCAACTGACGCTAATGGAAGAATAAATAAATCCCAAACACTTATAGACCTTGCCTCCCTAAATACTTAAGGATGGTCCTTTTATAGATATTAGACATACTCTGTTGTTTTCTGGTCCTTAAAATTGTCGTGTAAAGCTTCTCTGGCATTGCTGGGTAAAGAATATTTTAATCCTTCTCTAAAATAATTTTTTTTGTGCAAGAGGTTTTTTGATATAGGCCTTGTTCTTAGGCAGGAATACATTCCTCATGCTGTGGAAACAGGCTTTCTTGTAGCTTTAAAGCATGTAGCTCAGGAAACAGGTTGTTTATTTGACTTTGGTATGGACGCTATGTCTTTTCATTATGAAGTGAGTCATCTTCTGTTTCCAATGCAAGAATCTTTTCTATCCATACCCACAATGCTTTCCTTTCAAATGAGTTATCAATTAAGCTGTGAGAGTAATTACATTGCTGGCTAGTTGAACTGAAGTATTTCTTACTTTGATGGCAGGGAAAGGAAATAAAGGTAGAGGATTGTCAATCCAAGATAGAAATATTTGGATTATTTAGGAGAAACAAAGAGGTGACCTCGAATCAAGGTCACCTTTATTCAAGCCCAACATGAATTTATCCTACTGAAAAACTGATGCAAAATAGGTAGTGTCTAAGGAGCAAGTTGACAGAAAATCAAAACTTCACATTCACTTAATGTTTACAAGTTCATGCAAACAGCCCTGCCCCTGCCCTCTGGTTATGAGGCTTACTTCATAATTTCTTTCCTGTCAACTTCAGTGAGAAATTTCTTGGTGGCAGACTCGGCTGTGTTCTGAATATGAGAAAATGTTTTTTTTGCTTTGTGAAAAATTCTATGTTTTCTGGTTTTCTTTCTACTTTTTGGACTTTTCACACCTCTGTAGCTTAACAATACTTTCAAAATGTTTATGCAGTTCCTTTTTAATGGGGGAAAGTAGTGAGCCAGTGGATCCACTCCTAACTTTTAATGGCATTATTATTTTATCACAGAAATATACATGAGAGAAAAGAAGACTCCATTATTCTGCTGCTACTTCTCAAGAGCTGATCCTGCCAAATTGTACATAAGGAATTACTACATATGCTCTTAAAAGTACCCTCTGGGCTCTAAGGAGGTGGAAAGCTGGATCATACATTTTGTTGTCTACAATACCTTTTTAAATTGGCATTTTTTAACAAAATCACTATGCTCAGTTAGAATTTAATTGCTAAGCAAAGTGATCATCTGGTATATAAAAGTTGAAGATATAGTTAATGTTTTTCTTTTAGAAAGGGAGAGAGAAACATTAGAGGAAAAACATGCAGATCTAGAACATGAAAAGCATTATGTGGCATAAGTAGAACAGTGTGTGTACTAATATTCTGATGGCAGAAGTGGTGCACTGCATATTGTTCTTGGAAGCTCTTGTTTTTAAACTGACTTGCAGAATCACATAAAAAATAAAATGAAGCATATTCAGCTTTGTTGCAACAAATGCTTGGCTCGTGTACTGCAAGATCAATATAGCAATGGTACAGGCAATTTGCTGTCAGTGTTTCTTTTTTAACAGCTCTGCTTGGGAGATATAAAAGGGTACATAAAATGTGAAGATATATGCATTTTTATTTCTTTTTCACACTATTTTGCAAATTTATTTTCTTAAGGTCTGTGTTTATAGAGTGCTACAAAATGACATTTTGTAGTACTCTATAAACACAGACCTCTAAGGTCCCTTGCCTGTTAGACGAAAGCTGCTTTTGTAAAATGAAAAGTAAAAGTTCAAAAAACTCTAGAAATTCAACATAAGTGTATATTTTTTGTTTCAGTGGCTTGGGACATAATCAGTAAAGTTCTGCCCTGAAACCTCTGTGGTTTAGAAGAAGGGGATTTGCACCTCAGGGTTCGACATAGGCAATAGTGACAAAATAGAAGTGTTCTACAAATACTGAAAAATCCATGGACTTCCTTCCATTACTGGAAATCCTCAGAAGGGCTTGTAAGGAAATCCAAAGGAAGAGACTTGGGAGGGTCTGCAAGGTTCCCACAGGGAAGTGGAATCTGAGGGCTGAGCTGCAGAAGACAAGAATTTCCGATATTTGTCTATCCTGCTTTCCATGTCAATCTCTTGGTGACTGGGTTTTATGCAGTTTCCTGAAGTCAAGGATAGAACCTGGGTTTAGAGCCTGTGAGGTGAAATGCATCAAAGTCTCATTTTTGTCTTATTTCTCAACAGCTCTAAGGTCAGCTGCTTGTTTTGACTGGCTGTCCTTGAGTGCTAACAGGAATGTGAGTAAGCAGCACAGCCTTTGAGCCTATTGGTTGTTCTTGTGTAGATCCAATTGGAAAGAAAATTAAATTAGTGCTGTTTATGTTTGGAGAGTGGTGTGAAACCTTGGAGCAATTTTTTTGTTTATTGCCCTGAGATTTGTTCTTAAGGAAAATGCTAATTCTTTGATGCTGTCTGCTAGGTGCAGAATTGAAGAAGTCAACAATTTCAAAATGTTTAAAAAAATTTTCCATCAGACTTTCAGACTTTCTGGATCTTTCAAAGTGAGCTTTGGTTTTAATGAAGTTTAAGATTGGACAGAAAGTACGTAGAAGTTTAATGCATTGTGTCAAGTCCTTCCTTGACACAAATCTGATTTCTTTTTCTGTATTTTTAGGAGCACTGAATCTTCAGGTCCTTTCTTAAACCAGCAAGGACTAGTATGAGTCAGAGTTACTTTATATCTTTCAAGCAGGTACCCTTGGTTAAAAAAATTGCTTTTAATGTCATGCTTTTATAGTACCTTTGATAAAGAAAGTTTGAATTGTCACAGTTACATCATGTGATTTTTTTTTTTTGCAAATCAAGGAGACATACTACAGCTGTCTTCATATAAACAGTGTATAAATCAGCAGAGTGCTACTTGGATTCTTACTTTTCTAAATATTTTAGAAAATGCCATGAGTTACGTGTATTATTTACCAGCTGGGGATTAATTTTTTGAGTCATGCTGCTGAATCTGCATGAATATTAACTTCAGTTGTGGAGACCAAATGTGATGAGATATGATGCAACAGTGCTGCCTCTTCCCCACTTGGGTACTGCTGCCTACAGAGAACAGAATTCCTTTGTGATACCAGCCTGGTGGACCTGCAGGGAAAGGAAAAAAAAAGGGGTTTGAATTGGTTCCCTGACTTTGAACCAATTATTGGCCTCTAATACTCAAATAAGAATAATCAAAGTGTTCTTTTTGTGCCCGTGGAGGTTTTCCACTTTCAAAAGTCCACTTGGCACTGCACCACGTTCTGGTGGCAATTTCTGAGCTGATGACTTGAACCATTTGAATGACATTAATTTCTCACACCCAGGGAGAAAAATCCAGACTGTCTGTGTGTTTTGCTTCAATGAAATCCTTTATTAAACAGCTGGTAGTGTAGTATCCTGTTTATAAGCTATGGTTTCAAACTGACTTTGGAACAGTATTTTAAGAATTCAAATTTAAATAAATAGACTATGAAAATGTGAGAGAAATAATAATTTATATTAACTTCATTCCATTCCATCCCTCTTCCGCTGAAGTTTAAGTCTTGTTCTAGAAATCAGCAGATGATTTTAGGAAGGCTCCAGAACATAGTCTCCTCTTTGCACAGTTGCTTGCAGTTTTCTTACATGATTTTTCTGGAGATGTGGTGAGCCCCCAGAACAGGGCAGTCTCTTTGGAGGAGTGAGAATCCCTCTCACTTCATACTCAAAGTGATGGCAACATGTCCTGCTGCTCTGCCACAAGTGCTTAAGCATAAAAATGCTTGTGCTCAGGGCTGCAGTGAGATTCTCTGTCTTATTCCATTTCTGCATGGAAATCTTGGCCTCTCAGAACTTCAAAAAGCTTTTATATTAGTTTTAGAGATACAAGAAAGAAAATATTTTTTAATTTCTGCATAATACTCCCAAATAATGTTAGTAATATGGTTAGGAAAATCTTATAAAGCAAAATTTGTAGATAATTAGATTTTATCTTACAATTTCTAATCCAGGGACCTGCAGCTCAGTTAATTGAATGTGTGTCTGTGTACATAAGCTCTACTTGCTCTGTGTGAATTTAGATGGTTATTTTTTTTTGTATGTCTGATGTTCAGAAGAGGCAACAGAAATGTTCTGGATGAAGCTTCTCCAAGTCAGAATCCATAGATTATGTATCAGTTTTCTTGTCCTGATTTACTTCCTGCAAATCCATAATCAAAGCAGAAGTCATTTATGTTGAACAGCAAATTAATAGATTCACTTAGAGGTGATTACTTCTAAATGCAAATTACTTCTAAATGCAAACACTTCTCATAAGTGTTCTAGGTAACATGAGAAAATAAGTTTTACAGAGTCTGGATGGAGCTATTTTTCCTTATTAGCAACATCTAGTGCTTTTTTTTTTCTAGATATGAAATTGTATTGGATTTGGCATTTATTAACTTCAGAGAATGTGAGAGAGGAACAAAAAATTAATTTTGAAGTTAATCAGATTAGTAGCTTGTATGTCTGTATTAAGTCAAACATGCTGAATGGGATAAAGACATCAGTCTGTGAGCTCTGTTGAGCTGTCATTTGCTGCCCAGTCCTGTTTGCAGAGTAAGGAGTATTCTGTCTGAGTTTGACTTGTGGTATTGGACCTCTAAGAAATAAAATGTAGACTGTCCTGAAAAACATCCCATGTGAAGCCAAAGGAGCTGTTCAAGTTTGGGTGGGCTGCTGATGTCAGAGAGGAATGTGCCCAGTGGTTGTGGGTGAAAAGCAGATTCAGGGAACTGGCTTGTGTTTGTGTTGGCTTGGTGCTCAGACATTCCTCTTCCTCCCCACACCAGTTCCCAGCTGTGTTCCTGCCAGTCCTACCAGCTTCCCTAGCAGTGTTCCTGGGGGCTTCCTGTGCTGCTCCCATAGAAGCCATACAGAAACACTACATCAAATGTTTCATCAAACAAGTTCAGTGTCCTTTTATGTGTTCACTTTGTGCCATTCAAGCTTATACTCAGATGTAGTGACCTGCAAGCTATAGGTATGGTCTAGAAATACAGAGAAGCATTTAAAAAGAAGTAAAATAGGTTTGCTGGCATGTTGAGCTTTAGGTTTCTTTCTTCATTCAGTATTTTTTAGTTTTTCTGTTGAGTTTCTTTTCAGTGCATCTTTTTGAAACTAC
The DNA here is from genome assembly GCA_034509185.1 of Euphonia xanthogaster. Taxonomy (NCBI): domain Eukaryota; kingdom Metazoa; phylum Chordata; class Aves; order Passeriformes; family Fringillidae; genus Euphonia; species Euphonia xanthogaster. The sequence continues at coordinate 12,247,427 of JAYDZK010000006.1, forward strand.
AACCTTGCACATGGACAGCCTGACCCTACTTCTCATTGCCCAATAAATTAGTGTACTCAGAGCATCAGTTGTAAAATATCCAGTTTCTTAGTTAAATAACTGCAGTGCTTTAAAGGCTTTGGAACAAAAAGCCTTACAGTGTTTCATCGTTCTACCAAAAAAGTCTTCGTGTGGTTTTAACATTAATAATAGGGAGAGATAATTTACCATCTTCTGGCAGATTCCTGGCTTGGCAGATCAGGCTTTCCTCACACAGGAACTCAGGTTACAAACACCCGGTGGCAGCCAGCCTGTAAAGGAGGTATCTGCAGGGCAGGAGTGCCAGTGGCCTGAGTTTCCCTGGGGCTGTGTGCCTGCAGAGCAGGGGGGCCAGAGCTGCACCTTGCTGAGCTGGTGTGGCCCTCGGGTATCCTCTGCCAGATGCTGCCCTGCTGAGCTGCTCTGGAATTCCTCCATGTGGAACTATTGGCTCTGGTAGTGTTGTTGCTGGTAGAGGTTTGTCCATGTGTAGCATTTCCAGGGGTGAATGAAACCTTCTGTTTCTCCACTGACAAGTGGCTTTTGTCACCATGGCTTAAATTTTCCAACAGACCTCTAAATCATCTGGTGTTAATAAATTGTGTTCTGCTGCAGTGTAAAAAAATGTGAATCTTCTTGTTGAAGTCAAGGTACTGTGTTCCTTATGCAGCCTTTAATTAGGAAAATGTGAAAAAATAAATAGCTGTTACAGAAACGTGCTGACCTACTAGTGGATTCTGTCCTTGAGAAAATCCATTTCTGGAACAGTCTTGGCATGCTTTGTTAGATCAAATTCTGGATTAAGTTTTTACTTGTTGCTCAGATAATCCCTCTTTTTGGAAGGTGTTCCCTGGCTGGTTGCCATCCTCTGCTTAAAGTTCAGTAGAAGTAATTTAGGAGAGGCACATGTATATGCTTTGTAAAACATTAGAGGGTTTCTAGGATGATAAATCTTTTATGCCTGAAAGTATTTGCAGTGCAGTTTGGGATGCTCTGATAGTGTGAAGATTAGAGACAATGTTGAAACGATTTTACTCATTTACATGCTCTCTTTTAATGTTTTTTAATGTACAGTTTTAAAATACTTGATTTTCAGGTTGTTTAAATGTGTGTTTAAATGTGTGTTTTTTGCTGCATAATTCTAAAATATTGCCCTTTGCCAGGTGACCATGGCCAGAATTGGGATTAGGGAAGGCCGCTCAGAGGACACGTGTGAGACGCTCCTTTTCGCTCTCCGCATGGCCACGTGGAATCAGATCCTGGACCCCTGGGTGTACATCCTGCTCCGCAAGGCTGTCCTCAGGAACCTGTACAAGATCACCAGTGGGTGTTGTGGTGTGCACGTCATAAACTTACACATGTGGGAGCTCAGCTCCATCAAGAATTCTCTGAAGGTTGCAGCAATATCAGAGTCACCGGGAAGTTCCAAACAGATAAACCTCCAGCCTCTCACCTCTATGGGACAATAAAGTTTAACTCAGTCTGTGAAGAGATGATGGAGGCAATGCTCCTACATGGGAAGTGCTTTAAAATGAGTTCCAAGGCTCAGTGGTTTGGCATTTGTTTTAAATTGTGAGCGGTTTGCTATTGTTGCTTACCAGTTTGATATTGCTACTCCAAAAGATGCCTTTGAATGTTTTAACTCACTTTAGTACATGGAAGGGAAAAAATAGAGATGATTTAACATTCCAATACCAGTTTTGGAAGGGATGTGTTCTAAAGTGAAGAGGGCTCCTTATAACACTCCCCACCAAGCCTTTCACCTTAACAGGCTTTTTAAAAGTGCAGAAGCGACCTCCAGGGTGATTTTTAAAAGGGGTAGATTTTTTTCTACCAGAGATATCCTCAAATCCTTTGCAGAGTCCCTGTTTTCTAGAATAAAGTCAAGCATCCTTTCCGTAAGGGTATTCTGTGCTTCTAGGCATTGAATATACCAACTGTATATATAAAAGACATGTTGCTTATGCCCAGTTTACTAAATGATCCACTGTGCTTGGTTCATTGACTTGATCTCTTAATTATTTACTGTTCCATGAATTTTTGGGAGAGCTGCGAACTCTGCATCAGTGTTAGTGTTCCTTTCAAATCAGTGACAAAACCTGAGGTTCCCTCTGGGAACAGAAGCAGATGAGCTCAGCTTCCTTATAGTTATGTTTTGAGGTGTATTGGTGAGCTTTTAGTCCTTTCAGCAAATTCTGTTGAAACTAACAAGCATAAAGCAGTGGTTAGTCTGTGAAAACAGTAGTTTCCCCCTCCCTCCCTCCCTCCCTCCCTCTCTCCCTGAAGGATGATTCTGGAAGCGTTTCCCTGGTGCATGTACTGAAATACCCATGTGGTACATCTGCTTCATTTGTAAAAGGTCACATGTGTGTCGTGAACATGTGTGACCAAATGAGCACCTCTGCAGGGAACTGCTTTGGGAGCAGGGTTTAGTTTGTGAGAGCTGACTGAATGCTCAGTTTTTGCAGGGTCTGGGTCTGAGGAGCTGAGAGCATTCAATAACATGAAGGTACCAGAAAATTTTCAGGACAGCTTCACACAGAAGGCCCTTCACTTTTAATGCTGCTAAAAGAAGCTTTGGTTTTTGTGTCTGTATGCTGTTCAGAAGCCAAAAATGAGAGACTGTTTTAAGATAGGTCTGTGTTATTTTTACCTACTTCAAATAACTAGGTTAGTGAAGTATTGGTATATTTGAACAAAGTACTTAAAACCAGATTCACTAAGAAGACAGTCTGAGGGACCAAAACTATTCACAAAGTACAAATTCGTATTGTATGTGAGAATAGTTTAAAAGTCAGAAAATAAAAATCAAAAAGGTTTAAATATTTCTTTCTATTATTATTATTTTTTAAAGCTATTTCCTTTTTGTTTTAAAAAGGTTGAAAAATAAGTGGGTTAAATAACCCTGTACTGAAATGGCTTTATTTACCCTAAAGAATTTCTGTATGTGATTTTTTTTCTCAGTCATAGGGCTGATAAATGGTGGACAGATTTGATGCTGGTATAAGTTGTGCACTATTGCTTCATGTGAGTTCTGCTGAAATCTGGAAGCATTCAGTCAGTGCTCAACGTGGCTTTTTTCATTTCATAGAATGTGATGTCAGTGTATCTGTTGACATAAATTATTTGTTCCCTATGGAAGATTGTTGTTTTAGCAGCTGCAAAATAATGTTGGTCTGTAAATTGTTGAGATATTTGATTGGTGAATGAAGCTTGAAAATGTTCCATTTTGTTGTGTGAATAAATAAATGTAGCTTGTGTTGTTCACTCTGGTTGGCTTGTAAAACAACAGAGCAAAGTTTATATGTATATGTGATTTCTTATATTTTGTGTACTGATACACATTGAATATAAGTTGCAAAGCCTCATTAAAGTTACCAAACTGTATCCTGTGAGTTAAGGTGTTTTTGTGTAACCAAAAGATGATCCTGAGTTATTAAAATAATCCTTATGACAAAAAACATCACACTGGATTCAAGCCAACCCCTACCATTCCTGTGTGTGTGAAGGCAGAGAGGAGGCCAGTGGGAATTCAGGTAAGAGGTACCAGTGCTTGCACATGGCCAGGGCAGTTGGTGGTCTGAGGCAGTTCTGATGACCCATGGTTAGAAAATGCAAATAAAAGTGGAACTGAGGCAGTTTGGTGCTTGGGATGAAAGTGCTTTAATCCAAGTGTCTGCCTGTGTTTCACATAAACTATGAATCCTGAAAAAACGAGTTTTGCTGTTGCTATTTTGCCTTGCTTGGTGATGTGATAGCCTGCAGAAGCAGCTCAGGATACAGTCACCCAAGGACCTGTTACCACTGAAAGTGATTGGATTATCATTTCATTTCATTTCATCTCACAGAAGAGCCAGCAACGTGCTGTGTTGTATGATTAGCAAGTTTTATGTTTTAAGGAATATGAGATTATTAAAAAAACAGTGGGATGGCTTCACATTAGGATGTGAGTATTGCCCAAGCAGGGAGCAAAGGACAGTCTGCTTAGGGATGTGCTGAAGGTCTCTTTAGAAGTTGGCTAACGATGCGAGCAGTCGTGAGCTGCCTGTTTACTGCTGGCAATAATTAGTGCCTCCAGAGCAGGCAGGGGCAATAAGTGCTCTGGTGGGAAGAAAGTGAATCTCATTTCTGACTAATGACTGAGGAAATCCTCAGGGTGGGAGAATATTTTAATCTAACTGGGATTTTAAGCAACAGCAGGCTATATAAGGAAGCACTTTATCCTGAAATGAAGTCCTAGCCTGGGCTGAGCCAACGTGCTGAGGAAAGAAACCATCAGTAACCAGTTGCTCATCACAGGGATTATGCAAATACCTGTAGTTTGTTACCTGGATACAAAGATGGAGAGCAAGGTTCAAGGTCTTTTAGATGTGATTCTTGAGACAAAGGGTCCACCTTGTGGGTTTATTATCAGATTTCTGTATATTAAGTGTTTCTATTAGTTCAGTCTGAGATGTGAGCAGCAATTTCAGGAATAGCATATGTACCAGTTCTGTAGTCATGGTGATCCTTTAGGACAAGATGTTGGGACCTTTCAGATGTGCCTTACCTGCCAATGCACTGCTCCAGGATTACTGCTACAGGTAATTCAGCACTTCACTGAGTAACAGCATAGATTGGAATGAGATTTAATTTTCTTGGGAAAATGCTCAAATGCCAAAGGAATTTACAATGCCTCTGGTGACTTTTATTGCTTCCTTAAAAAAAAATAGATGCTTTTCAGTTTTAACTTCTGCAATCTGCCACCATAAAAAATGGCAAAACTGGTCTTTCATTTCAGCAAACAACTTTCTGTTAAGGGTTGCTGCATTATATTGAGGAAAGTATTTATTTGAGCAGACAATACTTTCCTACTGAATGTCAGTTAATTTTGATACTTACTAGGAAATTTTTAACTACTAATAGTGTAATGCTGTTTCAAAAGTGAGATAAAAGAGGGGCTGTTTAAAATGCATTTTGTATTCTTGAGATAACCCCAAGTTTACTGCTATGGTGAGGAATAGCTGCAAGGAAAAAAAAAACCAGTCATGAGTTCCGATACCCCTTGGCCATCAGCTTGTATTGAGGGTGTGTCTCAGGTGGAAAATATTGCCCATTAAAGCTGTGCTGATTGGTTCAATGCCAACATGCTTTGTATTCTCATAAAAATGACTTTTTATAGGTGTGTTGCTCCTTACCAGCGGCCGTAGCAATGTGGTGAGTGGTGGTTACAGGTATTTTGTGTCTCACAGGTTGTTGTCTTGGACACTGGAGCTGGGCAAACAGTGGTTAAAATACCATATTTGCTTCTCTGCATGGAACAGCCACTATCACAGCTTGCTTTCTGATGACCATTAATACATCCAGTTGGATAATTTGGAGGAACACCTTCTTATGTTCTAAACAGATCAGTTCAGATTATCAAGTAAAACTGCTCTCCCTACACCAAAATGTTTGCTGTTGATTTTACTCAGTTGTTTTGGGACCCCATGCCCTTGGTGAGAGGAGGTCAGGCTAGTGAGCAGGACCTACACTTGCTTATCAGTAGAGATCCTTGAATGTAACTCACAGATTCTTTAACTTTTCATACTTTCTTCAGGCTTTTCCAAGCTTTCCTGGTTATTTCATTAGGTCTCATTTTTTTTTGGCGAAGGCTGAAAAGCAATGACAGTTGCAGGTCTTTACCATCTGTTATTGGTTTATCCTTGGTAAGTAGTAATCCATACTTTTTCTGTTTTCCAGTTCACTTCAGCAGTGAAATCAAAGCATGTTTGCAGTCTGACCCTTTTGTAGCTGATTCTCTGCTTTTGTGCAGTGGATGCAATACACATATGTGGTCCACAATTTCTGGCTCAAGTGTCTTGAATGCTGTCCCTGAGTACAAAGTTCTTTGGTTTGGGGATTTTTTTGTTCCTTTAAGGGTTGCCATAGGAAAAAGTTCCATCTGGCTCTGGAGAAATGCAGAAGTGATTTATGTTTAGAAGAGGTGGGCATGCAGTCGAGGAACAGATCTGCTGGTGGAAACAGGGATTTGAGCGGAGCCTGAAAATTGTGCAAGCCCTAAAACATTAGGTCTTACTCAGTACAATTTATTCATAAGAAACAGAAAACAAACAAACATAATATTTGCAGCAAGTTACAGGGAGAATTAATAACACAAAAATGCCAAAGGTTGAGTCAATCCCAATTGCTTGCTGTAATAGATCTGACCCTCCTCGTGTGGGGAAAAGCTTCCTGTAAACACTTCTGGAACGCCAAGTGATGATGCCTCAAGAACAAACCCACTTGTCCCTTTCTACTGCCTCCTGTAAACAAAATGACGTCTGAAGTCATTGGACAATGGTTAAATATTAAAAATATAATTTCAAATGCAATTTTAAAAATTGTTTATAATTAGGATAAGTTAGAGTGACATAGATATATGAAAGACTTGGTTTCTTAGTAACACATTCATGGAGTCTTTAAAAAAAGTTCTATGGCTGCAGGAATATAAACACGTAAAAATCTAGCTGTTTTAATTTCAGCACCATGGTTGCAAAATAAATACTTTCTACAGAAGTTTACAAAAATAAACCCATTTCAGTTTTTTTTTGTTTTTAAAACAACCTTACTTTCAGTAGGTGGTTAGCAAGTTGAAATGCTTGAGGCAAAAAAGTGTTACAGTAAAACATCTCTATGAAGCAGCTACCCTTCCCAGCAAAATTTATGTGTGTATCTAATTTCTTCTGAAGGTAGCAGCAGAAAAATACTTTGAATTCTGTTGTAATTCATAAAAAAGATATTTGTAATCTCTGAAGCAATTTCTTCTTTGGAGTGCATCTTTCAGTCCTATTTTCACAGGACAGACATGCTGAAGGCAGAGCTGTGGGAAGTGAGGGCACCAGCAGGGGAATGTAGAACTGTCCATGCCAAAGCAGCCTGGTAGCCTGGAGTGGAACTTTAGCAATGACACTTGGAGAAATGAGAAAGTCTGCATTTAATTTCAGGATTCAGATTTATTTTTATAATTCTTGAAAAGCAGAGACTTCCAATAATTTCTAGGATACCTTTTATGCATGAAGTTCCCCAGATGCCTGAAACACTACGTGCTGTCTGCTGCTCCTGGTCTGTGTGACACAGGTTCAAGAGGAAGATGAAGAAGACAGAACTTTAATCCATGATTGCCTGGAAGAATGATTGCCTGCTTTCTAAAATGGTAATTTGGCATTTTTCATCTCTGTTGTAGAAGTTCTGTTTTGTCTTTAAACTGAAAGAGGGAAGATTTAGATTAGATGTTGGGAAGAAATTCTTTCCTGTGAGGGTGGTGAGGCACTAGCACAGTTGCCCAGTGAAAATGTGGCAGTGTTCAAGATCAGATTGGGTAGGGCTCTGAGCCACCTGGTTTAGTGGAAGGTTATTTTCTGTTTCTTGCATGAACTCTCAGCCATGTGTCCCAAATCAGACCTGTCATGAGTACAGCTAATTCCAATCTGTTTTTGTGGCTGGTATGACAGAATTTATTGTTGCTGTGCTTCCTTTTTGACTTTTTGTTGCTGTGCTTACTTTTCTTACTTGTGCCTTCTGACAAAATCTTTGGTGCACTCTATATTTCTGGTAAGATTTTGTGGTTACTCTTCTTGCAGCTGTGTTGCCTGCAACTGTGGGACTTCAGCAGCAATCCCCTTTAGTTTCAACTTTGAGCAGTCCAAACCAAATAACCTCTTTGACTGCACATCCTGAAACATTTAACAGTGCACATTAACGTTGCTCCTTTATGTTTTACGTCATCTCCTAGAAGAGAATGGTCACTTTTATGAGGATGTGAGGGCAGTATCAAATTTTAAAAAATGTAAAATAAAAGATCTTCAGATTTGTCTCCTCCAAATGCACCGAAGTGTTGCATGATTTTTTGTGAATATTTTTAACCTGGAGACAGTTTTTATGGCTGTACTGCAGTCCATAGAATCAGAAACTTGCAGACTAATAGGATATGGAAGAACAATGGTAAAAGATTCTTGGGGAAAAGCTGAAAAAAAAAACCCCTCATTTTCTTTCTGAGTAATTTTGAAAATAGTCGAAGGTGTTTGAATCTTGCTATAGCACCTTACTGTTCCTCTGCCTCCCTCATTTACAGCCATCATGCAAGGACTTGTGTTGTGCTAATGGTGAGGATTCTTGAGATGTAGCAAAATCTCCAAGAAAGAAATGCTATCACTTTTAAAGTAAAATTACTTTGTTAAAAAAGTAATTGCAAACTGCATAAGGTCATGGCAGCTCATTGTTCTCTACTCCTGTCTGTTTGAGGAGCCAAGTCAAAGCAGCTCCAGGGTGTGCTTGGTGTGGCAGAGCCACAGATCCCTGGCACCTCTTGGGGAATTCATCCTGTGGGAGTGGGGAGGAACTAATGGCTGGAAGGAAGGAAAGTGGTCTGGATGATTTAACCCGCAAAGCTGGACAGAAATATCAGTCTTTGTACATTAATCCTCTCTTCCAAGGAATCATTAATCCACTTGAGGGAGAGACTAATGCTTGCTGTGGTGTTTTACTGGTTCAGTTCCATGGAAGCAATAAAACAATTTTTCAGTATTTGCAATGTTTAGTATTACATTTTGTGTGGTTTGCCTACTGCAAGCCCATTCCTCTTGTAACCACTGTCACAGTTCACATTGACTTTGATGGAACGGTTCTCATTTGTAGAAGATTTGACAGAGCTGTAGCAAAGCATTCACTGCTTGAAGAAATACTGATACATTTTGAAATTACTTCTTTCTACCAGATAATTTACACCTTGACACAAGATAATTCTACAAAATATCGCTCACTGCTTCATTTCACTCCCAAATATATGTTCACATTTCACCATGTTTGGTTGGTGGGTTTCTGCTTCCAAGTGTCATCTTGGAAAATAGCTTATTTCCCAGGAAATAGTTTACATGTTTTCAGTCATCTGAAGGGAATGCACTATATGATTTGCAAATACATAGAGAACAACCAGGTTTCTCCCCAGAGCCTTTGAAAGCTATTTCAAAAAGTTCTGATTTCAAAGAAAGTAAAAAAAAAAAAACCCTGCCAAGCGAAAGTTTGCATCATTCATACTTAAAAAGTTACTTTTGTTCTTAAAACACTTCAGGTCATCAAGCGTGAACTCTGCCTTTTGCTATAATTGAGCAGGGGTGGTTCTTCCAACTTGTGTGCCTGTTCTTTATTAAGGTTATCCAGCTCACTGTAACTAATTTTAGAAGATTATATTTTTATCAAGGGAAAATGCAATATTGTTGCAGGGATATCCCAAAAATGAACTATCATCTGCTGTGTCAAAAAGCTGTGCTCATTTTTGGTCAGCGGTTTGTGCTGTGTACTGTCATGCTAGTGCTGAAATGTCAGCAGTTCATGATAAATGGTCTGAGTTTAGGGTGGTAATCTGCAGAAAAAGAACATCCTGAGTCAAAGCCTTGGTGAGGTCATATGTGAGTGCTGGTGGCTCCTGCCAGTGAGTAATTAGTGTTGTAAGGTCATGCATACCATGTTTTGCTTACTTCATTCTTCTTTCTCAGATATAAAAATTAGAAATGCCATTTTAATTTTAGAGCTGTGAATAACAGGAGACTCAACTCAGGATGTATGTGTCTGTGCACCACGTTTTCCAAAGAAATACAGAATTACGATGAATTTGTTTTGTAAAGGTTTAGCAATGAAATAGATGAGGAGTTGCCAGGGATATTCAGAGTTATTATTTGCATGCCTTTTTTAAATTTTTGTACATAGGAAAAGCTTGGGAAATGTAAATCAAATGAAGAATCATGTCATACTATTGAAAATACATGTCTAAGTCAGACCTCAGTGCTAGTGTGAGGCTTGGATCCTGGATAGGTTAATTGAAAGTGAGATCACAGAACATCTGGAAAAATCCTGGATGACAAAACAAAGCCAATAAGACTTCATAGTAGATTTTTTAAAAAATAGTAAAACATTTCATTTGAAATACAATTCTGTAAGAACCTGCTACCCTGAGGGCAGCACTAGTAATGTACTCATTCCTCAGGGAGACTGAGGCCACTTGAGAGTAAGAACTAATTATAAATGTTCCTACTTACCTCAAGTCTTACTGACTATGTGCAGTCAGAACAAAGGAATTTCTCAAACAAGCCTGTGTGGAAGGTAGGGACAGCTCTTGGGAGCAGATCAGGAATTCCTTATTTATTTGAGGCACTTGTTTTTCCTGCCCCAGATGTCTTAATAAAATCATCCTGCAATGTGGTCAGTAATTTCTTGTCAAGGAGTTCACCTAGAGTGTAACAATGTCAGAAAGAGGTGAGTATGTATGAGTAAAAACTTTGCAAAAATTCAAGGCGCATTAACATTTTCTGTGGAAAGTACTACTGCAACTTTTGTGAATTTGAAGGGAAATTAAAGAAAGTCTGGGTGATTTTGTGATGGTATTTCTTCTGTTATGCTCTACCTAATAGGAGAGAAATATTTTTTTCTTTTCATCTGTTATGAAAGTGGGACTCCTTTCTGAGGAGACGTCAGGTTCTATAAAACTACATATAGTAACAATGCCCCTTCAAATTAAGATTTATTAAATGCAAATGTTGCCCAGTTGAGGCTGAATCAATTATTTTACTCACATGAGAAAAAAAGTGTATTGTTAATCATAGCCTTCTACAGAAGAAACTACCACCAAAGCAATCCATTGGAAAGAGGAAAAGCTACCCATAGCACTTTGTTCAGCACTCCTATTGCCTATTGTCTTACATTTTCTATTCTTTCATCTTTCCTCTATTTTTATGCCTCTTCTCCATTTTAATTGCTTTGTATTTTCATTGTCACTGGTGGGGATTTATGGGAGGAGTAATGAGAACTGACCCTATTACCCTTCTGGTACACTTTTGTGTCCTAGTTCCTTCCCCCAGCTGTCCATCTCTGCTGCTTATCTTTGGTATGATGAAATGCTCATCTTCACTGTTCTGTTCCTAAGCAGCAGCAAGATCAATGCACACTGTCTTTCAGAATCACAAGTGATGTGAAACCACTGAGTTACAGCAGAATAAACAAACTGAGAGCCACAGTCAGTGAGAGGCACGTGGCAGAGCAGTGAGTGTAGCGCGACACACGGCGTGCTTTGCACATGCACAACTGCTGTGCTCTCAGCCTGGCTGCTCTGCACACCAAGGAGTGCAAGGACAGGTGTTGTGACTGTCACCTGTTGGGGAATATTTCTGTTTGGAGGGCACATGCTGGACAGAAGTAAGTCTCACCTGGGGGAGCATGAAAAGTGCCTGTAGTCACAGACCCTCCTAGTGAGGGGAACATCCTCTGCATTTACCACAGGGAACTACAGTGAGAACATGAGGGGAAATGAGGACTGTGCAACTGATTAAAGGACTTTTATGAGCTGTGCTTGCTAACTGTTTTTTTTTTTTTTTTCCCCCTCAGTATTAACAAGTATTTATTACTGCTTGCAGACAAAATAAGAAATCATGGTGGTCATGCTCCAAAAATGGATTTTCCAAAGTCTTTTCAAATTGTCATAAACTCTGCTACCAGTTTCGAGTGGCTTGTTCTGATTTGGGGATGAGCTCTATTTACTGTGCTGGATTCCACTGCAAGCAGCCCATGATGATTCACATCCCAGTCTCTCATGAGTGCCTTGTGTCTGCTCACCTCGCTTTAATGCCTCGAGTAAACACGGCAGCCCACAACTGCATAGCCTGCCTTAGATAAAATAAATGTGTCAGTGGGGCTAAGACAGTGATGCTCAGTAATGTCTCTTGTGTGGAAGACAGTATGTTCCAGCTTTGTCATCAGAGGAAAGGAGGGTCTGGGTGAGTTCTTTGCTTATGGTTATGAGGGAAGTTTCTCCTTATCTGGGGAAGATGAGTGAGTGACCCCACTCCCCCCAGATGTATTAACTTATGCTAAACTTGTTCAATACTTGCTAGTAGCTCTGTATGTACAACGTACATGTCACTCTTTTACTCTTCACCAAAAGAATTAGGGGGTTGCAGGAAAAAAATGCAGTCACAGAACACAGACTCCACAGGTTTCTGGCTGTTTGTGCACCATTAAAAATGTACATTTCTGCCCCTTTTTTTACTTGGCTCAGTTTTTCTGGCTGGATAGAGTACAATTAATTTGTATTTAAAATAATTTTTAATTAAAAAATCCCTACAGTGACAGAGATCTGACAAACAATTATAAAAATCTTTGAAATTACTCTAAAATTATTATTTTTATAACAAAATCCCATATGCATTAAAAGACTAATCTGACAAGTGTCCTCTTGACACAACATGACAAAACAGAAAAATAGATCCTTGGTTCTTTAAAAATATCCCAAGGATTTAAATAGAAGACTTTATTATCTTTCATCCAACAACAAAACACAGATACTTCTTCAGGGCCCAAACTGGATGTTGTTATGCCAACATCCAGACTGCATATTTTCCTAATTTATTCAAAACTCTTTGCATGAGAATTGAAACTAACTTGAATCTTTCTTGC
>JAYDZK010000006.1:12265911-12320151 GCA_034509185.1 Euphonia xanthogaster
CACAACTGACTTTTCTAATAACGTTAAGTGTTCCTTCTTGTACTGTTTTACTGCTACTTATGGATTATTTAATTCTTTTAATGGCTCTGCAATGCTTCATTTGCTTTCTAAAATTATTCTTTAAGGTACTTATGCAGATGGGGATAGACAAAGTTGATTTCTCCTGCAAGGAGCTGTTGATAGATTCAGAGATGGTGGCTGCTGAGCACTGCTGTAAATATTCACTATCTCAGCTCTGCAGGCTTAGCCTCTTTGTAGGCTGTTTGGGAATATCTGACAGCACAGACTATAAAAGCAGAGCAGTGGAGAGCTGCCTTCAGCTTCCAAATGAAAATGACTGATTATAAAACCCATATTTAATGGCGTTGTCTCTCCCAGGAACATTTGAAAGCTAAGCCAACAAAGTCCCAAACAGGTTTTATGGACCAGGCACGTCTGTGGGTTGTGCAGGCACGTGTCACTCGCTGGTGGGGTGAGTACCAATTCCCAGAGTCACAGATTTACCTGCTCTGCCATCCCTGAGCAGTGCCCCCCTGCCTGCCCTGGAGAGACAAGGAACCAGCCCAGCAGAGACCTCACCTGTGAGGAGCTTTCCCCAGCAGCAGCTCCTCAGTACAGGTGCAGTTGGCCTTGTTGTGAGCATGGTGTGGCAGCAGAGCCTGGCTCCTGGACACTGCTCAGGGGAACAACCACCACCTCTCCAGCAGGGGAATGAGAGCAGCACCATGGCACAGTGTCCCTGGGGGGATGTCCCTGCTCCCTTCCCAGCTCTTTCTGCGCAGGGCTGCGGCTCTGGTGCTTTCACAGTGCCCTCTGCTGCAGCAATCACAGCGGAGCCCTCGGGCTGCTCTGCAGCAGCTGGGAAAGAAGGTAGACCTCAGGAAGGCTCTACCTTCTTTCCCGGCACCAAAATGGGTCCATGTGCAAAGAAATCCCTGACAGAGTAGAGGGGTTGTGTGGCATTTAAATGTATTTAAGAATTTTTATTTTTTGAAAAAGCAGAAAGATTTCTTGCATCTACCTGTCAGGTTACACAAGTATAGAATACTCACTAGAGATATTGTGATTTTTCTTGTAATGCTGAATCACTGAGGGTCTCAGAGATGGAGAGCAGAGCCATGTAGGAAGTGCACTGGATATATGTATCTGATTTGTGTACACAGCATGCTTTCTTACGTTCTTGAATGGTCTAGTAAGGAATAAAAATAATAAAATAAAGGAACCCTTATGAAATTCAGGTTAGAATTGGTTCAAATAAATTAGATTTTTCTTCAGCTGAAAGCGCAAATATTGAGATAGAAATGCATATATGCAAAGTTGATTGATTTCTTTCTTTACTCCTGTAACAATCAAGATCCTTCAACTGCAAAACACCTGGATCCAAACTTACTTGGGACTCTGTCAGGACAGGCACATGTGAGGAATTGAAGGGGCACTTTGACACGTTTCTGCAGCTTTTGGAGGGGCAAAGGTACTTTGCCCCTCCAAAAGGGGCAGAAATGTGTCAAAAGGCTCCGAGGTCAATTTGCACAACTTGGCTTCAGGACTTTTTTCTATCTAGTTAAGTTTTCCCCAGAAGATGGAGATCCCGATTTCTGTTTTCTGAGAGAACCTGAGCAGAGGAATGAGGAATCAATGACCCTGCTTAGGGCAGCAGCCACCTCTGACACCCTTTGGGTATGGGGGGAGCTTGTTGTGAGTGGACTGTGCTGCTGGGCTTTGTGTCTTGGCCAGGAGAGAGTCAAGGCAAGGGTCTGAGCCCCCTTTCCGACCACATCAACAGGATTATTAATTCCTTTCTGCTTTTTCACTGCACTGGAAGGGTGGCAGAACGTGACTACTTCTCCCTCTTGTTCTTTTCAATTTCTGAGAGCATTTGTAGTAAGTGTTGAGCACACAAAATTATAGCTCTGTAGTGGGTGAGAAAGCTGCTTGCTGCAATCAAAGTGAGACAGACTCTTGACAGCAGACTGGTGCTTGCACAGAAGAGCAGAATAAATAAGAAATGTCAGGAATTATTCTGATGACATGCCTAGAGCTTTGGGTGAATCTTGCCAGACCTCAGACCAGATGTTTAAACCTCCCATCTTCTTATGATATTGCCACTTGTTAAGAAAGTGTCCCCACATAAAAAAAAAATACAGGGATTTTCCATCTGGGACTGTGCTGAGACATTTCAGAGTGTTTGGTCTGTTCTTTGTAGTTGCATTTCCTTCCTCCTTGTAGGGAATAATTGCCCCTTTGGAAAAAAATACAGCTGACCATCTCTGTACTACTGTGTGCTACACCCTCTAATGAAAGCCTCAGAATATTTTCATATCAATAGTAAAGAACAACGAGCATGGACATGTTCCTTAGTATTGAAATGTTAGCAAAGTTAGGAAAAATTAACACAGTCCAACTCATGAGTGAGGCCTCATCAAATTAATTGCTGAAATCTAATTAACACTCATTGATATTTTTGATTGTGTCACAGCTGGCTCATATTTTACATAAGGATGTTGTTCAGAAAGGGTTAGTGCAACTGATTAATTATTAATAGTTACTTTTGCAAAAGCAGACCATAATGTTATTTATTACAAATAACATACAGGCAAGCAAATCAGTATTAGCAGCATATATCTGTACCTAGTGTTTTATATTGACTTACTTTTAGCTCTCTGGAACTCAAGAGTATTCATGTGTAAAACCTGCTCTTGATATTTTAATTAATTAGTCTATCTAAACCAGTAATAGAAAGTGGAACCCATGGCTTTGTTGCTGTCTGGTTTATTATTATCCTGCCACCTTTTTGGCAAACGATGCACAAATTTCATGCTGTAATAACTCCCCATAGATTAGCTAAGGAGCAGAAGGAAGGGAAACGAGAAAGGATATAGAATGAGTGCTATGTTTGCAACTTGTGTTCACTTTCTTGTCCCCTGTGACAGTATAGGTTTAATGTAATATTTAAATACAAGCAAAGCAAAGTCATTGATACAATTTCTTTCTTGTGCCATGATCTATTTAGGCTGAATTCTGTTGACAGCTGAGTAACACTGTTACCTGCCGGTGTGATTACAGCAGTGTCCGCCTTCATTTTCAAATCCAATTTGCATTTAATAAAATGAAAGATGAAAGCAACCTGGCTGAAAGTGCACCATCAGCACCAGCTTGCTGAATAATGGATTTGAAAGACTGGAAAGAAGTCACCAAACTAGTTACAACATTGGAGCAAATCTAGGTCAGAGAATCTTCAGCATGACTTATTGCAAGCCCATGACATAAATCATCCAGGAGAGGCCGGGCAGGACCAGCTTCTGAGCTTATTTATTGTAGAAAAGATTGGCATTAATGAGCTGGAGGAGCAGAACGCATCCATCTGGGCTCAAAAGACCAGCACGTCCTTCAAGGGAATGGTGACTGTCCAGAAAACTCTATAGCCAACGTGTCCAGAAAGACTTGCAGCTCCGAACCAGGGGGGAGTTTCCTGCTGGCTGCAGTGTCATCCCAAGGTACCCTCTGCCCCTCCTGTGCAGCCCTGGGGAGCACCCAGTGAGCTGGAGGGGGCTGAGCCGTGGCTGCAGGGGCTCAGCCGCTGCCCTGCCTGGGGCAGCGAGCCGGGCTGGGCGCTGCAGCTGCTGGTGCTGTCACAGCTTGGCTTCTCTGGCTTCGGCTGGCTTCACCTCTTCTGTCCGGGCTCTGATGGTTTTTCTGTGGTAGCCGGGGCTACAGCTCACTGCCTGTGGCAGTGTTACAGATTGTGGTGAACCAAAAATCAGCCCTTTGTGAAGATCAGCCCTTTCTCGTACTGTGGTTCTTCTTTTTGGGCACTGGCAGGAAAAATGTTTCAGCTTTGGTTCATGGGGGTTGAATGATTGCTGTTTGCTGCCTTTGAGCAGAGAGGATTGAAAGTTTGTGGGCTTGGGACTAGCCTTGAGTAAGGCCTTTTTTCTCCTCTGGAGTATAAATATTTAGTGCTCAGTTGGACAGGGACGTTTTCCAATGCAGTTCTGTTTTCAGCATGATTTCCATTTTAGCTTCCATTTCTAAATCATAAAATTTTGCACTAATGATTCTGGATGCACAAGAATGGAGCTAGTTGGATTGTGGGAGATTGGATATCATGACAACGTACATATGTTATTTTCTTTCCTTTATCTGCTTTGCTTGTAAGGGCTGTTATCTAACTGTCATTTTCCTGGCTGGATTTCCTGTTTTATGTTCTTGTCGCAGAATATTTATTTCTCTTTTGTCTGCACCCAGTACTTGTAAGTGTCTTAATTTTGTTTTTTCTTGACATGCTCCTGTGATGCTTTATTCCATAGAAAAGTACACCTGGCAGGGAAGCCTTGTTTAGCCCATCAGTTCTCAAGAGTGTTTATAGAATAAAAAACTTCCTGATGTTTCTGAAGGCATAAATGTGTTCAGCCACACCTAGCATTCACAATTGCAAGTTATTTTAGTGTTTTTTTCCCAGGAAATGATAATTATACAACAGTAATTTCTTTCAAGTTTTGCTATTACACGCATTGCAAGGCATGCAGGAAACTCTTTGCTTTCAAAAATTTATGTATCTTTAAAGGGCTATGACTTTGCTTGGTTATTGCTGGCACAGTCTCTATAATGCTTGTCATTTTAATAAGATTTAAAAGTTAAGCTGTATAAAACATGCTTCTGAAGCAAGGAAAGAGGACTTGAATACACCTAACCAGTGAAGATGGGCAGAAGACCTGCATAAATCTTCCTGGGGGAGCTGATCTAACTGGAACCAGGATGTCAAAACTTTCAAGGGCCTGACAGCTATCAATAGGACCTTAAGCAGGGGGAAGCTTTTGTTCAGTAGAGCTGATGAACAGCTCTCTGTTCTTAATAGGACACTTTTCAAGTAGTTCAAATTTTTGGACTTTGAATCAGGTCTAACATTCTCATTGAAAGTGTGATATTGCAATCCTTCTGTTGTCATAAGAATGACACCTTCTTCTGAGGAGATTATTTCCTTTTGGAAAGGGAGGGAGCCATGAAGGAAATAATTGATAGTCTTAAATGCTGTACTTTGAAAATTCAGGTCCTCTTTATAATCCTCACAGAATGAGAAAAATTACTAGCAACTGCACAATACTTTCAGCAGACCTGATAATGGAGTAATTATTTTACAGAAGAGCACATTCTTTATTGCAAAGATGAGCATTTAATTCTATCTATACACAGCTTTGCAATAAAGGTAATAATTTCCATCAGAACATGTATGATTGAATGAGCAACTTGGAATAGAGTTGTCAATCTTGAATGTTCTGGTAGCAAGGAAAGAACAAGGACACCTTGTCTGTGATTATTGTTATTGGGGTGGGGGTGGACAGAAAGATCTTGCAAACAGTGTCTCAGCTCACCTTAGGTGTATCCTTTAGATCCACAAAAGAGAATGGGGGTTGAGGGGAATAAAGAAGCTAAAATGACTGCCTGCTTGCTGCTGGACAAACCAGTCCCTAGGAAAAATGAAGTAGAAGCATAAGATGGGCAAAATGCATGATCTGTGCCTGAGGAGAATAATATGGAAGTAGTGAGAAAAAAATTAGTACAACTTAAAATTTAGGAGAATAACATTATCTAAAATTACAGTGCCTTGAAGGAAATAAACATATTTTAATATCTTTATTTCCCCCTTTTTTAATCTGTGGGATTTTTTTTAATAGTAAGAATTGGAAAAGTGAAGTTCTAATTAATTTTTTAAATACGCAGGAAATCATATAGTTCTCTTTAAAGGTACATATGAGTGGATTAGTAACTTGAAAGGATTATATTTTTTGCTTAAACTGATAATTGCATTAGTGGTTCATAATCTATTAATGAGAATGTAACTTTAATGTACTTTGGTTAAAAGACATGCTGCAAAGCAGAAAAAAAGCATTAGAGATGTGCAGTACAATCCTCAGCGTACTTGCAAAATACATGAATGGAGCTCTGTGGAAATGAAAGCAAATTTTTAGGAACAAGCATTTGAACATCACAAT
Organism: Euphonia xanthogaster; assembly: GCA_034509185.1. Classification (NCBI taxonomy): domain Eukaryota; kingdom Metazoa; phylum Chordata; class Aves; order Passeriformes; family Fringillidae; genus Euphonia; species Euphonia xanthogaster. Next base: position 12,271,902 of record JAYDZK010000006.1, read on the forward strand.
TTATATCAAGGATGTGTCTCTGGAGAGCTGTGGGTCACAGCAGCAGTAACTGCTGTGCCTACTCAAACTACAGACCTGGGAACATTTGGAAGGTGACCACTGCAGTGCTTCAGGGTGAGCAGCATTTGTGTGCCCAGCACACCACAGAAAAGAAAGGAAGCTCATTTTCTCATCCCTTAGATTTTACATTGTGTGGCATGAATTCTGATGAGCTTTTGCTCATCAGAATGCCCGTATGCCCGTATGTTGTGTAAGCAGTGGAACTAGCTGCAATGTTTCAGTTCGTTGATGTCCTGTGGCATTGAATTCCTTGGATTCCACAGACTGCATTTGCATGGATTTTTGACTTCTAACTTTCCTGTTATTTCTCACCTTGAATATTGTTTTGGGAAGACAAAGGAGTGTGATCTCTGTTTTCCGAGCCCTGTTGCAGCAAGATTTATTTTATGGCAACAAACCACCTGCAGAGGACAAGGGCAGGAATGTATTTATTGGTGAGCACACAACTGTAGCAAAACACCAGGAGCTGTGAGCATTTTGAGTTTGCTCGTTTGTTGATCTGCTGTTGTCCATGTGCTGTCCTCTTTGCTGGCAGAGATGGGGTCTGAATGGGACGGGCTTTCCATCCTCCTGAGGGTCCCTTGACTTTTGAGGTGCTTCTACTTTGCTGCTAATGCTTACCCAGCTACTTACTTGTAAGTGAGGTGCCAGTGAACATGTGAAGGGATTCTGTGTTCTGTATATCTTGAGTAAGAAGATGTTTCTTAGTATTAGGTGTTTTTCTGTTAGGTTTTCTTGTACAACCTGAGAACATTTGCTATGGGACATATTTTAAAGAAGCCAAGCTGTGCAATAACATTGGGCTGGACTGGGCTGTATGTAAATATATTATCTCCCAGCTACCAAACTGGTGAACCCAGGTAATGAATACCTTTGTTCTTTCTTTGCAACTGGTAACAGTGTAAACTACCTCATTCTGGCATCCTGCTATTCATTCTGTTGTTTTCTGCTCCCTAAAGCTGCTGGTGTTTTCATTTCTGTATGGAAACTTACAGACCACAGGGAAGTCCAGGATAGAGCCCAGCCCTCTCTGACTCACTCCTGCTCATAGAAATGTATAGATAAATGCTATAGAGCTGTGGATTTGAGGTTTAAGGAAATCTAAGCCTCCACAGTGGAAAAAGTACCCTGTAACAAAAATATTTACCCCAAATTGCTTCAGAGGCCAAAGCTGCAGATCAGATTGAGGGTGTTCACCCTTAGATGTGTAAATTTTTTTTTTTCAACACAGAGATGAAAGAAAACAAGTGGAATCCAGAGGAACTTCACAATCCTCTTTTTAATGGGGACTGCTAGGTGTGTGTGAGAGGAAAGGCAAGGGAGTCTCAGCAAAACCATTAAAAACAAAATGGGTGAGCCAAGTCTATACAGATATTATATAGATGGGGAAAGGGTTGCATTTAAATTTCATACTGGTTAAATGCTGTTATAAATACACAAGAATGGGCTATGAACCCTTGAATTTTGTAAGTTCAGAATCTAGTTACACGTTCTAGTGTGTATATATGCAAAGAATTGGTGATTGGGTCCTTAACATTACTGCTAGACATTTTCAGCCATCTCAGCTTTTCTGCATCCCATTCTCTGATCAGCTGAAATCATAGCGAAAATCCCATCCTTTCTCCAGTGATAGTTTTAAGAAGTGATGGGACATAATGAAGCTGACACCTCCCAGTTTGTGCAGAGTGGATGGAGACACTTCCTTAGAAGCAAATATTGGATGAAGAAATACAAATTTCCAAAGAAGTAGCCCTTATAAGGAACATTTTCAAGAAACACACGAGGTCTATCACTGAATAGCTGAACCCAGTGCTTGTGTTTCTGAAATCATGCTTTATTGGTGAGAACCACAGTGATGAGTTGCAGAGAGCAGGCACAAAGCTCCGTGGGGAACACTAGAGAGAGTGTAACCCCAGCCCTTTCTCTCCATCTGTAGGCTAGGGGACATACTTTCAAGTGACAGTAACACAAGAAATTAAAACATTCCCTTGACATCAGAGACAATAATTCAGTCTTTGTTTCCAGATGAAAGCACAGACACTTGCTTGCCACTGCGACAGAAGTAATTTCAAAACAAGTGTTAGGGAGCACTCCGTGGGCTATGGTGAACTCCAAGTTTATTGCCTTTTATATATTTTGTATCATTTTTATTCTGCCTGGATTTAGGTTACTCAGGGAATCTTGGAAAGATTCTTTTAAACTATCTGGGCCTGAGAGGAATTAATTTTGTATATATTTGATACAAAGTGTAAGCATCCCACCACATGAAGATTTATTTTTAGCATACAGGTAGATGTATTCAAAGAGACCTTTTGATAGAACAGAATAAGAGATGTGAAAACAGCCTGACCCACTAGTCAGGTCTTAGCAATCTGGGCGATGCATACCTGGCCAAAAAAAGAACAATAACCTTGTTTGTGGGATGTTTTCTTGTATGGCTCAACAGCAAAGATTTATTCTGGCAAAGCTGTCAGCATGGAAAAGAGCAAAGGGCAAAAGCAGGGTGTGATAGAAAAATAATTCAAACAAGAAAACCAACACCTGGTTTGAGTTGGGTCAACCCATATTCTAGTTTTTGACACCCATGCACAAAGAGGAAAAGGCAAGTTGGCTCTAAAAATGCACAGATAAAACTGATGAGCTCCCTAAGGGATGAGGTTTGCTGAAATTCCACAATTCAAGAGGTTTTTGTAGACATAAAAATGTCAGTACAACAGTCTGCTGTATGATCAGTCTTTACAGAAACCGTTATTTAAAGCATGTCTATAAAATTTTATAAATAATGCAAAATATTAGTGAGGATGTAGATACGATTTTACTCATTCAGGGCTGACAAGTCTAGCAGTTTTTGATGCCTTTTTAATGCTTAATAGATACAGAAAGAGTCATTCCAAAGATGAAAAAATCCTTGAGACTAGCTAAAGATTTGTCTTGTGTTTCTTTAATCATAGAAACAGAGATAAAACCAGTTTCTTTTACTCATTTGCCTTGTTTTTTTCCAAATCTGGGCCTTGAATTTCAAGGACCATGATTTGTTTTCGGGCATCTCTCTGACCTCAGCAGCCCTGACCTCAGGCTGGTGTTTCCAAGCACTGCAGCTAAAATGATAACAATATTAATGTTACCAGTAACAGGCACGGCATCTGACGTAGGAATAGATTTGTAAATATTGTTTTTCACTTTCCTGTTCAAGAGAAAAGAAGTATTTCTGAATTACTGGAATGTAATTTTTATCTCTTCTTAATAAGAACAGTGTCCATGGTTACCTCACTGCTGCCAATCAAGTCAAGAGCTGTTATCAAGGTCTGACTGTTAGCAGTCATACATAATAAAACTGATGGTGTTTATAGATGTTTTATTAGTCAAAATTATATTCCAGCTGAAAGGTTTGCTAAAGATGAAATGGAATTTCATTTTACATTAAACAGGAAAGAGTGCAAAGGAAAAAATATCCTATTAGAGAAAATGCACTGTGTGTATAAGTCTATAAATGTGACCCTCGTTTTGGAAACACGTCTCTAATCTTGCCTTGCAAGCAACACATGCTGCACAATAATAGCAGAGCCATAACATCGGGTTTTAAAGCCTGCACGTTCAGTGTGACCAACTTCCTTGGAAATGATTCAAATCTTGTGGAATGTGAGTCAAAGGCAGGTTAATGTTAAAAACCTCTGGCGACCCACTTTGAATGTTGCACTGCTCTATCTCCTGGCTGTGTCTGACATTGCATGGCAGAGAGTCCTTGCAGCAGCTGCTCTTGACTGTGGTTGGGAAAGTGGCTTCTCCTGAGAACTTACTAAAGTAGATCCATGTTCTCTTAGGAGGTCATTTAGTTGTCTTTGATGCTGGAATTTTAGGTTCTTCCCCATTCTTAAGAAGTTCCAAGTGCCTCAAAGGCCAAGCGCATCTATGCCCAAACTGCTTCAGTGAGATGGGATATTCCATCAGTTAGATGGGATATTGCACAGGGTGGAATGGGGGCTAATTCTCCAAGGACATACAAGACGTTTTGTGCTTCCAGTCAAGGCGTGTAACTCTTGGTTGTCCTGATACCCCAGAGGATCAGTAGGGCTGAGGGGTGGGACTCTTGGAAGCTGGTGTGCTCAGAGCTGCTTCAGAAGGCCAGGGGGAAATGTCCTTTTTCCCAGAGAGGCACTTTTGGCGGAAGGCAAAAAGCTTTGCACACCTCAAGCTGCACCCAGGAAGGAAGAATGAAGCAGTGCCTCTTGCAATACTCCCTGGTCTTGTGGTGCTGACCTGGAAATGCAGCTGTTCAGAAAATCTCATCCCCATTGTAGAGAGGGTAAGATGTGTTAGAAAAGATGAGGGAAGATGAATTAAAACATACTATTCCTTTTCAAATCATCTTTACTCTAAAATCCTCGAGGATATTTTTTCTAAAATACTTTAGGTTATTCATTCGTGGATAGGGGATTCTCGATTTTGCTTTCTTTTTACTACAACTTAATGAAATATTACTTGAAACAGGGGGTATGATGCCCAATTAAATGGAGGACTGCAGTAGTCATAGAACACTTTTGAAATTAAATGGAAAGTTTTCCTGTCCCAGGTGCAGGCAGTGCCATGGATCCCAAGGATGTGTACAGTTCCAAGGACTAATGCATAAGGGCAGTGAAACTGTAGTAGTTACATCAATGTTACTATTACACATAACTTCTCTCTGACCCAGGGAATACAATAGCTTGTACTTCAGTGAAAGAGAAGAAAGCATGTCTGCACTGTGCCATGGAGGGGCAATGCAGAGACATTCAAGCTGCTGCAGAACTGAAATAATATAATTGCACTAGCACATTGCAAATAAGGTCTGCCAAGAGGACTGGCATCATTATCTAACCTAGTGATTATGGAGCTTGGCCAAGAGTGATGTATTCCTGGTCCCAGTCTCACTGTCCTTGATTATTTCTGGCTTGTATTTGTTTTTTAATCCAGATGCCATCTGACATTGGATATTTGAACATCCCAGGGAGCAGAAGCTGAGTCCCAGGTCTCTTCTACTCAAATCCAGGCTTGTCCTCCTTTGCAAACTCTGCATTTTCCCCCAGGAAGTAGAAGCCATAGTTTCAGCCCTCCTCAGCAGGGAAAAGCCTGGAATTCAGGTCTACCACTTCCTGAGCAAATACACTATTCGGGTATTATGCAAAAGGCCATGTCTGTGAATAAAAACTTGGCATACATTAAGATTACTCAAAGCATACCAAATAAATCAGGCTCTTCAGGAGGGACGGCTAGTTTGTAAATCCCAAGCAGCCTTTGTTGACAGAGAAGTGCTTAGATTGTCAGCTCAGCTTGGATTTTTCAGAAATCTAGTGCAAAATCCCTTTGTGTCTTCAGTTTTCATTACCTCCTGAGCTGGGAGGCTCAGAATTCGTGTTTGGCATTCAGGATGAGGTGCTTTGCCTGTCCTGTGCACCTCTAGCAGCTGCACCCAGAGCCCCTTTCCTGTAAAAGGATTTGTGTCCAAAGAGCAGCAGCACAGTGAGAGCAGGAGCAGTGCTGTCTGAGGGGACGGCACCCAGTGAATCAAAATCCAGAACAGGAGACTGGTGAATGTATCAAGAGGGAAAGCACGAGCAGATCCCCAGTCAGCTTACATGTTCAAAAGCTGCTTTATTAAAAAAAAAAAAAAGGAGAAAAAAGGTTAGAGATGGAACAAAGAGGTTAATTTAAAAAGAATTGTATAAGCCCAAATTTTAATTCAGTTTTGAAAGTTAACAGCCTTTTATTACACACTTGAGCAGTTAAAGTCTCACCCTTGTTAGTTTCCTAAAAAGTGATGCTCATTGCTTTCAAACTGAGCACTCAGGGCAACTGTCCAGAGGCTGTGGCCCATACCTGAGCAGCCAGATATCTTAATAACAAGTGACAGCAAGTTCTTCTGTGCAGTTATGCTGCACTTGGTTAGCTGCTCAGGATGTCCTGGAAGATGATGTCTAATGTCAACAACGTTTGTATCTCGGTTCTTGTCTCAGACGTGTGAAATAAGAAAGCCTGAGATGTCTGTCCTGGGTGCTCATAAACCTCTTGCTACTCTGGCATCTTTTCCCAGACAGTATTAATTCTCCAACTGAGTTACATGATGGTTTATACATACTAAAATCTATTTATGTGTTCATAGTATAAGGATTGCCAGGGCTTATTTGCATTTGTGGTTTATAAAATCTGAACATGATTTCCTGAATGCGTGACAGTGCCCTATATTGTCTCCTGATATGCTTTGAAAACCAACTTTTAGCCTATTCCTAAGGCTGCTTACCTTGTAAAGTTGTTGAGTTACCTCTAACAGAGCCAGCAGCTCACTACTGATATTTCATTCCCTTGTGAGATGGTAAAGCAACTCTTTCTCTCAGCTGCATTAGTTGTCTCACTGCAGATAACTCGGCCCAGATTTACATAGGTGTTGGATGTCACAGCTGCATGTCCCAGTGGCAGCAAATGGCACCCAGGAGTGCTCAGTGCTTGCTGAAAAATGACACTATTCAGATTTCAAATTTACCACTGCAAATTAGAGGAGTGGAAAGTATGAGGCAATGAAGGATGGGATTTATTTGCATTCTCCTGATTCCTGTGTGTTGGTGTGACTACTAAATATATTTTGAGATCCCCTGAGTCTTAGTGAGATTGTAATATTTTTTTTTTTTGGTCTTAACAAGGAAAGGAAGAAAATGATGGATGAAATTGGATGTCACAAATTTTATTTAAACATGCTGTCAGTGATTTGCATTTTATTTCTTGGTCCAACTGGAGTAGAAAATCCTGCTTTTTCAGCTCTCCAACTTCTCCAGGAGTACCCCCTAAAGAGCTGATAAAACAAGTGTGACAACTCAAGATAAATAATTGCTCCTGGCTAATTGTTTCCAAACTACACATGCAGTCACATAGTCAAAAATCATCGTGGCCAGTTCATGGAACAGCTGTTTCATATAGAAATGCTGTGATTCATTTTGTATTCCTGTCCATTATGTGCTTTTGGTGAATTTAGTGCAATTACATGTAGAAAAAGGTTATTACTTTTTTTGAGGAAGGCACTGTAAGCTGCCATTTTCCAGAGCTGTATTTCTGTGCTGTATTATTCCTCTCTATGAGAAGCAGCCAGAAGGTGTGTCAGAAAGACATTATCTTCAAAAACACATGAAAGGTGTCAGTCTGATTTTAACACAGTTTTGAGCAATTTATATTTGTTTTCTGTCACCTTTACTGTTAACTGCCCTGTTTGGTAAAGATGCATGCTGATAGGAAAAAAATCCAAATGAGAAATGGCAGGATTTGCTAAAGAAAATTGCCTGGGAGAAATTTTGCTGGGCTGTTCCTTCTGTTGCGACAAATAAACAAACTGCCATACCAATAGAAGGGATTCTGCCCAAATTTGGCTCTCCACCCATGGGAATGGATGTGGAACTGAAGCCACAGTGATCCTGTCTGCTAATTTTCCTGGGTGTTTGCTCTGTTATCTCACTTTCCTTCCTATAAAATGGGATATTAATCCTTCTTTCGTTCAGAGAATTAGTTGGGTTTTGTGCAGTCCTTTGGTACTATTAATGAAGAATTTCCTCTGCAATTTAACCAATCTCTCCCTCTTTGCATAGACAATCCTCACTACACCAGGAACCTTTATTTGCAGAGTCAGATTTGCTGTTTTTCATTAGGAGCTGATGAATGTAAAGCTGAGATTTTCCCTGAGAATCTGGAAGTGAAGCTGAAATCACGTCAGTGAAAAGTGAGCCAGCATGGTGAGTTTTATATTCCTAAATTAGCACTGAAGAGAAGGGGAAAACTTAAGAAGTAATTTCACAGAAAAGCCTCAGTGTGCTGGTGAGTAGGAAAATAAAGTATTCTTCAGCCATGACCCATGCTCACTCCCGGGGAGGAGAGATAGATACTTATTGCTCTTGCCATTTACCCTCTAGCCAGCTGTCTGAAGAAGAGTCATGCACCTATAGCCACATGTTGAAAATATCTTCTCTGCTCTCTTGAGTTGTTATAATGGTTAGAACAGAGAAGAATTGTGAAGGACTTCATTATTCTTCCCATTTAATTTTGCAGGATGCCCTTTGGTGCTTCTGCTCTGCAGTACAGCAGAGTCGTTCTGATTGATGTATACATCTGGTGGACACCAAAATAAGGCTACCATTACTAAGAAATACTGACTTAGAAGTCATGAATTACAAAAAGAAGAAAGAAAGCAGTAAGAACATTTTGAAAATATGAAGTAGCAATGCTTACTAATTTAGCAGATAGAGCACAGAGGGAGAACACCAAAAAGCAAATAACGCCCCCTTAAAGTATGGGACTCTAGTGCTGGCAAGCGACAGTTCAGCCTTATCTCCCATGGATACAGTTGGATGCAGCAGCAGGAGTGTTATTTTCTCCCTGCATGATCCGAGTCACTTCCACAGGAGACAATATGCAATCCTAAGAGCTGAGCACTAGGTGTTTCATATTTGCTGAATCTCTTGCTTTGAGTCATTGATTTCTTCACATCGAATCTCATCTCTGGCCCAGTTAGTGAGCCATTAAGTGAGGACTCTACTGTGTTGATGAAATAATAATTCTGTTTACAGAGCACCTTCTCACCAAGGCACTGTAGGTGCAGCACACTGTCTGCTTAATTCACACTCTTTTAATAATTAAAGCTTTTCTACCTAATGCCTTTGTGAAAAACTGAATTCTTGTGTGAGCTTCAACTAGAAGCAATTGCAGAGAGACTTCCTGGGGAGCAGTTCCTAGAAGGCTACCCATTTGTTTGGTGCCAGAGCAGACTTTCCTCTAGACTGAGGGAAATATTTCCTTCTTTTGAGGAAGGTGCTCAGGCCTGGTACTCAAGCAGCTGAGGACAACATAGTTGTACTCCATTTCTGCCATGCTTTTGTCCCATTAGGGATCACCATACTCTGAATGCATAAGTTGTGTGACAATTCAAAGTCTTTTTTCACCTTCTAAAAAGTTAAGATGTGCTGAAATGATATTCATATTCCTCAAAGAATAATTGTCTTCTGTTAGCAGAGAAAGAGGCAAACTTAGGAAAAGTAAGGGCTAGCATGACTTGCTGCATCCAGCCCAATCCAGAGCAGCAGGGGTTTACCCACCCAGCTGAGGAGAAGGAAAAATAATCTTGTTCAAATGTTTTTGGACAATCACCTCCTATAAAACTCCCTCTATTTTATTTTTCTTTAATTCTCATGCATAATTAGGGAAGGAACGAGACAGGAGTGAGGTATGCTGGCTGTTAGGTGATGTGCTGTCTCATTCCCTAACACCGGCACACTGCTAACTTAAATGTGAGCAGTTCCTCGTGTTCCACTTAAGCTTCCATGGGGGCACTTGCAAAACCTCTCCAGAGCTTTTCTTTCCTGGGCCACAAAAGCACATCTTTGTATGCTTGGTGAACCTAATCCACAAGGGAATAAGGTTTAGTTAAAAGGCAAAAATTTTGCTTTAACCTTTAGGGCTTGTGTCTCTTTTTTTTCCCTTCTGTGGACATTCATGAAATTTTTGTAAAAAGAGACATTAGGGCTCTGTACATGCCTTGTGTGGGTGTAAAAATGACACACAAAAAGAAGGATGTAAAAGGATCACAGGTCATGTTCCTAAAGTGGCATTATTTGTGATTTGCATCTGTAGCCTGCTCTTGGGCTAATACTGGGTGATTAATTAGATGTAGTGGCTGGATATAGCTCTGAAGTGACAATCTACAGGGGGATAGCTGAAAAACCAGCTATGAAACATGGTGACTCTCACACCTGACTGACATGACTTCCCTTAACCTGTGGGAAGGGCTCCCAGAAGCTGAAGCTCTTGTAGCAAACTTTAGACTTCAGGTCACATTACTGCTTGTTTTGAAGTATGCTTTGAACAGGAAGAAAACCTAGCAAGGAGCAGATGATAGCCCATTCTGTCAGAAATAAATTAATTTGTTTCTTACGCTTGTGTGAACAGTGGCTTCAGGAAGCAGTGTCTGTTCCACTGCCATGGCATGTCCTTGGTGGCCACGTCAGGGAACCACTGACATACTCAACGGGTTAAGCTCATCAAGCTGAAACATCTTGAAAGTGCCCAGCTTTTATTTTTTAAATGTTGCATTTCTGTTCTCTCTCCCTATATTTGGAGGGTCACTGGCTAAGGGATGGTGCAGAGAGAGTAATTTCAATTCCCATTGTGTTGTCCCAAACACTTTGTCTGAAGGCAACAGGCTGCGGTAGTGGATGAATAGTTCTGGTGGCATTGGCCCACCTGTGAACTGCTTCCTTAAAGCTGCTGGGTGTTCTGGTGTCTGGCTGCTGACAGAGGGCTGGAGCTCATGTGGCAAGGGTCAGCAGACCCCCAGGAAAGGTGTTGGTTGAAAGCAAATGTCATCAGCCAAAGTGCACCCATGTGGCCCCATTGCTGGTGTGAAGGCAGGGGAGCAGCTAACACTTACTCCTCAAAAAATGCCTTTGAAAATATTTTCATAAGATTTTTACTTTGCTTTTGTCACAAAAACCAAGGCTATAAGATAGTTTGAGAGCTCTTTAAGATAAGTCCTTTTGTGCCTTTCCTGCAGATGCAGGTAATTGCAGAGAGATTTAGGATCTGTCTAAGTCAGATCCTGCCCATTAAAAAATAGATCCCAGTGCTGGATTTGACATGCAGTGTTGACATCCTTCTTTTATAGTAAGTCAGATGATATGTTTAGCAGACAGCTACTTTGACAACTTTCCTTCTGAGAATCTAGAGGAAAATGCTGAAAATTTCCTGTAGCTTTTGACATTTTATGTGCTTGCTGGGCTAATCTTTGTAAAATCTTGATGTTGAGAGGTCACTTACTGATACCAGAGGCAAATGCAACCCCAGAGACTTCATTTCATTGCAGTTAGGAAGCTGGACCTCCTGTTAACAAAAAAATATTGCCTTGCTTACATTAAAGTGAAAACACACTCACCAGCTTCTGAACTTTGATACCGATTCTGCAGGATCTTTCTAAGCCTTCCATTTCTTTCCATTAGAAAAATCACCTCCACAAATCTTTCAAGAAATTATCGAATGAATCCTCTTCATAGTTTAAATTACATCTTGAATTATTCCCTAGACAGTTTTCTTTACTTTCTCCTTTCACTTTGCTGCACTACCTTCTCTATCCTGAATAGTTGAATAGCTAAACACATTATGTGATAATGACTAGCTCCACATATAGACCCTGAAGCCATGAAGAGTTATTGAACAAGAGTTGAGCTGCCTGTGTGCTCATTCAGAATGGGATGAAAGCCAGACAAGAGCCTTGTAGAGGAAGTCAGTCTGGATGCCTCATTGTATCACCTCCTGCACTAACAGGAAATACCTAGAGTGGAATCTCTAAAGTGTTCTTGAAGCCTTTTGACTGGTTACTGTGAATATATTTTTTTCAAAATAATTATTTTCCCTAGGGTATGAAATATCTAGATTGTTTTCATTTGTATTGGTTTGAAGAATAACAATGCATATACCATATTTTTATTCAGCCATGATGAAAACTGATTATATATTAATGTACAGGGATTTCTTTTGTTAAATGGCTTGGTCATGTTTGCCCTCTAGTGGCAGTGAGTTTGCAGCTGATGGGCCCCCGAAAGTGGCCAAGAGGAGCAGAGAACATCACAAATGGATTTTATTTAACTCTGTTCCTTGTTTTGTGGTTCTATTTATCAGTTTCTACTGTGAGCATATAAATGTACAGGGAAGGCTTCCTCTCACCTAGAGGTCAGGGTGAAGTGTGCCGAAACCTATTTCCTGCTGCTCTATTCCCTGAAGGGTAAAACCATTGAGAAGATCACCAAGTCCCTTATCTAGAAGGTAAATTCAGCAGCAGCTGGTAGGAGCAGAGGGGGCTGCAGTTTGTTTTCCTGAGGGTTTGCTATAGGAATCTGTTCAGCTTGTTGAGACACACTTGGTTATGTAGTGCTTTCCTGACAACCCTGCTTACTGACTAACAAGGGAAAAATAAGCCCTACAAAGAGCGTAATGCAGAATTCAGGCAAAGAGAAGAACTTAAAGTAGGAAAGTTCTTTTCATAGGAAGGAAATCTTCTGGGGAGGGAAGAGGGTAATGAAACCCAGTAGCTGTGAAATTGCTGTGTGATCACGAAGCAAGAAAAGAACCTGGTTTGTCAGTCAGAAAAATTATTGCAGTTTTCAGTCTTGAGACATTAGAATAGCAGGGCAGATTTTGCCACAGATTTTATTTCTCATATGCTGTTTTAAAAGATCTATCAACATTTTTGCAGCAGAAGAAACTTTTTTCCTTTCTTCCTTAAGTGCATATTAATGTGGAGGAAAAGAGCAAGGCTCATGTTTTCAGTGTTAGTGCAACTATAGAGGAAATGGTTGACATGTAAGGATGATGTAATGAGGAAATTACCAGGTATTTTCCTGAGGGGCTGACTCTGGGTGATCCTACTCCCTCCATCTGTATTCCTTACACCTATGACTCAGGGCCATTGGTTTTTAAAAAGCACTATTTATTACGTCTTGATTGCCTTAGGATGAAGTGCTTGTAGAACAGTGGAAGTGTAATGAGAGCCTTATTGGATGAGAGACTTCCTAAGCTAAAATATGAGTTTTGGCAGCTTGGCTAAACAAATACATTTCCAGCTAGCAGTTGTGAAAATCTCACACTGTCTCCAGCCCAGAGGTTATGCAAATGTAAGCTGCTGTGGCACTGCTTGTCTCTTCTGCTCCATATGGAGCTGCAGTTGGAAGGGGACTTGGTGAGGGGATGGACACAATTACAGGAAATATTTCTGTTGCTGTTATGGGGCCATTCAGGCATAGAGTCCTGATTACTGATTTCAGAACAATTCTGATGCATATAGAAACAATTTAAAAACCTCATTTAAAGTGAGATTTTTAGAGAGAAACAAGCTCAGGAAGAGCAAAAACTTACACATTTCAATTACTCTTTGGTACCATGCTGAAAACGTGCAGCAGATGAGTGAGGTGACATTCAAATGTCTGTACTATAAATGAGTTACCCCTAGAATTGAAAATAGAAGCTAAGACATGAGAAATCCTCTTATTTATTTTTATATTTATATTGACATGGTATAGAACCGTACTATACTCTGAGCTATGATTCTGCTTGGCCAGGACAGGGTTTACTCTGTAGGTGTTTTTTCATGTAAAGCTGCAGATTTGGTAGAACACAGAGCAGAGCTTTGCCTGTGCCCATAACCTAAACCATGACCTTTAATTCAGCCAGTCTGTGCCTAATCATTAAGAGAAAGCTGAAATGGGATATCAAATGATTTGCAAAAATTTAGTGCTTTGAGCCTCAGATCCTTTGAGAGATATTAATGAAATAAATTCATCCCAGCACCTCTGAAAAGCTCCTTTGTCCCCTGCCTGAGTGAAGAAGGTGAGGCAGAGAGCAGCCTGCAGGTGCTGCAGAAAGAAGCCATTCCCAGGGCAGCTTGGGGCTGTCACACGGCGCCTCGCTCTGCGCAGGGTGGGATGGCAGCATCCCAGAACTTCTCATGAGTGGAGCAATCCATTTTGTCAATCTACCAGCTGGCCAAGAGGTGCGGGCAGTGCCAGGTTCCCTGTCTGCCTGGTGCTAACCAGCTGGCCCTGGGCATGCTTAGGAGCCTGCAGAGCCAAGCTGAAGGCAGGAGGTAGCGCAGGGGAGCTGGCTGCTTGCTGGACTCGGAGCTGGCAGCCCTACCCGGCCCGGGGAGCAGCGTAATCCGTATGGCTGCAGCTGGGGAGCTGAGCACTTGGCAAAGGGGACAACCTGCCTGCCAGATTTATTTTGGTCTGTCAGGCAAGGTCACCAATTAATTCCTCTGGAGCATTTCAGTTTGGTTGCATTTGGATTTTCCAATGTGAAGCTATAGTGTTCTAGAGACTGATGCCCAGCTTCACAGAGGAAAGAAAAAGACTTAGATACAATGCAGGTGCTTATACTCAAGACTGAAATCCTTAAGATTCCCTTCTATACCTTTAAATAGTGAAGTCCTTCACTGCCTAATTTTCACAAGCTGTGGAGCTCTCCAGTATCCTAAAAAGCAGCCATGCCTTTGCTCAGAAATGGGGGAAAATCCGCAGGGCTCAGCCCCTTCTCACATATATGATACGAAAAGTGTCACACAACTTGCTCTTCCCTCTATACTCCACCTGTGATTATGCTTATGCCTATTTTCATTCCCTGATTTAAAAGGTTGAGCAATCATCAGAGATGTGAGCCTCCTTCCCTGGCCCACCCTCCCCAGCTGTGTTTCAGACCAGGCAATGCATGTGCCAAAACCTAGAAGGTGATTTCAGGTATGGAAACTGCTCCCAGGGAGCCCAGGGCCCCGTGAAATGGGGTGTGTATGATGACACCTTCAGCATTCCATATTGAAGTCTTGGTAGGTATTGGGCTGGGGGGAAAAATGCTTTAGATCCCACCTGGAGTTCTTTATATCCTTAGTAAGGGAAGCGAGTACATTGCTCTGGGATGAACACTGTGCTCTGGCTCCAGACACAGGAAAGTCAGGCCTTGTGATACAGAGACTCGGAATGCCAGAGGAAACGGGGGCAGCATGACTCATGGTGCAGATCAAAAGGAAGTGGTGTTATTTCTCAAAGGTGAAACATTCAGAGATGTGTCTGCATTGAGTCTGCAGTAATGTAGGCAGGTTAATGCCACTGGGAGACAAGCACTTCTCTGCCAGTTCTAGCCCCAGCCTGAAACCCTGTTAATTACTTATGCCCATAGTGAATCTAGTCTGTGTATCATCCCCCAAATCATGAACAGATCTTGAATAGTACTAGTTTTTTTTTGACCACAGAAGCAGGAATCTGAGTAGAATTCTAGCATGTTAGCTTATTCAGCCCAAATTCTTTGGTCTGTTTTATATATATATTTTTTTGGTTGCAATTATCTTTTTTATCACCTGGCAAAAAACAAAGCATCAACGCAGCTCTAATTAGAGTAAATTCTCAACCACATAAGAGACAGATATGACCACAGTTACAGCAGGCATTTAAATATTGTTTCATATAATTTCTGCAAGGAATGTTGGGTTACTTTTCCTTGTGAATGTTAAGAAGATATGTGAAGGTTAGGTGCTTGCATGTGTCCTGACCAGACCAGTGGATGCATACATAGAGAAGGGAAACTGGGACTGCAGGAAGAGACAGGTTACAGATAATGAAGGCAAAGCTCTGTGATCAGATCTGTCAATATAGATAATTCCCATTTATCAAACCCCTTCTGAAAGGCAACTTAAAATTATTAGGCCACGGAAGTGTTTGCTGTGAATTACAGCTAAGTGATCTGCAAATGAAAAAAAAGGGATAACCTGATTTTTTTCTGTACATTAAGCATTTTCAGGTACCAAAATAACAACGTCCTCACACTGATTCAGGATGAACTGTAAGTACTATTTTTGAGCAGCTTTGGATTTTCTTTGTACACTGTTCTTCCAGTACCACTTACAGTATAATTATTGCCTATCCAGCAATACCAGAAATAAGAATGTCTTATGCAATGCCTTTTTCCTCTGGGGACAATGTTAAATGATATTCAGAATAGTACCAAACTGTAAGGTACTTACAGGAAAAAAAATAAAAATCACATAGTAATCAAGCGTGGAGATAAGAGGGAAAAACACCCCACCCCAAACCTTAAATGGAATTTATGTAAAACTACCTGGAATATATCAGACCTAAAAAAAAAAACCTCAAGGAAAAGCATTTAAGCCATTGTAACTAAATAAAAAAAGCCAGTAGATGGCACGAGAGACCTTGAGATTCGACATAAAACTCAGATGGTCACTAATAGCTACTCCTGCAACCTTCTGAGCTGTCTCTGGTTTTAGCCCTAACTACTGCATTTCCTGGATTCCTGAGGTTTCTTATTCATCAGCTGCACTTAGATCCACACAGTACATTTATTTTTAGGGACAACTAAAGTTCATTTAATAACTCATTCAAACATGCTGAGTAAAAGCCTGGCTCTGTTGAGATGAACCATTGGTTTCAGTGGGGTTAGAATTGAAGATTTTTTCTTTTAATGCTTACACTGTGGAGCTGGCATTTCATTTCCAGGAAGGGTCTGGGATTAGTGGTTTTGTCCTTTCCTATCACACTGCAGCTCCTTTCTCTGGAGCAGAATGATCCTGCTTTCCTGAGACTCAATGTGTCATTTAAAATTAGTGAATCAAAAGAGCCAGGTCTGGTGGACAAAAGGTTTGTTGTCTTTGTCTAGGATACAAAAGGCTGTGTCTCCAATAGCCTTTTTGCCTATCTGTCTGTAATAGCACCATCCAATTCTAGGCTTTTGGGAATAATCCACTAAGGTATAACCAAAGCTGACCATGAACAAATTAAGTATATTGTTTTGATTTTTTCCAAATGTATAGTTATTTTACAGTTGGATGAATCTGAAAATGAAAACCTTCAACTTAGCAATAAAATACACTCATGTGGTTAGGAGATCTAGTGGAAAAATTTACTTTTCATTTCTAGAATCACTGAAGAACTTGCAAAAGACATATGGGACTATAAATTCATAAGCATTTCTGACTCCATCAAGTAGGTAAGTAGTCATATCTTTCTGATGAAGAAAATGAGACACAGAAGTCCCCAGCCTCATGCAAAACCACATTACAGAGCTGCAAGGGCAGGATTAGGATGCAATCCTGGCTTATGCTAAGGTCTGCATCTTTTTTCTGACACTTAAAAAAAAAAAACCAATACTAGAGTACCATAATTGCAAGATTATATTACTTGATTACTGCAGTAAAGTCCAGAATTCATTAATACATACAATCAGGAAGCACTAAGAATGAAAAGTGGAATGCATAAAAGCTCAGCCTGTGTAGTACACATTTTAATACTCAGTTGGGTACATAGTTTTGGCTTGCTTTATAAGATAGGACAGGCATGATTTCCAAATGAGGTTTAGATCTGGACAGCAGATATTCTCCCAGATGGGTTGGAAATGTCTGTGTGGTGCATTAGAAATTCCAGAAGGGCTTTTTCACACTTGTATGGCTAATGTTCTTAATTCCTTTGGCAAAATAAGCTTGTTCTAAGTCTTGCTTTGCTGTGTACACTACCATCCTCAGGCTTTTCCAATGTTCATTATATTGTGATTTTACAGCTGCAGTGAAGCCTTTCAGGCAGTCAAAGGCATTCAGCTGTCTCAGCAAGAGGGCACTAAGGAACAGGAGCTGGACAGAAAGGAAAGCTGCCCCTTAGAAGTGGAAATGCGAGCTGTGTCCTCCCCATGCCCCGTGCAGAGCAGAGAAAGGTCTGTGCCTGGGCTTTACCTGCTTTTCCCCGGGCTGCAGTACTGGTGGGGTGATGGTGAGTGAATTCCCTGCCCCAGGAGCAGAATTTTTTCTCTTACTAATGGCTCTTTGCTGTTACTAAACCCCTGTTTTAGTAGTTGAGCATGAAACTTCATTTTTCTTCTCCCCCTAATAACTTTGTCTTATCTGAAGTAGTTGACTGGCAAAAGTTTTTCTTTTGTAAACAAGCGGATTAAGGAGAGAGGTGTTGGATTAAAGATGACAGTCTGATCCTATGGAAGTCAATGTCAAATCTCCCATAAGCCACAGTGAAAACAATACTAGCAAGAAAAGAACTCTCCAGGTGGAAGACTAATGTGATTTTAAGGGAAAGTGGAATGCAATATTCTTCATCTCCCCCTTGTTTGAGGCTTTTTTGCAATTTAGCACTTCTGATGAGTTAGGAAAACACAGCTTTTGTACAATTTGTGAATGCTTTATTAAAAACAAAAACACAGGGCAAGGATTCATGTTACTGGTCTTAGTTTGGAGATCCATGCATGAAAAAAAGCTGTTGAATAGAGCACAGGCTATTTGCATATATTCTCAAGCACAATACATAGACGAATTAAGGCTGGGGGAGGAGAAAGAGGCAGGTAACTCCTTTTGCCTTTGTAGGTTATCCCCAGGAGAGAGGCTTGAGGCAGAGGCAAATACCCTTGTCCCAGAGTATGCATCAGGCATCTGGACTGAACAAACTTGTAATGGCTTACTTCTGGAAGTAATGATGTTATGGCTGTACATGGAGAAAAACGGGGCCTTTTCTGGAAGTTGGTGGCAAGCTGCAATTCGAGAGAGAGTAAAAGGAGTAGCTCCTTACATTACTCATGCTTCTGCTCTTGAAAGAAAAGCACTGTGAAGTGTTATGCTGTAATTGTTCAACTATTTAGTCTTCAATCATCTTTCTGATAGATCAGTTTTAGTTAGAAAGAAAAGTATTTTCATTAATGACAGCTTCCTGCCAGGGTCTGGGTTCAGCTATACCTTGCTCACGCTAAGGCTTCTCTTGGAAGAGAGTGCTGGCTGCTATTGACTGTTATGGAAAACATACCATGGTTCAGTGCACGGCTGATTTGTGACACAGGGTGAAGAGATATTGTGCCATTGCTTGGGGGTTTGAAGGTGCCTCCTATTCCTGGTCCCCTGGGGTGGAAGGGAATTACCTTTCTGCACAGTGGAAGCTGGCAGATTGACTCTTCACTGGTTAAACACAGTCTGACTGTCCTGCTTGTATTTTATTTTAGCTTTATGATGCTATTGATCTTACATATCTTTCTATGTATTGCTTTTCGGAGTATTTGGAATGCTACTTGATGTATTATTGTTCCCTGAAGTTTTTGAAGCCATCATTTTCATAAATATACAATAGGAGATGGTAAGGCAAAGAAAAGTTCCTATTCACACTTTTAGTTAGTTCATGAAGCAACAGCACATCCATTGAAATTTAAATGAAAATGGGGACTGTGTCACACACTATAGCTCTCTGGAAAGCTACAGTGGGAGTCTAGCAGTCCAATTCATTCCTTTGTAGAATGTACTAAGGCTAATGGTCTTGCTGGGAGTAAAATATATTTTTTTGCAGAATGGTTCCAGGAACAGACGTTGCTCTTTACCAGAAAACATAAAAGAAAACAAATGCTTACTGTGTCTTTAGTATGCTAAATATGAAATTCTTTGCACAATGGAATGTTAGCAGTAGCCGTAATCATGTTTTCCTTTCATCACCTAGTGAACATAATTTTAAGAGCGGACTGCTGTAATTATATCTCAGATAAAAGGGAGCAGAATTTCTGTATAATATTATAGTTGGCCTGATTGTTTTGTTGATAGGGAAAAATAAAGAGAGACCGCATGAATACTTATTTAATGAACATATTTATTAAGCAGTGCAGACTGTACATAATGCATTTGACTTTGCAGTAGACTTACTTTCTTCAAGCACCTTTCTTAATATTTTACTACAGCTATTATGTTGCCTTCTTATCTGTCCAGCTATTCAATTATTTGTGTAGTATGTCTATAGCACAATGCCAAAACGTTTAACTTAACTACAGCTGCCAGTGCAGGTACAATCAATGTCAGCATCCACAGACTCCACAACATCCTCAAATGCAGATTTCTTATCGCTGTTTTTCTGCCATTCCAACAGGCTTACAGCAGTTTCTGTCAGAAGAGTGAAGCCATTGTTAACTAACATCAAGCAAATTAACACATTGCAAAGAAATACTGTTTTGATGGCTGTCAACTCCCTCATCAAATAAAGAATGAAATCCTGCCCTCACGACTGACATCTAACTGACTCATTGACTTGGAACAGGATTTTCACCCGTGATATAATTACTGTAATGCTTCCCTAAAACCAAAATGAATTACATTTCATGAAGCACAAAGACAAAAGGAGGCTGTGAAAATGCTGGAGGTAGCCTCTGTCAGTGTAAGACCACCATGTACCAATCCACATCAGCAATCACTTCTGTTAGTGCTGCATAGCACTGGGTATTTCTGCTGACTATTTGTCGAAGTTCATTTCTGAAGGGTAAGCCCTTTGGAGAATTTTCAGAGGTTCATAAACTTCTAATTAAAGTTTCCCATATATTGTGAAATCTGGCAGAGCATTCTCAGTTGCAGTATTAACCTTACCACACTGCTTTATCAACAGCAGCTTGAATAAGCCATATTCCTTAATGCTGAAATAATCTAAATGGAATAATGATATTCATCCCCCCAATAAATATTCCTAGCTAGTTGGAGGTTTATCATTGCATTGGAAGAATATTAGGATATCCATTTAGATTAAGTTTGTATAATGAGAATGTGTAAAGCTTTCATAATTTTACTTCCATTTGTTTTATTCCTTAGTTGGGCAGTACATTTATAACATGCCATCCCTCATCACAGGGAAATATGGACACTGCTGTATGAGTTCAGGTTGCATCAGTCACTTATCTTCTGAAAGGTTAACACTCTTCGTGGCTTAATTACTGTCCAACATTAAGAGCAGGTTTTGCATAGTAAACTGGATAATAAATATTTCCCAGAAAGATGCTGGAGATGCTTTTAAAAATGTATATTTTCAGGCTGTGAAATGAGAAATGCTGTAAAATGTCTGAATTCTGTTTTTTATATACATTATGTCTCTTACTCTTGGCACACTGTGGGTCTGAGCACATTCTTACCCATGTAGGAAATGATTTCCTTGCAAACTGGATTGTGGGTGAGTAACTGATCCCCCTGTGGCATGTTTGAAATATAAACCAATATGTGGACTTGGAGTGATGCCTGCCTCAGTCAAGTTCCTAAGGCCACAGTCTTGCTGATTTGAGGACAACAGGAGAAATTATGCATTCTTGTACTTAATTTTATCCTTGCTCCATTGCAAGTGGGGTCCTTGACAGTGATGGGTTCCTTGAATTTTGAAACAGCAAACTATCGTGTCTGTATTCCCATATAAAGAGTTGAGAAAAGTTCTTTGTCCTGTGCATGCGTGTTCCTAGACTGATAAAGGTGAAGATTTCTATTGCTTATACTGCTTCTCCAAGTCATTAGACAAAGAAAGAAAAAGATTAGTTTTTAAGTGCTGACCTTGTATTCCTATTGATCTTTAGCCTAAGAAAAAACAATCAATTTAGCAAGCTAAAGAATGATAAATGGAATCTTTTTCTTTCTCCTCCCTCTCTTCCTCTTTTTCTGCTTCCTCTTCAGGGCAAATAAATAAACAAACAAACATACATACAAACAAATAAATAAATAAATAAAGTCTTGATTAGAAGTATTGCAAGCAGACTCTCCAGTCTCTGATTCAGTAAATGCACAAGAAAAGCCTGCAGTTTCTCTGGAAGCAGCACTGGCTGCAACAACTAACATCTTTTTTTTCTGATTTTCCTCTTTTCTCAAACTGTTTTGTGAGAGAATGAGACAGCTTTATTATAGCCTAATATTCTAAGGCAGTGAATGGTCTGGGGTTATGACATGTCAGAGATACAGATTTGGACACACAATAGAAATCTGTGAAACATGGATATAACAAGATTTTGGAAGGATTTTTGTAGAGGGTGGGTTTTTCTGTTTATGAAAGAATGCATCCAATCTCATCCCAGGGAGCCATCAGGAAACTATTAACACTCTCTCTGTGCTACTTGTTGCATAGACTGTTGCAGATATTTGACTATTGTAGAGAGATCCTCCCTGCTTTCCTGGGCTGATTCAGCACATTGCAGATGTTAGTAACACAAGAAAAGGGCAAAGTTCTACACAGATGTTTAAATTCAGACATAAAATACCCTGTCCTTTCCAGAGCTACTCAACACAGGGGTGCATTGGCTCCAGTGAAACTACACTGGATTATCTCAGCTAACAATGGATTTGGCCAACAATGGTTAACAGAGAACGAATGACTTCAATAGATACTTCCTAATGTTTGGCTTCCCTGTAAGCTATATAGGTAATTAATTAAAAGACTTTGGAAAGAATGCACCAGAAATATCTGTGGGTTCCAGGCTGGATTCTCCTTTCATGATTATATAACTTCAGTGTGAAACTGTATTAGACAGTGCCTCATATCCTGGTATAAATGAAATGAGAAAAAAGCTTGTGGTTTTTTGTTTCTCCTTTTTTCTTTTTTTCTTCATTTTTTTTTTTTTTTTAATTCTGGGGCATGAGTCTGTGTGTATAAAATCCCTTAAAAACCAAACCATTTTCTGGAACAATCTAGAGAAACTTCCAGCAATGTGGTTTTGCTGATGAATTGCACAGTGGCATAGCATGGCAGTCTAACTACAGCACTCATGTCACACTACCTGACTTTCAATTGCCTCGCCTGCCCTGGTCTACACAAAATTGCAGGCTGTAATGTACATGAAAGGACTCAGTGTTGCTTATCTCAACTTTATGGAGATCCTGAAGACATGACAAATTTTATTTTGTGATTTTATTGATCGCTGCTGCCCCTTTTACCTCCTCAAATGTTTTTCTCAGATGATGCTACCTGCCATCACCTAACCTAGCTTTTAGCTGGCCAGCACTGTCAGCAGTTATAGCAAATAGTAATGGGATTAAAAACAGCAGCTCAGAGAGGAGCCAGAGCATTACAGGTCTGTGCCTGGCTGTGCTGTGTTTTGTTCTTTCGAGTGCTCTGACAGCTCCTGCAGTACGTGACACACAGAGGGAGAAAAACACTGTACCTTTTGGGAAGCAGTGGAAGCCAACCTTTACTGAAGCCTTTTCGACTGGAGTGCAGTCTTTCATACATTTCAGTACTGGGTCAACAGAGTAGCACGTAGATTCCTCACCATCAATAGTAGGATTTCGATTCAGCTTCACATAACTGCGCTGCAGCTTGCACCCTAAGAGGAAAAGCAAAGGTAGTTAAAATTGTAGAAATAAATCCCAATCGATCCTTGCAATAATAAAGGTCCATATTTTCTCTTCAGCTTTTATTAAAACACAGGTATCTGACAAACCATTTTCACAGTGGCGAGGTTATCAAGATAGGACAATAATAAGTTGAGGAAAGAGTCTGAAAGGGGAGCTATTTTTAAAATCTAATTGCACAATAGAACCCAAATGGAATCATGTATACTCAGTTTTTTAGAACTACATAATACACAGAAAATAACCTCTCATGTCTGAAAGCTATTAAGAATAGATACTGCAAGCACAATGGCTACTTCATTGCATTAGGAAAAATGTCAGCTGTAGTGAATGGATAAAAAAAGGGCAGCATTTATTTAATAACAACAAGGATAATTTTTGTATTGGATGATTTTTATAATGCGGCAATTATCTCACTAGAAAGGTATAATGTAACTTAACAGGATCCCAGCTACGACTCTGTTTCCTGACACACAGATAAGTATAATTCTGCTGCCACTGAAGTCAAGGAGAAAGCAACCATTAACTTCAATAAAATTATTTCAGGTCCAAGGTAAATGGAGACCTACCAAACAAAACTGTATTGATATTTTGGGAGTCTAACATTGTTTTTCCAGCTGCGTGTGAGATGAAGCTCTTTACTGTATGAGTAGTTCTAAATATTTTCCTGAGGTTGCACTCTCACATGGTGCAGAACAAAAAAGGAATTTTATTCCCGCTTTGGAAATTTACATGAGTGTAGGATCTGACACTGTATTCACAGTCTGCACCTTGTGTGGTGAAATTAAGTCTGCAGACAACAGCTGAAACTGTTTTGATTCAATGGTGAAAATCACATTTTTTTTTTTTCCAGGAGCAAGATTAGGGCTGATTTTGCCTCTCAAGAAAAAAAACTCCTCAGTGTAAGAAAAAAACCCCAATTATTTAACATTGAATTGCACATGAGACAAAGACTTTTGCTGGAGTATATATTCTCTATATTCACAAGCAGTGTTTTTAATAGTCAGTGGTTAATAAAGTTAAAATGGGTACACATGGCTATTGAAATTTCTAAGTAAAAGGTATCCACTGCTTTTAAAAAAATATTTTCTTGCTCTTGGCAGAGGAAAAATGAAATCATAATCTTTCCAAGCACAGAGTTTTTCCAGATCCACTCACCACCAGAGCAGGATTCTTCGAGCAATACCCATGAATGAACAAACGCAGAACAGCTGTGTGCCAGCCTATGGTTTGGCATGAGGAGCTCATTTTCCTTTTCTCTGTCATTATTACCACAAACTCCACAGGTCTTTCCTCTCATCCACGAAGCAACCGTAACCTGCAAAGTAGCACATCTTTGTAGTGAATGCTGAAGTGTTGGTCTCTCACTCTGGCAAGGCACTAGGCAGAAGGGAAGCAGTAACCTTGAAAGTAAGTGCAGTACCTTAAGATTTACACCATCAAAAGTCACCTTCTTCAGCCCGAGTGCTGGAACTTCCACAGTAACTGTGTTTTCATTTTTATAAATTTTAACATTGCCTGTAAAAAAGATGGTGAATCATATGGTGATCATCTTAAAGTAACGGAGAATCTGTGTAACACAAAACTCACCACAATGCATTTTCCTTCACAATGATCATTTTGCTGCTACAGTTAAATGTGTATATTTAAGTGAAGAGGAAAAACAAAAATAGAAGAAATAATATATTTTCAAAAATATTCTACTGCTGTTACCTATAGTTGGAACTGACTTCTGTATCCAGTGTGCTAAATTTTGGGATAAAAATAACAGCGGTGGTGCTCCAGCTAAATGTCTGAACTAAAGCATCTCTCTGTGACTATAACAGGAACTTTTTTTCTGAACAATCACCAAGCTGGGTATATGATCAGAAAGGGCTTTATTCACCTGTCATTTATGCTGGAGGATTAGGAGTGTATATACTATAGGAAACATGAACATAAGTCACTACAAAACTTAAGAAAGTAGTCTTTAGTTTTCTCTTTGAATTAATTCTATTTGTGTTTTCTTTACACGGAGATCTTTCTGTGAAATTTATAAAACCTTGATATTTAGTTCCCAGGTCAGTCCTGGAAACCTGGGTTTCACAGCTTACCTTTTTCATACTCAGAACCTCCACTGTTTGATAGAACTTGTTCTTCATTACATGCCACAAGGAGAGATGAATTTGAGGCAGGACAGATTGTGATGTTCCTTCAAAAAAAGCAAAAATGAAAGAGAATAAATTAGTGGTTAAATGTGAAAAGTATAGATATTTGTGACTATCTGAATTTGAATGAATGAACAAGCAGTTTTCTTTCCAAAGTGCAAAATTCATTGGGACTGTGGGCTTTAATATTCAACCTTTAAAGAAAAGACAGCATGGGGAATTAGTGAGCAAGCTATCAGATATTGGTGGCTGTGGAATTCAAGACAAGAGCAACTACACCATAGAGCCTCAGACAAGGATTCCTTCTGGAAATTCTGTCTTTCCCCATATGTCTTATTAAAAACCAGTTTCAGCTAGAAACTAGATATCTCCTACTCCCAGAGTAACTCCCTGAGGAACCTCATACCTGATTTCTAAGCCTCAGTATAAATCACACTTACGCTGATGTTGTATTTATGTGAACCTCTCTTGAGAAAGATTGAGGATCAACCTTTCTTGTAGTAATGATGAACTTTGGGTGTTCAGTACAGTCTTGAACCACCACCAGGTTGCAGCTTTTATTGAAAGAATATGAATGGCTCACACGATCAAATGTTTTGAAATCTCTCTCCCTGATTTCACATGTGGCTGCAAAACAAAATCATAAAAGAAATGGCAGATGTGACCACTGTATGTGTTGCTGTGAAGTACTGAAAGACACCTCTATGAGATTGAACTACCCAGCAAGCAGGAAGAAAACTTCACCTCCTTGGCAGAAACCAGAGTCTGCAAGGACATGAGAACACTACAAAATAACTACCTGCTGTAGATTTTACCAGTATTGATTTTGATTGCATGCCAAACACAAAACTCAAGCTAACGGGGACTAAAATGTACAAAATTCTTGAGAACCTGGATGCCATAACAAACTGTGATAAAAATTCCCCATTTCCCACAGGAGTGCTAGACACCAACTAGACACCAACCAGGAGAGACTTATGTGGCTCCTTTTTGAATAAAATAAACTGAACAGAAAATATGTGGACTCTCTTGTGCCCATCACCTGATGCCTCTCAATGCAGAGCTGGCACCTTCTCAGCAGGGGCAAAAGACAACCTCTAGTCCTTGAAGACAGGAGAGATTCCCAAACTCTGAATGTTTACAGCAGTTTGAAGCCTCTTTATTCACCTGCCAAAAAACCTGCTTCTCTGTGAGGGAATGATCTGCTGGAAGCAGGGCTACAGATGCATGCTATGCTTCCCTGTAAGACCATTAGAAGGAAAGGCAAGGCCCAGCCGTGGCAGAGTATGGATCTACACACATCGCTTATTCATGAGACAAACATATAAGTAACATTTACATTGATCTTCTTGTGCTATTTGTGAAGCTATTTCAGGAAATAAATTCCAGGCAGTGATATCTCGAGTCTCGTAAGCTGGAGATGGGCCTAAGGGCAGAGTGAATGGCAATCGGGATCCCTGGCAATAAAGTGTTACCTGAAAAAGAAGAAATGAAAATACATTAAGATAAATTGAACCATATGCTCAAGATATGACTGCAAAAAACCCCCACTCTTATCTTGGAAAAAACCCCTTGAAGATGCATTTCTGCAATTGCAGTTGTGTTAGTCTCGGCAGAATGAAAGTACCCTAGCCTTCAGCTTTTGTGAGAAATCATCATAATCTCTTCTAGCCATTCTTGACTTTTTGAGAAATTGTTAAGAACATTGAAAAGTAACTGATAGAGATGAGCTTAAGTGATATATGAGTGACTTCTTAAAAAATAAGCTAACAAGTTGAGTAACTGAGATGATGGATGTGTTTGGAAAAATGAGTCTCATCCATTAAGGGCTGAAAACTGGCATGTTCAGCATTGGGGTAAGATCCTTCACTGTAGCTACAAATTATATTTGCCAAGAGAATCAAAAGAATGCCTAATGCACTGACTTCCTCATGATCACATATTAAAGATCCTGCAGTACTGAAGCACTGCGGTGGATTAAAGACATACAAGTTTCTGTGTATGAATAGCTAGCTTTTATTAATTTGCCAGAGATCCATAGGGGAAATTATTCAAAGAGGTGCACAGGAATTTGGTGGACAAGGACCAATTAACCAGCGGGACTCTGCAGCCCAGGCCTGTGCAGGCTCCTATGAAAGGTTGAATAATTGCTTCAGTTTGGTTAGAGCAGAGCTGCATTTGTGGCTTGCTCAGACCAGTCACATCAAGCATGGTTACTGCAGATGTGGGACTGGAGTGCCAACACACACAGGTGCTGTTTGTGGCTGCAGCAGAGTGCAAATTGTTCTCAAGGCCCCCTCCATCTGAGACCCTTGTTCAAGAACTAGTCAAACTGGGTAAAAATGCATAAAGGTGTGAGTACAGAGCAGTCATACTTGAGACAATTTGGCTTCACTGCTGTTCTCAGAATGCAAATAAAGTATTGGACTACAGAGCCTGATTTTCAACTTCGCTCTGGGCCAAAGCAGCACAAAATCGAGGGAGCTGTTGTATGTATTTGAACACCCACCTCATATAGTCAGGTATATAGGAAATTCTCTAAAAGGGAATGTTTTGCTTTTTGTTTCTTTACATTAAGTGTCAAAACATTCTAAGTTGAAAATCATTCAACATAAGGAAAATGAAAATAAAAATGTAACGTACCTCAGGAGCTTTAATTACTGTGTCAATTGTTCGTGGAGATGTTGCAGCTGCTCTTACTATAAATTCATGAGATGGATTTCTCTGATGTACTTCTGAGAAGCCCAACACGAGTGCTGCACCAGGAATGTATTGCATGAATCTAGAGATAAACAAGGTGTGACACACTCAGGTGCATGAACAAAAGCACACATGGGATGGCGAGGACTAGTGGCAGATCCAAAAACCCAGGAAAAAATGGAAGAACAGAAAAGTTGAGGAAATATTACTTTGGTTCAAATTAAATGGTTGATTTTATTGAAAAGAGACATACTGGTTTTATTTTGTCTATTTAAAATGGTTATTTTTTGAGACTGAATAGAAGAATATTTTAAAACAAAAAGGCATTTTGAACTGAAATAGAAGATAATTTAATATGGAAAATGAAATCAAGCATACTTTTAAAATATTTGGAGGCTATCATTTAATATGAAACATGTAGAAAAACTAGAATACATTCATAAAATACTTGTGTACCACTGAACTTGTGGTTACCATCCAAGCACTGGCCAGACAAGTACGTATGGGTTGTATGGGTTGAAAAATTTCATTCAATTCTTTCAGTGTTTTTCAAAAGCCAAGTAGGGTAAAAAAGTCAAACAAAAACTTAGGAAATAAAGAATTACATACGCTGTGCTGGTCTTTTTTATCCAGGATGGAAGCTTTCCCCATTGCACCTTCAGCTGTGCAGCTGGCTTCCTTGCCAGTTGTCCTGTGGTAGCCACTGCTTCTATCCTGTAATCCTGGCACTCCTTGCCCCATCTCAGTCTGGCCTTTGTAAACAGGGAAGCAGTCAGCCAAGTTCAGAAAAGAATCCCGGAATGAATCTTCACCATTTCAAAATGCAAAATTTTCTTTCACCAATTTGTGCATTGATCCTTCATATTTCCAATCTTTAAACAGGCTCACAGAGAAATTTTGACTTGTTAATGCAAAAGCTGAGGCATAGTAGGAAAAAAGTTTTCTGGTCTGTGCAGAACTACATACACATGTTCCTGTCTCAAAGCAGACACTGAAAAATGTTGAGATTTCCTTAGATGTGGTAACTTCTTAATCAATATGTATTTTCTCCTAGAAGAGGACTGGACTATAATTTCTCTTTGCCTTCTCCAAGACTTACTGATTTGAACCCGCCCCACTTTCTTCAATACTGAATATCATGCTGAAATTGTTAATTGCAGCTGCAAAAAGCAGAGGTTTATAAATAGTTGCACAAGCAATTGCTCCAAAAAGCTCATGGAGAGTACAGTACAGGGATATGCAAAAAAAGTAAGGACCTTTTCCTTCATTTATGATGCTCTCTTTGGCATCAACCTGCTACCCAACTTTGCTTTTTCCATCTTTTCATATAAATCCTAAGAAATACAATGTAAATATATTTGAGTTATGAGTCTTTTGAAATCACAGAACAGACTGACTTGGAAGGGACCAAGAAGGATCATCCAACTCCATCCAGAAAGAGTTCAGTTCCTGAGTGAGTGGCCCATACAGACATCAAATCCAGTGTCCTTAGTGTTATCAACACCTTGCTCTAAGCAGCCAAGCTAAACTTGGGGTCAATAAATTATATACAGAGAACCAGGCAGATTCCCAGACAAGAAAACTCATAGCAGAACAGATAATAAATAATGATGGAGTCAATTTTTCAATTTTTTTTAATGCTTCTACTGGTTATATTTTGATTTATCTGGAAAATCAATATTTTTTGCCAGAGTCTGAAGTGTGTATTTTTTATTACTATTTTCTATTTTAATGGTGAAATATTTTCTGAAGCTTCCCAAACTTTATAAAACATTTCAAAAGAAGTATGCCTCTCCTGTTTAATACTCTTAATCAGCAGATTCTCTATGCCTACTCTGGGCTGTGTAGATGTCCCTCTGTGCAAAGCTGCCTGGGCACTTACCTGTGCTTTCAGAGGCAGAATCACAGCATCAGCGCACGCTTTCCAATTGGTTTCAGCCAGCTGAACCACAACTAGTTGCACATCAACTTTGGCAGCATCAGAACGAACATATGCTGTGGCTTGATAACCTTGGTTTCTGCTGTCACTCCTCACTGCCTGTGCCACGATCGTGATGCTGGGTGGAATTACGTCTCCCAGGAAGTTGCGCTGAAAAAGAGCCCCCGACCATCTGTGTTTAAGGATTCCTGTGTGTTCACCAGAGAGCCTGCAGTCCAGTTAATGTGCACTGATAGCAGGCAGCAGCCCTTGTCCTTCATCAGTTTAGTTTGCAGTACATATTTCTATATCCAGAATAGTTAAGGATGAATTTGGTTGGAAACCTAATCATTCAAAATTGTGATTATTTTGATGAGGGATCCAAGATGCTTCCAAGCTATCTTTGTGCATACAGCAAGGTTTTGTTCATTATGGTAATGTTTCAGATAGTTGCCTACAATGTGTACTAGAGACATTCAGAGTAATACACACATTCACAACATATTTTACTGTACCACAGTTTCTTCAAGCCGATCAAATATTTTGAAATCCTGCTTAGTAGCAGAATTCCTCATGACATTGCCTGCATTTGCAGAGCTATTTGTTCTATTATTATGTAGATACCTTTATGCAGTGCAATTACAGAATACTATGTGCATAATAAAGGTAAAGGCAATTTGTGCTTAATGGGCCTTCAAATTTACCAATCAGTAATGTCCATGGAAAGTCTGATTTTAGTTATACTCTGCATGCACTCATGACCTCCAGTCTACATTTAAAAATAATTAGGCAGACTTATTTATTTCTTCCTCATTTTTACCTAAAGCAACTGGTTTTGTATTCTGGGCTTTCACAGGAAAAAGAAAATTATTTCCTCTTTAACTCGCAGCTACATTCCCTTCAACATGTATAGTTTCCAAATCCAGGCTTTCACACACTGCAAATACCTTCAGAAATGAAGGAAAGGAAACAGACAAACCTGAGCACAAGGGGATTTGGAAAAAAGAAAAAGAGTTTTTGTGGGGGGAAATATCTCAACGAACTTTGGCTTTGAGTTTAAAGACTTTTAGAGTCCCTCCTGAGCCTAATGCCTGGCTAGTGCCACCACATCCACAGCTCCTACTCAGCAGCCAGCTAAGCCTGGCTGCTCTGGGTACCACACAGAGTCGTACCTCACGTGTCAGGCTGGAGCTATGGCTGTGGTTGTGGATGCTGACTCTTTTGCTCCTCCTGGAGTTGTGGGCAGAATTTTCTCCATGGTGGTGGCTGCTGCTGCTGCTGCTGCTGCTGCTGCTGTTTCTGTGGCTGCTTCCCAGCTCAGAGGAAGATGATGATGAACTGCTTGATCTTTTATGGTCTGGATGCTATGAAATAAAAATAGGTTAAAAATCTATGAGGTAGCCTCTAGTTTTACAGTGTAAATATCAAAATCAGAGCTATCAGCCTCCCTTTATAAGTAACAGACTTGGACATATCTAGAGTGTTATTTTTATTTCCATATATAGACATGAACTATGCTGGGTTGGAATGTGCCTTGTATCCACCTTGACAACTCTGCTGAAAAAAAGACTGCATAGCTACTGATTGCAAATAGCAACATCACACTATTTGGGTCTAATGCTGGGGAAAATGAAAAGTGGCATTTCATAAGTGGTCAAATACATCCATATCCAGAAAAAAAAAGATAATACAATTTTATGAATAACACTATAAATCATCTTCCTTGTTCATATGCAGGATATATAATATCTGTACAGGTAACACCTACAAAAGCCACTCCATTATCACCATTCTAATATATGCTAAAAATACCTCTGTGCCATAATGTGTACTGAACCTGGTTTCTGAAAAAAATCTGTGTAATGATTTTGCCACGGCTGCCTAAGAACTGTGAACATAACTATTCCCATTGGAAGGTCCCACTGTTTTATCATTCCCCCATGGTCTTTGTTAACCTAGTTTTGGCTGCATTTGTGTGTCCTGACCCAAATTTGAGAATTGCAAGCACTGCAACACCAAAAGGACGAAGTGTAATAGCTCATTAGTAATAGATCTGCTTTTTTTGTTCATTATAAATATTGATATTGGGGGTTATGGAATGGTCAAGGGAAATGGCCCAAATAAAGCTCTTCAGTAAAAGGTTTGATCACATCAGCTGCAGCTACCATGGCAATGTGGATTGAATTAGGCACCTACCCAATGGATGTGAGCAGACCTGAAACGGAGACTGTATACTTTTGGAAGGTGATATTCCTGCAAAATTCAAAAAGAAGTTATTACTTACAGGTCAGTCAAGATCACCTCCTTGCAGAAGCCAAAGTATTAGACATTTTACCCATTCTGTGGAAATGTGACTACTGCCACTGTGAACTTGGGACTTGACACGGTTTGTCTCAGCTCCTTGCTCAGATTTGCTGTGCCAACGGGAAGAACCAGTGCTTTCACTGCTGCTGCTGCTGCTACTCTGTGTTTTAGGCTTCTGCTCATGGACACTTCTCTCTCCTTCAGCAGCGCTGGCAAGGGGAAATGATGTGGTCTTGGACTGCTTCTTAGCCTTATGCTTTATACCAGATGCTTTGCTACTGCTGCTGCTACCTGAGCTGCCTCTGGTACTGCCTTTGCTGCTGCTACTGCTGCTTCTGCTGCTCCTACTGCTGCTGCTGTCCTTGCTGCTGCTACTCTTATTACTCTTACTACTACTGCTACTACTGCTCTTGCTACTGCTACTACTGCTCTTACTACTGCTACTGCTTTTCTTGCTGCTACTACTGCTGCTCTTGCTGCTACTACTGCTGCTGCTCTTGCTGCTACTACTGCTGCTGCTCTTAATGATACCACTGCTGCTGCTCTTGCTGCTACCACTGCTGCTCTCGCTGCTACTACTGCTGCTCTTACTGCTACTACTACCACTGCTACTGCTATCACTACTGCTGCCACTGCTGCTACTACTGCTGCTTTTGCTGCTGCTGCTGCTGCTACTGCTGCTTTTGCTGCTGCTGCTACCGCTACTGCTGCTGCTGCCACTGCCCCCAAACGGGTAGAACT
Source organism: Euphonia xanthogaster (assembly GCA_034509185.1). NCBI lineage: Eukaryota > Metazoa > Chordata > Aves > Passeriformes > Fringillidae > Euphonia > Euphonia xanthogaster. The sequence continues at coordinate 12,304,447 of JAYDZK010000006.1, forward strand.
TCTTTGCTTTGGCTTTGGACTGCTCTGTTTTCAGATTTATCTGGGTGCCTCCCTGTGATGCTCTATCATCAGAATCGCTGCTGGAGGGGCTGCTCGTTGTACTCTCAGCACTTCCACTGGCGCTGCTGGCACTGGATGATGAGCTCCCGTATTTTCTTGTCTCCTAGTCAAGGGTAACATTGGAAAAAAATTATTTTTCTGTGTTCCTGCAGAACGGCATAAGTAAAATCAGATGCAGACATCTCTGAATCTCTGATGCCTTAGAAGACAAGGTGTATGCTTGATAACATCTTTGCAACACATCACAATAATTCAAAGGCAATTCCATAATTAAATCCACACCATAAGCAGAACACCCCAAACACTTTTGCGATAAGAAGAGTGCAGCAGTTGTTGGCCACACAATGACATGTAAGTGATATCAGTAATGACAATGCTGTAGCTGTCACTACTTCATGGCAGGTTGTGTAGTTGGTGTCAGAGTATTTTGCTGCAGTTGCAGTAGCTGTAAATAACAGACTGCTTTTTGGCCAAACAACAGCTATTTTATCTCTTACAAGAGATTTTCAGAAAAGCATGCAAAACCAACCTGCTCCTTCTAATGTCTTTCACTTGCAGAAAGGATGAGTGCAAACAAAAGACCTGCTGAAAGACTTGTGTATCCAAAAGTCTGTCTTTATTTTCCACTTTGGCATAACATCTAAACAAAGGAAGCTACTTAGTAGAAGGAATAAAAATAAGCTTTGTGTAATGTCTCCCACAAATTCAGAAGTGGAATTTCGCAGCAGTACCTGATCACCAGTGTCAGCAAGGATTTTCTTCACTTTTTTAATTGCTTCTTTTCTGGAAGATGCTTGTTCCTCTGGATCTTCAAATGTTACTAGACGTACCATTTTTGTAGGAGCTTGGTCTCCTGCTTGAATTGTGACTTGTATTTTTTCAATAGGTGCCTCAGTGGAAACTGAAATTGCATGACAATTAGTATTATTGTTACTATTAGCAACTGAATGAGAGAATAAGCCAATTTCACCATAATTTATTTAGCCATTTTTTTCTCAAATATAAATGTTCAGTGATTATTATTGGTATTGAGCAACTTTGTTAAAAAATTTCTCTAATAGCTAAAGCACTTAATGGCAAACAAATTTTAAAATACTACTATGATACTGGATTCTTTTCAAGTCAATAAGCAGAATGATCAGCAGATTTAAGCCAAGTGAATTGGATTGTTTAAAGAGATAAACCATGGGTTAGAGAATTAAATGTCAGACAGGAATTGAGGCTTAACTCTTGAATGCAAAGAATGGCCCAATGGTTAGGCCATTAGTTTGATACTTAGGAGACCTAGATTCAGTGGCCTGCTGTGCTTTTATTTCTTATGATCATGGATTAAGACATTAAGGACTAGATCCTGGCAGGGTTAATCCATAATTCCCTTTTAGAGTCTGGGTTTTAGAATGTAGCTACAGGACACTGCATCAGATCTGTTGCCCATGTCCAATTGCTTCGTGCTTGCATCCCAAATCCAATGATTCAGGATGCATCAGACACACTCTGCAGGCACAGATCAGCTCTGCTTGATGCTGGCCACGCTGAGTGACATTGCTGGGAGAGCTGGGAAATTGCTGCTCAGGCGAGTGGGGGAGAAATGGATTCCTGCTGTGAGCATAGACTGTTGCCAATACTGGCTAGCCTGGTTCTTCTAATTGTAGATTTAGTGGTACTTAAGACGCAATATATATATATGCACATATACATCTGTATCTGTCTATATGTATGTGTGTGCATATATATGCACCTCCACCCACTATTTTCTCTTTTGTGCCCACTTGTATTTACCTGGCTTGAAGCTCATTCTCAGGGCATGCTCTCCAACCAGGTAATAAAGAGGCAGGTTTTTGATAAATGCTGCGTGCACGCTTTTCTTCTCAATGCACACTTGAACTCCAAACGTACTCGCATTGAAGCACACGGACTGAATGAATGGCTCTTTTTGGGAAGAGGAGCGTCCAGAAGAAAAGGGATTTCCAGATGAAACATCCTCTGCAGACTGTCTACCCTATTAGATAGCACACACATCAAGTGAAGTCAGACAAAAATGAGAGTAATCGCCTGCATGTTATGCACCATATTTTGGTGCTCTGCAGGGGGAATTAACCAGTTTATTTTAGATACAAAGGCAGTGACATAGAACAACTTGGTTTTAAAGTGAATAAAATTATCATTTGAATGGGTTGATTAGACTACCTACTGTAAAAAGAGCTTCAGGTTGTAAGGATAGGAAATTATATCACAAATTAATTCTAAATGTTTAATTTTGTTTTCCTGGAATATTAGACAGTGTTAACAGGTTCTTGATAAAACTGAGGGTGCTTTAGACTGACTGGAGTTTTTCCCTTTGATTTTTGACATGTCAGAAAACAGAACTTTTAACTACGTCCACAAAAATTCTGACTCAGATGAGGTTTAACATGAATGCGACACTATATCAATTAAATGGTCAAAACATATCATGTATTAGAAATTTCAACTAAAAACTATGTCATTTACATGTAATAAGCAATGCATAGAGAAGAACAAATTAAAATTAATTAAAATTGGAATCAAATCCATGAAATGAAAACTATGATTTCCTGAAGCAATGAAGCAAATACCTAAAGACACATTAATCACAAGATTTTGTTTCACGTATAATTCATGTTTGCAATTAGGTTTTTTATGCAGTTTATCATGTCTCACAAGATTCCAGCCTTGCATGAATCCTACCAAAAAACCTGGAATTTCTAGTGACACTGAGAAATGCTCCCACTCAGTGCCATTTTTCAGTTGCTGTTCACTTAAGAATAACTGTGGAGTGCCGAGGTTTCAGGAAGGGCAGCACAGAGGCACAAAGCAGAAGAAAGCTTGTTCCAGGATATTCGAAACTGCCCTCACTGATAGCACGTTTGTCTATTGACTTCTCCATAGGAAAGTGCTGTTCTTGTCCTCTGTTCATCTCTTATTTTATCTGAAAACCCTTCAGAGCTCAGGATAACAATGAAACCAGAACAGGACAGCATATTCCTGTCCCTGTCAGTCTGAATGAATTGTCACAGCGACGCCTTCACAGCACTGCCCAGCTTAGAAAGCCTATCCTGGTTTTTAAGGAAACCTGGCTCAGGAAGTCATGACACAAACTGCACTCCATCCTCGAATCAGGATGCCTATAAGCATTAAATTTGGCTCTATAAGTCGAGCTGTGGAGCATCCTGTGGAACATTTGTGACTGCCCCAGGAATGTGGTGCTTCCATAATGGTTGAGAAGTATTTTAAAGACCGTGGGCCTGTAGATGGCAGTGCAAAATTAATTACCAAAGAAAATGCTTTTGCTTTAGACTAACTGTTGCAAGTTTGATGTATTACACTCCAGATTTTAAAATAATGCTACTATAGGGCTATTTGTGTTATTAGATTGAACCTTATTTGAGTGAAGCAGCATTGGTCAGAGATGAATTGTACTCTTTCCCATAGAGAAAAGAAATGGTTCCCTACTGTTTAAAAGCCCAAAAAAGAATAGTCAGACACTACATCATTTACCCCAATGTTATCAGTCTCGCCTGATGCAGAATCTGAATTGAAGGACGTCTTCATTATATCAGGTACTGCTTCAGGTAAAAGAACTGGAGTCATCTTACTAGCAGCCAAATCCCCAATATTTCGTGTAACAGCAAATGTCTTAGACCTGCAGAATAAACATTAGAGGAAACCTGTATTGATAAAGCACTGCTGAGGAACAGACTGGAATAATGCCTTGTAGCCTGCACTCAGCAGCAAGTATCATACCTTGCAAATTGCTTTACAGATATTTACAGCATCCTTCCTGTTGTATTCTCAAGGACTGCTAAGAGTCAATAAAGGCAATCTCAGGGGCAGATAGCCCAGTTAGAATTTTAGAATTATGTGTACAGGTTAAAAACCGTACAGTTGATTTGATCTTCATACTCTAATACCATGAAAAACAGCATGCTTAGAAGCTTGGTTGTGGATTACATTATTAAATTTTTGAGTCTCCTATTTTGAGCTCCTGGACTTTTAAATTTTTAAATTCATCTTCTGTGTGTTCACTGCAGTAGCCTTAGTTCTAACTTCTTTTGACATTGTGTTTGGAAAAATACTGCATAACTTCAAAAAACAGCCTGGGGACTGGTGGCTACTGAATGCTGTTTTCCTGAGCAATTTTTATTAGAGCAGAATTGAAGAAAGGAATGTGAAATCATGAAACTAAGTGTCTCCAGCTTGATTTAAATTCACTAATACTCATGGCTTGGCCATGACTTGGCAAGAGGTCAAGAGAGTTGAGCAGGAAGGTTAAGAGCCCATTTATGTAAATCTGTTCAGTACATTGTTTCTAGTGTTGTGAATTCTAAGTGTATTAGTCAGGATCCCAGAAAAGTGGTAGAAGCTGCAGCATCAGACTGAGGCTCTCATGGCAAAATATCCTGAACCCCTGGCTTCATACCCCGTATTCTTTGTGGAACTTGTTACAGTGCTGTAAACTATGAATTTTGTTTTGGGTCAGAGAAACATCTCGAATGCTGAAATGCTTTTGAGAGACAGAAACCTACTTCCCTCAGCTATTAATGCTGTTCTAACTCTACCCTATTAGCCATTTATCAGCTATCATCCCTCTCAAAGTTCCCCATGGGCTCTTTCTCAAGGATGAAGCTGATCTCTTTGCCCTAGGGCTTTTATAGTGTGCCAGTGGAGGTGGCCGCTGTGACAGTGAATGGAGATGGTCTCAAAATGGTCTCTATTTTAATACGGTCCACACTGTACTAGCCTGAGCAATTCCAATCTAACCTATTTGAAAGATGAATTTGTATTCATTTGATAGCCCTCTCTTCCTCTTGAAGGCTCCTACCGTGCTGTGTGCAATGTAAAGCACACAATTGCTCTTCATGTGGAACACCTCAATAAAACGTGTGTCACCTGTGGGCTTTGTTTTCTTTTCCATCTCTCTCTTTTTTTAGATAAGGACATGACAGCAACGCTCCACGCTGGGTGATAGGAGAACCTTGAAGAATGGAATCTGAAATAAAATATTCTCCCTAACAAGCTGAGGGGATAAAAGAAAATACAAATCAACTTGCATTTCAGATAGCTCATCTGGGTAAAGAGACAAAAAGGGAAATGGTTTTATTTTAATCCCATTCAATAATTCAAATGACCACTGAACTGCAGGCTGGATCTCCAAGCAGAAAGCCCTGGGGTTTCTTTTCCAATTTTTTAAGTATTTTTATGCCAATAGTCTACTCCTGCCACCTAATGAAAGCGAAGGATCGATTCCTCCCTGTTGAGCACAGAGAGCCGACAAATGTAGCTGCATCACAGGTGACACATGTCAATGTCTGCAGAATCACACGGCACAGTAAAAATAGGCTACAAGAGCCAGCTCTGGTGCTTTAACAAGAAAAAACAGTCACAAAGAAGGCCTAAAGCTATGGTATGAAAGAATCTGTTCTCTCTGATCCCACACAAGGGAGAAAAAATAAAAAGGAGATTTTCCAATATGTATTAGTGCATTTTTTTGGATGAGAGAAGAAGCTGTGCTATAATATAAACCAAACTCACTGCATAGGTAGGGTACAAGCAACTCAGCTGTGTTGGACACACTGGTGTTTCAGAGAGTGTGGCCTTACATATGTCCCTAGCATGGGGACAGGAGAGCTCAAATGTCTGTTTAAAACAAAAAACAGTCAACAAAAAACTATTTTTCCAGGTTTTGAAACACAGTGTGACATCACATGTAAATAAATGAGCAGTGCTCCCCAAACACTCCTTGCTGCCTCAACAAGATCACAGCATATGCTGCCTCTTCTGCCTTTTCTGCTATACATGGTGTAGCCATGATGGACAAAGAGATTTCTAATTACCTGGCTCATCTTACAAATAAGATGCCGATGTGAAGCAATTTCTACTTATCCTACAGCTAAAATAAGCAAAACACTAGGATACAAGCTCTATTCATGATTATGTGTATACTTCAGTAGGCTGTCATTATGAATATGTGGTATATTAGCCAAGTGCATTCTCTGGCAGCTCTCCATATTTATACTTTAATCACAGAGCTCTAATTTCCCCCGAAATTTATTTGATTTTTACTTCTTGTAAATTTTGTTTAAAAGTATGTTGAAGTAGCCATCTGTAGTATACTAAATAATTATGTTAAAAGAGCCTTAAAAATAACCATTATTTTAATTAAATTTTGATAAGATTGAATTGAAACACATTCTATATATTCTCTCCATAGTTGGATTAATTACTGTGCTCTGATTTTTGCTATAGAGAGAGTTGAGCCCATAATGTGCTGATTTGTCTTGGGAATGCAACCTCTCTATCACCAAAGTTTTCCATTATTTTTTTCTTCTTTTGAGCCTGTGATTACTAACCTGAATTTCTCTTTGGCTCTTGAAAATTTATAGAAGTCCCACTGCTGTGACAGGTTATAACCTTTATGGTGTGTAGGATATAAATGAACCTAATGCTATTGAAAACTGTTTGCTTCCTGTGTCTGAATGTGAGAGATGATGGAGAAAATAATACCACATCCTGTCTAACTTTAATGCCATGGGACTGTAGAAAGTAACCAGCTGACCATCAAGACAGTGCCCAATACGAAAATATTTTGAACAGAGCTTACAAACACATGAAAGATCAATAGCTTTCTAGAACTATTTCTTTAAATGGGGTATTTAAAGCTAACAAGGGAAAGTGTCACAATATCTCTAAAACATTGACTTCAACTGGATCATTATTATTTGGTAGATCTATGTAAAAGGAAGAAAAAGACTATGTTGAATTTAATTTTTTAACTCCATCTATATAATTATATATACATATATCTATATATTTATATATCTATTGCCGTTCTCTCTACCGTGCCTGCTTGTTTCTCTTCATATCTCTAAGATTTTACTTTGCTTGGTCTTTGACCTCCTCAGTGATGTGGTTCAATGTTACATTCTCTAGTTATTGCTTTGCCCTCACTGGCACTCATTGCTGTTTCATTGCTCCGTGTGGTTTCCACTGCCCATTTGTTTTGTAACCTTGAATGGGAATGCTTTTTGGAGAGAAATTGATGGTGCTAGAAGCCATCTAGTGAGTATTAGATTTCTCATATACTTGGCATTATGGAGCTATTTCCAAGCGACTACTTCACTTTATAAATGGTAATGCTGCAGGGTCTAGAGCAGGGCTTGTGCTGGAACTCATGGGCTTCTCTGCTGTAATACCTTGTTTCTGATACTGACTTGCTTTCTGCTTAATGGCAATGTATTTAACCCTTTTTGTGTCTCATTTGATCTCCCCTTAAGTCAAAGGAGAAGAATATTTTTTATCTATTTGCAGGGAGGATCCTTCTGCTAATATTTCTCTCTGCTTGAGGCTCTAAACTCCCTATCAGTATTCAATATTCACATTTCAGTTCAGTGTTCTTATTGAGTTCATTAATATCTGCCTCACTCTTTCTAACAGTAGGAACTAGTGAGGGTTGTTGCCTGCTGTCCCTTATGACCTTAGGAACAGACTGTCTGGCCTCCATAAGAAACTGAACCAGAAAAACCATGCAGCTAACTTTTCATCTCTGAAATGCTGAGACCCTCCCTGCCTCTGCATGGAGAGAACCTTATTACAACCACAGTTGATGGAGTGGAGGAATTGTCTTAGGGAGGAGGATGAGATGTCAAATGCACCTTAAATGGTCTGTGACTATTGAAGGACAAGGGAAAATAATGATTAGCCTAACTGGTGGCTAAATGGAGGAGACCTGCAGAGCATCTCTGGGCCAGCAGCCATGAATGCTAATTGCAGCTGGATCAAGCAACTGATCTCTTTTGTTAGGGCTGTATTCCTAGAGCAGAAACTTGTTAACATTTCAGTGGTTTGTATAATCGCCGATTTCTGTTGTCAGTGAAGCTTTTTCCTTTGTGAAGAATTTTCAGTTGCTCTTTCTCAGTTTTTTTTTTTTTTCATGTGCGTGCGTGAGGAGGTTTTCTAAGTTTGGTCTACTGCTTTGATTCCTTGGACATATTCTTTCTGTTTCCTCCTGCTCTTTGCATTTGTATTTCCATCTGTTTTCATTTGTTTGGCATCTGGCTACAACAGTTTTCCGGAGTGTATTGTAATTGCATGCACTGATAATAAATCAAGGAGACCTAACAGGTAAGAAAACCAAATGGCAGCCACAGGGGAACAAGGTAAAAACATAACAAACACCAAACCCTCTATGCTACAAGGCATCCAATGCAAATATAGATGGGTTAGCTGTTCTAACTGATAGGATTCATCTGGCTTATATCTTACCTAGTATTTCCAGTTCAAATATTTGTATCAAGATGGAGATTTTATGTAATTTGTGTTTCAGATAGCTTATGGATCTCAACAACTGAGATATAGTCCAAAGGAGGATTTTCATGTGAAGACCACAGAAAGTAACACATATTTTCAAGCAAAGCTTTAGTGCATGTCACTTCATTTAAAATAAACATTAACTATACCAATCACCACCACTTATCCAAGCTGTAAGTCAGAGACAAGATTCCTAAGTGTATTTGTGTGACTCTGCTTTGCTGCAGAGAAAGATACCAAGTGCAGTGTCTTACCTTATGGTAACTACGTTAGTCTCATCTTTACATGGCGGAATTTCAATTTTGATGTTTTTTTCCCTCATCTGGATAGTGGCAACGACATTCACAGGTACATGAGCATTCATTTTGGTGCGTGCTTCCAGCCCTGCCTGGACTGTGTGTGTGTTAATTCCCATTACAAAAGTCATCTCCTTGGCCATGCTGAAAAGGCAGAAGGAGGATATAATTATGTTCATGCAGCAATCAGCTGTTGAATATTTATGGTCTCTGTCTCTTGAAAATATTATTCTTCTATTTTATACTAAATACTTACCTTAGACTTGTTTTGGATCTCAACCTAATGTTGGCATTTAGTAACTCAGTCAATCTGAAATCAGACTTGGGAGAAGGTGTAATCTGTGCTTGAACTATAAAAAAGAAAGCAAGGAAACAGTTAAAAATGCCCTCCAGCCCTAGCAAGAATGTTTGTATTGCTAAAGCAATGAGATACATTACCATTTCCTGCCACTTTTGTGATGGAAGAGTAATAGAAGCTGGTCTCTGCTGGGAAGCCAGTGCAGGTGGGCACAATGCGGCGGACCTCAGAGGACAGGAGAGCTTTGGTCCACTGCCTCCCTATACCACTTTGAAGGCTACTGATTATTCTCCTTAGTGAAGGGATTTTTTCATCAGATCCATACCATGCCTGCAATTATAGAGTTCAACATGTCTAAATAAGCAGAACTTGAATATCACGATCCGTGTCATTAACTATGCCTCAGGGGAAATTCTGCCAGCAATGATTATAAATAATCCTGATCAAAGCTTGACCTTATTTGCCTTGATTAATACTAGAGACAAAAAACCCAACCATGAATTTATGAAAGGGAGAGAATGTATGAAAGTAACAGTATTTTAGAGCTTTTGATGCCTGGGGAGTGGTGCTTTAAAAATGATACCTGCAGTGCATTTTGGAAGGCGTTTTTATCAAGTCCACCAAAAAACAGCTCTTGGCCAAACATCTTCAAGTAGCCTGATGCAAAAGGTTTGTCACTGGAGAATGCCTTCCAGTCAGAGAGCTGCGTGAGAAGATGAAAAAAGTCTGATTCTTCATTACATCTGAGAAAGCAATGCCAGAGATTTTCTTTTCCCCCAGAATTTACCGTTTTCAGGATTTTCTTGAAGTCATAGTCAGTCTCCCAGTCCCTGTCAGGAGCGTAACCTTTGGCAAACATCTCCTGCAGTCCTTCAGCTGTTATTCCTACCTGTGGGAAGAAGTAAAGTGCAGGTGCCAGTGGATGATGGTTGTAAGAAACTATTAGAGGGCAAACTGTGGGTAGACACAATTACCTCCAAGGGATCAGCCACTCTTCCAAGGAAATGTGCCCGTAGCTGGGACATTGCTATAGTTGGAATTAAGCTACCTGCATCATTCAATACCAAATATTTAGCTGCCAGCCCGCTCATAAGGAACTCTGCAGAGAAATAGGCAGTAAGACACAGCACAGTTAGTTTTTAGGTCAGAGTATGCAGATTATATCTATTTACTAATTTAATAATTAACTTAGCTATAAAACTGCTGTTCTAAAACAGTTATAAACAGAATGTTCTGAATTTTTTAAGTAATAATGTGCAAAGCTACAAGCTCATTGGTCACTGCATAGTGGTTGTGCCATTTTTCCAGTTGCTTTTTGCTATATCATAGGATCAGTATGGTTTGGGTTGAAAGTAACCACAAGGATCATCCACTTCCAACCTCCTGCCATGGGCACATCCACCCTCCAGTAGACCAGTTTGCTCAAATCTGCATCCAACCTGGCCTTGAATACTTCCAGAATTTGAGCATCTACACCTTCTCTGGGCAAGCTGTGCCAGTGTCTCATCACCCTCACAGTAAAGAATTTCTTTGTGATATCTAATAAACCGATTCCCTTTCAGTTTGAATACATTCCCCCTTATGCTCTCCAGGTCTCTTGCATGCTCCCTTCAGGTGCTGGAAGGCTGCAATTAGGTCACCCCAGAGCCATCTCCTTTCCAGACTGAACAGTTCCAATCCTCTTAGCCTTTCCTCATAGGAAAGGTGTCCAACCCATCTGATCATCTTGCTGGTCCTCCTTAATACGCGCTCCAACAGGCCCATGTCTTTCCCGTGCTGAGGGCCCCAGAGCTGGATGCAGCACTGCAGGTGGGGCTCACAAGAACAGAGGAGAAGTGCAGAATTTTCCCCTTGTCCTGCTGGTCTGGCTTCTTTTGCTGCAGCCCAGGACACAATTGGCTTTCTGGGCTGCAAGTGCACATGGCTGGCTCATGTCCAGGTTCTCCTTCTCCAGCACCCTGAGTCGTTCTTGGCAGGGCTTCTTTTGATCTGTTCATTCCCCAGCCTGGATTGATATGGAGGCTTGCCCTGACCCATGTGCAGCACCTGGCACTTGGTCTCGTTAAACCTCCTGAAATTCCTACAGGCCCACCTCACGAACTTCTCCAAGTATGGAAAATATGCCTGTCCATATCATTTACATCCAGTCACACTCTGTAAAATCAGCTTATGAAATGCTTTTATGAGACGTCATTTAGGGCACCTTGACTAAGGAGATGAGAAATGAAAACAGATTTGCCATCCTTTGCTAATAGTTCAGGGAAAGTGATACAGATGTCCTGTAAGGACAGATGGTGAGCTATAGATTTGTCTCTCAAATCACTCAAAACCTATTTAATAAATCTAGTCCCAAATGCTGTAACCCTTACATGAAATGCACCAGTTGTTAAATTATTGATAAGTAGTGAGCGAACTTTGAGAAAACAATTTGTTTCTATTTATTTCTCTACTTAGATATATAATCCATAATGTTCTTAGGTACAGATAATCAGTGCAGAGAACAGTCAGGAATTCTTCCCAGTTCTGGCACAGTTAGATCCTGTCCTGTTTTATGAGTTAAAGTAATCCCTCTGCTTTTCTAAGTTTCCTTAGGTTTCAAGAGAAACAAGGCTGACAGGATTCGTAGGCATCCTTGTGGTGCTTTTCTTCTAGCCCTCCTCTCCTGCTCCTACACCTTCTGGAGAACAGGGAAATACGTATGAACTGTAATTTTGCCAAATTGCCTACTGCGCTATCCAAAGTTCTGGGTGCTATCTATATGAGATTCAGAAATGGCTCCTGCAATAAAGACACGGGTATTTATGCCACCCCACTTTTGACAGAGGAAAAAGTGGAGAACATTCAGTAGATAGTAATGATGATCCTATTAATAAAAAACAAACAAAAACAAACCAAACCAAAACAACTGACTGGTGCCACACTGGGACTACTAGTGAGTTGACAGGAAACTTAGAAATGTGAAGACTAGTTTTTCTGTGCATGAGCTTAGCCAAGGCAATGCCAGGTGTTTTGTTGACAGGACACTAAAACTGAGGCACAGTACTTTAAGTGAATTTGTTAAATTTTTTATGTTCTTACCACAAAACCTGTTAGTTAAAAAAGTCCATGGTGCTTCCTGATACTTAATAAGAAGTATTTCTTAGAAATGATTAAATGATTATATAGAATTCATTGACCTGAATAGAGCAGGAATATTTTCCATACCTCAGGCATTATATAGTGCTAATGTTCCAAGGATATATTTGCCATTTCACCATGAGAGTTTGATGACAGCTGCATATATCTGATTAATGTCTTGTCCCAAAGATGGGGGAAAGAAAACTTAGTGAGCGAAGAAAGCAGTCTTTGGTATTTACAGACATCAGTACACAGTTAATTATATGAATCTGTGCATTTTGAGAGTCAGATTCTCACAGTCCTCACACTGAGAAGAACCTGAGTCACCCCTTTGATTTCAGTAGCAATGTGTAGAGCATGAAGCACTATCTGTGGTGGCCATGTGTGACTAATTCCACAGTAGAGACAGATTCAGCTGACACTATTGCTTGTCATTAAAAATTCAGCATCTAGCACCACAAAGATCTGTGATGCTGGGGGCAGATTTTTGTTTTTATCAAGGAAATAGGTACTGCATCAGAGCTGTCACTATGGTAACTTCCAGAATGGACTCACAGAAAAATAATTTACCTGTGGCTAGTGGAGACAAATCAAATTAGAAATCCTCTTCCCATGCTAGTGTAGTAGGAGATTGACTTAATTTAGCTGAGTTGTGCAAGTCAAGATTAGCATGTGTGAGAAAAAGATCTTGTTTTTGATTTTTCAGGATGAGGACCTACCTAACCATGGTAGCCAAATTACTGAATATGGTCTTCACCAGGAAGTAACAGCAATTCCCTGATGTACTGCATTTCCAGGCTACAGCCAAAATAAAGTAGTCCATTTCACATCCTGCCACCATCCCTCATACATATTGCACCCTTCTTTCTCACTGTGTGAAAATTTAGATGGCTAAATTTTAAAAGCAAAAATTAGAAGACAAAATGAGCACCTAAACCAAGAAACACACATCTGCATACTAACATAAAATGTATCTATCCCTGAATGCATTTTAAGTAGTACAAACGTTCACGTGGTGTATATTAATGACTGTGTTTGTTTGGGCACTTGCTGTCTCCACCATTGAGGCAGCAAGCACATGTAAAGTATATTACTGTGATTCTTACAGAATGTATTGTATTTATTTCATTATAGCGCACATTAAATGGTCACATAAAACCCACAAAACTGGGACAAGACAACAATAAGATTTAAGAAAGTGTTTCAAACCACACCCCCGTCTCCAAAAAGGAGGCAGCAGTACTTGTACACTCAGCACTGTGGATTTCAGATGTTTCAGAGTCTCTTAATATTGATTGCTTTGAGAAGAATCTTAACACATAGCAGTGAATGACAGATGTTCTAAAAACATCTGACTCCTGATAGATAAACAGCATGTGCAAGGAGATTGTGTTTGGAGCTATAATCTCCCAAGTCTACCAGCTGCATATGCCAAATCACTGAGGCAGGCATGGTCATTTCCATAGAGGAGCTGATTAAAAAATTCCACTGAGAAAAATAACATACATGGAAAATAGCAAAAGCTACAATGTGGCCCAACAAAACCTCTCTTCTAATCTGGTCCTTCCCAACTTTAACTACATTTTTATGTGTAACTCTGATGTAACAGGCCATTCTCCAGATACCATACATGGATCTGCTCATTCTAATAAAGAATCCTGGTAGGAAGATGCAAGAAAAATCTTTAGACAACAAACCTGATGTAGCTGCTCATGGGTGCAATGAATTGTCACATCTGAATGTTTTCAGAGTTTTCTGTTTCACTGGGCACAACCATTGGGGTGAAGAGTATTTAGCATCACATTTGGATGCAGCAGGAGTTGTAGGTGTTCAACACTGGTAGAAATTAATCCACTTCAGCAGTAATTTAGGTCCCTTCTGTTTGTTTGGTGCTGAACAATGGTATGAAATTGTTAAGCACCACTGAGAATACAGCGTTTGATATAGGAGCATGTGCCTCCCTGACTAATGGAAACAAAGGGTTAGAGCCCCACAAGCCCTCTGGTAATTTCATGCTGGCAGTGTACAAGGCAAAACACGCAGGGACATAAAAACTCTTCAAATGGAGGGTCTGAGATTCTCATATTTTCTTCACTGAAGATAGGAAAACATGGAGGAACAACAAGCAGCCTAACAGCTGGCTAGGAGAATTGGGCTCTCATACTGTACAATATTTTCCCCACATACTCACCAGTGCATATTTTCTACAAAATCTTCTGGATCTTACCTTTAAAGATGCTGAAGCGGAAGACCTTGCTGAACTGATATCCAGACCTGTCAAATTTGGGACTGAGAGCTCTGACAGCCATCCTGCAGGCAGAACCCCTGAAAAAGTTTGGTGAGCACATTAACATTTCAATTAGCTTGCAGCAAGTGCTTCTCCTAGGAAAGGAATTTTTCTTACAGCACTTGAAGATCTGGAGCTGTGCTTCTACCCAGGGCCCTCAGGTGAGAGTAGATGAAACTTGCCACTTGCATGCTAGGCTCCTTCAGCACAGCATCAGCTAGTGTCATCACGATTGGAAGACCTGGCTTGGTTTCAAGTAAAACTGCTGCAGCCAACATTCGGATTCGAGGATGAATTTTTTGATTCAGGAAAATCTCAAGGGTAATAGCCTGAACCTGAAAATAATGGATATATCCAGCTTTACTGTATGTTTGAATATTTCTGATAACGACCCAACACCAGTGAGTGAGCTGTTTCATCAATAGCACAGTAAAACTTTGGATTATTTAATTATTATGGCAACACAGGGGTTTCAGTCTGAGGGCTGGAAGGGGCATTATGGTAATGTAGTCTGACTTCCTAAACAATCAAAGCCAAGGAACTTCACTGGATAACTTCTACATCAAGTCTTTCATCCTTTTTGAGCTATCTCACTCTAGGTAAAAGAGATTTCATGAATCCATTACATATCCGAGAAGTGATTTCAGTAATCACTTATCCCTATACATAAAGGTACAACTTATTTCTAATAATGTGATCTTCTGGGGTACTTTCTGCTAAGTAATAGAATAAAAATGAAACAAATAAAACATAATTTATTACCAGAAATCTCTATGCCATATAGGCAGCTTAAACCAAAATTTAATGCAATAAATGTAATTTCCTTTGTAGTACTTGTGATTGACATGTTTGCCCTCAGCAATATTCACTGCCAAGAACAATTTTGTACTGGAACCTTTGCAGTTTCCAGGAGGGCACAGGAACCTTTGGCCCTAACTTTAAAATTGATGTTGATGATGTGCCACTGTACTGGCAAACCTTCTGCACAGCCCTGCCCCGCCTGGGAGAGAGCACATCCACGACCTGCAATGGAGAATGACCCAGGAAACTTCAGCGAACTTTGGAAAAACCCTGACGGGCTTTATGATTTGAATATGTTGATTATCAAATGTCAATGTAGATGAGGTGACAAAGATGCAGTAGGCCTAAATGAAGCTTTTCAAACTAAACAATAAAAAAGCCCATGAATTAAGTATGTTTAATCCAGATATGGGTGTGTACCCAGCTGCAAACCAGGCATTGAACTGTTTTTCGAAAAAAAAAAAAAAAAAAAAAAAAAAAGTGGTCACAATAATTAACTTGTTCCAAATCAATTTTCTCCA
>JAYDZK010000006.1:12320251-12370502 GCA_034509185.1 Euphonia xanthogaster
GGTGGGTACCCAGCTGCAAACCAGGCATTGAACTGTTTTTTGAAAAAAAAAAAAAAAAAAAAAAAAAGTGGTCACAATAATTAACTTGTTCCAGATCAATTTTCTCCAAAGAAAATGCATAGAAAATGAAACTGAGTGGTCTGGGGCACCTGTGGAAAGCCAGGCCAAAGAGCAATCAGAGATGCAGTGTTGGTCTCAAACACCAAATTGACTTTTTTCTTCCCCAGAAAATACTTTAACTTCCTTGCAATTCTCTCCTCCCCTTCCCCTGCATTTCCCCATCCAGCTCCTGCACTCCACTAAATTGTTTCTTTATTCTTTTGGTTAAAAGCATACCCTGGCTCACTATTGCCTGTGGATCAATATATGCACTCAAACTGGGAGGCACATGCAAAAAATGAGTTTAATGGAAACCCTGATACTGATTAGTAGGTGAATAGTTAATGAAAGCTTCTATTTTACTTTTTTATATTAAGAATTTACTGACATAAAACAAGAAATTTCAACATCAGGAAAAAGATTTTGAAAAGCTTGAAAAGGTTTCAATTTAAGAGCAGATTGCTTCAAAGTGAAAACCATTGTAAAGTGATGTCTGTGGTACACGAGAGTGTGCTGGTGTAGGCATTGTATGTGAGATCTAATAATTATCTCAGTCAGGGACAAAAGTCACATTTAGTAAATGCTCTGTTTATGGCTTAAGCCCACACAATGTCTGTAAATTTGTAATTAGGATGCAAACCCCTGGTATCTATTTACAATAAAATCTGGTCTTGAATTACGATTAGATGTGACACTCAGTATTAAATGTCAATTCTCTGAAAACCTTGTTTTGTGGTTCTCTCACATACCAGAGGTGAAGTAGTACTAAACACATTTGGGTCAATAATTTAGTTTTCTGTCTAATGTCCTTGGAAATAAAATGTTTTCAATGGAAATACTGATTTGCCTTCAACAACAATGAATGTATCCTTTTAATGGGATTTTTTTGTTGCAGTCTGAAATACTGGAGGTTAATGTCAAAAGAAATAAGACATGCCTACCAATGGCTAAGTATATATTTTTTTTTAAATAATGTTATCTTTGAAAAAAATAGATCTGTTTTTCCCTCATCACCCATTATCTGTTAGCAGCCTTGTAAGTGGAAGCCACAAGGGCAAAGGAGGCAGCTTTGTTTTCTTACCATTTTGGGGTCTTTTAGGCCTATGTTTTTCAGGGCCATCACAGCAGTCACATGGACCCTGAGTGGCAAATCTGAGGCACCAGCTGCATATCCTGGCAAAAACTTCTTGATGTGCTTGATGCTGGCTGGATGTCCTACGTTCCCAAGGGCTTTCAAAGCCAGGGAAATTTCTTCTGTGCTAGACTTGCTCAGTGCGTCTCCTGCAAAGCCATGGAGAAGCTGAAAAAAGAAAACAAATCTGTTGAGTTCAATTCCAGCTCTTATCTATATTCCATCCACCAGCCTGTTCTGGGGTTTGACTTCCATAATTTCAGTTTGTTCAATTCATTTATTTTAAATATTTTCAAATTCTTATTTTTCCTCATGAATAGAACATTTTATTCATAGAACAAGTGTAGCTGCAATGAACAGCTTCTTCTCACTATACCTTAAAGTTATGAAGTAAGATTTTTAAAGGAAAAAATAACAGCTTGGACCTAGTGCCCACTGCCTTTCAAGGTTAGTTGGGAACCCTGAAATAATGCTGCTTGGGCATCTCTCTCTCTCATGGTTGAAGACAGGTGCAAAAGTACAGATACAGTTAAACCTTCAGACCCTTAAAAAAGATTCCTGAAGATATGGCTAGTGGTGGTGCCCTTAACCAGCTATGGCAGCCTCTTTTCAGTGTGGATTAATAGATGGAAACTGAGACCACTGCCAACAATTAGGTAATTTTACAGCCTTCATTGTAAGCAACTGGATCACACTTCCATTAGTGTGGCAAGATTAGAAGTAGTTGTCTGAAGGCTGAATAAGAGCAAAGAGCTAAATACTAACAGATAACAGTTTTAAATGATAACAAATGGCTGTAAAAAGCAACTGAGATGTTAGAGAATAATTTCAATACAGACTGTGTATTTAAAAACAACACATTTGAGATCCCTTGATGGTGCAGAAACAGTCTACTTGATATTACTGATCAAATGACGGGACACTGGAAATGAGTTAAATAAGCCTAAACAATCATTTGCTTTGGGAAAGAATTTTCATTCTTTGACAAAGGCCTTCTCAGATTTAATTAGCTCGAGAGCATTGGTGGCAATTGTAGCACAGGAGACAAATGTAGGAATGTTGGCCATGCCTATGCACTACAGGAAAAACATCATGTAAGGCATGCAGTGTAATTGGAACACCCTGCTCTCACTGGGGATGGTGGATTGGCGGGTGCCAAAGACTAAACACACATTTCTCTTTCCTTCTCTGTTACTGGCTGAGCGGTTGGCTCCACAAAACTTGACATGCATTTTTAGAACTGGGAAATGCTATTTAATGACTACTCAAATTGTTTTGAGGCCTGCTGATTAAAAGCAGTGTAGAACAGGGAGGGTGTTACTGCTGTTATAACAACCTTATAGCCTATATTGATGACTGGGCTCTGCTTCTGGCTAGGATACATTAATTCTGACAAAAACCCGGGCTTTTGTATCACTTAGTTAATTTATAAATATACATAATACCTATATTTAAAGTATTTTCGAGCAATGTCATGGGACTTCATTAATAATTGGCAACAAAGCACCCAGAGACTCTCAGATAGAAAGTGTTATGAATTGTTTGCTTCTTCCTCTCGCTCTCTTTCGTGTGCTAATCTAAAGATAAAAATGCTGTATTTAACCAACTGGGGTTCCTTTCCCCAAAGGAAGCACTGTAGTGAAGCGAAATACAGCTTTCTGAATAATGAAGAAAGAACTCAAGGCTTAATTTTTCTTTTAAATGGTAAATAACCCTGTGGTTACCTGGAGACACTCGGAGCAGGAGTCTGAGGAGGAGCACTGCTTGTGGCACAGGGACGCGTAGCTGAGGTGACAAACCTTCCCAAGCATGGAGCTCGAGCGTGGGCAATGCTTCTTTACTATGAGCTGGGGAGAAGGCAGCTGGTTGTTACTACCATTAATGAAGAGAAACATTATTGAAAAATATGTTTCTGCCCAATGAAAGACAAAACCAGGCTTTTGATATTTTTTTTGTTGATGGATTTTCAGTTAATCTGTGGATAGTGCTGTATTTGACAGTGTAATTGTAAAGTAATACCAAGTAACATCTGGAAGGCAGATCTGTCTCTTTTGCAGTGTTTCACATTTAAATTTGGCATAGCCTACAATCCAAAGGGAAGAAATCACCCAGTCATGGAATGGAAAAGTGCACATTATTGAAGAAACATTCATCATGTTTTGTGATTGCCTCAGCTATAGGTACAATGAATTTGAGATTTGTTGTGAATGGACCTCACTACTTGGGCAGACATGAACACCTTTTATAAATGTAGGAGCTGACAGGAGGCATCAGCCCACTGCTTTCTTGTGTGGGAAGCAGAGCACCAGCACACAGTAACAGTTGGGCTTGTCAGCGCTTTCACTGGGGGAGAAACTCTAGTCTGGGGTTCATCATCTCTACTTAGGGTAGACAGAGATAAGTTCTTGCATCTGAGACTGGGATTAAAGCCTGCATATACAGAAAAACTTGCAAAAATAATTAGACTTCCTCCTACATGGCCTTCACATTGACATAATTCCCTTGGTTTTGACAGATCTTCTCAAATTCACAGCCATCCTTGTAGGACAATTAAGTCAAATACGTGGATATAACAAATATGTATTTCTTGCTCCATTGTCTTTGTAGACAGTCAGAGAACTACTCTGATGTAACTATAAAGTACATTTGGAAAAAGAGAGACTAGAAGCCACTGTTTGCAGCAATAACCTCTGTCCCGGAGCGGTATTTTAGTCTTTATTTCCTGTTTCATTCTGGACTCATTTTTGCCCTTTTGATTTGCATTCTCCTCCCCTTAAGACACTCAGGAAACAAAGTCCTTTCAACTTTGCTAGAGGATATAAAACCTTTATCTTTTCAAAGACTTTGCTATCTTGTCAAAGGAATAAATACAACAGATGCTAGAATCAGCAGAGCGGTTTGAGAATCCTACCGTTGCTTCCTCCATCACATCCCAAGTTGGAGTGCTGGAGTGCAGAGCCACAAGCACTGTTTGAGTCACTTCCCAGTTGGTGAGCTCCCGCCTTTCTATTTTGTGCCGCAGGAACCTGAGTGCTCGGTGACTGGCCACTGCAGGAATTATATCCAAAATGTGGCGCCTGCAATGGGAAAGGCAAGCAGCATTTTCCACGTCTGCCTCTGAGCACAGGGATCCCAGCGGGTGTCCAGCAGAAGCAGCACCACCTTTATTGCCTGTACCTGTAGGCTGGCCGGTTGGAGAATCGCTTCCACACCGATTCGTAATTCTCCTCGTTTGCTGCGCGGAAGAGGTGCAGAAGCTTGAGAGCTTTTGCTGGTGCATCACTGGGAAGCTGGTCAGAGGTGGCCTCTACTAATTCTTGCAGGCTTTCCTCTATCTGCAGAAAGATGAAAATGCAGGAAGCTCCCATTCCTTGTTTCCCACGTGCAGGGATTTAAATCTCCAACAAAGAATCTGTCCAGTGTCTGGGCTTTACCTGGATTTCCACATTTTTTATTTTGAATAAATGGACAGGAAACTGAAGCAATTCACTGCCAAACTGATACTGAAGAGATCCACGATTCTGGTACTCTTTTGAGGGGACCTCTGCCCTCTGCTTCTGCACATCAGTCAAAGCAAGTTTCTGCCTGGAATGGAGAACCCCAGGAAGAAAACATCACAAGATGCAGGGTACAAATTAAAAAAAAAACCAACCCAGTAATTCTGCTTCCACATATTGCAATGCAGCTGCAAAAGGTTTTGTTATTGAGGGTATTTACAGCTAGGTGCATTTGGACATGCTGCTCAGAACCATACTCTGAGAAGGTGTCCACTTGCACAACAGGGGTCAGAGCAGAGCCAGCCTTTGCCTTTCTTTGGGAAAAACTGGGCTTGAGAATTTACGGAAGAAGAGGGAGGTGAGAGGCTGTGGCCTGAAGAAGGACTTGTAGCACAGGAAGTACTTGTATCTTAAGTAGATAACTATGGACTCTAGAAAAACACAGATGGGAAACTTGCTCAGAAAGTATAATTTAATTTAAACATTTTAAGAAGTTCATGAAAGCTGTTCTGTGTCTGTGTCTCTCTTGGAAGCTTCAAATGGAATTGAAAGTATTTTTTATATACAATAAGAAATGCTAAAATCTTTTTACTTGAACTATTACAATTCCCTCCCCATTTTGTTTGGTAAGCTGAATATCCTGGGGACTACAAAAGAAGGCTCTCATGAAGCTTTAAATTGGATTTTAAAAGAAAAGGGCCACATAAATTCAGGATTAGTCTTTGGAAAAGTGCTCAACCTTTTGAAAACTTTTTAAGAAGCAACAAACCTTCATCATTTGTTATTAAGAATAATTCCAATGAGAGATTGTCTTTGTAAATATTTGCTATCTTTTACATTTTCAGCTAAAGATATGCAGCCTATCCTACCAATTATGTTTAAAATGGGTCATTTAGGACACTATAATAAAGTTAGGTATTTGTACTGAACAACTGAAAGCATTCCAAAAGCAATATTGCTGTACTACAGAGTCTCTCAAAATCTCTGTAGAAAATTGGTGTGTTTATTTTGGAATCTCTATGATCTTCTGTATCATTTCTATTCACTCCTTCCATATGGATTGCAGAGAACTGCTGCAGAAAAATAGCATATAACTGCTTTACAGACAAGCCACTGGAATTTGAATAGAAACTGCTACAGAATCAGTAGAGATTTTTTCTCTCTTGAAATTTTATACAATATTATTGAATGGGCTTTTGGGTCACAAAATGTAACATCAGGTACACTCGGGCAGATTTAACTCCCCCTTTCGAATCATGATGAATCTATTTTATCTTCATTTTCATTGTTTTGGGAAGAGATATATCTGCCTAGAATAGAAGGGAAAATGCTGTGTTCTGAAGAGAAGAACAAATGAATGCTAAAGATAGGATTAAAATGGTGAAACAGTAGTCAAACCTCTCTTGGCCTTGAAAGGTGCTGCAAAAGTCTTATGCTGAGCAGGTCTGAAAATTCAGCTCCAAGTGCCTTGATAGATTATTTTTTTTTTTTTAACAGAGAATGCATTGTGGAAATAACTTCTGAAGACTTGAGTGAGATAGTCACATCTTCCCAACTATCTTATATTTGTCCCCTTCAGCTGGGTAATGATAAAAATGCAGAGAAAATGGGAAAAGTAAAGGTACTACCCTTCTAAGAGCTGAGAAAGACATTACTGAAGACAATCTCTACAGGCTGCACAAGGAGAGTGTAAAGCATCATAAATCCATTGTCTCCAGACTAATGCTGACTCACAAACCCCTATAATTTATTAAGAACACTGCAGTTGTGTCTATCTATACCTTGATTGCATAAGATAGTAAAGCCACTTTCACTTTTTTTTTTGGTTTAATTTTGTTTGGTTAGCCAAATTGAACAGTTTCATTATATATATGGAGTTAATCAGTCAGTTACTGACACAAACTTTCTGATATTGCTGTTTTCAATAGATCCTTGCAGAAGCTATTGGAGCAATGAAAATTACAGCAGCTGTAGAGTGGGATCAAAGAACCCCTTCTGCACTGTGACATTTATGCAAAAAGCCTCTCCCTTCACTAGGGCACTCCTATCTACCGAGCCCATAATTAAATAAGTAACTGAAAACTTATTCAATAAATGAATTTGATAGATGAAAAAAAAATTCAAATACTAAAAGTTTGAGTGCTTGAGCTAGGGACACAATTTTATAGACAAACATATTTATGTTTTGCCCCAAATTTCTTTAAGAAATATGCAAAATTTGCTGTGAAAAAGCACATGCATTTAACATGTCTTGTGCCTAATTCTTTTGCAATAAAACCCAATTTCCTATCAAGAAACAGTTTTGATGGAAGATTTGCAAGCTGCCCATGGTATTTAGGAATCCAAAGTCCTATCTAGGTTTTTTGTGAACTAGTCTCCAAGGATCTCTTACTGCATTATTATTTTCCAGGGAACTCTCTTTCCTGAGTAAGTGTCTTTCAAAGTATTTTGCTTCAAATATATTAGTTCACAATTTCTCAGATGGAATTACATTTGTTTTGGCTTTTATGGCATAAATCAAATATCCCTGAGAAATAAAATAGTCAAGTTCTGCCAAGTTTAGCTAACAAAATTTGGATAGTGATGTGCATGCTTCAGATTTACAACTAACAGTGAAGGTTGTTTTTATGAGCTGTTTGGGATTCTATGTAATTAAATACTGGCAAACAATAGGCTGTGGAAGTAAAGGATTTATTTCACTTACAGACCTTCACTCAGATTACTGGGCTGCTGAATTAAAGGAATATGTACAGTACCTTGCTTCTACAATAGCATTTCCTCCTGTTATCTCGTTGAAGGGTGCAAACTGGTGGATTTCCTCGACATCAGCTTGTATAATTACAGCTTCACTACGTGTATATTTAATTTTGTAATTGTAAGTAGCAGTTGCACGAGAATTCTTGTTCCTCTTTATAATGTAAAAAAACAATGGAACAAAGGAAAGAAAAAGTCGTTGAACTTTGAAATTCTGTGACTAGAGGCTATTACATCACCCCCTTCAACTCATTTGTTTTCCAGGGCTGTTTTGTTCATTGGCCATAAGAGCAATCAGTGTGAATTCTGTGCATTCAATTCCATGGGAGAGGTCAGGCACGCTGCCTGTCTCCATTACTTTTACTGCTAAGAAGTGTTAGCTGCTTTTTCCTTTTCCCAAATCTAAGTAATTGGTCATTCCCTCGAGAAGCAGACACATTTTTCTGAGGACAACAGCTGCATAAACCACACAATTTTTTATTTCAAAGACAGGATTATAATAAAATTCAGCAATACCTGTCTTGAATAGCAGAAAATGGACATTGTGGCTATTCTTTTTACTCAACAGAGTAGGTGAATTAACTCATGCTGATAATTAATGGTTTCCAAGCCAGCTAGCTTGAGCTAGCTCAAGTGTGCTAGCAGTACATTACAGTGGACAGCCCAGACCTCTGCCTCTCTGTGGGATCATTTTCATACAGAAAGAAAATCATGACAACTGCAGATCTGATTTTCCCCTCATTTTTAGGATTTAAAATTAAGAGATTGTGTGGATATCAAACGGTGTTCTGCATAAGAATTTAAAATACTTATACATAATACCACTCTGATTTACCTGCTGGCAGGTCTTGCATGGATGAGTGTATGCTGAACCTGTGACAAACTGAACTTTTTTTTCACAGCTGTCCAGGTCCTTGGATTTGGTCACATAGACTAGGTTTGCTCTCTTGTTTTCCTGGATTGCATACGTTGTGTTACAAATACCTCCAATCCCAGCCTGGCAAAAATGAGAACAGGATCAGAGAAAGTCACTATTATGCAAAGCTTCACTTTGCCTCATGAAATTTCCTGTTTAATTCTGCATTTTCAAAATTACTAATGGAAGTGAATGCTTTGTTTTTCCTTATATTCTTCAGAAGCAAAATTGCAATGATCATTACTTTAATCTCTTTTTTACAAGTACAGTTTTCAGTAAACCAAATCAGAGTTACACAGAGAGAACTAAATCTTCCCAAAGTTTCACTTGGAGCCTCAGGAAAGGGGAGTAATAATTTTCAGTTAGAGCTGTTGATTATGAAATATGTTTTGAGAAAACATTAATAAAAAAATTGTCAAAATCATTTGATCAGTCAGAATGAAGTCTTAACAGCAAAGTATTTCAAGGCTGGAGATGACATTCTGCCCTCAAAACTTGCTTTTACAGAGAGCTTACAAATGCCTATGGAACAGGTCTTGCAATATCAGGTGATCTGTCACAATATGACCAGCAATAATTAAAAAAAAATCAGTATAACAGAGTTTTGATTGTGTATCTTTTTGAGTTCACAGTTTTAGCTGAGCTCTTCAATAACACTTTGAGCATATACATTTATAAGAACTTTTAAGTCTCCACAGTCAGTGAGGTTTTTGTAGAGGAAAAATGCTTGATTGTATTTTAGGAGGAAGAGTTATTTTCCTGATATTTTTATTATTGTTGTTTATAGCATAGCTAGTTCAGAGACCAGCTCTGGGCTATGTGAGAGCAGACAAATGGTCACATGTTGTTTAGGAAGGAAGATGTACCCCCTTCATCTTCGGCTTAGCAGAATTCCCTGAGACACTGCGTCTCTGGTAAAGGCTAGAAATAGGAATTGCCCAAGCTTTCTGGAAGCCTTGCACTCTGCAAATACAGGTGTGGGTCTCTGCACACTGCAGGGTATGGTAGAGACCTCCAGAGTTTAAATGGGGGTGTCTGGCCCAGAGAGTTCAGTGGGATTGAGCAAACTCCTGCCCAGCTGAACTGCACGGCCGTGTGCGGTTTATGGCTAGCTCAGACACCCTGAACCCACAGGGTGGGATGTACACCTTCCCAGCTTAGTCCTTTAAACCTCTCTGCAGCTCAGATTTTGGGACTAATAGTGTTTATCTTCCTTTGCAGAGTGACTCAAGATTGTCAAGCATGGGTGCCAAAGCTCATTAATCAGTTGCTGTCTGAGAAAAGCAAAGAAAACTTGGAAATTATTCCAGAAGGTGAAGTCACATCTATTGCCTAGCGGTGAGAGTAGAACATATTGCTAACTGAGTTAGAAAGAATTAAGATGTGAAAGCAGATACGAGAAAATAGTGTTGCAGAATATCCAACAACACCACACAGATTTTTATGTGCAGCAAACAGTGTGCAAAAAATTAAATCATCTAGCTCCTTTCCCAGAAACAACTCTACTTATGTAAAAATAAATTAAAAAAAAAAATAGAGTTACTCTGGTCTATAGTTCCAATAAAAATAACATGAAAGTATAATAATTTCAAGGTTTTTGCTGATCTCTGAATTGAATGTAGTCTAATCAATGTAAATATGGTTTCACAAAAACTAAACACATTGCAATTTCTGTGTGAATAGTAATATCAGATGATTGAACTTGACTAATATATTAAAACTCCAAAAACACTGGAAATTTCAACAGAGCATCAGCTGCAACTGTCAAAGCTGTTACGGTGATGTTATGACATACATACTATTTTCTTCCTAAAAGAGGAGCTAGAAGAGATGAAAGTATATATGATTGGTAGAAAAAGTCAAATTACTGTTATTTTGACTTTAGTATTAAACTGTATTTTCAAGCATGTTTTATACAGTGTTCCCATTTTATGTAGGCTTCATCTTTCACAGTTTACTTTCTCTGAAATCACAAGCCAGATTTTCCAAGGCTTTAATTCTGCAAATGTATTTTCTGAAATACTTTCATCAACAAGTTTAAAAATATGCTCTTCTGTTGTCCTGTTTAAGTACATCTCCACCAAATGTTGTCCCATATGCAGCTTAATGATGACCTCCCAAGCTTAGGCCCCTCTTATAAGTGAAGTTTATGTTTATGTCAAGCATGAATACAGAAAATGCAGTAGAAGACTCTGAAGTGAAATTTTATTTATTTACAAAGGCACCACAATGGCCAAACCCAAAACTCACCTCCTGCAGACTGTATGAATTCTGCGACTTCTTTAGGCTCAGCTCCAGCACGTTCATAATCCCTCTGTAGATGTTCAGACCATCATCCGAGACAGAATCAGGAGCCATAATGTTCCCGACGTGGCCATTGCTGTACTCAAACTTGATGGGGTTACTGAGCTGCCCGGTGAGGACCTGGGTCAGTTTCAGGGATCGCGAGAAGGAGCTCGCGGGCCAGGCACCGTTGTACTCTGCAGCTTCGATCGAGTGAATCTACAACAAAGGGGGAATAAAACTCCTCTTTCAGCTTTTTTTTCCCCCAGTTAACTTTCTTTTAATACACAGAAGCATCTAGAACTTCAATCACATCAAAAATAAGCTTTTAAATAACACAAATCTTCTTCATAGGGGAAACTAAGAAGTTATCATTTAGCATAACTAGTGTCGATTACATCTATTTCTGTATATAAAATGAAAGAGAGCACTGCAATAGGCTGATATTTCCACAGTCACTGCACTCTGTTCTGTTTCATAGACAATCCATATTGCCAAAGGTTGACTTGTGCAAAGAAATGAGCCAGAGAAGGGCCACATGCAGCAGGTTTCTACCCGAAAGTAGTATGGAAGATCTGCAGGAAATTGCAGGAGAAAGTTAATGTTGCATAAAGCATCATTAACTCCTGTTGTGAACTCTGTCATTTCCCTCACTGGGGTCACAGAGTGCAGGCAGCAATCTGAAACTAATAAACACATGGCCTCTAGGCCAGCCAGACATGCAGAATTAGTCTGAGCAGTGGACAGCAGGTTACAGAAATTGTCCTTCCCTACACGTTTTGCTGTGGAACCAAAGGCTGAGGCACTGGCTCCAACCCCACTGTGCACTTCATGCTCCAGCCTCAACATGGGGCACATCCAAACAAGCAGAAACTTGTGCTAAACTATGCATAGCTTGAAAAATTCCTACCCCAGAGAACGGGCATGCTTAGCTTAGTTTCTCAGAGGACCCTTCCCTTCTATATATTTTGACAATTTAAAGAGACTTTTCTCTGACACCTCAGGCTGGAGATGTGGTGCAAGACACGGATTAATTTCTCAAAAAGCCACACAAACTAAATCCTCATACAGCAAATCACTGGAGACTGCACTTTCATATTTATTTTTGTTATTGTTGGTGAAGCTCACTGCCAATCCCAGTAACTGAAGCTTACAGGGAAGGCTGTTAAAGAGTAAATCCCTCATGCTGCCTCTTGGACATGCTTCTGGCATATTGCATACAGGCAGGTTTGGGACTGCTCTGCAGGGTCAGGGCGAGGTAGTTTTCCCCAGCCCTTGGGGCCCAGGCAGGACTTAGGCTGTCTGTTTGGTTTTGAACACAGCTGGCAATTCTTACTTGTTGGTTTGTGATGAAAAAATTGTCAGCTGGAAACTGCCCTGGGAGCACAGCTTTTTGTTTAGGCTGAATGTGAACTAGTAGGCTGCAGATGAAAGTTTAATTCCCTGAACTATCTCTCCAAACTGTCTAATTTAAATATAACAGCAGCAAAATAAACTTCCCAGAGAAGAAGGGAATAAACGTACTATTACCTTTAGCTTAGAACTTGCCCAAAAAGTTATGATTTTTTTCCTTTTCTCCTTTTCTTGCCTGAAATTATTTCTGAAATGGAAACTTTTCACAAATGCAGTAAAATTATGTTAGAAAGTTTTAGAGAGCAGGAGTCCATTTTTGGTGAAGACTCACCCTGGCACACCAAGAGCCATTTAGGCAGGAACGAAGGAGGATCTGAGATAAGGACAAGACTGCTTCTGGCTCTTTGCTGGCAGGGAAATTTTCTACTCACCACACCAGATATATGACTCTTATTTCCTTGGCTTTTTTTGTTTTGAAATCCATCCCCTTACAAATGCCATGGAAAAGCAATATTTCCCATTTAGATCTAGTATAATTTGAACTTACAAAACTTCTTAGTAACAGCAGGCAGATTCAGGCTAGAAGGCTACAACATTTACAAGCATTTATTAGACAGCCACCAGTTTTTTACCATAAAGTTTTCAATATGCCAAATTAAAGCTTTTAAAAGTAAAATTTTTCTTCCCTGCATACGCAAGGCTAAGTGGAGTTCGTGTAAAGCAATTGAGGTGTGCATTTTTCTACAATCATTATAAGCACATATAGGCTTCTGTTAAAGACAAAAGTGTATTCCACATAACGAAAACCCTCAGTAATTACTCAGCAAGCAGTAAAAACATACAATTGAGGATGACAAAGAATGTCACTCAGGACCCTTCAGAAAAAAGAAGGATGGCATTAATTATGCTAAATATTGAATCACATGCAACTACTGTTGCATATTTTATTGCCTTTTGTCTGCTGGTTATGAAATCAGTTGATTAAATAATCCTAGGTTGTACAGTTTGAAACAATTGGATTGATCTAGTAATAAATAATTGTGCATCTCAAATTATATTCCATTGTTTCCCTGACCACAAAGCAGAAGAAATCCTTCAAGCCCAAGGTTGGCTTGAGCTGAGAATTACCTTGCAAAGTGCAAATAGAATTTAGGGCACTGTATAAAAAATAGCAGTGTTAGTTACATTATCCCTGAGTAAGCACAACACATGATGAAACCTAATAACTTCACAAAAGCTTAAAAAAGAAGCTCAGTATGATGAGAATTTTACCTTTCAAATTGAATACGTTTTCTTACCCTAATTAGACAAAGTTTTGGCCCAATACCACTAATTTCCACTTTACTTTTTATTCTTATTCCAGCTCTTGCAAGTCCTTTCTCTGGAAGTCCACTGAGAAGTGTGGTTTCATAATCAAATGTATAAACCTTGTTTTCACTGAAATCAGGTTCTGCAAAGAAATGGTTCCCATAAAATATTATACACAATGTACAGAACATATTAAAGTACCTGCATTAGAATGTATGGAACAAAAAAAGACAAATTTGTTCATTTTGCATTGCACCTGAACTAAATTAGCTGTTGTAAAGCTATATTAAACATTGATACACTTTTCAGATTCTATTTTTAATTTCACTCATTATAATTATATTAGTTGATAGGAAAATTACTTACGGTAATTAAGATGCTGGCTCCCTAAAAGGGAAGAAAAAATAGAGGAATGAAATGACAAAGAAAAAATAAACAACCCCAAAATGTGATGTACAGTATTATAAAAGCCTATATCTCATCTTGCACATATAGCATAACCTTTTCTAATTAACTTCACTTCTATTTCAGCACCAGCCAAATGCTTTTTTTTTCTTTAAACAACAAAAGAAGTAATGATTTTTTTTTCTACAACATTTTAAAATTCACATCTGCCAGTGAACTATATTTAGGTTTTGAAACCTTTTCCTGAATATACAATTTTAGATTCATCAAAGCACATAAGTTAGATACTTACCCACCAGGGTTAAAACCAGGGCTAATATCAAGCCCCTCATGATGGGGATAAGGTAAAGCTGAATGAGATGGGTCTCTCTTTTATAAAGGCATGTGATGTCACATGTTTCTTTTGGCATGTTAGTTTGACAAATAAGTGCATTCTAGAATGCTTATTGATCAATCAGAAAATAAACATTTCTGAGGTCATGAATGCCAACAGCTTCAAATCGCCTCATGAGTTCAGCTACCTTACTTTCTATATAGTTCACCATGTTTGTAAGCCCTTTGAAATTCAGCAGGACACCTTGGCAGGTATATGCTGGAAAAGAGATTTAATAAAAAAATATCCTGCTTTCTATTTTCCTCCATTTCTCTACATTTTATTTATACAGTAAAAAACCCACTAAAATTTGAATTATGCAAATATAGTTCCTCCATCATAACTGAAATAATTTAGCTTTCTTCCAGTCATGTCTTCAATCTCCTGATATTTTGTTCTCATAGAACAAAAGGGTCACTGCTTTGGAGACAAACTTTGGTCACATTGAAACTCTACTTTTAGAGGAGAATTTGTGGCTGATTTTACAGATTTAGGCTTAATACACCTTACAGCTGATAGGCATGCAATGAGAAAGTGCCTTTCTGTGCTATCTACCATGTCTGTCTTTGCAAGCATATCTTGTTACCCACACCTGGAAAGACAAAACTTGTCAGTATGACCATCATATTAGCCTGTGGTTAACAGTGAAAGTTTATACTAAGAAGACAGGAGGGAAATCAATCTCTTTATAAGAAAAATCTAATAAGAAGGGAGTTAAATTTCCAGCAGGATCTCAGTGAGTTGGGACCATTGGGAACTCCTCAGTAGGTTCTCATGGGGCTTTTTCTGCTGTCCCACTTGGGGAAATATATCCAACATTTCCCACTTGCAGCAATAACATTTAGATCAATCCTTAGTAAAACCATGTCAGGAGGGACTTTGCTCCCTAACTTCAATTATATGTATTATTTTTTGCAAGTGTTTAACATTTACTTTGAATTTAAACTTGTCTTTTGTTCAAATGATAAATTAAATAGCATGTAAAAAACCACCTGCATACAAAGGTTACTGAGGGGGCAGGAAGGAGAGCTCAGGAATGTCTACCTGGTATTTCCATGAGCCTGTGGAAAGTGCAACCCAGCAAACACTGTGGCAGCCAGGCTTTATCCTCCAGGAGGGGAACAAGGATTTCTCTGCTGGTGCTGTCCATCAGGGAGGAGAAGGGAGAGAAACTTAAACCCAGGTCCTGAAGTCTTCACCTTCAGGCCTGAAGACACATTTACTGCAGGCCCCCTCAAACAGTCCTTTACATTATTGCTTCATTTACTTGGAGTGATGCCACCTGACAGAGGAATAATGAATTCATTATTGTGGTGCCAGGGCACCTGGGCTGGAGTCAGGGGTGCAGTTGCATGGTCCCTCTACTCCATCATTGCTCCACCAGGAGTCAAATGAGGGCTCCTTCACTGCCAAGACCTCTTGAAATCTTGAGGATTTTAGTATCACAGCTTTCCTTCATGAAGGGAGTGATACAGAATTGTATGGGCAGTCAGACTTTCCCTGAAATGAAATATGTCTAGTAAAATATTTACGAATATAGTAGACAAATGAACCATTAAAAGAGATTAATAATTATGTTTTTGGTTCAGTGTGAGCTCAGGTGGTGAAAAATTAAGTGCACACAGATTTTCCTTGATACACCACTTTTGTGAGCCCTATGAAATTCAGCAGCACACCTTGGTGCTGTGAGATGTAGTCAGAAACATCCTTACAAACAGCTACATGTTTTGCAGCCGGAATGGAAGTAAATGCACAGCAGCAAAGCAATACTGTAAGTGATAACATGCAAAACTCCTGCTTCTCTCACCCTGCTCATCACTGCCACAGCTTGACCTCTGCAGTAATATTGTGCTATCATATTGAGCTCAACTAGCTCCATTCCACAGGGCAGAATGTACAAGATAAAGTACAGAACTGTATGAGAAAGAATATTTATTTAAACAGTGTTATTAATAGCTCATTGAAATACTGTGTGAGGGACACATACATATTAAAACAGAACTACAGCAGTTTTCAAGTTTAATAAAAGGTTTTATAATTAAGGTGTAACATGAATAAATTTGTTCTAAACGGGTAGTGAAAATACTGCATTTCTTTTTCTAATGAAGCACACTGAATCTAAGCTTACAACCACCATGTGGATACCTGATTGCAAAAATAACAACTATAGTAATTAAGATGGTGCAGGCTGCCATTTTCTCTTCATTTGCAGCATGTACTCTCTCTTTTTAATAACTCCTCTCTATCCAGGTTTGTTTCCTTGGGGGAGAAAAGAAAGTGATCTCAGAATGGTTGTACCCATTATTACTTTAAAGGAACTACTGAATAAATGCAGTAAGTAGAGAGGAGACACTGCTAGAGTTTGGGGGTCACAGCACTGAGCTCTAATCCTTTCTTCAAAGTAGACACATCATTCCAGCTAGTTCTGAGGGAATAAACAGGAGATCCATCACTTTAAGGAAATGGATAAAAGGAGGAAAGGTAAGAGGCACACTTTTTAAAGGCGGTAAAATTTTTCTTAAACATTCAACAGGTCATGTTAGTGAGCAAGAAAACACATGAAAAGTAAATAATCCACAATCAAACAGGCCCTCCACAAACAATATCCAAGTGCCTAATTTAGTTGTAGAGGAAGGAAATTTAATATGGGCTGGGGCTTTATACACAACCTGCATATTTTCCTTTCTTCTTTTTTAGGCATAAACAGTGAAGAAAAGGAATTGTTGAAAAGCAGTGGGAAATACCTTGGGATTTTTTCTTTTAAAGAAGAAAATATATGGTGTTGAGTGTTACAGAGAATGTGATGGCGTATAAGGAGTGCAGTAAGGGAAGGTAGACTGCTTTGATTTTACAGGGCACTTGCACCATAAATGAAACATGAATACATCCTAATTAACCTGATTAGAGCTATTGCTTCTACACAGCAATTGTCTTTACATAACACATTCTGCTTGAGTAACAGAGTCTTATTATCTGCTGCTGTACCGCCACCGACAGCCCTGCACTCTCCTCGTTCTGTGTTCACATTGCTGAATTATGGTGCAGTGATGCCATTTCCATCCTGCTAATGTATAGCCTAATGACCAAGCAGAGATTAGCCAAACAGCTCCCAAGCAACCACAGCAGGTTAAAATAGATATAACCAGCTGGCTAGGTGAAGAAATTTTTAGTGCTCAGTCTTCCTCATTTCAAAAGATTTTTAAAAGGAAGCTTCACACCTTTTTTATATTTAACACTCACTCCTTGAATTTTTTGCTCAAAACATTCAGCATTTGTAAGAGTGGCACAGCCTCCAAGATAATGTTTGATTTTCTCTCCAGAGACATTGTCTAATGAATGAGAATGTGTTCGAGGTTGGGCTAAATTGCCATATGCTTATTCTAGTACATTCACAAAGGGATTTTTTTTTCCCATTAGATTGCTTTAAAAGGGGGTTTGGGGTATTTTTTGACTGTTATTCCAGATTGATGCTGGCACACCACCACTGGAGTGATAACTGTGGGAACTGGATACAAAGCTTAAAAACTAAAACAGGTAGAAATGCTACTTATATGTTGTCTAGCTTTTGATGTATGAATAGTTTGAAAGATACTGTTGGTCTAGATTAATAGAATAGCTGTAGAATTTTATTTTGATAAATTTGCTTTTTGCTGATATATGCTGCTAAGATAAAGACACATTTTGGTGCATTTCGTGAAGTAGTTGTTAGGACTGTTCCTAAGGCCAAGCGTGCATTGCCTGTCATTTCCAGATAAAAGAATGAAAGAACAAAGAGGAGTGGGAAATCTAACTCTGACATTCTCAATCTGAAAACAGATTGTTTTGATATGACTTAATTTTACTAAGAAGCTCAAAGGTTTATATTTGTATTCAAAAATGAAAAACACATTCTGAAGCCTGCCAGTCCACCACCGTGGCTACCATCATTGGCTCATGAGCCAGCATACAGATTCAGTGGCTTCAGGATTTCCCCTCCCCTTTCAGGATATACTATTTCCCAAGTCATTCAGTAGGGTTAAATGTTAGACAACTTGCACCTGAGGTTTGAGTCATGTCATATTTGAGGACTGGTGTTTGCTATGTAATTCCATTGCACTAGAAGATAACTAATAAGTTTATCTTAACCCTTAGACTTCATGGTCACAGAGTGATTAGCTCCTGTGGGGTTGGTGCTGACAGGAAATCAGGTAGCCCTGAAATTTAGCCGTGTCAGGAGTCCAGCTCAGTCACTTTGGGGGTGAAATGGCACTGGCACAGACAGGACACAGAGCTCTGTGCCCTGCCCTGCCCTGCTCAGCAGGCTGACGTGCTGCTTGGGACGGCATGCCTGGCTCCAGGTGTCATGGCTGGTAACTCACCTGAAGGGAAGGATATTGTGCCAGGTTTATTTTGGTGAACTATGGCTGTAAAAAGTGTGGGCACTGCTGCAGGGAGGTGAGGAGAGCCCACACCCCCCCGTGTGCCTCAGGATGAAAGCAGGAAGAGGGAGAACACCTGGTTTAGCCAACTCAGCATCACAACCCTTTTTCAGGGGGCACTGTGAACACACAAAACAGCTGCTGCCACTTCAGAAAAGAACCCATGACTCTCTGCTGTACTGCATGAGGATGCCTTTCTATCCCTGGAAGAAAAATGCCCAAGTCAGTGGTGGAAGAATTTTAAAAAGAAGGAAATTCTCAAGGCTTTATTTTTCTTTAGAACAGTCCAAGTGTATTACACTGCAAAACTTCAGATTATCCTAAGAAAGGAATTTGGCTTATTTTTAAATTTATTTTCAAAGTGTGGATCAGTAAAAATATATAATGATTTCTCAAAATTGTTACTTATATTGTGATCCCACCAATTTTTTAAGAATGAAGGGGAAAGCACTGTTTTTTTCTTAGAAGTCAATATTCTCAGGTATAATGATGATTTTTTTTTTGTTTGTTTCATGGACCTTCATCTTAGTAACATATTCCTTTATATCATGGTACCACTGCAAGAACAGGTTGGGTCTGGACCATCCCTTTCTAGTGCCAGTGTAGCAGACAGGTTAATAGTGTCAGGAGGAAGGTCACCATGAATTTACTCTCAGTACAGAATGTGTGATGTGAGTGATAGCTTAGTTTCACAGCACTGGGTCACTGTGACATTAGGTCATGGGTCAGATAAGATCAGCTGTGTATTATTCCTAAGGAAGAAGCAGATAATACCCAGCCAGTTCAAACAACACGCATTGACTTTACCCTCACAAAATAGGTAAAAAAGGCAACATCATCTACCAGTATTTAATGAATGACTATGACTTCCAAAGCATAAAAGGCCTAATCATATACAAATAAGAACACTTTTTTTTTTAAGTTAGTGTGAAAGTTAGTTCAGTAATAAATTGAGCACCATGTCTCACCAGTTTAAAGAAAAGTTGCTACGTGGTTATTCCCACAACAATATGTATTAATCATCCTAGTATTTTCTGTATAAGACAGTTAGAGATAAATGGAGCACTGATATTCATACCTGCTTATCAACAGGTATGAATACAGCACTGTGGTTCAACATTGCCCATAAAAATCAGAGGGCAAATTAACTTTTGAACACACCTTTGGCTAAGACCCTGCATATTTAATTTAATCACCCTAGTATAAAGAATTAAGGCTGAACAAATTTGTATATCCAGGAGAAGTTGGATCTGGATGCAGATCCAGGCCTGCTGTCTTGCACACTTACACAACTGCATTTTCTCCCACCTTGCAGAAAATCTCTTAACCATTTGACTGGGAGCAATTCTAACACTTAGGGTAAAGACTGTCTTTTCCTGCAAGAGGAACATATCTCACTAAAATTCTGTTCTCGAGTGTGTTACGTGCAGCCTTGATGTGTAACTGCTCAAATTCTACTTTCAAGACTTTTAAATATAAATATAGGAAAAAGTTAAAGGCAGGCCCCTGCTTTCTACTCTCTCTACCCTGCACTGAAGTGAATGGTATCTGTTCATGGAGTTTAACTGGAGCTATATCTAGGTTATGCTGACACTAATTTGCTCTTTGAGAATTCACTGTAACTTCAGTGCAAAGACTCAAGGAATAAAACAGCTCTTGGTATGAATAGGGTTTGAAAATCTGCTCTAGCATGGGTACCTCTCAGAACATTAAAAATGCTGTATGAGAACTTTATTTCAGAAGCCATCAATTTTTTTAAAAATTCAAATTTTTTATAATAATACCTAAATTAATTTTCTTTTGCTCACCCTTGGAGACAATACTAGGAAGATTGTTATTTTTCTAGTTTTAAAGGCAAATAATTGGAAAAGAAACTTCTAAATTTAATTTTCAATGAATGCCTGCACTGATCAACAAATAATGTCAATCTTGAAACTTAAATTGGACATAATTATCTGTTTTTTAATTCTTCAGAGAAGGCAATAGAATGAAGACAGAGAAATTCCATGAGTATTTTCTGCAGTTTTATCTTGTTGGCTTTCCTTTCCCCTCTGAAAATTTATTTGTAATTCATTCACTGGCTGAATTTCTTCTGGAAAAAACTGATGTAGCTCCAATTAAATGGAATTGGGTCACTTTACTCCAGCTGTGTATTTAGTATTTTACAGTTTTTAACATAGGAAGGTGTTGGTTGATGCTAACTTACTTGCCTGTTAGAAAGTCTCTAGAAAAACAAGTTCCCTTTAACTGATTACTGGTGCACAAGCCCTCTAATTGAGGACTTATACTGCAAAACAAAGAACCAAAAGTACAATCTAATAAATGGTCCAAGCATTCCTATTCATCCTCCCAGAATTTCTGGACACTGTGACACAAGTGAATGAAAATTTTTCTTCCTCTTGATTTAAAGATTGATTTAAGATCTTTCCTACAGCAAATAAAACTACTTCGATTCATATATCTGTGAGTTCTCTGAAGTGAATGTTAACTTTACCACTCTATTCTCTACTTGTGCACTTCTAAATATGTGCAGAATATACCACAACCAGGTGTAATGAATATGTGCATTTAAGCATATATATATATATTTTAAACTCCTAATTAATTATACAAACTTTTTATACCACTTGTGTTCTTGGTCCAGCTATCACAGGCATCTAAATTTCAGTGCAGGTGCCAGTGGCTGCCACACCACGCAGAGCCACAGTGGAAGAGCCTATTAACACAGCCAAGACTCTTAACACAAGATTTTCTATAAGCGTCTACAGGTGTCTGTAAAGCTCAACTATCTTTCTTAGTGTAATTATTATTTATAAGAACTAAAGATTTTTTTCAAATCTGCCTATCTTTAGCCTCTCCAGACAGTTCCTGGGCTTTCTGTAGCAGCAGAATGCTTGAGCAGATCATGTCAGTGCCACTGTTGAACTTGGAGTTAAATGATGCTATCATTTTAGGTAGAAGTGGTGATACTAAATAATTCAGTGTCTTTCTGGAAGGTAGCAGCCCTGTAACCTTTCAGCTCTCCTCACCAACCAATCTACAAAGAAATGTTGCTAGGAAAAACTATGGAGGAGTGTGGGAACAGCTCATCTTCCAGGCATGAAAGTAACTGCTGGTATCAGCAAAGGAAAATTAAAATATGAGACATACAACTGTAAAAGAAAATATGCTCTACATGAAAGCACATCAGCAGTTCCATCTGTAAGTTTCTACTCACTCAACATGTTGGAAAAGGTATAGAAAAAGATAAAAGTGCATGTACAAAGACTTAGGCAATGTCTGAAGAGAGGGTAACAAATGTTCTGTCTTAATGAAGCATGGAAAAGAAACCAATCTCACAGTAAGTTTGAAAAGCCAGGCCAGTCACCTGGGAAACAAGAAAAAAAGGCAAACCAAGAAAATAGGCTATCAGCCTAAGCCTCACAAAGCATTCACAAAATATAAGTTCCATAGATTTGTAAGTTAGTGGTTAATGGGCTCTAAAATTATAGAACTGCTTATAGCACACATGGAACCACAGGCATGTGAGCCAGCCTTGTCACTGAAGATTACTGGAGCAGCAGGTTCAAAGCACATTGAAATGAAGACCATTACTGGAGTTTCTAGATACCTTTCTCTGACTCCAAGGAGCAGTTTAGCAATGAGTTTGAAACAGCCTTTCCATCCTAAAGTTACAACAAATAAGATTTCATTGCCATTTAATGGGTAGAATTCCTCATGCAGGAGCAGTTAGACCTGTGGACAGTTCTTTAAAATGCACCTGGACTGAGATGATGAACCTCCAGCTATAAGAAATAGAGTGCAAGGACCACAACTGAAGGCAAGAGGAGGATTGTGAATCAAGGAGTGTGATTCCTCAGAAACAGTGGGAAGAATATCCCTGAATCAGGCTTGGGCTGCCTGCCATAAAAGGTGGCACAAGGTGAGAGGAGAAGATTTGTGACAACTGTATGGAAGTGCAGGTTCAGAGAAGCAGCCAGGTTTTTCATGAGGATATTCCCTGACCCTAAGAGATAAGGGGAGTCTATTTTGCTAAAAAGCACAAGACACACAAGATGCTGACAACAGCTTCAGTTTGGTCTGGAGAGTGGGAAGGGATGATGGACTTGTCACGGAAGGAGCTGTTCGATTTCTCATCAGAGCACTTTGCCCTCACTGTCACTCATTTCGCTCTAGAGCCTTGTGAAATCTTTAACCCAAACCAGGTGGTTTTGTCCTACTAATGAGACTTAATTGGAAACCTATTGTTTTTACAGGGAGACTCTTAGGTCTTCTCAATAGGCAGATCGAAATAACATGAGGGAAAATGGGATTTAAACTGAAAGACACGAGTGACATTTTGTCCATGTTATTACCTCAGTATTAAGTAGTTTATTTTTGTCTCTCTGTCTTGGGGAAAAATGGTTTGGATTTGCCCTTGAATATGAAAGATGATAGAGAGGTTTTAAACAGTTTAGATAAATACATGGTAAAAATTACTCTGGAAACAAATGAGAATAATTTGAAGCTACACGATAAAAAAGACAGAGATATATAGAAAAATTCTACTTTTCCATTTTGAAGTCTATTTAATATACTTCAGATTAGAAGGCTGGAAAAAGGTTTCTACTTCAGTCTCTTATCTGAAGCCAGGAGCAAGTGTACATGCAAAAAAAAAGGAACCAAGGAAAACTTTTTATTTTTCTCTTTGATGCCTTCACAGATCCTTCAGAATAGAGGAGAGCTTCAGATACTTTATTTTTTTTGTAGTCTTGAAGAACTTCTGGAATAACTCTGAATTTTATATATTCTGTTTTTTCCAGTTAGCTGTTCTTTTTTTATCTAGAAATTTTATTTTAACATCTCCCACCATCTTTAGCTTGTCTCTTGCTTTGTCACATTGTAGACACAGTGACTGTCTCAAAGTCAAATGAGGGCAACAATATTCCTAAGATGCCTTTTTGCCCTCTGATAAAACCCATCCTGCAGTTCTCTAAACCTTTCATTAATGTACATTACTTTATGGGGGTTTCAGGAAAGACTGAGTAAAACTAGAGAGAGGTGAGTACTCCTGTTAGATGTCCAGAGAACAGGAGCTCCATTTAAGTCATCCTTTAGATGCTGCGGCCGCCTCCTGTGGTGCTCTGACTATTCCTCTGTGGAAGAGATTTAGACACTGACCTTGCTCTCCCCCTCCCTTGTTTGGGACCTCACACAAGATTTGGGAGGCTCTGTCTTCCCAGGCTGCTCACAAAACTGGTTTTGTGTTCTCCATAGGCATTGCTAAAAAATGAATAAGCAAAAAAAACCCCAAACCCAAAAACCCAATCGAAGAGCCCCAGAAAGACCAAAGCAGAGCTGCCTTCCATGTGTGTGTGCTGTGTTGATTACCAGGGATGTAAATAGCTGCCACAGAGATGCCAAAAGGCCAAAAACTCCAACCTCACCTCAGCATTATAGCACAAGGGATAAATGGAAAGCGAGTAATAACAAACATATGAGAAGAGAGTGCAAAGACCTGATTCATATGCTGGTGGTAATTCATGTGCTGTGGTGGGAGGAAGGTGCTCTAAGCAGGGGTGTGAGGAGAGGGGTAGAATGCTGACTTATGAGCTCCACTCCTACAAATACATTACCCTTTGACTGTAAAGTACCAGAGACAGCACTACTTGAGGTGTATCTGCTTGCAGGAGGTTAACAGGAAAGCCATCTCTCCTCACATTTCTGTTTCTCCTTCTATTTCACCAGGTAAGATCTTTCTAGCAACAATTTATCATAAACTCATTAGCAATCTCTGACAACTGTGTTCTCTCCAGCTTTGTTTCTCTCAATTCTTATGATCAAGAAATACACAGTTTTCTCTTCCCTGATTTTATTCAGGGTTTGTTGGTTTTTTTTTAGTGAAAGCCTGCAGTATGTAATGAACGATTGCTGCCAGGAGCACATTGCACAGTGTCTATGTGATGATTATGTGAGCGGTTCACAGTCAGTCACGTTCCATAGTATAGAAGTGAGCCTTTGGGGCAACTCAAAAAGTTTTAAAACACTTGATTTCATTCAGGGAAGAACCAAAGAGTTTCACTAGAAGAAATTGTCTTTACATATATAAAAAATGAAGGTTTCTAAAGGGATCTTTTGGTTAGATGACAGAAAACCTGCATTTTGTAATACCGCAGGGGTTCTTTTAATAAGTGACTGTAAAGTTCCATTTGACAAGTCAAACCTTGAATTTTTTTTTCATACTTGTTATAGCCAAGGAGGTGCTAACCTAATATAATGGGCAAAGGAGTGTCATCACAATACAATAGACCAGACAGAGTTAGTACAATGCTGGGCAATAA
This sequence comes from Euphonia xanthogaster, assembly GCA_034509185.1. Lineage (NCBI taxonomy): Eukaryota > Metazoa > Chordata > Aves > Passeriformes > Fringillidae > Euphonia > Euphonia xanthogaster. The sequence continues at coordinate 12,345,110 of JAYDZK010000006.1, forward strand.
GGGATCTCACTATAATGAGTTGGAGAAGCAGTGTCTGCAGCATAAGAAGCATGCTTCAGAAAAGAGAAAAAGATGTGTTTGGTTTGTTACTGGTCATTTTATAGCTGCAATTGTAACCCAATGTGATGACCTCTAGATGCTTAAGAGTCTTTAAAAAGCAGAATGAACATTTCAAAGGTTCACAGCCCAAAAGAAACCATTATGGCACCTAACTGGGGGCCTCAGTAACACAGGCTTATAGATTTCTGCACAATGTTGTCTCTTTTTGACTTGATAATTCAGTGTTACATCAGTGGTGTTAGGCTGAGGCTCAGTTTGGCCCTCTTTATTGCTCTCATTGATGCAATGTGAGAGCTACAGAAGTATTAGAGGATGAGATGAGAGTGTTTTCTCTTGACTTCCATTTAATTACATTTGATATACATTTGCATAGATTAAGTCAGAAATCTCTTATTTTCCTGTACTTTTTAGGTATCGGTTTCCAAAATATTTATTATATTTTTGGCCCTTAAATCACTTTATTCCATTTATACTCACTTCCCAGCTCATGTTCTAATTTCAAGGTGCACTAGCTCTGGCACCAGGACAATCCTATAGCAAGTATGAAGGGTGTTTGGCTAGAAAAACATTCCCACTCACCACATCATTCTAAAGCACAACACGGGCAAAGGATGCTCAGAACAAATCCATACAATATGCTATATGTAAATCTCCACAGGTTTTCAGCAAACTACACTCTGCAAATTTATGTGACCTACTTTTTCAGATTGCTTGGTGCATAATAGCATCCTTGCTGTCAATCACATGGCAACTGCAAGTATAATATACGCCCTTGATGTGGAAAGAAGAGAATGAGGCATAACTTGAATAAAACTTGGGCAAGATGTAGAAGAAAATGACGTAGGTATGAGTTCAAATTCACAGCACAACAATTCAAGTGCTTGGTGGGAGAAAAAGTGCTGCTCATTCACTGGGGAATGAAATATATGGGGTAGAATGGAGCAATTGTAGAATACAGAGACACAGTTTGGATGGCTTGGATATGCATGTGACAGACATCTGAAAGTCCATGCAGCCCCTTTCCTGATTACCCAGAAGCTATAATGCAAAGCTTCATAAAAAAAGAGTGACATTACAGAATCACAGAATAAGCTCAGTTGGAAGACAGCCTCAAGGACAATTGAGTCCAACTCCTGGCCCTGCGCAGCGCCAGTCCCTAGAGTAACTCCATGTGCCTGAGAGCATTGTCCAAAAGCTTATTGAACTCTGTCAGGCTATTGCTGGGACCACTTCCCTCAGGAGCTTGTTCCAGTGCCCAACCACCTTCTGGGTGAGGAACCTTTTCCTGATATCCTGTCTAAACTTTTCTGATGCAGATTTGAAGAGAGAAGGCAAGCACAATATGTTGGAGTTACTCGGTGCAGTACAGTTTAAGGAGGAGTGCATTTCTGGACCTAATTTTAAAAACATTTTTAGTAGTTTAGTACTAATGAGAAATGGCATTTTTATTTAGCACAGAAAAACTGTAGTGGTGTATAAGCTTTAATTCGAACATGGCGAAACACAGCCAAGCTGCAAACATCACTAGAACACCTTTGACTTCAGTAAGACCCAATTTACAGCTACTAAGAAAAAGAAACTATGAAATATTTCTGAGTTCCAATTGCTAAATGGCCTTCAGGAGTCAGAAAACTTGGTTTTGTGGTTCAGGCAGTAGATAAAGCCTGAGGAGAACTGGTTTCAATTTATGGATCCGTGTTGGTCTTGGAGCAAATCACACTTAATACAAAATGTGGATAGTATGTCATGCCTGTTGCACTATAAACGCTCGAAGGCAGGGAAAATCTCTCACTAGGTGAAGACTCTGCACCTACCTCAAAGAAATATCTATTTTGTCTGAGAGGATGAGGTATTCCTATATTAGAAATACTGATCAATAACAAAAACAAATATTGCTGTCTTTTCCCAACCCCCCCCCAACCCCCCGGTTGCTGTAGCTTATCTCAGATGTGAGATTGGGTACACACATTTTCTTCTGCACTTAGCTTTGTTGGGGGCAGACAGTTCTTGCTTGCTGATAAAGATCAAGAAGGCTGGCAAAGAAGAAAATGAACCAGAGTTGTGAGGGAAAACAGAAAGAAGGAGGACCTGATGGAGGAAAATATACCGGTGGAGATATTCTGGTCTGCAGATGGTGAAGGACCTATCCCAAGTGCTTTCCACTTCACCATCTGGCACTAGCTAGAACAGAAAGTTCACAGAGAATTAGAAAAGGTTGCTTTCATCTAAAAAAATAACCCAAATATAGGGCTAATGATTTAGGGGAAAAAAAAATGGTTATGTTGCCAAGTATCCAGAGTTCAGAAAGCGGGGCGAAAGCATAAGCAAGCGAGGAGGAGAGCTCTAAACCTAATGTATATATTTTTTTTCCTAGCCAACATTCAGGGCAAAAACTAACCCTTGCTCTGAATTCTCTTCACCTTGTTCCTGTGTTTGATGCTTCATGCAGTCCTCACCATCCTACTTCTCTCATCCTTTCCTTTCAAAAATGCCTGCATCTGCAATATCACTGTGACTTGCTTCTAGGACATAACCTGGCATGTGGGATGAGGGCTAATGGTTTCAGTAGATATATATGCTTTTTGTTCTCAAGGGAGATGGCATAGGTTAGAAAACGAACTGCCCCCTTTCTATCAGTGTTATATTCTTGCTTGTCTAAGGGACATTTGGGGTATAATGTGGTGGGAAGACATGTTACAGATGGATAAAACATGGTGAGAAGTTGGTTTTATCTGCCTCAAATTAGACATGGAGACAGAAAGGACAGCAGTTTCTGGACATTAGGAGGAAAGTTTGTTTGGCAGGGTTTTTGAAACTCGGTCACAAATTTTTTGTGTTACAGCTTACAAGATAGTGTATTATAAGACTGAGTGAGTGTTTATGATCTGTGTTGGAAAAGGACTATGGGATGTAAGTTGCTGGTGAATGGTTTCAGCTTATGTCTGAAAGGCTGGCAAGAATGAAGGAGGCACTGTTTAGGGCCCTGAACCCTGGAGAAATGGATGCTGACCACCCCACGTCTGCTCCATGGCTCCTCCTGGGGAGGAACAGCAGTTGCTACCATTCCACAGGGAGATTTCAGCACACAGTGATTACTTCACTCTGGTGTTTTTGGAGGAGGATAGCAACTTCCTTCAGTTTATACCTACACTTGCATTTATTGCTAAGGGAATCTAGCTTCCCATTAAGCGTCTCTGAACTCAAATAGCTCCAATTTGGGCCTTTGTTTTTGTGAAAGCATGTAAGGAAAGACCTATGCTACCAAAGACAGCTCTGCTTCTTATTCTTTAAAGGCTTTGCCAAATGTTCTTATTTAATAACAGTTATCTTTATGTAGTAGCTGTATCTTTTCATAAGTTAATAGTTGTAAAGCACTGCCTACTTTGCTTAATGATGCTACTTTCCCAATATAAAACAGGTCTAATGGGTGTCAAATGTGAAAGCAATATTCCTGCAATTTATCACTTAAGCCTTCTTTCACTCTTTTGGGGTGAATTGTTATATTTTAAAAAGGAAATTGATTGCCTTGAGTGAATTCTTTTGTTCTTCTACATTAACAATTCATGAATGAAGCCAAGAGCTGCAACACAATCTTCAGTTCCTTGTCCCACCAATAACCTCAGCTGTATCCTGGAGGGTAAACTCACACTGCATCAATCAGCTGTCTCTGTGGTCTGTAGCACAGCCATGTGAACTGTGCCTTACACTATGTTCTCGTTTGCTCCCTTGACTTTTGGCAGTAGAGAACTCCACAAAAATGAATTAACTGCTACAAAGTTTTCTGGTGTGCTGTACTTTGCACGATTGGAAAGTTACGTTACGAGGAAGAATATGGACATTTACTCTGAAGTTCAGAACCAAATGCCAATGGTCAAATGGTCCTGTGCACATTTCTTCTCTACCCTGCTCATTTCACTATCTTTGTTAAGAATTGGGCCAGTCCAGTTAAAATTATTCTGGGAGATTAAAGAGGTTTCTGTTAGGGAACATTTTGGACTACAGTTTTTTTGGTTTTTTTAAAATAACCCAATGACAGAAAAATAACCCCAAACTCCAAACCAGTCCTATAAAAATGAGCTAGGAAAGGCAAAGAGGGTAGCAGTTTAAGAATACATTAAGATTGCATCTGCAAATGAGTTCATGCAGTTCTTTACATGAGCGAACCCTGTGCTTCTATTCCCAAATGAGAAATAAACACCCAGGGCTGGTCAGGCAGACATCCAAATGCCCAGACTCAGTGTAGCTGTGTGCCCGCAAAACTCATATGGAGAAAAGGGAAGCTGTGAATATGGACTTCAGCCTAACTTGCAAAGCTGGAGCTCTTGTGCAGGGAAACTCATCAAAATCTCCTGTCCTGGCTGGCCTTCAGTCACTAATAAAACTTCTCTCTTGTGTGTCCCTCTCCTCACTGCTGCTGACTCCTCCCTTGAAAGACACCTGATGTTAAGCACATTTTCCTCCTTTACCTCCTTTTATTTTGGCTCAGAGTCTCCACATATGCATGTGCCTTTTGCTGTTTTAGCTCCTCTCCAGCCAAATTTGCCGTCTCTATGCAGCAACCTGTACCCACACACAGCTCTGCACACCCCAGGTTGGACAAGAGCAGGTTTCACTCAGGAGTAACACCTTGGGCTCCCTGGACACCCTTATTTCTATCTCAGTTTCATCACGGTACTTGGTGTGGCTGGTTATAACAATTTGCACAACAACAACAACAACAAAAACCCACTCCTGGTTTACAAAAAAACAACCAACCAACCAGCCAACCAACCAACCAAATTCTATTGGAAAAAGCCATCTTTTGTGACCAAAACCCAACAAAACCTAGCAAAGAGTTACTTTATTTCCTCAGGAAAACAATAAATTAAGATGCAAATAAGTAGAACCCCCTTTGTAATTGAAACTGTATCTAAAAGAAGCTCCTCTGGCCTAGTTGCTTCAGCATTTGACCCCAGTGAGATAGAGGAGATACAAAAGATTACTTGTTTGCAGATTGCAAGATAACAAGCAGTACATCTGAAATGCAAACCTGAGATAAGTCTTCTTACTGATGATCCTGGGAGAAGATGAACAAATACAAGAAATAAAAAAATAAAGAGGCAGGGAAATGAATGACAGTTCTGCTGTAGGTAGTATGAATAGAGATCTAAGAAAAAACCAGTGAAAATAATTAATTTTTCTGATTCACCACTTAAATTTGTTCAGAGTCCCCAAGAAATCTGGTGTATACCTGAACCCATTTTTTTTCCTAGAATTATCCACATTTGAAATAAATATTGCCTGAGATTAAATAAAAATGTTTATTTTAGCTGATTTTTTAAAATTTTGATTTGATGTATTCTCTGAGAATTTAGAAAATAAAATAAGTACTTGAAAATAAAGGGATAAACTCATAGAGATCACTGCTAAAATAGAAGAAAGAGAAGAACAAGTAATGATGGCACCTTTCACAAAATGGAGCAGAAAATCTGGGGTGTGGAAAACCCAGGCTTAGATTTCACCGCCACCAAAGCTGCAGTGCAGACAGGAATCCACCTTTCCTTTCCTATGCTCATGCCATTCATTCAGACAAACATTCCATGAGAGTTTATTTATGTGATCATTATTCAACATGATATAAAATTATACCCATAGACCCAAGTTCCAATCGGGGTCCCAAGCACACCAGGAAGAATTAATGAGATGACCTCACATGGTGGAGAGAGAACACCTGCATCCTGTTCATAAGCCGTGGCAAGACACACAAAGGCTGAAGTTTTCTTGTTTGTCCAAAGCAATCTGTGGCAAATGGGATCAGAGATTCCAAGTCCTGGTACAGGGATTTTTCTGAAAAATGTTCCACAAGACACACTATAAAGACTCTCTCCAGTGTCCCTCCACCCCTTTGCTCCCTGAACTGGTTGTGCTGAGACTCCAGGAGAGCTCTGACCAGGTAACCTTGATCGACAAAACATTTTACAAAGACAAGGGCAAGGTAAACTTCCCTGGACTAGTCTGCAGTGTCATAAATGTTTGCAGAATTGACTGTTCCCTCCAGAGGCAGCCCCTCTGCTTCACTGTCCCTGCTGCATACAAATGAAGTCCTGCACAGCACAACCAAGTGCATATGCTGTGGTGTGACCTTCTGTTTGGAGACATCCACCAGTGAATTGCTCTGTGCTAGTGGCTGTCTGAAAATCAGCTGGTACATGAATCTCTCCTCTGATTTCACTAAAACCCAATCAATAAGGGCACATAGCTTTAGTCTTCTCATATACCTGCTCTGTGAATAAAGTAAGTGAAATATTTGCACAGACTTTTGTGATTCTTTTTAAAGGGCCTGACCAGAAATTGGAACATGTCAGGAGCTTGTAGGAGGGGACTACAGACAAGCAGCATTGTATGCACAGGAACTACAAAGTCCTCTCTTCCAGGTGGAGGGAAAGGAAAATCAACCCAAATATCAATGAACGCTTATAAAAAAATCCTGAAGGATTAATTTGGCATAAATTAGTATTGCTAACTCTCTGATGCTGGGCCCTGGTGAGCAGGTAATCCTGATGCAACTAAAAAATCATTATAGCTAACTGCTCAATTGCAAGCACATATCCCAGTTATATCTATATTTGCATAGAACTTTGTAAAATAAAGTTCTCTTGACATGATATTTGTAAGGACATTATGGGGGAATTTTGTTTTTCTGCTTAAAAACCCCCAAACATTAACTAACCCAATTATTTTGTAATTATGGAAAGATTAGGTAGGAAGTAGAAACAATGGCTCACTTTGTATTCTAATAAGAAAACAGGAGCAAAACAAACAAAAGTGCAAATAGCAGTTTCAGAACAAAAGGAGATTCCTCTGTACTGAGTGTGTCACTAAGCACAACATGCCCCAGCTATTGAAAAATATCCATGACTAATTGGAAATCTTCTGAAACAAATTGCTACTAAGGCTCATACAGAGCTATCCCACTTGGACCAAAAAAAGGCTCAATGCCCCTGGTGGCAACACTGAGAAAATATAAATACTTGTTATTTTCTGAAGTTCATTCTTAGGTATTGTCTTTTGGCTGCAGACAGTACGTGTGGCTCTGTAAGTAAGAACAGCAGAGCCAGCATGAGACAAGGGGGTTATTATTCCTAAATGTTATGTTATTGTTCTTAAAACATTCTTCTGCTAAGAAACAGTGCAGCAAGATAAAAACAATGTTATTATACTCAGGAGAAAAAAAAACAATGGCTTTGGAAAAAACAACTCTGGGAAATGGAGAGGAGGTTTTACAAAAGAGCTCTTGTTTTGCTTTTCAAGGCTTTACATGGGACTGAGCACACATAATGGCTAAGAGCAGAGAGGAGAGCATTTAAAAGAGCTTTTCAGAGGTCTACATGTTTTACATCAGGGACAGATGACAGTAACTTTCCTTGCTCTGGGTTTTTGATTCTGATAAAGGTGTGGGAAAGAGATAAACATATCTGCTCATGTTTATTACTGTTCTAGTGAAGAAAGAAATTTGATTAAAACTGTCATTTACTTTACAGCTACAGAAGTTATATGCTAGTGTTTGGTGTTCAATAAGTGTTTGTTATGTCATCTCAAGCATGTAAACTGGTTGGTGCCCTGGCTTAAAATCCTTCACTTTCTTGCCAGTCCTCTTAATTTTTGTTCCTGCTCCCTAACCCCTTTTCCAGCTGTCCACAATTATAAAAGTAAATGATTTCAATATGATGCAAAAGAGTAAACAAACCCTTACCCTGCAATTGTTCTAGGCACTGTGAAAGAACAAATAATCATTTTGACAGGTAGACAGGAGACAGGTCAAAGTGATCTGCTAAAAGTCTGCCTTCAAGAAAGGGCAGCAGTGCAAAGCTTCTTTCCTTTTCTTTTCTTCTACCTTTGCTTTCTTTCATTCCCCTCACTCTCCTAAATTTCAGGGTGACCTAACAGCATTCACAGATAATGAACTAAAATAGTGACTTTGTTCACAGCAAACCATAAGGCAGACACAGCAGAAATATGTGATTTTTCTGCATTTTTAAAGCAGTAGCATGAGATCCCTTTGCTTTTGCATAATGATATAGAGCCATTGCCATTTTCTCAATCTAATCTATTATAATAAAATACACTCTGAACATTAACTACATAGAGATATGGTAATGAGAAACTTTCTTTCAAGAGGAAATGTTTGGACACAGGAATGGAAAGGGTACAGCTCAGAAACTTTTTCTTTCTACTTCTCACTGCTGGAAGAACTCCCATCCAGTTAAAACAAGCCAGGTTTGAAATAATAATTTGGAACCCTAAATGATGGACCTTCAAAAAATCTTGCAAATTCTGCAAAATATTTCTAGAGACATCTATATATATATATTGCACATATATCTTTATGTGAGTAATACATTTTAAAACTCTTTTTAAGGACCTCCTGTGTCTTTTCAGAAAAATTCATTCATGTTTTCAAGCTTTGGCCATCCCCCAGGCTATGGAGATTAGATTTTTCTCCCCCTAATGGCAGCTAGCACCAATCATGGCTTTCCAGCAGCTACTCTGGCAGTAGGTGGACAGCCTTATCCTGATCTGGGGACAAAGGGCAGCTGGGACACCTGCTCTGGCACTCTGGCCTGCTGTGACTCAGGGGGACTGCAGCTGGAGGAGGAGGCAGGTCCTGGCCACGGTGTCCTGGCAGCAGGGTGGGGGCTGGAGGTGAGCAGGGCTGTGGAGGTGTCAGGGTGCCGTGGTGGCCCGGGGCTGGTGACAGAGCTGGGCTGCTCCTGCCGGTGCAGGGACTCGGGCCCCAGGAGGCAGCACCAGCCCACACCGGAGGCCTTTGGATTCTGGTAGCTCTCAGCTACACATTTGCTTGTGTTATTACTTCTCATGCTGGCAGGCTTAAACCACCAAGGGTAATCCTGGGACAAGCTACAATTACAACTTCTTTCTGTTGTGGAGACATGACCTTTGACTGCTTGATTGCAGCTGGCTTTGGATCAGGGCCTGTAGCCAAAGCTGTGTCGCTAGCATAACATGCAACACTCTCTGCAGAGCCCCTAAGTATAAGGCATCACTTCTCTGATCTAAAATACACATCATTGCAATGAGCTGTGAGATCCTCCAGCATTTCACAGCATATACAAGAGATTTATTAACAAAGATTTTCTGTTTCCAGATAGAGAATTATACAGAAAGCCAAATTTTTAGCTTTCATGAAAAAATGAAGCCCAGAGTGTGAAGAAGGGGTGAGTTCTGGGGGGGGGGTGTGTGTGTGTCCATGGAAAAGGGGACACACCTTTTCCATGTACCACTTGGTAGTTCTATGAGAACAGATCTTCAAAGGAGACAGAAAAACTTGATGAAATCGTTGTAGCTTTACAGTCCAGTTTAGGTTAAAACTCAACTACTAAAAAAATTTGGGTCATGCCTTTTACATACAGAGTGATGGTAAATTCTTATTAGTAATCCATATGCACAACAGAATTATACTTCTGAGTTCATGAAAGAACTGTGGTTAAGACTAGTTCAGCAGTCAGACTGCTGCAAAGGTTATGTCACCATCCCAGCTTTAGGCACAAGACAGGGCTGTCTGGACCAGGGACACTCTGCCTGCAGCTCCTCTATGCTGTGCAAGCTGGCATCAGCCTACTCTGACTGACAGCAAAGCAGGCCTGTGAGAGAAGCACAGCAGCTAGCAGTGCACTGAATATCACTGAAGCTTCCAGCATCAAAAAACAACCCTAAAAAACTCTTTCAAAAGCAACTGCCCTGTCAACCTCTACATAATCCAGTTTATCTGTCATGCATGCTTTGTAAAACCATCAGCCTATTAAATTCAACAGAGTCAACTTCAAACTTGCTAAAAAGGGAACAGGACACCATGGATATATTTTAGTCAGGGACAGTACAATATTTAAGGCCTTTCTTCCCCAATACACTTATGCTACTGATGCATTTTATGTGAGTAGATCTTGTTAGACAAGCAGGCGTTTCCAAAATGTTACAAATGCAATGAACTATAATGAGTACACACATAGTGAGAGGATATTCTGCTGTGCTCCTGGCCTTGATTGGGCAGCTTGTTTAAACATCAGGTTAAATCCTTTTAAAGTGAAGTGCCTTATAGAGGTTTTGCAGCAGTGCTCTTAATGATTGCAAAAAAAAAAAAAAAGAAAAAAAAGAAAAGAAAAAAAAGAAAAAAGTCAAGAAACAGAATAAGGTCAGCTCACATTTTCTTTCAGCTAACTACTCCAAGAAACCTATTCCCAATTGTTTTTTCACACATGAATTCTGCGTGGAATTGGAGGGAATATGCATTTTCTTCTTCCTCGCCAGCCAAGCATCCTCCCGATGCTACCCCACCTCCCTTGCTCCGGCCCCAAACCTTACACCCCTTGTTCTGGGGCCGTGCCGGGCGGTGCCAGCGGTTCCAGCTGCGCGCTCCCGGCAGGTGGCACTCGGGCTCCGCGCCTCGGGGCTGCGGCCGCGCTCGGCTGCGCGGCACCGGGCGGAGCGGAGCGGCGCTTTCTGGCCTTAAATCGCCGACAGCGATTAAATCAAGGAGAACTGTCGTGAGTGTCCCGCGGGTGAGGCGGCCGTGTGGCGGGGGAGGTCGCGCCGCGCTGCCGGGACAGCCCGCGGCGGGTGCGCCCTTCGCGGGGAGCGGAGGCTCATGGCTGAGCATCACCGCAAACCACCGTGCAAGGAGAATTTAAAGCGCAGTTATCATCCCCAGGGGAAATGCCTGCATCGAGAGGGGAATGTATGTATGTGTACTGTAACTCCTACGAGTGTTAATGGAAATTATGTGTGTAAATCCCCAAATTCCAGCGCACAAAGATGAGAGTGTCCCTGTAAGGGTCTGAATTATGCATTTGAATTAAATCTGACTGTTGGGAAACTCATGATGCTGTGGCTCTTATTATAAATTTATACTTAGTAGGACTAAGTTTCACCTGAAACAACAGAGCCTGAAGTGTTATTTGTTCCAGCACATTATTTTGTTAGATGTGATAATCAGCTCACAGCAGGACTGTGAGAGGCTACTCAGCTTGTTGACAATTCTGGGTCCCATCCAGCTTCAAGCAGCTTCTGAAGCAGCTCTGAAGCCTGCAGAGGGGATCCCAAGCCTGGCTCCTCATGAGGCTTGGCCTGGGCATTGCTGCCTGTCCACAGCCCCTTCCCAGGACATCCCTTTCCCGCATGCAGAGTTAACTGTTCTGTTTTGTGTGCACTCCCACCCCAAAGCAAAGACCACAGGTGAGACTCAGCAGAGCTGTTGCTGTTTCCAGCCCCCTGTATTTTGCCAGGTGGATGATATTTTTTTCTTATGAGCTAAGTGCCTAAAAAAGCAGTCTGAGGTGGAGGAGGAGCTTCAGATCAGTTCTCCTTGATTTACTGGGCTACTTTGTAGATTATTTCAGGAATTATGTGACCTAAGGGTATGACTTCCACTGGCATTACCTTTGAATTAGGAAGGTGCCTTTCACAGCAGCTTTTGTCCCACATTTATCATCTCAGCCTCAGATCTCTTTTAATCCCAAGGCATCCCTTCTCTCAAGGCTGCATGTTTTCTGCCTGGTCTGAAAGGAAGGAAATCCTGTTCTGACCCTCATGTGTCAGCAGCTGGATTTGGTGAGTAGCCATGGTGCTGCAGGAGGGATGCCATGGACTTGGGGGAGCTCCTAATAGGGAAATGCCTAAAGAAGCCATGTCCATGGCTTCAGCCTGCCCTATCTTACCTTCATCACCTTATTATATGGTCCAGCACCTACAGGGAGGAAAACAGAGAAGCACACAGGACAGCTGTGGAGGGCCTGAGGCAGCAGTGCACGTGTGGCAGGGAGGGGTCCCCTTTCCAGGGCTCTGCAGCTTACGTGCCGCAGGGATGCAACCGTGCTGGGTGCCAGCATGAGCTCCAGGGCCACTGCATACTGGGATGGCCACAACCATGGTGCAAAACAACTGCCAAGCAGCCCCTCACCCCCTCCCATGTGGTCATATTTTTTCTCCTCCTTCTTGTCTCTTTTTGTTCAGTGCTCAGACACTTCACTCCTCTCAGCTGCCCCACACGAGTGCAGCCGTGCATGCCCTCTAATCCTGTGCAGTCCCAAGCTTAGGCTGAAGCAGACCAGCACTTAATGCCACCCTAGATTTAGATACCAATCATAGAGGCAAGGAATTGCTTTATTGTGAATGAATCCTCAATCTATTGAGTAATTTGGAACAGCACAGTTAATTATTTTTAAACCTTCCTCTCCTACCTTAAGCCTGGGTGTGTCTCCAACACATTCACTTTCAAATCTTGTAATGGAATAGAGGTATTGCCAGTCCTCATTAGAAACACCACAAAAGCCACAGCAGAAGTGCTGTGCTCCTTGTAATGATTTGTTTTACTGATAGATCAAGCAGACTGTTGACAATGGTTGACTGCAACTGACAGGCTCTTCTAATAAGATAAAGAAGCTGTACATTTTATTGATTATAAAACAAATTGGGTTTTTGTCTCTTTAAATTTTTTATTGGATAAAATTGGAGAACTTAGGCCTTTGAAACTGCAGCTTGCCCTGACATTACAATGAATTATAATCCTAACCTATTCATGCTTCCTCAAAGGCCTGACCCATTTGCCTGCCTTGCAAGCATGTTGTAAAATGCCCCACATTTACATACATATTTTCAGGAGCTTTTTATTCAAGAACTGCGGCAGACTGGAGAAAGAGAAAGAAGCTGAATGGGCAAAAGTTCTCAAGATCCTGGAATTTTAAGACCCTTGCAATATTTTGTCACAAGCTGAGAGCTTGAGGCAGACATTTTCGGATAAGGTTCTTAGTTTTTCGTTACATAGGAGTGGAAATTTTTAATCCTTTCTGCCTCTGAAGATCTATGCTCCTGAACATCCTGGTTGATGGAGCCCATATTGCTGAAATAAATCTAACATTTTCTAGAACAATTTTTAGGGTCAGATCTTAGATCTTACAGAAGCTTAAGGCAAATCAAGATTTTTAAAGACCAACTCCCAATATCTGGACCCCCAAATCTGCTCTCAGCACTTTCTTGCAACCCCAGATGTCTCCCTGCCTGAATCCAAGCTGTGCAGGCACCTTCAGCTCTGCCTGTGCATTTGCACAGAGAGGAGCAGACAGGTGGGGATGTGTTGCTGAGTGACACCCAAGTCCCCTGCCTGGCACAGTTTGAAGAGGGAGGACAGAGAACACCTGTGACCATCAGCACAGAGTGCCTCAAAAACATCAGAGTGTCAACTTTACTCTTCTAGCAGAAAGAGAAAGGGAGGGAGAAGAATTGCTTGTGCCTTTCCTGACACTTCTTTGTGGGTAAGAAAGCTGGAGCACCTGGCTGTCAGTAAAGCTGCACAGTTGAGACAGCAGCAAGAAGCAGCCCTGACTCCTGATCTCCAGTCTCAGGGCTGTTTTTGTTCTGTCGCTCTTCCTGCTCTTTTCCTGCTCACCCCTAGCAGTGATAAATGAGGAGATGGGGTGGGGGAAGTTTAGGAAGGAGCTGTCAGGCTTCCACCTACTGTCTTAGGCACTTCCAAAGGGAGAGACATTTGGGCATCTCTTGGGCCCATGATTTCTTGCTTCAGCAGCTGAGATTTGTCAGGAAAGCACACCCCCACTGTGTGCTCATGGGCAGGTTTCTGCAAACACTCCCAAAAAGTCAGAGATTCAGATTTGAATCCTAACAGGAGCTGGAGCACATGCTACCTGGACCCACTGCTCTGGGTTATGAGGCACTTCAGGATAAGTGGATCAGTGTCACCATTGCAGTGTGCTATGAATCAGGAGTGCTAAAAACAACCCTTGCTCTGTTATTATACAACTAGGTTACCTCTCCCAGAAATGCTGAATCTAGCACACAACTGCCTTCCTAATCACATCTCTTTTAAAAGGACTGACTATTCCTGTGCTCCTCTTTTTCTAAACTAGTTCATATATATGAGAAAAGAATACAACATATCAGGTACCACACCACCCTGAAAAACATCACTCTGGACTGAGCATTTTGACCATATGACCCTTTCCATGTTCTCAGCCTCAACCTCTTTCAGTAAGGAGGAAACAGACACACAGAGTCCACAGCAGGCAACCAGGGAAAAATGAAACTCAGTTTCCAATTGCTTTATGGTGGGCAGCTTCTGAGCTGCTGCCCACAAAGTGATGAGGCACCTCAAACCACTGCTAGTGGTCTGCAACCAGCGTGGCACTTTCACCTCTGAGCTCTGTCTCTGTGTAAGGACCAGCTCCTAGATGTGCACATCTGCTCTGTCAGCCTGGAAACTGCATCTGAAACCCAGCTCTTCAAACTGGCATTGCATCCACAAATGGTGACTCACTGATTACACCCACAGTTTGGTGCTTATGTATCTTTTTTTTTTTTTTAATTATCATCTGAAGTAGTTTAGTGACTCCATCATAAATTTTGGTGAAGTGCTAGGGCTTAGGAGACTGGTTTGAAAATTTTGACCCAAGTATACAGATTACTTCCAGGTAACATCCATTCACTCACAAGGAGGATCAGTTAGAAGCAGCTTGCAGTGCAGCAGTTCTGCTACTTCTGCCCTACAGGGATGAAAATTACTTTGGTTTCCTGTTTGTTGATTGGGTGCCTTCTCCTGTACTCAAGTCAGTCAAAGGAAGAAAAAAGAATTAACAGAACTTTATAGAAATATTACATTCTTCCTGGAGTGGAAGCAAAACAAACAGAAGTTTAAAGTAAACAATCTCCACCAGCAGGTCTTTTCCCCTTTTATTGCATGAATTACAATGCCCTTCAGCCAGCAGAAGGCAGGGAAAGTTCTGCCAGGAAAAAGAGTTATTTGAAAAAGTTTAAAGTAAACTTCTGTTTGCTTTGCTGCACACACACACACACACACACAGAAGAAGAGAAAAGAGAACCTTTCTTTTTCCACTTTAGTGCTAGGTAGAAAGAAAATGGATTTCTCTTTATCGACTGGCATGTGATTGGCAGAAGTGAAGGCAAGTTTCCTCATGGTCATGCCTCTGTGCTCAACCATGACCTGGAAGAACATTGTGAGAGATAAAGCAGGACTGTCCTGTTCAACAAGGACATGCAGAGCAGTGGAAAAAAAAATATGAGTGTCTCTGATCAATCCACTGATATAAACAAGCACAAAGCTACCAAAGCCAAACAGCACAATTTTATTCTAATATAACTGCTCAATGAATCTTTTTCTTCTAAGTCTCCGTCCCTTTTGTAATGAGGACAAAAATTGCAGTCTGTTTTCATTCTCACTCTTGTAAATCTGAGTAACTGGGAAAGAGATAAAAAAGCTCTTTGTTGGCTAGGACAAAAAATCTGACTAAAAAGTAAAGTGTTCTCAAAACAAAAACCATCACCTTTTGTGGAAAGTGTTCCCATTTCTGATCGGTTATAATGTTTTTATTTGAAACAGACTTCTTGATCAGAAGCTAATAAAAGTGTGTTGTGAAATAGAGCATTTTATAAAATGTATAACAAAAATAGGTGGTTTAGTGAAGACTTTATAATAGACAGAATAAGAAAAAGAGACAAAGGAAGATAAAAGGAGATTTCTAGCAGTGCATAAGCAGAGGGGGACAAAGCTGAATAGCAGTTGGATTAGTGCAGCATGAGTTTGTTTTTAAAGTACATCCCTTTTCTGCACTTCCACCCTCTCCTGTTTGCCCCACAACCCTGACCTTGTTCCTCCCCATTTCAAAAGAGCCGTCCCTTCTTATTTCCCTTCTGACCTGCATTCCTCACTGCTGGCTGTAATGTGGCGATAAAGGCACCAGTAAACCCGGCCAGCTTGCCTAAGATCAGAAGATATGGAGGGTGATGTTAGCAAATTAACTGATTGGTATAAAACAAAGGGGGGAAAAAAAGTCGTCAGGAAGCTGAGAACTTTTGAACCCATTTAAACAAATACGTGGCAGAGGAGCAGGCTTGTCTGTTACAGGAATAGCGTCTGCAAGAGCCAAGCCAGAGCTTGGAAACCACAATCAGATGCAACCTCAGAGAACGGCCCCTGGTAGGGGAACAAAGCTATTTAAGAAAGGGGAGTTCCTGCCTTGCCAAAGGCGGGACACAATGGGATGCTCCTCGCTGCTGTTTCTGCCCTTGCAGACCTGTGCTCCAGCCCCTCCACTCTGCAGCACCTGCAAAGAGACAGCCAAGCCTCTTTGTGCACTCTCCTTGTGACTGTGTGTTCAAGGGCCTGGGCTGGCAAAGAAAGCATGCTGTACTGAAAAGAATTGCAGTTAAGGCTTTGAGGCACACAGAGACACAATGATTTAGTGCTATTGACTGGCTTTCCTGCTTCTCCACCAGCACTAAGAGGGTTAATATCTTCCTCCAGAGATACTGCTCTCTGTGGCTCCAGTTGGCTTTCAGAAATCTCCAAAATTTTGCTGCCCTCATTAGGGACAAATGTGGGAGTTACAACTTGAAATGCAGTGTCCCTAAGGTAAAGAATTGGGAAATCCCAAGAACCTGGGGAAGCACTCTTAACTGTGCTAGCGGTACAGATCACAGAGAACATGTCCTCACAGAATGCTGAAAACAAGGTTTTATTACCAAGAACATCACTTCCCTTCTCCCCCTCCACTTTTTCAGACTTCCAGTATCAGTGTTTCTGCCTTTGTTGCCCCATTGCAGCACTGGTATCCCTTGCTCACTCCAAAGCCAAGTGTTGCACTCCAGCATTCTCACCTGTACTGGGGGCTGGAAGAGCTCAACTCAACTCTCAGCTGTACTGGGAACTGAAGGTCAGCTGTGGGAGCTGGGTGCACCACAGAGGGAGGGTCTCTAGGTAGGTGTGTCTTTATCAGCACCTGCCAGGGAAGGGTGGACACCTGGTCCTGCCCCATCCACTTAGAGCAGGAGTAAATGCAGTAGAGCTTCTGAGAATGAGGAATCAAACCCCAGAGTCTTTAGGAGTTGTATTATAGGTATTAAGTGTCAATCATAATGAAGACAAAGCAGAGCTGAGCATCAGAAGGGAGATTATCCTTCAGTGGGACATGCACTGTAATTTCAGTGAGGATATACTTTACTTTTTCTGCTTCAATGCGACCCACCTGCCAGAGAGGAGTGCAAGCTGCCTCTCCCTGAGCTGGCATCTATGCTAAATGGGTTACAGCTGCTACTCACTTCATTTAGGGCCTAACCCCTCGAAGACAGAAGCCCTGACTTGTGCACAGGATTTTGATGAGTCCTAGCTGGGTATTTGCAATTGGTATTTCTGCAGATCTCTTACACAGCATGGAGCATATTTTCAGCTTAAGAAGTGTGACCTGATCTTTCATCTTGAGCATAAATAAGCTCATGCTAACATGGCTAAGGTGGGCACTTGTAAATAGAGGGGAAAACCCCACATACGTTAAGTGACAGGGACAAAATCAAAAATGGATGAGGACTGGTAATCAAAACAACTTCAAGTTCACTTAAAAAATAAAAAAAAAAAGAAAAGGCTCATAAACATCATGGAATGAAAAACAGCTAAATTAATTCCACTACTGATAATGAGCAAGAAGCCCAGTGCTTGGGATCATGAGTTTATGCAAATCTGTTATTACTGCAAATTGGCATCCTAAGACCCTGATCATACAACACTTGCACATATGCTTAACTTTATGCACATGAGCAGCCTCATTAACGCCAAAGACTTAGTCGTGCATAAAACTGAGCAAATACATGAGTGTTTGTAAGATTGGGATTTAAACACAAGGGAGAGAAAACAAATTTACTGTATCATCAACAATTATTTCTGAAACCTAGCAGAAGCCAAGGTGATGCCAGAAGTCTGCATAGTGCAGAAATATTCAAAGAGAGAGAGGAATGGGATTTTGAAGATTGTTGCCTTTAACTCAGTCCATTAGACCAAATAATGGTGGGCCAGACACAAGAGGAAAACATCCCTGCCCAGATTAAAATATAACTTATTTTAACAAAGTAAACTGGATTGTCTCTTAAAAGCATAGTTTTCAAACTTAGTTATTATAAAGAAGAACAGTTTATATTCAACTTGGATTTGAGTAAATTAGCACTGTCTCACAAAAGTCTTACAAAATTAATTTAAATGGTGTTAGGTTTATGTGGAAACAGAGCTAACTGCAGCATTTATATAAATAGTTACAATAAATACAAAGGATTACATTGGAGGGAGGTTCCTATTGCACTGCAGTGAAGGCTGATGGTCAGTCTTGGAGCTAGTTTTAATTAGAATAATCAGCAATGCTTTGGGAAACAGAGGAGCTTCCCCTATGTTTGATGAAAATACACTTTTTCCTTGGGAATCCAGAGGAGAAAATACAATAAAATATGAGCACTTACCAGCAAGGCAAGAAAAAAAACCAAGGAGCTGCAAAACAACATCTGTAGAAGTAAAGCTTTTGCCAAATTTAAAGGGATAGTTCTGGAAAAGGAATTCTGGGAAAAATTCAACCCTGCATTGGGAAGATGTCAAATAAGGCCTCTACAAAACATAATTGTTATCATAAATAGAATCAGTAATAATTTATGTTTCAGGATAATTTCAGTGTGCTTTTAAAGTATTTTTTGTTCCACTTGGAAAAAAAAAAAAAGTACATTCTCAAAAGTCAGTTTTGCTGTTGTTTTTTGGTGTGTATGGAATTTTTTTCATTGTTTCTATTCTTCCAAGCCAGTAGGACTGCTGCTGTCAATGTTGCTGTGTGGCAGTAAAGTTGGTGGAATTACCGTATTTCATATTAGTCACATCTTGCAGCGTGTTTTGAAGCAGCAGTTCCAGGGCCTCCAGGTTCTGGGTTCTGTGTGTGGCCATGGACCTGACTCCTGACAAAGTCTGGATGTGTCAAGGGCTCTTGGTTCTCCATGAGGTTTGTTCAGGAGCGTTGTCATGGAGGTGCAGAGTCTGAAAACAGCAGTCCTGTCCTTCTGTGACTGCAGCTCCATGGACAGGCTGCCCCCAGCACCAGCCAGCCGTGGGGGCTGAGCTGGCAGGGAGCCAGGCAACTTGTGAAAATGCTTTAGCACATTTGCACTTGACAGTTTGGTTGTTTTTAAATGGACTATCAGCTGTTTTCAAGTCTGCATCCATCTTAAAGGCTCAATTTTATATAAAATTTGCATGGGGGATGACTTTGGTGAGGTGGCACAGTCACTTCCATAATCTCACAGCAAAGCACTCAGCACCGAATGCATGAGAACCAAAGGAAAAGAGTAACACAGGCTGGAGGGAGCTGTTGGCCAGTGGCCCTCCTCCTACCACCTCTTTTCCCAGAGGAAAGAAAGTTTTAGCTTCATGGGTTTTGACTTTTTTGTCTAATCTCTACAGATTTCAAAGAAGGAGGTAGGGCTTCTCCTGGGGTTAATTGGCACATGGCAAGAGTGTGATTATGAACTGACCTTTAAGGAACTATGATCATAGAGATATTAAAAGTGAAATTATTCATGAGAAAAGTGATGCTGGAAGTGTAGAAGATGGAGGAATCAGCCCTGAAAATATTTGTTCTGCTTCACATAATCATGTGCAGCATTGCTTTATATGCGTGGTCAACAGGGTGCTCAAGTCCTGGCTTCAGAGCATCCCCATGTTCTGAGCTGAAGGTCTGTGACAACTGGGGAGTGGAGAAAAGTCTGAAATTAATTTGCACTGTATTTATCTTGCTTGAAATGACTACCTGCTTCATTCCAATAGGTAAAGAGCACAGAAGTTTTGTTTATTAGCACAGCTCCAGCAGACTGAACCTCCCAATAGCTATGGTGATAATATTGCAGTTTCTTTGAAATACTATTCTATTTTTTTGAGGGAATATTTATTTCAGAATAGATGAGTCTTTACCTTATTATCGTATTCTGAAACACACCTTGAAATGCAACACTGAACACAAATTTCTATTTGGTTTAATGGAAAAATTTCTTCATCAAGCATTTACTTTCAGAGCGAAACCTTAACATTTTACTTTTTATATATCTGGTCAATCACTGATTTGTTTGTACTTTTCTTTTTTTTTTTCCTGTTGGTCCCACTGGACACGTCACAGGCCTCTAAGAAGTGTGTAATCTTGAAAAGTGTTAAACAAAATTCTTAGTTTTCAAACCAGTCAGCTAGTTGATCTGATAAATAGATTTACTTTTGGAAAAACAGTTTGCTTAGCACCTGAGTGCATGTTTGCATAACAAAATTGTAACTAACGCCTGATTATTATTTTTCTGATTTGATACCATAGACTAATAGAACAATCCAGGCTGGAAGGGGTCTCAGAGGGTCATCTCATCCACCCTCCTGCTCAGAGCAGGGTCAGGCTGAGAGCAGGTTTCTGGGAACTTTATGCAGTCTTGAAAACCTCCAAAGATTTTAACACAATTGTATGAACTCTCTGGGCAATCTTTTCCAACACTTGACTGTCCTCACGGTGAAAAGGATTTTCCTCATATCTTGTTAAAATCTCTCTTTTTTCAATTTATGTCCAATGTCAGTCCTTCTCTCTCTGCTGGGTTGGGGTTCATGTAACTAAGGGCTGTGACAAATAAACCTTTTATTTGCTTGTCAGTACATCTGCATGTGCTAGGAAGGACAATTGCAATATCCTTCAGGGTCTGAGGCAGGGAATCTAAAAAAATTTATCTGCTCTTTATGTGCTGTGTTAAAAGATGAACACTCATCCATGTATGTAAGGAAAACAGAGTTTCAATGAAGATCTGACCCAGAGACAGAAGAGCAGTTTTTCTATAAAAGATGTTCTTTCATTACAAAGACCATTGTAAGCTAAACATTTATGATATATTTTCTTTCCAAGGAACTTTTTCAATCTCCCTGAGCATGCTGAAGTCATTATATAGTTACTAGAGATGCTTTGTCCAGATCAGCTTACTATAGGTTACAGTTCTGCAGGAGATTAAAAATGATGGGCTGGTAGATATCCTTCTAAAAATACTCTTTTAAGTAATATGTATCTGCATTTCCCAACCTTAGAAGAACATATACAACAGCAAAGGAAATACAGCAAACAATTGAGGGCAAATGATATGTAACAATGTGAACTTTTACCACTGTATTTATTTAAATGAATGGAAATGTCAAAATGTGAAAGCAAAGCACTCCAGTTTATTCACATATTCTACATTCAAAGGACCAGGAGATTTCTTTAGTATTTTTTTAAAAATAGACTACTCTTTTTTCAAAAAACTTGACACAGACATGGAACATACTTAATGAAGCCTATCATTGCAGTGCATACAATGAAAACCTTGTGTATAAGGAAAAAAAGATAAAAACCAAAGTTGACCATTACTAAAAAAAGATTTCCTTTAATATAAATAAAATTCAGACTAGTGCTTTATTTTAACAGACAACACAACAGTGGGATTTATTAACAACTACATATTTACAGTGCCTCACTGGCAAAAATACTGGGCTTCATCTGAGATCCTAGACACTTCCTGAGAAGGCAATGTGGACAGGAAATTGCCCAGCACTCACTTCACATAATTTGGGTGCTAAAAGGGTGAAATTACAGCATACTTTTCAAATAAGTCAGATGCCATAGGTGGAATGGTTGATGTATTGTGTTTATGCTCTGATCTGTCAAACTTACACCTCAGTACTCCCTTTGATTTTAGTGGTTCTATTCATACTCCTAAGGT
This sequence comes from Euphonia xanthogaster, assembly GCA_034509185.1. Classification (NCBI taxonomy): domain Eukaryota; kingdom Metazoa; phylum Chordata; class Aves; order Passeriformes; family Fringillidae; genus Euphonia; species Euphonia xanthogaster. Next base: position 12,366,767 of record JAYDZK010000006.1, read on the forward strand.
TAAGTGCAGGATTGATTCAAACCCAGGAGCCTCAGAGGAAGACAACTGCTTGACTCAAAGATGCTGTGAGAAAACTGCTGTAATTGGAATTTTACATGGTACAGAGGCACATTACCTTGAATTTAAATGTCTTCTTCTGCATGGGTGATTTCTACCACTTTAATTTGATCCTACAAAGTCTAGATTCCAAATATCTGTGAAGTGACAAACCTGTGAAAGCATCTTCTTCCCACAGCCTCCAAAATCATAGTGCCAGTTAAGCAGATCTCAGTTTTTTTGGCAATTAAATAAAATGAGAACCAGATCTTTTTCAAAGTATTCACAAAATAACCTTTCAGTTATAAAATGACTGTCCCACAATTCTTGTATCAGATCTGACCTCAGCTCTTTAGATCTAAACAGTTCTTTAAAAGTTATAAAAATAAAGGATTGATTAATATACAAATATATATTTCAGAGTGATAAGAGAATATTAAACAAATTCCTTTTTTAATCTACTTTAAATTAAAAGAAATGTTTTCAAAAGTCTAGGCTGAAGCAGATCTTTATCTACTGACTCTTTAATGGAACCCATTCCCTGCAGGTGGTCACATACAACTTAATGTATGAAGTTTTTTAGTACAAAAGGATGGTGAACATGTTTCCACTGGCAAAGCACTTCATAAAATCTGCTGTGCCAGTTGGTTTTTGGTATCTTGCTTTCAAGAACTGGAGATATTTTTACTATTAGAAACAAAACCTCAGTCACGAGGTCTTGAGATTCTTAAGAAATTTATTTTCCTTTTCTTTATTAATATTTCTTTTGCAGTGATCCAGTTTGTTTTGTATACTGTTAGTATACAGAATAATATAGATGTTCTGCACAAATGCACATGTATGTACAAAACCAGTAATTCAGTTAGGAGATATGCCTGCTCACTGGGTCATTTCATACTTTCAAAATACCATATTTTGCAGTAATATCCATAACAACACCGTGTAGGTTGCTTCTTTCTTCTGCTGAGATGCTTTTGGGTGTTTTCCTTCCCTTTATCTTAAACAGCCGAAACAGCAAGGAACATTTTTGAACAATCTATAATACTCCTCCTGAATCTGAAATAAAAATATTGAAATAGATTTATTAATAGGTCTACATGTCTTTGAACTCATTTTGTACTGCTCCTGTCACTAGATGTTTTCAGGTGGGGCTGATATTTACTTTAGGACCACTGAAGAAAGAATCATCCCAGGCTAGTGTGGGTGAATCTTGCTGCTAATTGAAAAGACTGGAAGTTTTATTGCACACGTTGTATTATTCCATGAGGTTAAAGACACTGTAACCAGTTTTACAGTGAAAAAGCCCCATTTTCCCATGTTTCATACTTCAGTTTTAAAAATGGGAGAAAATACGTGAGAACATAAAAACTGGACAGAGGTTCTGCCTCCACTGAAGGCAGAAGTTCAACTTCAGAGCTGGACACCTGGACAGTGCAGGGACATGAGACTGAGTCACTTCCCACAAGGAATAAGATACTTACCTTCCTAGAGAGCACACAAAGAAATATGAAGATGAACATCCCCTGGAATGCATTGAAGATTGTAAAAAGATAGGCAGTAACCACAGACCCTTGGACCACATGGAGGACCCCGAAAATCCAGGTAGCCCCAAGGAGGAACAGGAGAGCAAGGGCACCACGGGCACAGGATCTGGACAGGAAGAAAACATTGTGAACAGCACACAGGCACATGCTACTGGCCTTTTCCTCCACTTTGGGTGGTGAATGCTGCCTTGGAAATTTTTTCACAGCTGCAAAGGCCTGAGAAGTGCAAGTGCAGGGGCTGCTCTTCAGGGTGTGCTGTAGCACTGTAGCATGAACAAAGTCACACATTCACTTCGGAAGAGCAAAGGAGTAAAACTGGAGGGCCTTAAAACACACTGGCTTCTTTAATCTTCAGATATGTTTTCTCTGGTGTACTGCAGCACCATATGATTTGATTTAAATCTACTGTTAGTGTAATTCCCCAAGGAAAAACATATGTCTGTTATGAAGCATTCCCCCACTTTTCCTCCTCCCCCCTATCTTCCTCAGAAAAATAACCCAGAAAAATGTTCAGTATGCTCTTAGGTCAGAGCATGTGCATGACATGAAAGGATTCCCAGGCTGCCTCTCAGGTTCACTGCAGAGGACAGTGCCAGTTGTAAAACCAGACTTGTTTTAAAATTCTGTCTCTTAAAAAAAAAAAAAAAAGAAATTGTTTTTAGAACACAAGTACTCTCAAATAGTTCCTGGGTCAGCACATTGATGCCTTAAAATTGTAGGAACTGATTGGCTGCAATTTTTTTTTTCCCAAGATGCTGTAGAGCCCTGCTCACAGACTTGCACAGATTACAGGCATGTTGCCCTGGAAATGAAGCCACTGATTACTTTCTTATTCATTCTCAGCTCAGTCCTTGCAGGACTTCCTTTGAACAGCAGACATTTTTAGCGCTGTTCCTCTGAAAATGAATAATTTTCAACTTCATTAGAAACAGGTCACCACATGAAGCTATGAAAGGTGAGGAATAAGAGAAGGTAATCAATCAAACAATTGCTAAATCCTAACTATAAATCTAGTGCAATGCATTGAAACTGCAGGAGTGTTCCTAAGCAACACAAACAGTAAGTTGTTTTCAATGTTCTCTGTAGTACACTTCAGCTTTTCCTGCACAAACGGTTTTCAAGGTCCCTATAAATCAGTTTTAAAGAGAGTGAGTTGATGGAAAAATCATAGCAGCATGCAAAGTAAAGAATCTGCTCCATCCCCCCAGTACCACAGAAGCACAATGTCCTACTGCAGACTTTGCCCAAGTAACGTGAATGGCTCCAGTCTCTTATCATTTGTTACTTCAAGGCAAATATTCTGGTCCCATTTCAGACATAGATTTGATTTCTGTTTTGTCTTGCATAGAGGCTTTGGAAAATACTTAAGAGAAAAGGACTATTAGTTCTTTAACTTTGCCATCAGCCTTTACCCTCTGGTTGATATGGGCCACTCGTTTTCTTTGTGCATCTTTCACACACACCCTATCATACAAGGTATGACTCAGTGGCAATAATGATTGCAAAATTTATGCCCAATAATAATAAGGGTAATAACAGAAAAAAAAATCTTTCTTTTTCTACAAATCTCAGGATATTAAACTGTTACTTTTGATTACTCATTATCATCTCTGTATTTAAACCTGCAGAAAGAAGGTAGAATTTATACTGAATGGCAAACTTACCTTATATTTTCATAACAACTGACTTCTGGCTTTAACATTGCAGTGTGTCGAAATACTTTATAAATAATCACTCCAAAAGCCAACAAATTAACCTGGGGGGAGCAAAGAAAAAAAACCGTTTAGTTCAAACCAGGATGCCTTTGAATGCCAATAACTGTTAATCATTTAAATGAAACAAGTCCAATAAAATTTCTGTGTACCTGAAATCTACGGAATCCCATGCCAGGAGGGGAAAACCCCACCCTGTTCTGATTCACTTCTATTAAAAATATATGAGCCCTGAAATAAACACTGATCAAACAGGGATGTAACCCCACATTATCTCAACAGTATCAACACTACCAATAGTCTGAAAATGTTTATTGATTTTATTGGTAAATCTCTTTGATTTCCTGCTGAGATTATTTTTCCTAAGTGGAAAGGAAAGGAAAGGAAAGGAAAGGAAAGGAAAGGAAAGGAAAGGAAAGGAAAGGAAAGGAAAGGAAAGGAAAG
>JAYDZK010000006.1:12376600-12415393 GCA_034509185.1 Euphonia xanthogaster
GATGTCAGATCTCACAAAAAAGAATGAGAAAATTTCTCCCGCTGCTCTCTTAGGCACATACTTGAATTTTTTACATATATCATATTGAATTTGGCTCTTTCAAAAAATGTCTGAAGTTCAGAGCAGCTGTATCTGTATCAGTCTGTACAATGACCCTCATTACGAGTGTTTGAATTAATGAGCTTGTGATGGTCTGAGTTCTGCCACGGAGAGCAATCCATTTCTGTCTTTCTGGCTGGCTGGCTAATGGCTGGCTAAAACGACAGCGTTCAGTGGGTCATCGCTACCGCGGACCGGGAGAACGGAATTAAGTTATTAACAATACAACCGTTTAAGCTTCAAAATGAAAATGTATGCTGTATTAATTGCATAAAATTGGACACAAGCTGGCAGTCAAACAGTCAGGGTTTGTCTCCTGACTGATTTATCTCATTACCATGTCCCCAGTGAATATATCTTCTTGAAAGCTTTAAGTATACAACAGCAGTCTTATCTGGGAGTAGGAAATGGAGCACAAACGTTAATGAACCCCCTTTAGGCTGGATTTTTGGGAAATATTTTCAGTTATTCAGGGGTAGAATTTTATGCTTCTAAGATTTTAATGATTTCACTTGTTTTAAAAGTTAAAACATAGACAAATGAGTTTATTACAAATCCGGACTCAGGGAAAAAAAAAAGTTCACATAGGATTGCTTTTTATTTATGAATACTTCAAAGTTTTCTTTTACATACTTCAAGCTATAGATTTAGACTCAATTAAGTGTTTCCTTTATATTTTTAGAACACTTAAACGAAGACATAAATAAATAAATAAATAAATGGCATTTCCATTCTTTCCATCAGGGTAAACAGCTTTGCAGACTTGTGGATTCAATGTTATTTCTTATTGGATTGCAAAACCAAACACATTATTTACTGTCAGCTCTGCAGCCAAGGGCAGGAGGATGAACCAGCAGAGCTGTACCTGACCTCAGCCATAAATGTTACCCTAGTTAGATCCAGTGGAAGGACTGGGGTCTATTTTGCTTACAGTGTAAATAATTCCTAGGTTTACTCTTATTTTCCAAGAAGCTTTTGAGAAGATGTATTGTTTTGTGAGTTGAGAGTGACATAAATCAGGCTGTTTAATGAAATTATTCAAGGTACATCAAGAAGTTCAGACTACACATTACTCCTATCCCTATGGTTTCCTTGCATGCATGGAAACCTTTCTTAGGCTGCATCTGGAGCCTCAAGCAGGAACCCTGCAGGAGTTTCACACAGCAAAGAGGAGTGAAATAGTTGTACATCATCTCTTAGTACAACTAGCTTCAGTGACTGGATGAGCTACCAGGAAGGAGAAAGTATCAGGAGCGTGACTGAGATGTGAAGTCTGATAACAATCTGTATTTTCAATTTTGGAGGTGTGAATATTTGTCAGAAAGTTATCCATACCTTCCACAATTTGCCAAATCCTCTTGAGGATTTGGCCTTCTGCTTTTTCAGAACTATCTGTGATTCTGCTGTGCACATGGTCACAAAATCCCATGGCATGATTTATTCAAAACCACAAAAACATGTTTTAGTGTCCAGGTGAGATTTCCAAGCACAGTATTCCTGTGCAATTACTATTGTGAATTTAAGTTCACCTCTCTAAATGCCTGTCAGGGATGAATCAAAGGGGCAGTAGGATAGTGGAAGAAAATCTGATTCAAGTGAGGTGTCACGTGGATGAAATCATTATGCAATGTTAAGAAAGTCCAGAAGACATCAGCAGTCGATGCTAACTATCTGAAGCAAACCTATGGTGTCCTTTCAGTGAACAATTTAGGGTAAACACATATGTTTAAAGTAATTGTGCTTAGAACAAGGCATATAACAGAACCACCAAGAAAATATTAAACAATTAAAAAACCCTAAAATACAAAACAATAAAACCAATCTATTTCAGTCAGTTGTGTGGCTTTCCTGAAAAAAAAAAACAAAACCAAAAAAGCTGATTACACATGGATCCATTAAAAGAGCGGGCAGAGTATGTCTTTCTGGAACTGAAGGAGGATGTGTGCAACATTAATCTGCTCTGAGCTGTGGAACATCTCAGGAAATCTGCAGCCAGCTGGCACATGCAGGTGCTCTCCTCCTTTCCCTTGACATCCACCTGTGCTCCCTCCCCTGCTGTGTCTGCTTGGTTCACTCTGGGTGACAGAGGACATGCTTGAGTTTCAAGTCGAGTGTACTTCCAGTGTACTGCAAGGGATAACTTCATATACTTTTTCTTACTGAACTACTAAAGTTGGTTTTTAAAAAAAACCAATTTTATTTGGAACATTCTTCAAGGATCCTTCAGCCTTCTGTGATGAATTTGTTACAATGCAATAACATAGTTCCAAGTAATTTTTCTAATTACATTACTCTAAAATGACTAATGGACATATTCTCTTTTTTCTAAGTATTTCCAAGGACCATAGAATTGGGGCTTTAATGTCAGAGAGAAGGAAGATAAAACCTTGATTCATGTGAAAGCTCTGGTCTTGCTGAGAAATTGCATCCATTGGGTTTGGCAATACGGAATCTGTTGATCCTGTCCACTGAACAGGGCAAGTATTTTCTGACTCAGTTATTATTTAGAACAGCAGGTATTTTTGCTGAACAGCACTGTGGTTTAAAGTAATCTGTTTCAAGCAAAGTTGCAGACTCGGTCTTTAATGCCACTATATAATTAATTCTCTCCACTTTATCCACAATGGCATAAGAAATGCCATGGAGACACCTTTAACTGAAGCCACTGAGAGGCTAATGAAAAGGGGACTATTACTCTTTAAAAAAGAATAATAAAGGCATTGCTAGTCCCAGTAGGAATTTATTTCCACTAAAAAGGCAGACTGAGAAATAACAGTAGACATAAAAAAATGTTTTAAACTGCTATTTTCTGAAAAACACAGAGTTAACACTAGAGTATATCTTTCACATCTATCTAGGAAACGTAACTAAGCATTTATCACAAAAAAAAAAAACCCACAGAATTTTTCAGAGCATAAATATTCACTGAAAAATGTGAGATGGTGCTATGTTTTGTTGTGGTGGAAGTCAAAGGTCAAGCAACATTTTTGATAATCATTCTTAGAATATCAAGAAATGTGAGGAATACTGATCGTGCAATGTTTTGCTGAAGAACAGGGATAATAAGGTGAGGAAGCCCAAAGAGACAGTGGACTCGATGACATCACTGTGACGTGACTCACCTCAGAGGGGCTGCTTTTTCTTATTTTTCCTTTCATTTTTATTTTTAAATGGTAACAATGGTCTGTCAGACCATGTCCTTTATTGAAGCTTGGGAAAATGTATTATCTTAGGTTCTTTGAATATTTATTTTTATAAGAAATATGTTCAGTTTGAATAGTCTAGCTTAAGTACATGAAATTTGTGAGTATATGAGAAAACAGCACAGTAATGGATTTGCCAGGAATTCTTCTGCATTGATTGCAGCACTATTACTAATCCTGAATCAACCAAAATATACAGAACTGAATAAGTATTAGAGCTGTCCATTAAGATCTGATAAATGCACTAATCCATTAATTTTACCTTTTTTTGTAGAATAAATTATTTGACAAATAATGGTAAAATTCATCAAATAAATTATCTGATGAATGTATTTTTTAAGTAATTGACTAGCTCTAATGAATATGCAGGCAGTTCCTTAATGAAAAGCATTACTCTACTGCTAGCCTGCTTTCATCACTCATATGTCACTTTTTTGCATTTTGCAACTGCAATCTGTATATTTTATTCATTTACCCATTCATTTATACAAGAAAGGTTCAAACCAGTATGGTTAATCAATCACTGAAGTTCTTAGAATATTTTTGCTTTAGAGTTGATTATTCATTACATTTATTAAAAAAGAGCTTGGATTTTCTGGGGACACCACTTCCAAGAATTATTCTTGGCTTGTACGTTCTAAGTGCACAAGAATGCTCTGAAAATTGCAGGGTTCATGTATGAGCCATTTTTATAGCTGTAAACACTACAATTACCAATTATTTCAAGAAACTGGAACTTGAAGCCAAGCCAGACACCTTCAAAGTCCCTAAAAACACTCATTAGAGGAGTAAAACAAGGAATAGCATGCAAGAGCTACCTCCTCACTGCACAGCACTGGGATGTTTGGATAAAAGCCACAGAGAGGATTATTTGGATGATGTTCAATTTTGGAAATGTTCCAACCTCAAAGAGCAAGTCTGTATTTTTTATTACAGAGGTGATCTCAACAAATGATAGTGATAGATTTATACTGTCAAATGGCAAATTGTTCCTATTAATGTTACAACACGTCACACTTCTGAGTCCTGGTTCCTCGCAGAGGTGTGCCAATTTATTGTGAAGTGACAGTAGGTACAACAGTCAAGTCTGCATGACTCTGTCGATACTGTAAAGGTACAAATCATGTTTTCATGGGTGACTTTGAACTTGCTGCACAAAGCTCAGCTGAACAGATTTGATGGGAGAACATTGTGGGAGACAGGTATATTAGAAGGGTTGGCTAGAGCTGCACTTGGAATAGCAGTGATTCTTTTCCAAATTTTCCTTTTAATGTCTCATACTTTCATAACTACAGTGTTAATAGCCCTTGGCCAACCCTTCCAGACATCATTTCTACTCCCAAATGGATAACTAATATATAGCTGAACCTCAAAATAGGTACAAGTGGAAGGACTTATGTTATGTCTATAGATTTTAAAAGATGAAGATTCCAAAACCACCAGGGGTGCAGAATAAAGCCCTTACATAGGTCTACTCCCACTCAAAAAGTTATGATGCCAGAGGTGGGGAAAGCCACACTGAAATGCTCCCAAATGGAAAGGAGTTTGTTGTTGACAGATATTACATGCTAATCAAAACTGCAGCCACGTCACCCTGGCGGCAAATAGTCATTTCCATTCTACACACTTATCACAGGGAGATTATTACTGTAAGAGTGTATTAAATGGAAAAGAAAGTCTTCTAGGGCTTCTTTTTAGCCTCTGTGTTTTTTTCCTCCCCCATTTTCATACCTTTTATCTCTGGGGTTTATATTTGTCTTTGCCTCAATCAGTCTTTGGCCGCCATGTGTGTGACTGTTTGTCCCTTAAAGCTTGAGATAAACTCACGTTCCTATTAAAAAGTTTAAATACTTGTTATAAATAATTTCTCCATACTTGTATGCTTTGATCTAATCTACTGCATAGTTTTAGCTAAAATGGTTGTGGTTCTAAAGATTACAAATATTAGGAGGAAGGAATAAGTTGTAGAAATTATCTTCAGTTTGCAGCTTGTTTTCTAAAGGTTCAAAATGCTCTTTCTTTGCTAAGTCCATCTAAAGAGTTTCTGACCCACTTCTTTTCATGTACAGTCACCAATCTAATAATAATAATAATAATAATAATAATAATAATTTTTAGATGGGATCAATAAGGCCATTACATTGCACTTAAGACTTCTAATAGAACCTTAGTATTAACAAGCAAACACATTCAGAAGTAGTGTTTCTGCTTAGGCAATCAGAGGAGAACTTAATTTGTACTCCTGATAAACGCTTGAGCTCCCTATGCTTCATTCTTACTACAGATTTACAGCCCAAGGGCTTGTTTGAAACAATGTGCCCTGAGACAGCTAACCCATTCGTACAGGAGTGGCTCTGTTCATCATTTACATGCTGACTCAGAAGGATATTACAGTATAATCCAAACCACAAATCTCCTGGGTCCCACTCACAGAAAGGGAAACCACCATGTGGGTACATGAGCATTTGTCCTGACAATGATTTTAAGGGTTTTGTGCAAGAATTTGGTGGTGAGTAGCCCTCCAGAGAATTGGTATCCATGGTCTCTAAACTGTCTTGGAAAACCTGCAAATTCAATGCTATTAGTAGATGAAGCTTAGGATTAAAGGCAAACTTGAAGCTGCCCGATTTTTCAGCTTTGAATATGATGGTTGCAGTGGCCTATCTGGTTATCCCAGAACAAAAGTGATCTTTTCTTGTCAGAGTTCTTAATTAATATTTTTTAAATTCTTTCTTTAATTAGCTGTGTGCAGAATGGAAATATTGGGAAAAGATTGGCTCCTGCAATTAAAAGGATTGTCTGAGTGGCACTATTTTGGAAAGAGTTTAATCTTTGTCATGTTGAAGCCCATGCAGTGTTCTCAACAGGATGGCTGGACAATGGAAACAGAATTACTACCAACAACGTGCTTTCCATGGAGAAGACATCTGACACCAACTTCATCTTCTAGTGTCAGTGCCTATTTTCATAGGGTTTTCCATATTTTCCTTTACTACCTGGATAGAGCATGAGCAAAATACCTAGGTCCCTACACCCTTAGAAAATATCCCCCTTGAAGTTCAGGCTTCATTTTGCTATCAGTCCATCAAAACAAGCTGTCAAAACCCTCAAAAAAAAACCCCTGGAGCTGCTGAAGCACCTTGCTGAAAGCAGATTGCCTTTCCCCCATGGTCTAGGAGCACATTGTTATGAAGAGACACTAAATGAAAGTATGTGAATAATGTGAAAACAAGTTAGCACAAAATACTTCTATAACACACAAAAAGTAACTGAACAACCACGGGGCACTTTGCTGTTCAGCTACAGGTCTTAGGCAAAGGAGTGAGAGAAAAAGAAATTGTCTGGCTGCTCTCTTCATCCATTGGAGGGCTGCACTGGCATACAGGCCTGGATCAACTTCCAACACCTTCCTTTTTCCTTTTAATTTGCAGGGATTGCTGGAAGATCTGGAGTGCTCAAAGAGTGTCTACAGGCCTCAGAGTCCAGCTTGCAGGATTTGCTTCTGCAGCCAGCCAGATTTACAGCAAAGCCACTGCAGACCAGCTCTGCCTCTGTGCTGTGTACCTGAGATCCCTACTGGGCGCAGCTCAGCTGGAGCTGAAAACAAGGTTACAGATGCCTGCACTTGGGGCATTTTGTATGTTTTGATAATGCGATTTTCGTGTGCTAGCCCTACAGAGATACATCACTGTGCATAAATCTTTACTTGAAGGCAGATGAGGAACAGCAAGGAGAGAAATAACAACAAAATCCCAGCCCTGCTGCCTCCATGGAAGAAAAGATAAGGTCCAAAGAGGAAATAGGAAATTGTAAACATAAACCTAAGAATCCTAAGAATTTCCTAGTAAAGGATGATGCCTTGCTGTGATTTTATTCCTTCTTAGTAACCTGCCAGACACCAGGGCTATCTGACCCAGAAGCACTGACTCAAGGGAGGTCATGGTGCTTTGCCTCTCAAAATCTGCTGTGCTCACCAGAAGAGTGAGATGGGGAGGCAGGACCTTGCAGCTATATCTGGCAGGTTGTTTCCAGCTGTGTCCAATATGCAGTGGGAACCTGGCGTGAAATTTTACCAGAATTATACCTGATACTTTATATAGATTAAAAATGGATTATGCCTTGAAATAAAACCGTTTCACTGCAAAGTTGTAGGATGTAGTTGTTAGGATCTTCCACTTCTTTTTTTAACAAATCCTCACATTATACCAAATAGCTTAAAAAGGAACACAGCTGGTTAACTGGCTTGACCGTAGGTGTTGTGAGGCCTTGCTATTGCACCTTCTTCTGTTAGCTCAGCTACCACTGTCAACACAGTCATACAGAATAAAACCCCATTACAGCCAGAACGGTTCCTTAAACTTTATAGCATTTAGGAATGCTCCTGAGACACCAAAAACATCTCGATTCAGAATTGAACATGTAATACCTGCCAAATTTGCGGGTTTGAAACCACTTCCAACAGGAATTAAAAAGGCCCTCTTCCCAGCTGAAATAGGGCTATCAATACTTGACTTGTCTGCCCATGTGAAATAGCAGGTTCTTTTCTCTGACGTCGCAATTTAGTTTAAAATGGCTTTGATGATGACAGGGTACATGCGAATGATAAAACCACAAAGATGACAGTCTAATCTTCCAAAGATGACCGATCACTGATAAGAGATTAAGTCACACAACGTTTGAAAAACCAGATTATCTGTCTGCTAGGATGGTGTCTGTGTAACACCTCCTGCTGAGCCATGCTGAGATGCCAGTGACATACAAAGATGCTTCTCTGCGAAAACCAGAAATGTTTCACAGAATTTCACAAACCATTGGGATAAAAGAAAGAGAGTAAGAAAAAACTCCTCTGATATTATATTGAACTTTTTTTGTCAAACATTCATTTTTCAGACTAGGAAAGTATTTAGATGTACAGCATATAAATAATTTAGAGGTACTATAAAAAGGTCTAAATTAGTCAATTCTGCCCTATAATTAGCACTCACAGCTATGCTGGCAGTGGGTGGGTGATTATTAAACACCTTTTATTATTGGCTTTATGTACTACAATAAAAAATTAAAATTATACTTACAAGAATTATTAGGCATGCTGGTCCTATAAAACTCCATATAAAGTTATTCTTAGTGCTGAGCCAACATCTGAAAATTAAACAGCAGAAAATGCCTTGAAATGTGCTTTTGTGATTATTGTCTCCGTCTGTACGATGGTTTGGACACAGAAACAGTGACTTACACTTCTGTGGTGCCGTAGTACTTGTATCCCAGTGCAGCAGAGATTCCAACGACCACGGCTGGGCTGACATAGCCAAAGACATAGAAATTCTTGTGCAAGAAACCCTTGTTGTAGATGACTCCCACAACTATAAGGTAGAGGTGAATACCTTCAATGCACATCCATGCAAAAGCAGCTAGAAGGAAATAATGGAGTAGTCCAGCAGTAATTGAACAGAAGAGCTGGAAATTCAACCAGAAAAAGCAGGAGTCATAATCTTGTTGACAGGCTTTTGTCAATATATATTACAATATAACAGTACATGCACAGCAACTGAGTGACCTTAAAGTGGGGATTCAGACCACTTGTAATGCTGGTTAACAAGAACTTGGCCTACACCCATTTGTACATTTGTTCATTAGTCTTTTCTGTACCAAATGGTATAATAAAGAGACTAATTCCACTATCAAAATTAGTGTATGTCTTCCCAAAAATGGTTTGACTAGGTTGATCCTATTGTTATAGCTGAGTAGTCTATTGGCTTGATCTACAGAAAGTTAATTTTTATTATTTTGATAGCATTGTAATTAGGCATCACAAGGACTTATTTCTGAAATAACTTTTGTTATACAAAGTGTTTGTAAAATTTTATTTTTCAATCCATCAGTACTGGAGTGCTACCTCAGAGATCGCAGCTCCTATTTTTTCAAGTGATTTTAAATCCTATTCCCCCACTTGTAGTAGGATAGTTTGATAATTTATGCATAATTTTATTTCTTAAAACTAATCTGAGACACAAAAATCAACCCCCTAGCTTTCTGAAAAGCAAACGGGACAGGTCAAGACCTCACATGTGGTCCTCCAGCCAACAGCTCAATATCTCAGATGTCAGCTTGGGATTGCAGCTCTGGCCTGATTTTAGAGAAAACTGTCAACCTGGGGGCTGCCAACGTGGCTTTATACAGCATCCTAAGTGAAGTGAAAATGCACATTGAGATCACAGTCTCAGTAAAGGTGAAAAATTTTAAATGAAACCCATGGAGCAAAGTCAATACACACCAGCTCAGACGAAGGCCCTGCCTCTTTAAATGACCATTTTGTATTTCCTGTGACTGTACTGGGAAGGCAGGGTCACTATTGTAGGTAGGAAGTGTGGGGAGTAGAAGGAAGATCATATCTTATACTGTATATTTATTTTGCAATACAAAATCAAGACACAAGTGAAAACTACCCACCTTATTATTGTTCATATTAATTCCAATCAGAAAAATAAGTTCTGCCAGGAAAAGGCTGCAGCAGAGGTTTTTGTGAATTGTCGTTCTAGTGCTTTGAATTTCACTGAAGAACCAGAAGGTGAAAATGCACATGGAGAGGCAAATCAACGAAATAATTATTCCTAGCTGAGTGATCCTTGTAAGAATGCTATAATTTGTAACACCCTGGGGGAAAATTATAATATAGTATTTAAAAGAACAGCTTTGTAACGTCTCAAGAAAGACCTCATTCTATAATACAGCTCTTTTCTTCTTTTCTACAAAATATTAATCAAAACTGTTGTAGAGTTTCACTGGAAATGTACACTTTGGATAATCTAAAAAGTATTGGGTTTTTGTGAGACAGATATAATTCTAGGGGAAATTAGTAATAAACTGTATATATTCCTGCTCTTGCATTTTTTTGATATTTCTTAACAAAACTTTTTATTAACATCGGTATCCCCTAATGAGATTTTCAAAATCAGATCATTTCAGTGAATGACAAATACACTGGCAGTAGGACATCTATTAATATGACACAAATATTTTCTAATATAAAAGGACTTATCACAGCAGTGACTTAGATAAGCAAAACTGAATAACTGTCTTACTGAATTTGCGACATGATCAAAACAAGACTCTGAAATAACAATCACTTCAAGCAAATGCTATTCCAGATATATAACATGAACTTTCTCCAGAGAAACACAAGATACTCCAATACGGGACGTGAATATTTTCTGTATAAGAATACAATTTCTCTTGCTATTTGCTATTTGAACAAAGAAACTGTGAAATACGTGACTGCACATCAGCAAAAGGATCATATTCAGCTGACCATAAAATGTATCTCAGTATTTTTTTACTAAATAAAGGATGAGAGATTCTTCACCTCCCAGCCTTTCTTTTCAAAATAACTATATAGGTACCTGCAAAGGTTTTAAATTTCAACTGAAGACTTAGGATGCTATTTAGCAACCAGGAAACAGCCTCTATCAGCATGAAATTCACAGTGTGAGAGAACTGTCTCAATACAGTATATTCATGCTAATATTCTGCTTGCTGTCAGTTCTGATACCTTATAAAGCTGCCTCCTGAGGCAGGACCTGAGCTCCTGCAGATTCCCACTGAGACCCTGGAAATCTATGGGGCTTCTTAATATAAGAAGGACATAAATTGAATGGCTATCCTCCCAATTTTGTGCTGGTCGGGAGTGTCCATGTTTAATGGTCATAAACTTTAGATTGATTATGCAGCTGCAAACTCTCCAGAGAGAATTTAAAGGTTAGACAAATGGGTGGCAAAGTTTTGAGAGACAAGAAATTCAGGGCCATATGGTCACTGACCACCAATGAATGGCAGATAAATCCCACAGCAGTATTAAAGTGAGATGCAAAATGAAATACAATGCTCCAAAAATAAGCACAACAGACTGTGTTTTTGGAACAAGATACTTTGCTGCATCACTGCTCTGTAATACTGCAGAAAGGACATAAGGAAATTCAAACACATATGGGAGGAATTTTGTTTGCTTTGTGCACAATAAATTGTGTGTTTGCTGAACAAAACTGAGAGACAACCTAAAGGGGGGTGAGTATGCAGGATGCAATAAAATAAAAATATAAGGAATGAAAAGAGAAGAAGGTATCAGGTAAAACACTAAATTAAAATAGCACTTACAACGGAGCCACCTGAGGACATCAGAACAGCAAAATGAGTCAGATGATTACATTTGCATGAGATATGAGTGGAGTTGGAATGTGTCAGCTCACAGCCTTCTGTAGCCCAGTTGCCATTCATTGTGTCTGAGTAGTTCCAAAATGCACATTTAATGTCTTTATCTGCAGTCTGGAACAGAAACAAGATGTTCTTCTGATGGCAAAAGGCAGGATATTTCCCATCGAGAGACCTTTCTTACGCTAGACCGCACAATTCATTAAAAAATGCTTGTTATCATTGGAAGGCTGGGGAACAAAAAACACATTCTGCAAGGCCCATTCCAAGCAATTAAAACGTGGCTGGGGATGGAAGCAGTTTATTCACACAGCTAAAACCCCACCAAACATGTAGTCTAATCAGATTACTGAACCCTGCTGGCACCTGCAAAGATGTTGGAATTTTTACCTATTGAAAACATTGTTATATAGATGCTTGCACCTGCTGAACATGGAGTAGACTCCAAGGTTACAGCCACATTGCTTATCCATTCCAAATGAGCAGTTCAAAAACTGAGACTTATTCCATGCATTTTACAAAGCAATCTGGGATAAAGCCAGGGTCATATCACACCTGCTATATCACCTGCTACACAACAGTGATGAGTAAGACCATTAGTATTATTTAGTACAGTTAATGCTTACTAAATCTAGTCAAAGAATAAGTCTCCCCTGTAATGTAGGCTTTATAAATATATGCAAATTTTATATAAAGTGATTTCTAACTCAGAAGGGAAATAACAAATTTAAAAGCTGTGTAATCAAGGTTAGCACCTTGTTCCATTGCTCACCTCTACAGAATTGCTTTCTTGTTATGTTTCTGATGATTCTTTGTGCCATGTAAGGTGATTTTTCACATATTATTTGAGCCAGCAAAAATCTGTATTTGCTGGAAGTAAGCTTCTCAGTTTTAAATAAACGTGTTCAGATTTCAGAAATAACAAAGCTCCAAAACTATAGGTTCTGCTATTACCCCCTAATTCCAGGTTACCTTTTTTGCATTAACCTTGAAGAATTACACCCTTTTTATTAGTATACATGCTTAACTGTCTGATAAACTTTCAGAAAGAAAACCCACCTAAATAAAGAACAATCAAGATCCTATAATATTCTCTGGTTCAGACATCTACATTTTATCCATAGTACAACCTAGCAAAGATGGCATTATTGCCCTTGCTTTAGTCCCGTAGCAATTTTCCTCTGTACCATATTTAGTGTATTGCACTTAGGATGTCACATTTGAGATTAATCTTGTTAGAGTAATAAACTGTAACTTCACAGCAGCAAACAACAGAATTGTGTTCATCATATGCTGCAGGTATGCTTACTTCACATAAAATGATTAGCTAATGTTTTGTTTTACTTGAAGCTGATAATAAAAAACCCCTTACCTTGGCATACTTTAAGGTAAATGTTATTTTCTCAAGCTCATAGAGTGTGGGTGGATTTGAGCTAATTGCAACAGCTATAACTGCAGAGCTTACTGTCTGTCTCTGCTCGGAAGGGTCTTTGGAAGAGAGGTTTTTGGGCGAGGAAAGCAGAGAGCCGATGTTGCTGTACCGCAGAAAGACAACTGCTACAGTGCCTATCAATCAAACACACCATGGTTAGGAGTTTGTGGGTTTTTATGGAAGAACAAAATTGAAGGCATTAAGGAAACAATAAACAATAGACATTATTGCTGCTATTGCATAAAATATGCAAAACAGATGGAGTCTTTGTGGAATACTTATAAAAATGTTCTAGAGACAATGAAATATAGCTTTATTTAAAACACTGTAACTGGCATTAGAAATAAAAATGTGTGTTTGCACTGGCCATACTAATTAGATATATGCATATGTATTTTTCCTAGAGTAATGTGTGCTTGCTGCTGTTCTGCAACTGGTTATACATGTGATGTCAACTCTTATAAACTGAAACGTCTCTGACCTGAAATAAATACTGGACTTTTCTGAAGTACCCGGCTTGCTTTGACTTCCATTACATTGGACCCAGGATGGGAAAAAGAAAAAGGTATTTTAGGATTCAGTGCTGATCTCAAAAAAAGGAGAGACTTTCTCCCTGGTACCACAATAAACCACATTTTTACATACTGATATGAGTCGAGATACAGATTAGATGGAAGACAAAGATTTAAAAAATCTTTTCCATGTTTATTAAATTATAAGCATATAATTGGACTGGTATAAGTCCAGAGCTGTTTAAACACATGTATTTATATTTAGTGATATGTATTTATATTTAGTGACAACAGTAGTTGTAAGCCCTTTCTTTAGCACTCTGAGGTACAAGCCAGATCTGGGTCCTGCTGGTTTTGGTACTAAAGATTACAAGTTCTTGCCCCAGTGAGCTACTCTCTGAATAGAAAAATGCACCAAATCTTGAAGAAGTAGCACAGAGAGTTGAAGAGGATGGTCCAAAGTCATACAGCAGATCTGTGGCTGAGAAATGGATAAAGCTCAGGTCTGTAGTACCAATGCCAGGGTGAAAACTCATTGGACACTCACTGTGCCACTGGATATATTAGAAATATCAGTCTTGAGCCAATAAAGGAGAAAAGGTGATAAAAATACCTTATCTTCTTTGTAGTTAGCAATGGGGAAGTTCAGCCTTGGTAAATGGCCCATTTGACTGTTTTCTAGTGGGTAAAATCTATCTAAGGTGTTTATTAAACCACCTACTCTCCAAACTTTGTTTCTTACCATTTGGATGAGGCTCCTTTCTCTTCTTTGGGGAGATCTTTATGTAATCTCCCCCTGTGTATACGTGAGGGTGGATGTGTTTCATGTGGTGTGAATCAAAAGCAAAAACCTTGAGTGCTGGAAAACAAGAAAAATACTGTACAAATCACGGCTCCATTATGGCCTGCCACAATTTAGAGTTGGGTTAGTAAGGGTGCTACTGGATTGCATAATTGCTAGGAATTTTAAGACTCTATCCTTGTGCAAAATATTTCAAGAAAAATGTCATTAATATGACATGTTTGTTTTAACATCAATGTTTTTTTTTTTATTTTCATGCATACATTTTGCTCTCATACTTTTTACTCTTTCCATGAAAAATATAGTCTCTTATTTACCTTGCCTTAAATTAGGTACTGGAAAAAACAATGTAGGTTACTTTAGGAAGAGCTATTGCTTTATTAAAAATGTATTTCTGAAAGGGGCTACAAATCACAATTATAAAAAGGAAAGCACAAAATTCTCCACTGAATAATAACATTTGATAAAAGCCAACTTTTGAAAAGTATATATTTTATGGTTACCTATCCACGCTACCAAATAAACATTGCACCATGAACTAATGATGTGTCTTGTCAAAAAGCAAACAAACAAGCATCACCCCTTAGGACAAAAACTACATTAGAGACTATTGAGCTCTTTACTTCATTACGGTGCTGAGTTTCAATCACCCAGGATGGGAATAAAAAGAAGTCAATCGGGCTTTTTTAAAAACAAAACAAAGCGAAACAAAATAAAACAAAACAAATTTGAAACTTGACTGACGGAGGAATATCACTAAGCTAGACCATCTGCATTGCTTATAGCACAGCACACAAAAATAATATGAGCTATTCAATAGACCAGCTGTCAGAAAATGTTTGTAAGGGCATAAGAAATTGTTTTCTTTGGCTGGAGTTTTGAAAAGCTCCTAGTTCAAGAGCTTGCACCAAAAAAAGCAGTGGAGAGAGAGGGGTGATGTTGTAGGTCTTATCCTAAAATAGTTGTGTCTGGCACACATGAGACCTGTGAAAAATTTATTCATGCTGAAAAACAGTAACAAAAAATTTTAGTGTTTGGGTCCAATTTGGAAATGGGCTCATTCAGTTTACCATTTTAGAACAAAACCAAGGAATATAATCATTAACCTTTCAACATAGGAATTCTTCTCCATTCTCTTTCTCAGCTTTTTCTGTCACCTTGGTGACTGATACATACAGTTCCACTGGAGACTGCACCCGAATCCTCTCCTCCTGAATTTCATGGCCTCAGCTCGGTGGCCGTGAGAGCCTCTGCTTTTGAGCAAGCGAGGTGTGGGGAGGGGGCACAGGGGCTTTACAGCCAGCACCTGGCACTGCTCTGCATCTGCTGCAGACCCAGAGGTGCTCTGCAATAACATGAGTCTGATTCTAGAGTCTGTGTCGAGGAACAAATCCCTCCCTTCTTTTTCATCGCTCTAATTTATTTTCGGAAAGGTGAGGGAAGAACAGGTGCTTTGACTTGCCTTGAAACCACAGTAGGAATCTTACTCATCAAGTCATCACATAAAACAGCAAGCTGGTGAGAGACACTGAAGGACTGTACTAAATCTAAAATAAGAAATCAGATCACATACAGTTTGGGGACATTCAGAAAAATAAAGATGAAAGAGTGGCCATTGGCAAAGGAGTCAGCCATGCTTTATGAGGATTTGCAAAAGTGGCTGGTCAGCCTTACTCTGCTCTCAGCAGAAGGAGTGGTAAAACTATTATTCCCACAGCAAAATCAGCAGGTATTGGTGGGAAGACGGCAGCACACAGGGAGGAGGTAGGTGAACAAAATGGTGCAGTTTAGACTAACCAATTCTCCTTCTGGGGAATTCCTCTTAAAAAGAGAAATTCCTGTTGAGATAAAGCCACTCAAGATTAAACTCACAAGGTACAATCCTTACTGCAAGTTCATTTATAAGAACTACACTGAAGCAAAAAGAGTCAAAAAAATATGTAGAAAGTAAGTCCAAATTTTGTTCCACTGGTGTTTTTTATACACATAAGGTGCACAGGATAATTTTGTGCTTATAAAATGAATCTAGACTGTGTGGATATGGCCATGAGAGTTTTAAAGAGAATATGAAAACAGTTCCTACAGACTCTCAATTCATTTTTCTGCTCTGGACTCAAAGGTTTAGTCTTTGAAAATTATGATACCTACACTGAAAGTCAGGTGTTAGTTACTCAAAGGTTTAGTCTTTAAAATTATGATACCTACACTGAAAGTCAGGTGTTAGTTACAAAATTAACACCTGTTTCTTTCATGTACCATTTCTCATCTTTATAATTGTGCTGACAAACTCCTCAGTTTAATCCACATCTAAAGTATACCTTAGAATATCTTTATCTTACCTATGTCACTTGCATTAGCATCCAGCTGGGCTGTCCTTTTGAAGCTCTGTGACATGAGAAGTGTGGCCTGCTCTGCAGTGTGCAGCAGCTTAGTCAGGCTCTGCCTTTGGTTATCTACAGGCAGAGCTTCCCAGACTGTAATTTTGTCTTTTTGTAAAAAATTGTTCACAGTGTTGACCAACACCTGTAAGTAAAAGCATGTGCTTGAGAAGAGTCCCACGCTATCTTTGGAATAGGGACAAACCCCACAGCTCCAAGGCTTGATCCACTCACGTTCATGGTGTTGTTGTGGAGGGCTTCATTGTCAGACACAGAGTCACTCATGGTGTTCCACGGTGAATAGGACAGTGCTTCCACATATGAAATCACTTCTACAGGTAAAAGTGGTCCCAAAGTATTTTTATTAATTTCTTGCAGCTTCTCCAGAGGTGTTTTAAACTGACTAATCTGAAAAATGCCAGAATTCATATCTTAATGAAACAATTAAAGCCATATTTCTGCACGTGAAAATGAACCCAATAGACTGATTTCTGTTAATTAACATACTGGTTTGTAAGACACTTGTGCAGAAACACCCCTACCCGATCAACAGGTTGACCTATAAATTATTGATATTTCACATGTCTAGTACAACCTTCACAAGCAACCACAATTAATAAAATGGTGTGCTATCACTACACATTTTTTTCCTTACAGCAGCTAAGTTTTATTTATCCTGATGATCTAAAGTGAACAAGTAAATGTTCTGCAAAAAAATTAAATATCAATGATATGATTATTCTGTTCTGTATTAATCTATTGACTTTTCTTTTAAAATTTAACTGAAGAGGTGGGAGCAGATGGGAAGTGTTTGTATTTTTTTAGTTGTTTTTTTCTCAAATACAAATGATAAAATGTGTAGTTGAGTGAACTGTACTGCCTATTTCTCCTTCAGTGCTTCAGCTTATGAACTGCTAAATACACTTACATAAAACAACTAGTTTAAAATATAGGCAGGAGAGTGTGAGATGAAGATTAACCTTCCACAATTCAGTCTCATGGCTGAATAAGAGAAGAATTCTTACTTCACAGTACTGGAATCTAATTAATAAAACACTCAACATCTGATTTTGTAAGACCTCTACTCTCTGCTGTTGAACAGCTTTTATGGGGCTTGCTTTGTCTTTGGCTGTAACTGAACAGAACTAGAAAACAGGCTAAAAATCTGACAGTTGTTTACAAGAAAGTATTTTTTATTATTAATTTAAGTTTAGTTTGAGTTTATCTTTTAAAAAAATCTCACTCTAAGATTCTGTTGTAACATTTACCATGCCTTTGCACCTAAGTGTGTTAAGGAGGTATTATATTTGATATGATGCATTACATTGCAGGTAAACATAAGTATGTTAAGACTACATATATGTAATAGTAGGTTAATAAAATTCTTTAAAATAATGTCTTTTTGAATCCAGTAACTGAATCAAATTGCTTAATATCAAATGCAAACATATACAATTGCTTTTAATTTATTTATGCTTATGCTTTATTTATCCTTTCAAATTAGACAATGTTGTAGCTGTAGAATAATGGATAGTGCATTCATTAATATATTTTTAATTGGCTTCAGGAATCTCTGTTTCTGGTGAAAAAAAATATTTTCTGGTAAAAAATACTCTGGTCACAGAGTATTTGTTTCTATAAATCCTGTATCACTTTACACACACTTGCCTTTGAGGAGTAAATAAACCAGAGTACCAAGATGCTATGGCTCCCTTTTCTATTTAGTCACTTGTTGACATTACTTTTGTAAGCTATCTTGTCTTCCTTCTGAACAAGCAAATAATTGCACATCAGTAAATGCAGCAGAGTGTAACTCCAGAAATTACAGAAACAGCTGAGTGATTACCACACTTCTGAATTTTTCATGCATCATGACTCACTTTGCTGGAAAGGGAACACGCAGATTCCCAGCAAGTTATTATCATGAGTAGAACATACAACCCAGTTCAAATAATTTGAAATTATTAAAAAGCCTTCTGTCAACATGCTTAAGTTCAATTGCATGCTTCAAGCCTTTGTTAAAAACTGTTTAAGAACTATTATAATTGAAATAGCAGTTTCAAACAGAAACAATTAAAGGATTTGAAAATTAATCTGCAAACCAGTGCTACTTACTCTGGCTAGAGTTCTATTAATATGTTCAGCTATACAGTCTTTGAATAACTCACACTTGGCCTTTGGATTTTCTGTAAAAACAAAAAGGGAAACTAATTAGACATTGCGGTTCAATCAATACTCAATACATACTAATTGCAAAAGCTCTTGTCTAGGTCATTCCCCAAACCACCAGCATTCTGAATTTATGCACATAAAACACAGCATTGCATTCTCAAACAACAATTACAAAGACTTTAGCTTGGCCAAAATGATAGCATTGGATTGGAATGAGCTGTTTTATTCAGGTAGAGAATTTGGTCCCTTTTATGGGACTTCCACAGGTAAAGCAGAGAGAGCTCAAATTTACAGAGAGGAGCACAGATCTGACATCTATGAGGAGGTAACCATTATTTCAGATGGATCTCATCACACAGTTTAGCAAAAATACATTTACAAAATTATTCTATTCTCAGGAATTGTAGATGCCGCAGCCTTGCCTCTTTTTCATGTCTTGCTGATTAATGTAACTGAAGATAAATAGGCACTGGTGGGTTTCTCAGAAGATGTATCTCTATAATAACACATAAACCTTTATAATATCATGTACCTTGGCAGGAAGTGCCATCATTTGGCTTAAACTGCAATTTTCCTGTGGATGGTTGATAACCTTCCTTACAGGAGCAGTTAAACCCTCCATCCACGTTTTCACATTTTGCATGATCTCCACAGGCAACACTTCCTTCATTGCTGCACTCATCTACATCTGCAAATATTGTGAGAAATTGAATTTTTATTAAGTATGTACAGAATAACACCTTGCTGCTTTGTTGATAATAGCCCTGCACACTAAAGCAGTTTCATAATAAAATTTCATGTAATAAAAAAAGGCAACAACTAAACAGACAATCTCAATGGCAAAACCCCTGCCAACTATAATACTTAAGGATTAGAAGGATAAATTATAATCGACCATATTTTTATACCACCACTTTTATTGCTCTATAATACTACACTGCTCATGTTTTAAAACCATATTAATTCTATCGTAACAAAATGGTTGGCATGATGCAAATCATCTGAAATCCATTTTTCAGAGATTAGACTAAATAGATTTTCTCAGCTCAGTTAGAAAAAGAAAAAAAAAAACTGCAGACTTGTCTTTTAAGTTGCAGCTTTAAAAAGACACTGCAAAAGCTCACTCTGTCCATCTCGTTAATCTAAGAATTAAACCCTGTGCCCTTTAACGTGCTTGGCGTATCCTTTTTTTTATTTTTTAATTCACATTTAAATACATTTGCCTAAAATGTCTTTTGTGCTTCTAAATAAATTGCCTTTAGTTAGAAAAGTTCAGTAACAGGGTGGGGCATAGTCCAAGAGTAAAACCAATGAATTCCAGTAAAGGAATCCATGAATTGATTAGTTTAGGAGAGCTGGGTACTAAATCCCTGGCCGGAGAACCGATTATTTTGCATTATTTGGCTGGCTAAGGATAAAGATCAAATAACTCAATGGAGAAAGCAAACTGGGAACTATACCAAATAATTCTGGAGAATGAAGTAATGGATTATGAAGCACTGTGCTGGAAAGGAGAAAAACATGAAGAGCTTTGGGACAGGTATATCTGAAAAATGAAGTGGTACATGAGTGGGTTTAAAGTAACAGCCTGAGAACTG
This sequence comes from Euphonia xanthogaster, assembly GCA_034509185.1. Classification (NCBI taxonomy): domain Eukaryota; kingdom Metazoa; phylum Chordata; class Aves; order Passeriformes; family Fringillidae; genus Euphonia; species Euphonia xanthogaster. The sequence continues at coordinate 12,396,999 of JAYDZK010000006.1, forward strand.
AACTGAAGGAAAGGAAAGACAGTGCAGGGCATAGAGGGGAGAGGATGGCAGCTCCAGTCAAGAGCTGGTATGATGCTTAGTTTTGGAAAGAAATTGGTGAAAAAGGAGAAGTGGTTAATTGATCAGTGTAAGAGAAGAGCTATCTGAATTGATAAGCAGCCTCTGCTCAGCCAGAGGGCGTGTTAAGAACAGACAAGCAGAGAGCAGATTTGGGGTGGCAGAAGCTGCCATGGCAAAGCCATTCAGACTCCTGCACAGACAGGAAGGAGATGTGGCACTGGAGGTGCATTTGCCCTCCCCAGCACAGCCACCACTGCTCTGCAGGGAGAGCCACCAAGAAAGCTCTGTGTTCAAATGGCTTGGTGCCCGCATGGAAGTTTAAAGCAGGAAGTAAAATTATGTTCTGCATTAGGGCAATAGTTTATTTCCATATTTAATGTCTCAAACTGCTGATGTTTCTCTTTAAGGAGCTGAGTTTTGCATTATCCGTATTTGTATGGTTTCTGTGACCTCAGTATTCATAGTTATTGGAGCTAACCATGTTATACATGAACCAATCTGGCAGAAGGGAAGGAAAATAGCATGATGTAGTGCTACACACAGGATAGCTCATAATTAAATGCTGTCATTTAAAGACACAAGGCTAAAGTTCTTACTCTTGGCATTTAAATAACCTCTCACATCAGTAAATTATAAAGTTCTGCTTGAAACAAGTGAGTGTCTGTCAGTGCCTTGTTGTGTGACTCCGTAAGACAGACTTTGAATGTAGTGGCAGGGGTGAAAATCATGACAAAGCCAGTTTGACTAACTAGAAAACACCAACACCCTCAAACCAAAGATTCCTTTGGCCTTGTCAGCTACATGGAGGGCATGTACATCTGAACAAGCCATTCATCATGTAATGCAGTGCTAAAACACCAGCAATTTGCAACAATCTTTGCCAAAACTTACAATAAAAAAACCTAATATTTTAATGCTTTTTAGAATACTAAGGATCAGGTTTCCATATGATTTACTGATACAAATATTTCAAAATTGTCATGACACTTTTCTTTTTCTAAACTTTTAGATCAGTAAATAATTGATTGGTTATTATTGGGCAGTCATGCAAATTCTTTTTTAAATTATATAAGATATAAAGTGTAATGGAGATTTTAATGAGAAGAGAGGACTATCAAAAAACAAAAGAAGAAAATCAAGTATTTTGGCACATCTCTGGCAACAGCACTGCTATTTAAAGTTTGGTAGAGACACCCCATTGAGTATATACAAATAGGCTTTCTGCAGTTGAGCTGTCCATATGGAATGGGTCCATATCATGCCTATTTCATTTACTGTTTTCAGAAGAAAAAACAACTCCTGGATGACAAAATTAAAAGGCAATATGCCTGAACTTGCAAGGCACTAATCAGCTTCGTATCCCTTTTAAATCAATGAGATTGTCAGGAGCAGCCAACAGTTTCTGACAGTTGCAAGAATGCAGCTTTTAAGTTGCTGCTTTGAAATACTGTGTGCAGTAGCTGTAGGCTTTTGTTTCTTTATAGTTTGCAGTTATGCCTTTTTAACCAAATATGCAATTGTTGGACCACACACAGACAACAGCTTGTCAGTGCTTTCAGCAATCCAATTTTAGTGGAGCTTTGGGGTGAGGATCCCAAACTCTCCTCCTTGATGTGCTGTGGGAGCAGGAGTGGGCTGCCAAGGCTGCATGAGCAGTCTTCACAGACAGCATTCCTGAGCAAAGGTTGAAGAACAGCAGCTTTTTAAACAGAAGAGCATTTGCCATAGGTCTGTAAAAGTCCCTGGCCTTTCAGTAAATATTCAAAACAAATCCTGGAGCTGAGCTTTGAAGCTTTTATAATGGCTGCGATCAGAAAAATAATATCACCAACACCACTTAGGCTAGTGTGAAAATAGATTTATAACCTTTTATTTTATTTCTTTGCTTTGTCACTCCTCACCTATTGCAGCAGGCAAGGAAATTCCAATTAAATTAAAAGTACAGGGAACAGTTATTATGTTCAGTCTTGCCAATTACAGGATTGTACCTACATCGCTTTGATTCCTCACCAGCCAGTCAAGACAGCTTGATGTCTACATTATACCTCCTGCTTATTAGTAGCTTGCAAGTGATTGAAAACTCCAATTGCAGAGGACTAGATGTTCCCTCCCTGTGTCTCCACACTGTGGAAGGCAGCAGCACACACAAAGTAGAAATGTAAAAGGCTATGAATGGCAAAGGTAAAAGAAAAGTTAGCAACGTGGCCCAACGCCAGATTCCATCCGCTGTACAGCTCCCTTGTCACAGCAAAAGATGGGATGGAGAATGGGTGCCTTCCCAGTGCTCTCAGAAATACCTGAAGGGAGCTAATAGCATGTTCCCAGAAAAAGCAGAGTGGCGTGGATGTCACTTTCATTTCACAGATGGCCATTTTCATGTTTTTACTCTGTTGACTGGGGTGAGAAAAGTAGGTTTCTATTTCACTTTTTTATCTGCAGCTGAACATTCAATAAATTATGAAGTCTAAGGAAAAGTACGGCTTTTGCACAAATCAAAAAATAGATTTTAATAGCTCACTTTCAGGACAGCAGAAAAATGTCTTCAGAAATGTCACATCTCTGCATTCTTATTTTTTTCTTCTCTATTTCCTTTATCCTTTTCTTCTCCTCTCTTTCCCTTCCTACTGTCCACTTCCTCCTCTATCTGCATCTTTCTTTGTCATCTCTTCAGCAATTCTACCTGATAAACATGGGTGAAATACTTTTGACCCTCAACTCAAAATCAGCATTTTGACTGGATTAAGGGTGAACCAACATTTCTCAAAGCCATTTTCCCAAGATTTGTTTTGATCTACTACCTTGGGGAACATTATAACTTTTAACTCAGGAGCTTATTGTGGTTTCCAAAGAGGGAACATACAGGTGTGTGCATGGATTTTGCAAGTGACTTGTACACACAAGGTTATATGCCACACTTGCACTACTGGAAATTCAGGCAGGTTTGAGGGCATAAACAAATAAGGTTCATAATGGCACACTCTCTAAAATTCAAACACTAATTTTAAAGTTAGTGCCATGTACAAATATACATGCATACATATATACATATTTTAAAAAGAAGATTTAGGACTTTGCAGAATCTAAAAATATATTGTGGGGCCCCATGAACTTGTGTAGTATGGATACCTGGTACTTCTGTTCTGTGATTTGTACTAAATAACTTACACTCCATTTAAAATGAAATACTGATATTTGCTTCAGCAGTCACCCTGAATACACAAATGTCAGCTGCTTGTGTGCAAGTCATATCTGCTAACTAGCAGCAGAACCACTGGGTACAAAATATTCTATTATGGTTTCCATGTTGGATAAGGAAAAAATTAATTGTGGATCAAAAGGTTGTGTTTAGGACTCACATCTTGGTAAAGTAATTGGTACACTTGTTTAATGAAAAAAGATGCCCACAGGTAATTTTTTTCTTTTCAGTGTGCGTTTTGAAAGCTCTTGGCTCCTCCATGTGGATATTCAAAAAGAAGAAGTACTCTAGTAGAGGATAAAAAAAAGATCAATCTGCCCAGAAAAGAGGGAAAAAAGGAAGAAATTATCAAGCTAAGGGTAAGAAGTTAAAGTGACACAAAAACAGTCAGAGAAATAACTTTGAAGACAAACTTCTGAAGCTGAGGAAATATCATAATGTAAAAATCAAAACCTGGAGCAGAAATGGTGAGAATATTTACAGCTCAATGTGCTAACTGTCTCCATCCCAGCTAATTTAAGAATGATTCATAGCAGCTGGATAAAGCAGAGCACTTTTAGATGGATGTGAGCAATGGGCAAGAAATGTCGATTAGATCACTTTCTGGCTTAATATGCAACCACTCTGCTGATATTAAGAGCAGTGAGAAGAGAGGTTGTCAGCACTCACAAGCTCACAGGAGACATACCTAGAATGAGACACAGTCAGCATAAAGGTGTAAAGGGCAATAGATTTATTTCTCATTTCCCCATTCCCTGAGGACTTTTGCAACATACAGAGAAAATTACCAGGAGTTTGAAAAAGAGAAATAGTTGCAGTTCTTTCATTCAGAGGAAGTCCTAAAGGATTGCATGATTGTTCAGAAATAACATTTTTCCAGAGAACTTTTCCACCCCTGTAATCTTGAACATGTTGCATTCAACTGCTACAGAACCAGAGGCTAATGAATGGCACAGAAGGAAGAATAATCCTACCCTGATCTTGCTTGTTGTTTTTGATTAGACTTGAAAAATACCAAAAGTATCCTAACCAAGTTTCCAAATAAAAGATATTTGAAGAATACTAGTTCAAACTTATAGAGAATTTTGTTGATCCAGATCTGAATGCAGAATATTTTGTCACTTTTTCTCCTGAGAATGTGACCAGCTTGCTCACAGATCAGTGAACCAGTGGCATAAATGGGTGAATTGGTGATTTCTATTTGCCTTAACTATATATTTATTGTGTGAATCTGTGACATGTGGATTTAAATATATTGCAAGTAGAGCCAGGATGCAAGTGTCACTGAAAGCAATGGCAGATGGTCTGTTGTCAGGGAGAAGTGGGGGCCTGAACTGGAATATCAAGCAAGCCTGTTCTAGTCCAAAATGTTGAAATTTTATACGCAAATTCCAAACTTTGCAATATGAGGGCATTTTTCTAGATTTCTATAATTAAGAGAAGCAATAAGAGAAGAGTGACAGTGTAAAGCTCTCTGGCAGACAGTAATAACTTACCCACACAGGAGGTTCCATCATTAGGAACAAAAATTTGTTGACCATTGCTGGGTTTGAAACCAGACATACACGTGCAGTAATAACTTCCCTCTGTGTTTGTGCAATTGGCATGCTCTCCACAAGGCTGAGTAGCATTTTCACACTCATTATCATCTGCAAGACAAATTATGGAAAAATATATTTACATTTGATGATTGAAAAAAGCAGTATTCTATAAGCTTAATTTGGCTCTGGTATTTCAATTGCATAAGTCTTGAATGCTGAGCTGGCAGTCTTGGTATTTGTCTACAGAGTGCTCCCATTGCCAAGGATATAATCAGGTGTTCAGCAGCACTCATCTGCCCTCATCCTGTGTGAATCAACAAGCGAGAGATCAGTGGGATGCTGAAATGAATGGTTTAATTGGATATACACTTGGAATAAAGGATTGAGACAAGTGCATGTTCTGACATGGTTATAATTGAAAACATTTTTTTCCTATCCAAAAATCTACAGGTAGAAGCTCACTCTGAGGATGTGTCTAGGAGTTCTGATTTGTGAAAAACAAAGGTCAAAAGGATATTAAGAAATCACCCCCTTAATTCTCTGACATCAAAGCAAAACCACTATAGCTAAATGCACATTTTAATGGCCTGCTTTAAAAGACCTTCTACAGTATTTCTCGGCATTACTGGAAAACATACTTACAAATTCATCCTTCTGACTGGCCCGAGTCTTCAAGTGTATTGTTTTTTCTTAGTTAATCCAAAGGTTTTAACAAAGAGATCAGAAAGATTCATGTCTTGACCCTTACCTCTTAGCAATTTCTCTGCAAGTCATAATTTTTGTACCTGAAAATTCACATGAACAAATTTACAGGGCTAATCCCAGGCCTCCAATGACACAGTGAAAAGGAGTGATATACACAAGTTTGGGAATGTCATCTGCAGAGCCTCAGCATGTGCTGTCATTATGAGCATGGGGATCCAGCAATCTTAATCAAAGGTCAAACAAAATCATAAACTCATGCTTTGAACTGCATAGTTGATCTCCTGCAATGACTCAATAAAACCATTTTCTCTCCAAAATCTTCCAAGATTTCTGTTGTCTATTGAATAACTTTCTGACCAAACTTGAAAAATATTTCAAAAGCTTTCATATCCAGGCATACTTCTTATCGAACTGAGAGAAACACTCACAATACTGATAAATCCATCTTTCCAATAGCCCATTTTTTGAAGTACCCCAAAACTTTGAAACAAAAAATGAATGAAAGTCTCCCAAAGAAGGTGGCACTCTTGAGTGGAATTCTATATTTTCTACATCATGAGAAAGGAAAAGAGTTAAAGACTTCCTAAAATAAACTGGGATTTTCTTCCTGTTCTCAAGCAAAAGGTACTCATGACATGATGAATGACAGGAAAGACTTTTAACAGGGAGAGAAATAACAGTTTATTGCAGAAGAGAAACGATTTAGGAGCATGACAAGAAGAAATATGACTTCAGAAAAGACACCCAAGGATGAGCTTTAGAAAGGTGCTCCTGCTTCCTGATGGTCAGTGTTCTCATAAGCTCTTTACAGAGATAGGATGCAGATAAGGAAAGTGGCACGCAAGCTTTGACAAGGGCAGTGACAAGATTAAAGTACAGCAAGAGCCACAAAGCCTTGCAGGAATACATTTCTGGAATAAAATTTAGTCACAACCCCCAGCATAACTCAAACGGGGCATATTTTGAGATTTGAAGTCTGACATGATTTTGAATGTGACTCAGTTGACTCAGACATGCAAATACCAATTCAGAGCTGCAGTTTTCCTCAGGGGAATTTGGGTCAACAGTATCAAGTGGATTATGCTCATTAAAACTAAAATGTAATGTAATTTAATGAGGAATCCAAGTATAAAAGCACTGTGCCAACACACGTCAACAATATTTATTCCACAGCCTTGGTATTCATGAGAATGCAGCAGAGGATGTGTATCATTTGGATCTTAAAGAATGCCAAAATAAAACCTAATTAGTATAAGTGGAATTACGATAGGGAGGAAAAAGTGTGATGTTGATCCTAGTTCAAAAAAAAAGCATGAGCATATGAAAAAATCTGGCTTGCCACGTAGCATTGCAGAGACCAGGTCCCAGAAAACTTTGCAATCCTTAATTACAGGGTCCACTTCTAATGTATTTTCTGTGTGTCTGACTCCTTCGCACCCCAAATTTGCCTAGCATTTAGTGACAACAAAAAAAGAGTGGACTACCCTATTCTAGTTAGTTGTAAAATTAATTTGGGAAAATATTACAGCTTCTAGAAAAGAGTATGTGTTGACTTTGGAAAGCTCATGGGATTGTAATCTTGGAAAATGAGAAGTAGAAGGTCACTGATAGTGGCAGGACTTGATTTAAAGTAGAGGAATAACAGAGCTGAGGAGTCTAAAGGCTGCATGCAAGAACATTTATTTTGGATTTTTTTTCTAGGAGTTAAACTGTAGTCCTTGATATCCAGCAATATTACCTTTTTTCAGTCGTCCAAAGGATTTATAAGCAATATTAAAATTACTCATACAGTGGTTATCAACAAATTCTCTAGAATTATACCTAAACAGTTTCACTGGATTATTGGTGTTTTTCCTCAACATTTATGATGTCTGCAAGTGACTGTATGGCCTTGGTAAACTTTCTTATTGAGAGATCTTTCAGATCATTACAGGAACATTTTGGACATTGAAGAACAGCAGTAACTTACGTTGCAAACACAAGAATGAATATTTTAAAGAGTTAAATTCACATGGAGCTTTCATTTCACTATTCCCATGGTCTAAAGGAATACTGAGCAGACTATGCAGAGGGATAATTTACTGGACCACATCCTGCTTGCATTGAAATAAATGACGTACAAGTTACTGACGTAAGTAGGCTATGGAAAACTACTAGGTTAATGAGGAAGGCAAGAAAAGTTTGAAAAAAACAGAAAGGATTTTCATACACAGTCTATCTAAATATTTCTTTTTACACAAAATATTCTACAAGATAAAAAATGATGGTAAAAATATTATCAAGTTCTCTGTGTAAACAACCTGAATTTTTTATTCAGACAGCACTCCAATGAGGAGCCCAGGGGCTTAAAGTAATATTCCAAATTTTACATGATTTATAATGTTGTTGGATTTGTGATTTAAAGGATGTCAGGAAAAAACAATGGGATTTATAGATGAAAAAATGTTTTCCTAACAAAATTTTCTGCCTGAGCAGAAAGGATACTTTAAGTGACAGCACTCATCCAGACCACCTGCTTTGTTGCTACCTAATTTAATTACAGCACATGCATTTAACGATGCACAGCTACTCATTGAACACTGCAGGCAGTATTTCGGGAATACACATTGCTTTAAAGATTTTTTGTCTCCAGTAAATTATGAAAAATTTGGAGACTTTAGAGGCAAAACCAGCCAAATGACAAGGTTAATTATCATGGCTAAATGGTAATGTTACATTCAAGTCTGTTTGATATAGAAGGCATTTCCTGAATAGCTGCACTGTCTTGAGAAATGACAGTGGGGGTGTGGAGCTGGTTGTTGTCTAGGCTTGGTTGGGTTTTTTTTTGGGTTGTTTTCCATTTTTGGCTAGTTATTTTTTTACATGGCAGTTTTATGATTTGGATTGCTCTACAATCTCATCATTACCAATCAAAATGTAAAGAAGGTTATAAATAATTTCCAAGGAAATTTGTGTTGAGTAACTCAAAGATATGTGGGAGATATAAGAATGTGTACCTGAATACTGGTAGGATGTTTACATGGTAGAGTTCTATAATGAAATCCATTTTCCATTTTTACCTAAAAATTACAGCTAACATATACTTTACTGTACATAAATGTCATAGTTAGATAGAATCACCTACTGTTATAGTAATCAATGCAATGTAATCATACATCTACTAGTCTCTTGAGAATGCATTATAGATTTTTAAAAGAAAAAAAAACATGAAAAACTGATATACCCCTCTAGAGCTCCATTTTGATTTGAACTAGTTATCAAACACTTGTGCTCATTTATATGAGTACATTTTTGTATAGAGAGCATTACATTCTTTTAGAAACTTTAAAACATACCAATACAAAAAAGGAAGAATAATTTGTAGCTTTTAGGGTCATTATGTGCTTGGAAGCTAGAGGAATCTGATAAGATTTTAGGAGGAGAAAACGAACCTGGAACATTTCCTTTGTTTTATTCCATGTCCCTTTTAAAGTGCAAGATTTACCACGTCACATATAGTAAATAAATAGTATTTTAATCATGCGTGGTTATGAAATTATAAGTTACAATTTAAAAACAGCTATAAAAGTACATAATTTGCTGTTTTTTGTGACAAGCATTGGAAAATTCTTTGAGTTATCAATTTTGGATAGAAGATTTTTGTAATACTGATTGTGTATTTATATGAAAAATATCATGAGGAAAAATCTTTTGGTAGTGGATTTATCAAACAGCTGTGAAAGATTTTCATTGCACTGGGCACATCTCTGTGGTAGACTTTTTGATGATATGATGACATAATGTGAAGAGTTAGTTGTGGGGTGAAACTTGTCATATTGATCCACAATCACACAGAAATTTTTCTTGTTTTACCTTTAAAATAAATTTTAAAATATATTGTTCATCCCTTCAAGTAACAAACAAGGTGGAAATCCAAAGTTAAACAGAATGATTTGTGCATTTTCAGTCCTCCCCAATCCATGCAAAATGAGATTTTTGTAGAAATGAAGAGAATATTAAAGACACCTGACCAGAGCTTGAGTTTGTTAACCTGAGCCTCACTGGAGCAAGCATAGGCCCAATGCTGTGATTTTCAGGAGTTCAGTGAAGCCTGATGTTACTAAGGACTACAAGCAGCTCTTACACTACAATACGTGCACCTTCTATTTAGTGCGTTCCCGAAGTTAATGCAATTAAAACAGCAACAATTAATGTTCTGCTAATCCACGCAAACCCATCTGTGGGAAGCAGGGCTGGAGGCCTCTGGGGCACACCCGTCTATCAAGATGGACACAGTATCTCTCGGACACGGCAGTCTGAGCCGTGGACAGCCGTGGGTAGGAAGGAAATGCAGCCAGGCTGTCTGGGGAATACACTGATTCCTTGCATCCGCTGTTTTCTGACAGTAGCCTCTGCTGCCAGAGCTGCTATGGAGCCCCTGAGGGAAACGAAAACTCCCCTTCCCTAGTGTAACCCTCATGGGAGAACAGGGCTTGAAGTGCCTCACTTAACCCCTCAAAAGCAAGGAAATGAAAGGCTTCCTGTAAAACAAATTCCAGTGCTGCTCCCCCCGCTGTGCTCAGCCTGTCTGGAGGTCTCAGAACAGTGGGTGATTTTACATACATTACTTCTGTGCTGCAGGACTGCATCTACTGCCATCAAAGCCCGAGTTAAGAACAGCCATACCATTAACAACCTTGCCTTTCCTTGTGATTTGTTTCCATTAATGGCAATTTAACACAATTTGTTTATGATTCTCCAAAGATTCAGAATTTGAGCTTGGTCTAAATCAGCATGAAAGAGCAGATGCTTAGAATAACCACTTGAGACTGTAGAAACTGGGCTGGAAATCTCATTTAAATATGAATTGCTTTCATAATGGGCCTGATTCATCTTTCTCCTACACCTGGGCAGGGAACCATGCAGTTGCTGCATAGGAAATCTTACTGCTGCAAGCTCTGCCTTGTTAAGATTTCACATCTCCCTACCACCTCCAAGAGCTTTTCACAATGCCTTCTTGGGATGTTTTTGTAGCTTGGCAGGAGGTTTTAACCAGTGTTAACTTGGTGGCTGTAAAACTAGCTGGTCTCCTATAAGGTCTTAGTGCAGCAAACAAATATTTTCTCTCACATAGGCTATGTGTGTATGATGGGATGATTTCAGATCAGCTGCTCTTTCGTGTCTGGATGAATTAAAGGGCCTCACAACAGAAAATTCCCTCAGTCCCAGTTTAAGGAAAAGGACAGAACAGTCTAAAAGAAGGAGGAAAGGAAAGTTTCCTACATATTAAAGTCACACTCAGGTCGAGTTTCAGAGAATGGACAAGGTTTGGACGAGTTAATATATTATCCAAACTGTTTGCCTCATCTTTTGCTGATATTTCCAGACATTATAAATTAAATATGAACAACATTTATTATCAGGCCAGTGATGAAGTTGTCATCTTGTTTAGCCCCACAGAACGTCCTGCCTTTTCAACACTTGTGAAATATCAGAAAAGGGAAATCTATAACTTGTGATCACTCATATGTGAAGAATGGGGTTGTGGTGGGTATATATCATTAAAAGTACTAGTCCTTGACTGGAAACAAGCCATTTACCCAGAGAGGCATCTGCAATAATTTGAGAACAAAAAGGAGCAAGGTGCTTAAGTTAGTGAAACAGAAGTAAAAAGGCGATTAAATAATTGAAAGAGGGAATAAATATTGAGTGGTCCTGTCACAGTTTTTCCCTATCACTTCCTCCCCTGCACCTCTGGAGAGCAGAGGCCCACATGGAGTGTATCAACACCCTCCCATCACTCTCCCAGAAGAGACCTCATTGCTGTACTGACCAACAGAGATTCAGCAAGAACACTTCAAAGCCGCAATGCAGAGCACCAGTTTGGGGCCCAAACCACTAATTAGTTATTTATTGTCTGACTGACACCCCTTCCCTGACTGGGTCGTGAGGGTGAGACCTGGGAGTGCTATGAAGATTTCCTCCTGCAGGCAAAACCTGGAGCTGGTCAGGCATCCCCTGCTTGTGGAGAGCAGGGTCTCAGGAGCCTGTCAGGGCTGTGGGTGTTGAGCACAGCCCAAGAGGCAGCTCAGGCACAAGGGACAAGGAGCTGCCACTCACTCTTCAGGGTAGCAGACCACGACCTCCTTGTATCTGGTGTACTCCAGGATCCCCTTCTGTCTTTCTCCCCAGAACACAGCATTAATTTACCAGCTGAGAAGTAGGTCTGATGAGCTCTTCAGGTGCAATGCTAAAGAAGGAGAGATTGTAGCAGAGTAATGTAAGACAGCACAGTGGGAAAAAGCCCCAGAATAGGTTGAAGATGGTCTGCTGGAGTTCCAAGGCTGGTTTTTGAGGTGAGAAATTGTGACTAGGTGAATTATTTGGAAAACTGGTTAATAGATACTGAATAGGAGTGGATAAAAAAATAATCCAAATTTCAGTTCCAGTCACATGCAGCTCCTGATTGGTTATATTGTGAACTCAACACAATGCTCCCATCTGACAGGATGTGAATAAGTGAGATGTCACTCAAATCTAAACAGTTTGGTCCCACACAAGAGATTAGACAGAAGGAAAGCAGCTTAGGAAAAAGTCTGATTAAGGGGAAATAAAAACTTCCAGGCAACACTCTCCTAAACTTCAAAACAAAAAAGTATATTTAGTCAGAAAGCACAGCCAGGAAATGCATCAGCACTTTACAGCTTGCATATGAAGTCCAGAGTGGGACCATCATGGTGTGGGTGAGCAAGATGTGAAGAAGGTGTAACTGAGAGAAAACACAGCTTGACTGAGGCAGTGGAACACTGAGCATTATCTGAAGAGCTTTATCAAACTTGCTACAAACATGCAGCAAAGGCTATGAGAAGAAACGGTGCTGTTCTATGTCAGGATATGGGCTTATCCTTCAGTCACTCAGGAGTACATCCCGGGGTCTGGAATGTCACATGGCAACAGCAGCGCTGTGTTCCCACTGTGCCAATCAGCTGAGGCTGGAAGCACACAAAAGCACCTGTGCTGTTCTGGGAGCCTCTGCAAAGCACAAAGGGCAGTATCAAATATTTAACATCAGTGACACTGTGAGGTGTGTGAGCTTGTTGCACAGGTGGCACACAGTCATGGACACAAATGAGCAAATACATGGGGCTCTGCAATGATTCATAAAATAACTGCTCAGGCACAGAGCTAGCTGGTAAAGGCAGTTTTAATTGGAGTTGATGGGATCCATTTGTTTGGGGTGGTTCATATTATACATTTGGGAGCCAGAAATTAAAGCCAGGCTGCTGAGTTCCTCCCTGGAGTGGGCAGACAGGTGTGTTTGAACTAAAGGACAAGCTCAGGTTCACATCTAATTCTGACTTGCTCTGTTGCTCCTTGTGGCAGGCTCAGAAATACCCGGACTGTTTCTGTATTTCTTTCCAAGTGAATATGCTCATGTTTGGTTTAAGTGTGTGAAAGGTCTGTTTCCATAAAAGAGCCTGACCTCAAACTCACAAATGCCCAGGGAGTGACTCCCATTAACCTACACCATTGCTATTACAGGAGCAAAGGGGCAAAACTTGCCAAGAGCAGAAGTCAAGAATCAAGATCACATTACTCTTCCTCACCCACACTGATTTAATTACAAAACCCAACCTCAACATCCTGGCAGACACCCTATGTCAAGCTTGCTACTTCAGGATTAGACAGAATGTAATTGAGACACATCATTAGTTTCTTGGTTCGCCTCCTTCAAAAACAAGGAATTAACACAAAGTGAAGTGCAGCTGAATGGGGATATGCTGGATTTGAACTGCTGGCAGTGTACAGGTATCAATGTTTTTCTGAATGCTACCAGCAGAAGCGTTTTAGAAGCTTCACTGTTATTAAATGACATAATTTCCTATTTAGCTTTCATTTTTGTTGCTAACTTGCTTGTTTTCACTGAAAAACATCCTTTAACTGAAAAGTAAAACAGGACATGGACAATCAGAATGTTTTTGCTTAAAGGAAAGTAAGCAGCACACCAGTTCCCTACTGAAAGGGATTCGCCAGTGGATAACCATGCCCCCTCTTGCAGAGCTGAATGGGAGCCCAAGTAGTTCTGTTTCAGCACTGCAAATACAACTGCATTAAAAATAACCAACAAAGAAAACCAGAAATCCAACCAAACCCAAATCAAACTACAGCCAGACTATTCTGGCATTTAATTTCTCGCAGATTTCCCAATGCATTTTCCATAATTCTGGTATAGAATCAGCACCATCCATGAAAGCAGATATATCTGAATGTGAAAGTGAAGTCTTGATTAAATTAATGCTTTCTTCAGAGTATTTACTTATTCTTTTTACACATATCTGTCCAATACTCCAATAGCCACTGTATAAAGTTTTAAGGAAAATAAGACTCAAAGTGGTTCAATTACCAATGCACCCAGTTCTTGTTATTTCCAGCACTAATTTCTCAAAACTCTGCTTGCAGAACTTTCTGAAACACAAACTCAGTATGACAGAATTTTTTTGCATATTGCATCATAACCATAACCACTCTGGTAGAAGACATAATTCTCCAGTAGCTGCAAAGAGGTGGTTACATTACCATGCACCAAATCTTGTGATCTATCGGATCTGCACGTAACAGATGTTAAATGCATCTAAAGAAAGACAGCATAACCACATCAGGATTACTCTGTTAACATCTAAATCCCAAAAGCTACTAGATGGATGTCTCCTACAGACAGTTGCAGAGGGTATCACTCAGAGGCAGAGATCTCCCTGGCTCTCTCAACAGTGACCCATCAAACAGCAAGTGCAACACAAAGGTAGGGGTCATGGTGAACATGAATTCCTACATCTCACATTTCCAGATTACCTTCCTGGTCCATGAGAGATAAACTCTTTGTTTACATTTCCAATTTTACCAGCATTTTTGGAAGAGAAGAGAGGAACTGAATTTTACTTAGAAGGTTTTTGCTAAATCCTAAATTTAGAACTGTAGCATTAAAACTTTCTTTGGGCAACAAGGACAGTTAGACATGTAGAAAGGACAACTGGGGTCCTCAGTGTTCATCTTTTGAATCTGCTGCCAAAAAAACAGGTAGCACGTTATGAAGTCCAGGTATCATTGTGCTACATTTTTTTCCAAAGGACAAATTTATTACAAATAATTTCCTGTAACATATCTGAAACAGTATTAAGAACATTTCTTGCTTTTGAGATGTGTACTATGTTCCATTTCAGATTTAAAAAGCAGAATACAATAAAAGATGCGGTAAAATTTCATTGAGAGAAGTAGTGACTCAAATAACATAGAAGGCCACAAAACAGTGACTACAAAAGCTATTTTTTTTTCCATTGTGGAAGAGTGCTCATTGATTTCTGAAACCACAGGCTAATTATGCTCTGAGTGGATGGAGTACCTTAAGGAGTCTGGTCTGGGCATCAGAGACACAGAGATCACTATTTACTTTTGTCAAACCCAACTTGCAGTACTAAAGACAGGAGTGTCTTGACAAAGTTTGATTACCACTCTTCAGGAGGTTAGATGGGGTGACCTAATCCTGCTCTGTGATACACTTGGAGCTATGTTGCCCTAAACTAATATTAGGGTTAGGACGTTAGAAGAAGATACTTCAATAGTGAATAATGGCTTTATTTATGTTATTTTTAAAGTAAAACATTACATGTGAAATATTTATCTTCTGCAGTGGCCCACATAGCTTTCATGTGGCTTGATGACTGTGCTTTTTATATTGGTCCTATTTGTGAATTATCCCATTTAAATGTTCTGGAATTCGATAGCTTCACTTCTGGATAATAGACTAAATCACAAAAGGAAATAATTTCAATCTATAACTGAGAAAGGCCATTAATTGCTGGAATACATCCAGTCTCCAAACCTGAAGATATCAAACATGGTCTGGCAAGGAGGAGACAATTAGGCTGAGGAATTCTACCCAGAGGGAAAACATGCCAGCATTATTTCAGCTAGACTAATGACTACAACAATAACCACTGAAGTATTTCCAGCTACTGTCAATGCTGCAAGTATTTAACTCCATGGTCAAAACATCTTAACTATTGACAGTGATATTCTCACAGACTGACCCAGTGGATGATTTCAGAAAAAAAAAACCCACTATAAAATCATACGGGTTTTGATGGTGAGTACTCCCCACAGCCTCCCATTTTTTTTTCTTCTGATGTGAATTAAAGCTAAATGTAATGATACAAGTGGAATAGGAGGTTATAAAACTTAGGAGGAGTTAGGTCTATGGTACTGCTTGGCTCAGTTAAAAGTCTGCAGGTATTTGGATGATTATAATCATTTTCCCATATAATAGCCAAATATCATAGTGGAATTTGCTACTTTGAAAAGCATCAAGCTCTCCTACTTTCTGTAGCAACTTCTTCCAAAAACCAGACTGGTCTTAAGGCCAAATTTCCTCTTTCATCTCTCCCTCCTGAAACATATAGCTTTGAAGTGATGGAACTCATGGTCTCCTCATGCCAAATAGTCTGGGTAGCTCTTTCCGAATCTTTTTTCTAAGGCATAAAATCTGGAAAATTTTAACTTCGTGTCAAACAGCAGAATGAGTTAACCTACTCAGACCTCTTAATGAATTTTGAGTGTGAAGGGAGTACATGGCGTCCTAATCCAATCTAAAGTGACTTTTCCCTTGCTGACTACACTAACAACTCTACTCTTCATTAGTTAATACATCCTAGGTTGAAATATTCTGTTTATTCATAATCACTGTTGTCTACATGAGTTTGTGATTTTCTACTGAAGGTTTTCATTCTCAGAAACAGGGGCTGAGGACTTTATTATCCCAATGATACAAAACACTTAGTAGGCAAAACCCCCAAAATTCCATTAAAAACATATCTGAGTTTGGGCACAAGTAATACTTATACCATGGAATAAAGTTGAAATGTGACATGAGTCAGAGATGAAAACACTTTTAAGTTTGTCTCCATAATACAACCTGCCACACAAAGTGTTATTATGTGTGTTTTATGCCTGGGAGTACTGACAGGCGGGAGGGTGTGGATGTGTTCTAAAAATGCTGTGTATCTTTTGGCAATGGGAGACAGGCTGTGTGCCACCCTGTGGGGCTGCATGAGCTCAGAGGTGTGTCCCATCCCAGGCAGTGGTGCTGCAGGAGTGCAGCTCCCTGGCCAGGTTAATTTGCCCTTTAAACCCAGCCTCTATCAGCCTGGCCCTGGCAGCACAGCTCAGCTCTGCTCGCTGTTGCCTGGCCGGGTTCATCCAGCACTGCACTCCCTCAGCTCAGCAGACACCTGGAGAAAGAGTCCCAGTTACACAGCACAGAGAAAACACTGCTGCCACTGGCTAAAGTGAGGGGTGTGATTTACATACTGAGGTGAGAGAAAAGGAGGATTGTCATAAGGTACCGAATAAGTGCATGCAAAACACAACAGATTTCCACAGACTGCCATGCTGAGGTTCCATCTGAGAGGGAGGCACTGCAGAAACTTCCACCAGTATTGTTCTCTGACTATTATTCAGCTTCAAAGTTCTCAGTTGGAAAGGCTAAAAACTTGCTTCCCAAGAAAATCACTCAAAAATATGAAAAGAACCTTCCCTTCACATATTGAAATAAACCCCTCAAAGTAAGTGCCTAAACCTAAGTTCAAGCAAAAATAATCAAGATAAATATTACAATTACTGAATCAACTGACCTTACAGAAGCATTGGGTAGATTTCTGCAGCATGTTAAGCATCCTTGAAAATTGGGCCATCTAATTGGAAATGTGGTGAAGTGCTGAAAGCTGCAGTAAAGATTGTTACTTTGTTTTCAATCTAGGAAAACTATTATATCATGTATCAAATGTTTTATTCATCAAAAGAAGTCATTGTCCTTTGTCCTCTGCACCTGACTGTGAATGCATCAGTACAGGCAGTTCTATAGGATAGCCTCAATTTTGCTCCAAAAGTCCTAACACAATCAACATGCTGAAAATCCCAGTTTTAGTTTGTTGGGAAATGTTCTCTGTGGTTGAAATTGTTGCAAATTTTACATTATTCTAAGCATTAAACATTTCACTTAGAGCAGGTTTACACCTCAAATCTAAATTCAGACTATTGACACAAAAAGTAGTGTTTAAAAAAACATTACTTTTCAAATGGTCAAGCTGTTATGTAAGAAAGCAATATATTAGAGCTCAAATTCTTACACCAGCTGCCTTGGATCCAGATCAGGCACTGTAAAGTTAACCCCCAGGACCTCCTCCAGAGACTCACTGAAAGATCTGGGATACAGAACAGCTGGAGCCAGGGAAAAAGGCATGTTGGGGATGGGACAGCATGCCATGCTTTGGGAAGGCTGATATTTTACAGAGGGCTGACTGTTGTTCAGAGGAGTGTTTTACCAGTCCTAAAATCTACGTAGGGATTTGAGTCAAGAAAGGGCATGCCTCTCCTCTTGGCTGGTGACATCCATGTTACAGCTGCTACAAACTGTCAGAGTAACCCTGTGACTTAAGGCTAAGGCAAGAAGGAAAAATTGTTTTCTAAGCAGGCTCCACTTTTAGGCCATTAAACTGCAGGATAATGATGGGTTTTTTGAGGAGCAACAAATTCTTTAGAACTTCATTTGGTGCCTGTTCTAGCCAAAGGCTGCTGTGTTGTGATATTTTATGTTTGAATGTACCCTACTCTGACAAGCCACCGAAGTCTTTAAAGCCTTCTCATCTTTATTGCAGACAGTACTTTGTTCTCAATGCCAGAAAAGGTCAACACAAGAACTTCAGAATTAGACTTGTTTACATCCAACATAAAATACAAATAAATGAATGTGGCAAGGACATCTCAGGCAGATTAAATAAGGCCACATTTTCCTAGTTCCACTCAAAATGTTTTTGTTTTTGCCAACCATTGTGCAAGCAATATCTTCATCAAATCCAATGAAA
>JAYDZK010000006.1:12415493-12493029 GCA_034509185.1 Euphonia xanthogaster
CTTCATCAAATCCAATGAAATTCACTTATTGAGGCACTTTCCCCCTCAAAATGTTTCATCAATCATAGCCCAGAAGGGCTCTGTCATAGGATAATTGCAACTTGGCGTACCAACAAAGAGCATCCCAACATCCTCAGCTTCCTTATCTATACAATAGGCAGGGATGACAGCCATTTTATTAGCTGAGATATTGTTACCCCCATCAGATAAAATAGCATGTTTTGTTGCTTTGATGTTTTCTGTCAGCAGAGCAGAGCTGTCGTTTCCAACTGCATGTTTAGAGAATGGCTGTGGTAGCAGCTTATGTTCCCCCACAACACCCCTGCCCACAAACATCTCACAGAGTGAGTCAAGGGATGTACTAATTGCACTTTATCAGAAAGGAATGGGAAGACCAAACAGAGTTTCTGCCACAGTAATTTCTAGCAAGACATAATTGTGGAGTCATTTCTTGTCTAAATACTTTTCTTTGAGGGAGACAAAAAAAATCACCAGAGAGTGAATTGCCTCTGAAAGCAGCCAGCTGAGAAGCCACACAGAAATTTTTTCAGCCATTCCTGTTCCACTGTCTCCACATACAGTGTTATTAATCCACAGGATATTTAGTGAATTAAAATAACATTTGGGGTAACTACTTACCTTTAACAATTTTCCAAAATAACAAAAATTATAGCACTCAGAAATTTGTATCTGGCTTCCACATGCTTGGTTAGATCACACAGACTTTGAAGGATAACAAAAAATCTGTCATGCAGAGCAATATGCAAACCCATTTAATTTTCTATTTAAATTCTTCCTGAGAGAGTGGACTTTTCTTGAATTTCAGAATAGCAAGCCTGTTAACCAAACTCCAAGGTGGAAAAGTCTGCTTGCTGACACCAGGCTTATCTCGCTGCACCATCACTTGGGCAATAATTATCTGAAGTGCTGTAGACATAATTTAATAATTCAACATTTGCCTACTGCTACTGAAGACTTCCCATCTATACTAAGCACAGGGAAGTGCTCTGGACTGTCCAGTGGACTGCATGACAAATACTGCCCACATCTTTTATGACAGCAGGGCTATAGCACACCACCTTGTGATGAGGAGTGTTGTTGGAATGATAACAGGAACAGAAAAATTAAAAGTCATTAAGCCAGCAGGAAATCTCATCTTTGGTGGCTACTCAGCAAGGGGTTGCCCCTGATAACAAAGAGCAAAGTAAGCAAGTGTAAACTGTTCTGACAAATACCAGCACCTCTGTTGACCTTCACAGTTGCACACATGCCATGTACCTCTAGAGAGTCAGGCATTCCATTGATGCTCCATCCAACAGCCCTGACATAATGACACCTCTCTCTGCCACATGTCCACCTCCCCAGCCCCCAGCTCCTAAGTAATTCCCAAATGCAAAAGGTGTGTTGCTTCCTTTACACAGCAGTCTCCTTTCCTGATTTTCCACCTCCACACATGCGCCTGAAGCAAACTCCACAACCAAAGGTTGTGAGCTGGATGCACCCTTGATTATATGACCTTGAGAGACTCACAAATTTCATTTTCTTTTATTGACTGTCCTATAGACTGTGGGTGGAAGCCTGTGGAATCACTTAGCCTGCCTTTGTCTCAGTTCCCCATCTACCAAATCCTTTCATTTACCTTGTCTGTTTTGATTCAAACAAAATGAGCTCAAACCCTTAAAGGTCACATTTGCTTTGATAGCAATATGAACTCATTTGGTACCTTGATCTTGTTTGGGTAAGCTTAAACCACATAATGAATCTTAAGAAATGAAACAAACTGAAACTTCCTTTCAAACACTGCTCTCCAGAATGTTTTTACTTTGAGCGAAGGACGGTGCAAGATTAAGTTGCACAGTTAGAAAGGTACCTTATTACCCCATTAAAAAGCAGAGCTAAAAAGGAAATTCTGTCAAGGATTTGAGTGGTTGGGAGGTTTAACCCTGAATACCCTTTGGGTATTACAGAGAAGTTGCATGTTCCTCATGCCTGCCTTTAAGCCCTGTGCTGTTTCCCTTGTTGAGCGCTGGAGATGATCCGGAGACAGAGGCGAGGTCCTCCAGCCCAGTGAACAGATGCCTCCTCCCAGCAACCTTCTCAAGCAGACTAAACCCTGCTCTAAAGAAAAGTTCTTTCTCCTAGGAAAGATGTTCTAATTTAGAATCTAAGGAGAAAATTGCAGACAAAAAGAGGATTGTGATAGTCTATTTTGAGCAGAATTGCATGCTGTTGCTTGTTATTTTTATGCATCAATGGGCACATAAAGGCTAAAATGCTCAGTCTTTAGAAATGCCCCCAGTATATGAAATGAATACTTCTACAACATTCAGTATATTTTTTTTCCTGCTTAAAGCTTTAGCTCCTGAAATGACATTAACAACTCCAATACTGAAAACTTAAACAAAAACCCCCAAAACCCCAAGTATCAGCAGCTCCTAGCAACAGAATTTTTAATCTATTTGAAATGAAAGAAAGTCAAATATTTTCACGTTCCCCTTTCCTGGTTTGCAGGACAATGCATACATGAGATCTTATTCACAGACACAACTTGGCAAAAAGGTTCTACAAATCCAGTGATCCTACTATTCATCTTATTAAATTCTTTGGTTTTTCAGCTCTTCAGACACACCCTGGGCACAATGCCTATCAAATCTCTTGAAAATTTATAAAATATATTGAGTTAAATAGTTGTGCTTCCTTGTTTTGTGGATGCATTTCTGAAAACCTCTTCAGAAGAATGTGACAGATGATAAACTAACAAAGAGGACAGAGACCAGCCAATAATCCATGCAAAGTCAATGGCAGGGAATCACTCATTTCATTATCTGCACATATTTCTTCAAACAGCAGCTTCTGACACATTTCATTCTTGCAGCTCTGACTAACACCTGCTGACAGACTTAGCTCATATCTGTCTGCCTGCTTCGCAGAGAAAATAACTGTGTAAGGATCCCACCTTGCTGTCTGCATTTAAAAACATGGAAGCACTTACCCTTCCTTCTTTTTTCTTCCTTCTTCTGCTGCTGCTGCTCTCTGCCATGTCTGCCTATACCCTGTCAGTGGAAATCTCAGTACTGTTTCCACTTCCTTCCCTTTTAATAGCCAGTTCAGGAGAGAGGTAGTAGATTGGCATCTGGAGTATTGGGGCCCAGCAAACTACTCAGCTGCAATTGAAACCTCGTGTGTGTCAGGTGTGATGAGTTCTGAGAAAAAAAGTCAGAAACTTCCACGAATGAACTGCAACTGCCTGAATCACAGCATGGAGATAAAAGGGGCTCTTCAATGAACAGAGTGCTACTTGGCCATGTATCAAGGATTATTCAATTATCTAATAATGAAACCTTTAGATAATTAAATATTTTTTGAAAGGTGGAGGGAGAAAAAACAACAACAAGGACTTTGCTGAAGCAGATGTAAAACTGACACGTCTGCCTCCCTCGACACCACCAAACTGGCTCTTTCAATATGTTTCATTTGTTCTCCTGCCAATTGCTGATCTCTCTTCAATTTACTTTCAGATTTGGAAGAAAATTAAATGGTTTGATGACATATTGATATTTTATCTTTGAAATGCAAAATATGAATTTCAATGATCTTAGAAATGTTTCACTTCTTTGAAATGTTTGCAATTGTATGATGTTGGACTTTATCTCCATCTGCAACAAAATAGTATAACTCCATCTAACTAAATGAATCTAGGCAGTTTATCACAGCTGGTGATCTTGTCCATAGTTTTTTCATTGATTAACAAAGACTATATCATATACTTATTTAGAAATATGCAGTGTGAAAGGTGATGACACCCTATATGCTTTAGGCATGCTTGAAAATACCTTTACTAGATGATTATCCAAAAATGCTTCCTAATAGCCTTAAATAGTCGAAATGAAATGACAGAACTGTCACCACAGCAAATCACATAGGGAAAGAAAAACGATGCCAGCATTAACTGCATCAGCCACCTGCTCTATATAGGTTATTAAAATGATGGAAACAGTATGTTGGCTGTTCCATATACGCAGGCTAAAACCCCCCGCAGGTCCAATGTTTCATAATGCTAGTTGTAATTTACATGCCTGTAATTTTTACAGCATTTCTCAAAATGCTGGCTGGAAAAGACTGGCTAGTGACTGGGTACTCTCTCTCCTTTCTCTGTGACTGCTTCCTTTAATCACAACTTGAAAAAAGAGTTTTGGCACCAAAAGCACTTTGGCACTTTTATGATTCTTGATATGGTCAGGACTGTCTTGACCCTGTCAACAATAAGTGGGGCAGTCTTTATTTTGTAATGATGCCTCAATTCTGCTGAAAACTCATTTCCAAAGGGTTGGGGTCCTATAAACACCTATGGGAGCTTGTGCTATGATCAGCACAGTTTCAGTCACTTTTATTCAAACACAGGAAGAAGAAAAGGAGAAAGACGTGGGGGTAATGGCAATGTCCTCTTCATTAGCAGTGTTTTAGCAGGAAGGGGTTTAGAGGCAGTCCTGAACAAACCTGCCCTCCCCTCTTCCTGAAAAACACACTAATCACCCAGCTGCAGGCAGTGCCTGAGTAGAACTTCACCCCATCCCTCTTACTGAGGCTACCTCAGGTGGCAAGAGCAGCTCAGTCACCCTGAGCCCAGGAGTGCATCTCTCCAGCTGGGCAGGTAATGCCTCATGTGCCAGTCTTGATTTCAGGTTTCTGCCCTAGGGATACCTAATATATTTTATCCAAGAATTGTTTAAAGTAAAATAATCTGTCATATAAATGAATGGAAAGAGGCTCATTTTAGGAGCCACTGCTACTGTGACTGACCAATATAGATGAAAGTGCTCACATATAGGCTTTCTTAACTCAAAGCAGTGGCTTTCCTCTCTTTATGCTAAGTTTACCCATCTGTAAAGCAGACACATTACAGTTTACCTAACTCAGAGAAATGAGATAATACAACTTTAGCAAAAGAAAGGGTCCATCACATTGCTTTACTAGACATAAAATTGTAATATGAATATATGATTTTAAATCAACATTAAGATAGTGTAGACTCTGGGACATTTCTGATATTGCTTTGGCTGGATAATGTAATTTATTTTCAAACAGGTTTCTAGAAGTGCTTGATATTCCATGAAGTTAGCCTGTGTTACAAGATGTACATAGCTAATCTGCTGAGAAAAGGAATCATAAGCAGCACTTTATTCCATACTATTTTATTCATTAGAGCATTTTCCAATTGGTGCAATCTTGAAGTATGGATTGGATCTTGGGATCACATAGCTATGCCAACACACCCCTAAGTTAGTCTGCTTTAAACATTCTTAGTTTCCAGAGGAGGAAGGTGGTGCAAAATATTTAAGGTTGGCATATCTGGTTTAAAACACCCATATATTTTCTTTTCTTTCTTTTGTTTTTGCATATTTTCATAAGGGAAAAAAATCTCATTACACTATTACCCGTACTTTCCTATGTGAGTATTCTGGGCAGGGTATTAACTATATTAGCAGTAAGTTTCCAGGGTGGAAATGAGAGCATTTGCCTCTGATTGTCCCAGCACAGGAAGTATGACTCTTGGGAGCTCTCAGAACAGGCACCCACCACTGCCAGAAACAGAGCAAGATTATATTGATTCTTGCAAAAGGAAGAGTTTCTTGCTCTTGAGCGAGATAAAATTACCTCTTTTTTTTTCCCCAGGAGCTGAAATTTTTTTCATATGCATAAAGTGCCCATACATAATTTACAAATCAGTCATCTCATATCTTCAGTAGTATTTTCACAGGATAATCCTTGGTGATGTCCAAAACAAAATGTTATCTCTTTGATGAATGCATTTTCAAGTCCAAGGAAGAACATGGGTAAGAAACACAAGGAAGAGAGTGAAGGTTTGCAAGCAGTGACAAGAGTTGACAGGGAGGAAAACTAATATGTTTGTAAGTGGCTTCTCAGAAGTCATCTCCCCCAAAAATGTAACTCT
The DNA here is from genome assembly GCA_034509185.1 of Euphonia xanthogaster. Classification (NCBI taxonomy): domain Eukaryota; kingdom Metazoa; phylum Chordata; class Aves; order Passeriformes; family Fringillidae; genus Euphonia; species Euphonia xanthogaster. The sequence continues at coordinate 12,421,447 of JAYDZK010000006.1, forward strand.
TCTTATCCAAACTTGTGCAATACATATTAAGTAACACAAAAGCTTCATTAGATACTATCCCTAGAAAGTATTTGAGAGAGGTAGATCCCAAGGTCTTGAAGACATTGGCCAGAAGATCCTGCTAGATTGGATGCTGAGAGCTGTCTCCCATGACAGTCCTGGATACTAAGCCACTGTTAAATGTCTGTCTTGACGGAGATTTATTTTGTATGTGCTTGAAACTGAACCATGTCACATATTTGGCAGGAAATGTAATCCCTTCAGAAAGAGGATTTGATCCTCAGTGTGATCTTGCCATTCTCAGGCAGGAATAGCTCTTGGTAAACCCAGTGCAAGGTCTGTCCATTTACTTCTGTTTTGAGTAAGGGACAAGTCCCAAACATGGGGCTCTGAGAGCAAAATCTCCAATCCCCACCAATCCACATGGCCCCGATGGCATGAGATGTCCAATGGATACAAACTGCACAGTGCACACACAAGTTGCCTCCATCTGAATTCATCCAGAGAATTGCTGGATATTTTTGAAATTGTCTCCTAAACCTCCAAGTGTCATGTGACGCAAACAGCAGCAGAAAAATTACTATGAAGGAGACTAAGGCATGGCTCCTGGTTTGAAGAGAATCAAACAGAATCACTGAATGAATGACAGCTTAGAGACCCTTCCTTAGAGCTGACAGCTCCAGTATTCCCCCATCAAGCTGATTCCCAGTTTTGAGACCCTTTGCCTTGCCCTTCTCCTTTCTTCTGGTCAGACCACCATGGTAGCCCTTCCCTGGTATCAGCTGTGCCTTCCTGTCCTTCCCTTCTGCCTGTATCTCCTAAGTGCAGCTGGCCCCTCCACTCTGCCATTCCTCGTTTTCTGGTGGCACTTCTCATATGAGATTCCCATTGCTGAAGTATATGAGTTGGGATTCACTACTCCCTTTTCCTGAAAACCTTAGGTATGAATCTCATCTGGTTGAAAGTACAATGTATCTGGGATGTAGCATAGCATTTGATACAGTGGCTCACAAAATCTTATTAGAAAAATATCTTATAATGTAATGTATAATCTTGGTAAGAGTGCAGTCATGGGGATTGCAAACTGGCTGCAGGAAAGTCAACAAAGGACAATGTGTCATGACAAACAGCTCTGCACTGAGCTGTGAAGGGGTACCCAGTGGGTTTCCCTAGGAACTGGTGTTAAGCTCAGTTTCATTTAACATATTTCTTAATGCTCTGGAAAAAGAGATGAACATTCTGAGAATTAAATTTGTGGATGATACTAAATTACTAGATGCTTTTAATACCAATCAGGACAGAGTTATTCTATAGAGGGAAAGCAGAGAGGATGGGAATAGGAAGAGTCTGTGACGACACTCAGCTATACAAATATGTGGGGAAGGGTTTCGTGTCCCAGCTGATAATAATGGGAGGCCACTGAAAGTCCAGCCAAAACCAGCTTACATCTGGTGTGTCCAAGGCAGGAGCAGGGAAATACCAACAAAATCAGCTAGGAGGCAATTGTTAGTTATAATATTTCTCCCAAAGGTGCTGGATATTAATTCTCATTTTCTAGTCTCCATAAATTTCAATGTTTGCAGTTTTCTAGGATTTTGTGTGGTTTCATGCTACAGAGTAGCATGTAGCAATGTAGTACAGAGCCATGTGTCTTCATACAGCATCTAACATATATATATAACATATAACATCTCTTTTCTGAGGAGAAACCAGTGGTAAAAACCTTACTATTTCCTTTGTATGACTTTGCATATACTATCAACATGATGAGAACAGAAGTAGTAAAAATTGACACAGAGGCCTTTTTAGGAATTTCACTCTCCACAAGCAAAAAAACGGAATCTGCTAAGAGGTGTAAAAGCAAAAATTAATTCTGCATGTGCCTAATAGGTCCTATGTTACAGAATCATAAAATCACTAGAGAATGGTTTGTGTTTGAAGGGACCATAAAGACCTAGTTCTAACCCCTCATCTATGAGCAGGCTTTCACTAGCCCAGGCTCCTCATGAAAAATAAGACTTTTTCCAAGCACTATGCTCTGTGTACTATGGAAACACCCATGAAAATATGCCACTGTCCTTATCTGTTTTAGTGTCAATATGTGCAGAGTGCTTAACTATATGATACTATTCCTTAACAGATTGTGCCATGCTCAGCATGTATAGCGGGAGGAAGAAGGTGGAAGGGGGGGACATTCAGAGGGATGGCTTTTGTTTTTCTAGGTTATAGACAAAGGAGCCCTGCTGTCCTGGAATGACTGAACACCTGCCTGCTCATGGGAGTGGTGAATGAAGCCCTCTTTTGCTTTCCTTGTGTGCATGGCTCTTGCTGTACTTGTAAAATTGTCTTTTTTTCAGCCCACAAGTTTTCTCACTTTTACTTTTCTGATTCTCTCCCCTGCCCCACTGTGGAAAGCAAAGCAGCTGCTGTGTGGGGCTGAGTCACTGGCTGGGGTTAAACCATGGCACACCAAAAACCTGAACGTGTCAGCAAAGGTATCCATCAAAGATTGTACTATTCCCTACTTCTCTCCTGACTGGCAAACACTGATATGGAAAACTAAAGCAAAATGAACTTAAGAAAGTGTATGTAACACACACAAAAGTCTCTTCAGGCTGCTTTAAGTCATGGCAGAGGATGACTTCCGCAGAGGAACGAAAACCATGCCTGGCTCCAAGCACAAATCCCAAAGGTTTGAGGAGCTGATAAGAGATGATTTTAATCCACCTTTTGAAATACCTATCACTGCTAGTGGCTTCTATTTTTTTCATGCAAGTGTTGCCAAAGAGACTACTTAGGGAGCAAAGTTAAAAATTTCCAGGAGGAGTTTGGTTTCAGTACTATCCAAATAAATATGAATTTTGCTTTTATGCAATGCAATTACTTACATGATGTAAAACACTAATGTGTGGATGCTTTATTTTTTAAGCAAAAGTTACACCTAAACATTTTTAGGACTGGTAAGGACCTGGGCCTGAATCTCATTTGATGAAAACTTGTATAGTGACTTTAAATTTAGAGAATGTCTTTCAAATATGGTAAAAAGTGTTTTTAATGGGTTATCTTATAATTTTCTCTCTTTTCTCAAGAATTTAACACATCTTTTCAGTCAAATATTTGTAGAGACTCTTCCTTTCTCCAAAGTTTCTACAGAAGTTAAACACAAATTTGCCCAGAAAGTTATGTTGAGTTGGTTTCTGGCAGCAATCTGGCAGCATCTTTATGTCTGCACAGCATTGTGATTATCTCACAAATTCACAATACTTTAATTCTGAACCCTACTATTTTCCATAGAGGCAATATCTTCAGTGCTAGTCTGAATGCTCTGAATGTTAAGTGTCTGGATCTGGCTGGATTCCCTACATTTTTTGTCTGTGAACACGTAGCACATGGCTCTTGATTACTACTTTTAAATTGATCTGTGTCTGCTATGAAAATATATTGCTTCATAAAAGTCTTTCAGGGTATCAGCTTCCAAATTAATGATTTTTCTCTCAAGCTCTGACTTTGAGAGCTTACAGTACAGAATCATGCAGTCCAGCTACTTGAATCAAATTGAAATCCATCCATCTGCAATTCAGATCCAAATTCTTTCAGTGCTCTTGGCTCATCTCTAGGTAAAGAGCAGCTGTTGTCCTGTTAAAGTGACTGTAAATAATTCTAACTTCAAGCTTCAACAGTGAAATGCACTGGGGACCACTTAATCCCCAGGATGTTCCTGGGTTTGGGCTTCAGCTGGTGGAAGCTGCACCCTGGTGCTGCAGTGGTGCTGCTTTGCAGGGTCTGGGCAGAGCCAGTGCCCATCAGTGCCAGGAGGTGTGGCAGCCCTGCAGGGCAGTGTCCCTTCCTGGGTCACAATGCTGAGCCAGAAACTCTGACTTGGGCTAATTTCACAGGGTGCTTGCACCCACACAACACAGGTGAGGAGGGGAAAAAAGCCAGGGCTTCTTTCTCTCGCTGTTTTCTCCTTTTTCATGCCATACAAGACTGTCACTGTGCTTTTTAGGGCCTGCATGTGTTCTGCTGCACAAACAGTACAGCACCAGAGGAAGAAAGGCTTGTTTACAGCAGAGGTTCAGTAAAGTGTTTAAAGGAAGAATTTTCCAGCAAAAAGAGATGGGCCCTAACCAAGAAGGAAGGTACTTGTTAAGGCAACTCTATCGGAATAGCAGATGAATCACAATGTGATATAGCACTATTGGAAAGGATGTTTTGAATGGAGCTGTCAGCAAGTATTTTAATAGCAAGTCTTCAATTTCCGCCTTATGGGGTTTTTAACCACCAAGAAGAAAACATAAGTAACAAGGAGGGATTTAGGAATTGTTTAGTGTTTGGCTGTTCAAAGAAAGAAAAGAGCCCTCCACATGCATTGCAGCTAATGAAAATTGCCATTATGGGGCTTTTTACTCCATTTGTGAATGCTAAACACTGTAATAATGCAAAGTCCTTATGATTTTCTAAATCTCCTCAATAAGGAGGATATTATCTACTTATTTAATGACCCAATCTCTAATGGCAAGGAGCTGCTACCACCAGCAGCTCCAGCTCATTCACATAGTTTCTCTCCCTAATTAAAAGGTCTTTACAGTTAAAAATAAAGAAATAAATCAATCAAAGACCCAAACTGCCATCAGATGGTAGGAAAATAAAAGGCACTTCAGGGAAAGATTTTCAATTGCTTGGGCATCCACCACTGGGACTGTTCTTTTGAAACAACTCAGTCCTCCTTCAGGCACCCTAGATAGAGCCAGACAGTTCAAAAATCCTCAACATATATTTCTTTGGAAAATCCATCCCTAACTGTGGCTTTGTGTCCAACAGCCATTGTGGCTAGCGAGACTCAATCATAAGTCACCTACCTCCCTGCTGGAGGAATGTCATCAGCATCACCCCTTCTGCAGGAAACTCTGATAAAACACCTGACTGTACTCATCTGTGCTCCTGCCCTTGCTTGCTGCTGCAAGAACAGAGCAGCAGGTCTATTTTTACCACACTGCCAGTGAAGGCAGCAATAGCCCTGCTCTTGGATTTCCCTCACAGCTCTCAAAGCCAGGCGTCCATATTGCTGCACAGACTCCTTACTAGCTTGAATATCAAGCTCAAAATGGAATGTGGCTGTCTGCCTGGCATTCCTTGAGGGTAGTGTGCTATTGCCAGGTTAAAAATTTCCTCTAGGGTGATCAGCCTAAGGCTAAAACTTGAGTAATAATTCAAGAGCTGTTTACAGCTAATGAAAGCTGCAGTAGCTTTCTCTAAGAGCAGAGAATAAAGCTCAGAGGTTTTATAGCACATCCCTCTGCTCAAACAAGAAGTATTTGGTGGTACTAACTTACTACCTGTTTATTCAGTAGGGAATACAAAAAGTTAGTTAGCATTTCTTTTTTCTTCAGTTCACAGCTGTGTAAATATTATTCCAGTCTCTCCTATGACATCCACCTAAACCCCAGACCTTGTGTGCAAAGTGATATAAATGGAGCTCAACGCTTGTGTAACCCACTGCTGTGTCCCAACATACCTAGGACTGAGGATTGACTTCTGTGACTCCAGTGATGCTGTGTGATGCATCCATGAAGTGATCTCATTTTCTAAAGGCAGCTTTACTATGAGTTTCCTAGGTTTTAACCATAAAGCTGAGTACGATGGAAGAGTTGTGGAATCACCATACCAAGATTTGCATGACAACACTGAAAAAGAAGCCAAATTGTTGTTCTGCATAGTTTACAACTGCTGCCCTGCACAGTTTCTATTTTGATCTGCTCAGATGAAAAGCTGTATTAAGTTTTAGAAACTTCTCCTCATCCCTGCTTTTGAGTCACTTTTGAAGGCTGTTTGCCTTTCCCATTTTCTCTGTGGTAGCTAAGGAGATGAAAGTCTTTCTGTATGCACCAGATATCCCTGACACAATGGGGGAGAAATATTAATATTTTTTTATATTGCACAGTGGGTCATATTTATGAATTGATGCATGCCTCATCATAGCTCTAAGTAATGGAACATTTTGGATAGGAACAAAGGGCCTGAAACTGTCTGTCTGAGTACCTCCAGTTTCCTCTCCCTTCTGAACTCCTTACAGGCTGATTTTGGAAAGGTAGAGCTTCCTCAGGATCAATGTTACCCATGAAAATGATTTATTCAAGAGAAAAAGTAAGGCAAAGCCTTCATTGTAATACAATTTTCCACCTACTCCTTTCTCATCACCACAAAGAAAAAATGCAGGACTCAGAGCTCCTATTCAGGCCTGCAGAGCTTAACTGAATTTCTCTTTCAGCCCATGACAACACCCTGAAGCTTCTCTGGAGTTTCTTTAGGGCCTCTGTTGTTACAGGGATCAGTGATGAAGGCTGTCATGTGATGCAGAGATTATTGCTGCAATATCTCCCTGCCTGCCATGGCACTCTGGTGCAAACTGTGACCAAGGCTGGGTTACCCTCAGCCCTTTTGAGCTTTGGGGGTACCCAAAACTCACTGGAACATTAGGAGGGCAGTGAAGATGGCTGTACTCTGTCCCAGCTGGGGACTGAGCATGAGAAGACAGGACAATGGCTGTGGGAACAGACCCACAGCTCATGTGCACAGCTGGGGCAGAGAGAAGCAGTGGTCTCCTAGCGTAGGATGAATTCACCTTTTCTGTTTGTCTCCCACTGGTAAAATTCTGGGGATAAAATCTGCAATACCTCAGGCTAATTTCACATTTGTTAAAATTGAGATTCAGGCACTTTGCAACAAATAAAAAGTAAATATATAAACATGCAACTCACCATCCAAGCTTATGTTCTCCCTCACTGTAACTTATGTAGATTGCTGCCTATGTGCCTAGCTTTCATTACAAATAGAACATAAAAGCCAGCCCATATCCTGAAGAACTGTTTTTCTTTATTGCAACGCCATTACATGAAGCCTAGTAACATAAACAAAGATTAGACTTGGCTGTTTTGAACAAATAACCATTTATTGTCAAGGCTTTTCAGGAGCTTTCATTTTCCTTTTTGAAAAACAAGATCCTGCGCCAACCTAACGAATGTGTAACATTAAATAATAAGCAAAATAATGGGACACCCTACCACACTATTATTTAGACAATCTCAGAGTGTCTCAGTTGTACATGTCCAAGCTAAGGCAGAAACCCAGCTAAATTAAGCATATTCAACCAAAACCCCACCAGCAGAATCCCTTGGGACATGGCTGCTGTTCCTCAATGCTGCAACCAGCCTTTAGAGCAGGAGAATACACAGAAGGAACCATCCAGGGGCAGAGTGCTCCATGCCACTGGAACAGCACACACAGAACACAGCCAGAGAACCTTTTCCCTGTTTCCTGTCCTGGCCCAGAGCCAGAGAGCACAGGACAGAGCTGTCTCAGCCCCAAAGGAGCAGCCAGGTTTGTGGTGGGCAGAAGGAAGGAGAACAACCCCTTGCCCCTCACCGTGTTTGCTCTGGCAGTGGCACCCCAGCTGCTGAGGCTCTGGCCTCTGGTGCTCCCTGAACGTTAACTGCACCAGAATTCTCCATTTTAAAGTAATCGTGAATCTCCTAAACCCAGCCAGAAGTAATCACACAAGGAGCTATCCCTTAGACAATGAGCAGAGATTATTCAGCTTCCTTGTACCCCAGTGAAACAGCAGCTTCCTTCCTGCCCGTGACTGGGGCTGTGATTAACCACGCAGTTCAAGGTGAAAGGAGAATGTGGCTCCAGGCACATGTGGCTTCCTTTAACCTCAGCAAAACACCGTGCCAGATATTTCAATTAGTGTGCACCAAGGTCACAAAATCAATTTCTTATCGCTGAAAAACACACATACTGTAAATTTCATTTTCAAGCCATAATCTCTAAATTAAATCTGTGTACCTAAAATATATACAGTGCAAAATTGCAGTCCTTCAGCCCCCTCCCTCTCCTGCAGCCCAGCAGCATTTTCACAAACATCACCTGGCTTTGTGCTCTATATTTAGAGCACAATGTTTGGTTAGATTCTAATCTTCTTGGAGAACGTCATTATCTCTTTCTTTGGCAAATAGAGGTCCAAAGTGTCAATTACCTTCTTAAACTCTTTCATACACACAGGGCTGAGCCGGGTTTGATATTCGCTCTGCCAACAGCTCTGTCGTCAATTTTTTACAGTCATACACAGAGAAACTGTGCACAAGCACATCATCCTAGATAAATTACACATTTCAAATGTGGTTACATACAACTTCACCACTCCTGGCCAGCATATTCTGGCAGAAGAAAAGAAAAAAACAATTAAAAAAGGCAAAAAAAAAAAAAAATCCCAAAGAGGACACTTTTCTGAACTCTTTGAGTTCAATATAGAGTTACAGAGAAAATTAGTTACAGGAGATTAGAGGGCTATTATTGTATGTAAATCAGTGGAGCTGTGCAGAACTGACATCATCTCTTGTGTGTAGTTCCTGATGCATCCCTTGTTCTGTGGGTGACACTGACTTCACAGCTCAAAGGAAGCTGCACAGTCTGATGGCTGCAGCAGCGTCTACCATGGGTGAGTCTAGGTTGAGAAGTCTCAAGGAAATTGAATGTATGGAAGCAATTTCTTTACAATAAATCCTGTTCTTTCCTTCACAAAAACTAATTTTGACTATACAGTCACAGAATGAGTAAAATGGCCAATTTTTAGATAATCTCTTTTTTTTTTTTCATAGAAAATTCTGCTTTTACTCACATGCCTACGCATACACAGGTCCCTGTGTACATGGTTCTGTGCATTTAATAGACATGTATGAGTACGCATGTTCAGGAAATACTTTTCATCCTTTTACTTCAAAACAGCAAGTGAGAACATATTGTTACCGTTGGACCTCCTGGGGCTACTTCAGATGTTAGAGACACAGGAAGGGAATCATATCTCTGGTAAACACAAAGTAAGCAAACTCTGAAATAACAAGTTTATAGCTCTTTAAATGAATTTTCCCACATCCTCTGAACATGTAACATATTGATTCTTAGTACCATAAAGCAGGATGAAAGGAGTATTTTCTCAAGAAAGGAAATTAGCGTTATTTGGCAAGGGTTAAAACACATTTTGAATTAAACAAGTAAGAAACCATCCAAGTGCAGATGATCAGCCTAAAAGTTTGGGTAAATTTTTGAGAGAGACAAATAACTCTTTTCTACCTCATCATCTAAACACACTTTAAAAACTCTTTTTAGATGCACAGAGGACTAATTTAAAAGAGAGTCTGGTTATGATTAAAGATATAACAAGAGGAAGTTTTGTTTCTTTCTTGTTCTTTCCAAAATGCATTACTGTATTTTAGTCATGCTCAAAGTACCATTTCAAGAAAATGTAAACAAAATACATTAAAAAATGGAGGAGTCTTTTTAAAAAATGGAGGGGTCTTTTTGTTTTTTTTTTTTTTTGGCTCAAACCTGTGAATGTAATGAATCTATCTAAAAAGTCCCTAAAATGGACTTTGTCCAAGGCTTCTAAAAGTTAGGGTCAATCTTAAAAATAGTTATTGTGGGCTGTGTCTTTGGCCCAGGTGAGCTGTCTTTTCTGGCAGTAGGAAGAAGAGCTAACTCTCTGAAGATCCTCTGTCTCTCATTTGAGTGGGAAACTGGGAGGGATTTCTTCATTTTTTGATTTGACATTTTGGATGCATAAAACGCTTTGAGCCAAAACCTTATGGACTCAGCCATCACTGAAGGGATATGGGGACAGCCAGAGGTAATACAGAGACTCCATCACCAGAAGGCATGAAAAGACACTTTATTATTAGACATCTACAGTTCCTATAGAAACAATGGTGGACCTAAGACCTGATTGGCCTTTAGGAATCTTCTCTCACACTATTGGTGAACTATGAATAGCACACTCTGGAGAGCCATATCTATAAACAATGGTTACAGAAAGAGAGATAGTAATTGTTATAATTCTTTCCTCTAAGTTTCCCACAGCTTCTGCACAGGTTCCCAGGATTTTCGTGGGAGAACCATATCTCTCTCTGTGATTCCAGACTCGGCCATTTGCAGAGGTAAGACAACTGGAGTCAGACAGCCTCCACCATGCCTTATTCAGCAGGGTTGTATTGTTACTCCAGACATCCTGCGCTGCGTTCGTCCTGAGTCATGTTCTCATGCATCACCAGGCACTGCTGTAACACATGCTCCCCTTTCAAATTCCTGACCTACTCTTAAAAATTCAACTAAAGCATAATTTGAATATAGCTATAAAAAATAAATTCAAGGCTACAGAAGCTGTTTTGACTAATACTGTTAGCCAAGGGTATGGCTATTTTCAGGAACATAAACATAACTCCATCCTTTGTGGCTGGAAGGCAACCATACAACAGCTGGCTAGTCCCCAGTAGCCTATGGACATAACAGCCATGAAGCCCTTCCCAAATTCACAGAAAGTGTGACATCTTGCACATGAAAAGGCAAAGACACACATAAAGCTGCAGGACCCCAAATGGCCAGGAGCCTGCTATGTTCACATTAACACCAGCACTTTCCTAGGCAAGTAGACTATTATGCACCAGAAAATCAAATCCTCCCAGTTAATTTATCCAGACTTTTCAATTCCATCATCTGCCTACAGGTTTAATCTGGAATGTGAAATCAAGATGCCTCAGCTGGGTAACATCTCACAGCTCAGCAATCAATCTCTGCACTTCATGAAAAGTAAAAAACCATTCAGCTGTATTATTACCAAAGAAGACACAAGGGAAGAAAACTTTCTGTCCCCTGCAGAGGAACCCTCAAGCCATGGGCTAAGTTAAATACAATATCTAAATATGCAACAAACAGAATGGTGCCTCCCAACAAATCTTGGGATCACCAAAATGCCCAACACCTAAATCTGCATCAGGAGTTCTGAATTAGAATGCGACTCCTGCTTCTTCCCTGAAACCATGTATAAGCTCCAGCAGAATACAGAGGCAAAGAAGTAGAGATTAGGAGGTGCAGGAAGGGAAGGGGAAAGGAAAAAGGGTAAAGAGCATGTCAAAAGGGCTGGAAATTAGTAATCTTCTTTGGCCCCTTGTATAGCACATCCCAAGTTTTCCAAGCTGTCACACGCTGAGTTGAGCCCTGTTAGTGTTTGGCTAAGGCATATCTTTCTCCTGCTGTGCTGTGTTAGAGCAGCTGCAATTTGCCTTTTTATAGCTTGTGGTAACTGATAGCAGTGAAATGAATTTAGGAAGTGTGTGGATTGGATCTTCCATATCAGTGATTTCAGACTATTTGGTAAACACAGAAGTGACATCCGGTGATGTATGCCTGCTGTTAAAAAAACCAAAAACATCTCCTTTGGTGAATCAACATTTGAATTAAATAATTTTCTATTGAAGAACAATTTTGGATAGAATAAAATGATTATACACAGTGGTTTGACAGGGTCATTTTAATTTGAAATCAAAAATTCTCTCCATAAAAACTATACACAAATTGGGTGCTGCAGAATGGCAACAATGCCACCAGTGTATCCAAACAAACTCAGTGACTGCAATAAAAGTCAATGGTGGGACTCAGCAGCATCATGTTAGAACAAGGAACTGGGGTCTCACAGGAAAACTTCTTTTTATAGCTGGCAAAAAACCAGAAGTTGGTATTTTGACCCTCCATAAAGCAAGAAAATATGTTTGTGTTCAGATATTGAGCATGCTTTTAATTGGATTCAGCTGGATTTATACAAATTGCCCTGTGTTCTAACAGGGATTCTGTATTTTGATACAAAATACCACTTTGCACTGATGTACTTTTTACCTCTGCAAAATGATTAATCCTCCTACAGTGCACTTCAGAAACAGAGTTACTGCCTTGCCCCAACAGAAAGTTTCTCCGACAGCCTAAGTCCTTGCTCAATATTTCTGGAAGAGCTGTAACTATTTTACAAGTAACACTGATTAATCTTGCAGTATAATTTGCAAGTGACATTTACAAGGGAATATTGTGTAGGGATATCTGGGAGGGATATTGTGTTCAGGCTTTTCCTGCTTGCCTGCCTACCCTCCTGGAACAAACAGCACTGCTTCATTTTCCTTCCGTATTTTACAAAGTTAAAGTAAACACTGTGATCACACTGTTTACTTTAATTTCCTGCAGTGTGCCAGCAAAGCAGCAAATTGGCAGTCAGCAATCAAGAAGCAGCCAGCATTTGAAACAGCAGAGCTGCTTAGGAAAGCATCACTGATGCCAACTCATTTTCCCCTTTGTTTTAAAAATAAAATATTGGCTTCTATAAAGTTTTACTTCTACCCTTATCTTTTTTGAAGGATCAAAAATTTTGTTTGTTTCCTTTAATTTTCTTTTGGAAGAAAGCTGGAATTATGAACAACACCTAATTTATATGTCCAACTCTTCTTATATAAGGAAATACATTTACAAATGGGAAATATATTCTATTTATCTGTAAAAATTCCGTGGCATTTTTGCATGAGAGGAAGTCAACTTGTCTATAAATCAGTTGTTTCTGGGTATATCTTTATTTTTTATGCCAAGAGTTTTAGCCCATGTTACTTCGATTAGGGGTATGATATTGTGAAGCTAAAGTCTTGTGCATTTGAAGCAGAATGCATATCTGCCCAAGAACAGTCCTAAAAAGCAAATAGATGTACTATCAGAGGTCATTCTCTCTTATTTAATACTACATAAAGCGAGGAATATAAATACAAAAGAAAAAGTAAGGAGACTGGGATAGTATTTTGTACCTCAGAGGGGTAAATCGTGACAAGGTGACTCATTTATGGCTTTCTGGAAGATACTGTACAGAGGAAATTTATTGCTCTGTAAGTTATAATTCCAATATATAAAAGAGGCCAGATACCACAATCAGTTATTCTCCTGACTATGTGCATTCCTGCATATATTCTTACTGAAGACAATGAGATTATGAAGAGGATTAGCTTTTTGTTAGAGTGGCCAAAGTATGCCTTCAGAAAGTCCAAAACATGACCTAATTTAAAGTGGTTGAAACCTTGTGGGAAAGATTGTAAAAGGATAATTATTTTAAAAGCCATGACTTTGACACCAGGAAATTAAATTCATATCTATGTGTCTTTATCTATACACAGCAAATCCAATAATCTTGAGCTCTCTGCAGTCACTTAGCCAGCTGGCAAAGGGAGCAAAGTCAAAACTAACAAACCCCATTCCTAAGGTATGTTGACATCAGTGATTCATGATTCATCAATAATGGTGCTAGGAAATAAATGTAAGAGGACATTATTGCCTTTTGCAGCACAGAAAACTCAAGGGAAAGTGTCTAAGTGCGTCACAGTGAAAAGACAGGGCTAGCAAAGAAATAACTTTTACAAGTACTTAAGAGGTGTTACAAGCAAGTGAAAGTAGAGAAACAAATGTAAACCTTTCACTGTAAGAATGTACCTATAAATAAAAATGAAGAGTTTCTCAGCCATGAAAGCTTAAGAGGACTAACCTGAAAATTAAGATTCAACATGTTTATAAGGAGGGAGAATTTGAATTGCTTGTTTCAGAATAAAGTTTCAAAACAATGACTGTTCTGGTTTAATTGTCTACCAGGATAACCACAATGGAGAAGCTGGCTCTACATTATGCAAAATTACTAATGTTGTTGACAGTAATTATGACTCTCACAGCCTATCTAAATAACAAAAAGGGCAAATATGTAAACATAATGTACTACATAGGCTCTTTTGAAAATGCCTGTATTAGCACATAATTGATGATCTCCTTTGAAGGTGACTGCACTATCATTGTAAAAGCCCAAGATTATTAACTGAATAAAAATGGGTAGCTATCTCTAGAACAGTGCATACACCTGCTGCTTTTGCCACACAGAACAGCAAGATCTCATACATCATTAAACAACTGAGGCTTTGCTTTACGTCTTCACAGCTTTAAACTATTCATGATAGGGCGTAGCCTACATTTCTAATCCTTTATAGAACTTACCCAATTAAAATTCTGGTTAATTTTTTATGCTATTAGAGGACTACTGCACAATATTAGTAATGCACAGTGTTACATACTGCCCTAGAGAAACATTGTCTCTCTTTCAGGGCCAGCAGCCACACTGTTCTGATATAAGCTTTGCTGCTTTGCTGGAGGGTAAGTGACTTTGGTGGCTGTTGAGGTATTTTACCAGAGAAAATCTTGGTCTCCAGACATGAGACTTGCTTCAAACCGTTGTCACTTGACTGCAATGGACCACAAATACATCTAGTATCCTGTTTTCGTGGACTAGCTTTGGAAATTTTACTAAAAAGACCGAGTTTTCAAACACTGAGCATAATTCTTAATAAACAATTAATGGATAATAAGATTTGTGAATGCATATTTCACTGCACTGAGTTTTCTTTAAGCATTCAATGAATGTTTTTATGAAATTTAAACGTAGGTTTCTCTAAGAAAATGCAGGTAAAAGGGAAAGTAAGAAAAAGGTGCTGTATAAGAAAAAAAAAGAGCATGGAAAGCAAGATAAATCTGTCCTCACAAATTCGGATTTAATAACATTATAATAGATGCATATATAATGGATGGGTTTAAGAACATCAGTCATGGCAGTGAGAACAACAGGTATCCTTACTGCCAATTCAATTGATTATTCATAATCACAGACTTTCTACATCAGCACAGACAATGTAGTGGGTACCAGATGATGCTAGGTAAGTAAATGCTAGTTTGATTTATACCAGGCAGTATTGCTAAAATTTACTTGTTTTTCTTCTTTCTCTTCATTATTCTCAAGTGTAGCCCTTGACTCTGCAAACATGATGTGCACTTATTGCTCAAACCAGCTGACTTTCATGGTACTACAATTGAACTAGTGCAAGAACAAAACCAGTGTTGTGAAGGCCATTTCTTACTTTCTTTTGACCAGCTTGATAGACAAATAATGATTAAGCTATCACAGCAAGGTTAGCATTAAATCCAAGCGATTTATTTAGAAACTACATGAAACTTGACGCAAAGAAGAGACTGACAGAAGAGCGTTTGTTCAGACTTAAGAAGGGAAGGCAAAGAGCAAATAATAATGCTGCCTACACTACTTCATGGGAGGTCAGGAGGGCTTATGGAGGAGATGAAGCTAAACTGTTATTAGAAATGTACAGTGGTAATTGCACATGGGAAGGAAAAGTTACAAGCTACAAGCAGAGAAACCTCAACCAGCTATCAGATAAAACGTTTTCACAACTGGTCAGACACTGAAACAAGGGCCCAGAGAGGCACAGGTTTCATCTTGGAGATACTCAAAACTCAGCTGGCCAAAGCCCTAAGCTGCCTGTTCCAAGTTGAACCTGCTCTGAGTGGGGAGCTGGACCAGATGACCTACAGAAGTCTCTTCCAAACTAAATTATTCTATGATTTTGTGATTCCTCATTTTTTGTTATTTTATATATCTATATTTCTCTTTAAACATTCCCACCTCATAAACAAAAAAGAAGACCTTAGAAAAAAGGCATTTGCATTCTAAATCTTCTTAAACAAACATACTTCCAAGCACAGCATGGCAAATAAGCTACAAAACTCCAAAATACCTGTAGGTGCTTTCCTACACTCATACCAAACCAAAGGGTTACTACTAAGTAGTAACTGTTAAATTTCTCAAGATGCTTGAAACACAAAAACTGACCTGGTAAATGGTTACTTCTGCTAACTACTCCTCAGGATACTGAAAACTAACAAGATTCATTTCAGCCTGTCTGCAGCTGGACATAGCCATACCTAACAGTGAAAATAAATATTAGAGCTATTTATAGTGGAAGACAACTCAAATATGAAGGTGGGGAAAATATACTTTTCTTTAGATAAAAGACAGTCATCCAAAAGTAGATTGCTTAATAGGATTTCTGGCATATTTTTCTGGCAAGAAGCTGTAGTAGAGAAATCAACACTGGCATGTCTCCGTGGCATACACACAGAGCAGCCAGGAGCTGTTACTTGTTGGTGATCCTTGTTTTCCTAGAGCAGCCCAGGAGCTGTTACTTGATGATGATCAGATGCTGGGAAGAGTGGCCAAGTGCTGTGTGTGTGAGGCAGGGAGCTGAGGGCTGTGCAGCCCTAACTTCAGAAATCCTGAGTCACAAAGGAAATTACTGAAGGTAAATCAGCAAAGATTAGTTAGCAGCTCTCATGGAAAAGAATAGTTGGAAAACAGGTCATACTCAAGTGAGACACATGGCAAGTTGTACAAAAACACCAAGCTGAGCATAATTTGTACAGTTTCTCAGAAAATATTAAAATTTTTGGCTTTGAAGACATGTTAGTGTAGGATACTGCTGTGACATAGAGTTTAATCCTTGAGCTAGTGGGCTCTTGGGTAAGTTTTTCAAGTGAGCACATAAAAAAAATGTATAGGTAAAATCCATTTACCTTTACAGACTGTTATGCCATTTCCTGTGTACCCTTGGGAGCAGTAGCAGCCTGTTGTCCCACCCTGAACTTCACACCTGGCATCCTTGTGGCATGTCATGTTGCAGCTTGGAGAAGTGCAGCCATAGTCCAGCAGACTGGAAATCAAAACTGGAACAAAGGAAAATCAGACTTATTTCATTATCTAAAACCTTTATTCTGACCTCTAAAATAAGATCTGGGCCAAAGGTTTCCACAAAATGGGTGTATTTCAGCAAACGTCATCACAGACTGGATAGGGCAAGGGCCACCAGCTACAGGGGCATCTTTGGTAAAACTGCAGACACCTACCTAGGTGAAATATGTTCTCAACTCGTATAAAACTGGTAAACGGCATAGAAGTTACACAGTGATTGGGGGAAACTTTTCAATGGCTTTCAAAGCTCTCTAGTAGTTTCCAGTAAAGCCCAGGCATTTATTTGCACTCTGAATTATGTATGGAACAAAATCCAAACTGCCCTACATGTCTGAGGGAAAAATACCGAAGAGGGTTCCCCTGATCACACCTTTTATTCTTATAAGCACTCCCATACTTCTGAAGCTAGCACATAGGCATGGTTTGGTAGTTTAAGATGAAATATCACATATTTACATTATTATGATAGCAGGGTTTAAAAGTTATTTACGGTGTGGCAAATTATTTAAATTTAATCTCTCAAAACACCATTACTACATTCCCATTGTATGAATGTGTATGGTTTTCAACACAAAGAAAAAAAGGAACCTCTTCTTTTGAGAAAACTTACAGATCACTGTACTATCACACACAGCCTACAACTGGTATATATAAGGCATTTAGTTCAGAAATGAAAGTAAGTTTTTTTACTTCGTAGTTTAAAAATTGTTAGCGGGACAGAGTGAAAGTTGCAGAATACAAAGATTCTTCTGGGTGCTGTCTTTCCCTGTCTGGGGTTCTGCTTTTCCCTACCTAAATGCCATTCTGGATATTTGCTAGCCTAGTGTTACAGTTTCATTGCCGCATGAAAACTCACAGAGATGCTGTTTTCTTGGAAAAATTAAGACTTCACGAAAAATTCAAAAGACTTAAAATTACACACAATTTTTAAATAATTATGTATAATCCAAGTCAATTTAGATATCAACAAATTTCATATTTTCTCTGTGTTTCTGAGAGGAGAGACTGTCTTCCACAGGGATTAAAACAGAAATCTGTTGATTCTATTGTCATTTTACTGTTTTTAGCATGTGAAATCTAAAACTTTCCCAAGCAGATGGAGAGAGAGAGAGAAGGAAAAAAATGTACAAAAAATGCACAGAAACTCACAATGTTTCTGGGTTTTTTTTTTCAGTACAAAAGCCACAGTGAGATAAGGACTGGTGTTTTGGGGTTTGGTTGTGGGATGATGCTAACCATGCAATTACCAAATCCAGCAGCAGCACTGATCAAAGCTACAGGGATTTCCAGTCCTGGGTACCCAACAGCTTTCAACCACCCCCAACATAAGAATTTCTCCTTGTCAGATCCCACTCCCTTCTCACCTGCCACACACTCCCCAGAGAGAGAGGTTTCACCTACCTAGGAATGGAAGCAGTTTCATTGGTGATGCTGCTGCTGTGCAGTGCCTGGTGCAGAGCCCCTGTGTCAGAGAAAAAAACTCCCTGCTTTAAAATATATGACCATGTGCAAAATACGCACATATGACTGTGGGGAGAGCGATGTCCCAGTACAGGCACAGCCCTGACACTGCCCTTTGTCCCAAGCCTCACGCTTCCAAAAGTTCTTGAGGCTCTCAGGCAGGACAGGAAGGGTCAGGAGGGGCTGAGGAGCTGGTCTTCCGGCAAGTAGGAAAGCAGTGAGAAAGCAAAAGGGAAACAAGAGGCTGCGTCTTGCTGAGGATATCAGAGAGGATTCAGGGGTGAGGAGGTTAGAGGAGCATGGAGCTCTTTGGGAGAGTGGCAGGGGGAGGGTGAAGCTGGAAGGGGTGACTGCAGCCTGCTGGCAGTACAGGAGCAGCAGGTGGAGCAGATGAGGAGGGTGAGGAGGAGGTGGGGTAGAATAGTGACTTGCTCGGTGTTTACGAGCTCAGAGGTAACGGTCTGCATGCTTCCTTCCACCTTTTCCTGAGTCCATGTGAGCCCCGAGACTCGTTTTGTTTGGAATCGGTCTTGGCTAACTGCTGTTGCTCTTACTGCTTTCTTCAGTTTTGAGATGGATCTTTACTGCAGTCAAGCAATGTTGCTTTAAGGGTCGTGGGATTTAAGGGAGGTACAGGAAATCACTGAACTCTGCTTTGTGAAGAAAACAAAGACTTAGGCAGGGAAGAAAGAGGCAGGAAACTCAGGAACTGAAGGAGACCAAATTTCTATGAGTTCATGGGCTGTGTAATAAGACACGTTCAATACAGCATGTGGCATGTCTTTGTGTTTAACTTGAGAGCAGCTCTATTCTCATTATAGCATCCTGAAGAGACTTCAGCATGTACTTGTATCATGCATTGAAATGCCAATATTTTCTCTAATCTTGCCAGGGACAATGTGCCTACAGTCATTTCCCAGCTTTCTGGAGATGATGACTCTCACGTTGAAGCACTGTAAAACTGAAGCAATGACGTGTGCCCATCCCTATAGATGCAAGCTGAGGGATGTGCACAAACAGCCATGCTGCTGGGAGAATGGAGAATCTCTCTAAGGTAAATAAAACACAAGAGGCTGTGGAAAGTCACTGTGACAAAGTATATCAAGTCTGACTAGAAAGTTTTGAGGCTGGGACTTTGGTAGGTAGCTGATGGGAAAGCGTCAGTCTGCTCTTGGGAATTATCTCTAGATCTGACAACATTTTTTTCTAACTTTTTAGGAACTATTTGCTTACCACCATTTTCCAGCCTCATGGTCACTGCTGGCTGGAGTCCAGTGGGTAAAGCTCTGCTCAGGCCAGGGAGGTGTGAGGCATGTAGGAATAGCACGTAGGTGTCTGGTTGGCACAAAATACTTCTGGAGCACCTTGGTAAACAGAGAGGAAGCTCCAGGAACCGGATGTTAATTTCTGATGAACTGCAGAATAATGAACAGAGGGTCCAGGTGTAGGAAGACTTTTTTCCTCCTGTTTGACTTTGTGGTGGAGGGAGGACTTAAAGGGTATGAGAGGAAGGGACTAAGAATTTGTTTGTTTTCTTAAGTTTTCCCATAATCTAATGCATGGAGCCACAGAGGAACACAAAATCAGATGACCTAAGGACAGCTTTGATCTGCACGTCCTGTCCTGTCGCTTGTGCCGGCAGGTACTGTAAGCTCAGCTGGTCTGTGCTAACTTACAAATCCTGCTGCTAAACTTCAGTGGAATAATAGGGATGAAAACCTATCATGCAGAAAATAAATGTTATTGTTCTGTGTCTTATTACTCCCCAAAATCAAGCTAAAATATTTTAACAGGAAGCAAGAGAGCAAGAAGTTACAACCTAAGATTCAGGCCTTAAGAGCTGGAAACGCACTTTTACCACTCAGGGATGTACATTTCAATTTTGTCTAGACACCAGCATTCTGCAAGGGGTGTCCAGATAGACTTGGAGAGCAATTCCATAACCCCAGTGATAGTAAATTTATAGTAAAAAAACTTTAATTTCTTTTCTAATTAAAGGTCTAAGGATACAGGAAAAACTGTGGATGACTCAGAAAAATACCCCGTAATCTTACTATTGGGAGATGAATGTCTCTCTTTCTTTTTGCTAAAAAGGCATCTGATAGCACTTTTTCTCTAGTCAATGATTCACATCTACAAGGGGGACTATGCCAAGCAGGTCAGCATGTTTCCATCTGGAATGGGGCTGCTGAGCAACCTGCTGCACTTGTAGGTACCTGGGTGACATGGAAGGCAGGACACAGGTCCAGTTGGCCAGACTTTACACTGTGACTGGCATTGGGTGAGCAGGCAGCACATAAAGAAGAAAGATGAGGAAGAACAGAGCAAGGACAGGATGAGGTAGGCTAGGTCAAGAGCAACTGGGTGATAAAAGGAGCTTCGATCAGATTTAGAAGGCAATAGAGAGACAGTGAAGAAGAGGGATTTAGGAATATCTTAATGAGATCTCAATACTGGGAGCAGTGGATTACTTTTGCATTACACTGCTTTAAAAACTGGCTAATGTGAGTGTCGTTTAGAGGCTGAAGACAGCAAGGTCACAATAGGAATGGATGTGGAGAAGGATGGACTTGACAAAGATTTTATGAGGAGAATGAGGAGGAAAGAAGAGATTTCTGAGACATTTTGGAGATTAAACCAGAAGGATTTACTGATAATATCTATTGGTGTACAGGGACAGGAGTTAAACAAGTGGAGATGAGCAAGTGAACACATGAAAAGGAAATGCTTTCAAATTTGTGCTGTCAAAAATTTCAAAAAATGCTGAGAAAAAAATATTGAGGTGTCACAAACCTGAAGTATTGATGGGTACCTGTTTTTATAGGCAGGGAGGAGGGACATGCACAAATGTGCATATTCCTGAAAGAGTGGAGAATATGTCTCAGTCAAATAAAATGGGTACAAGAATGTGGAATGCCAGTACTGCAGAATCCATCATTAAGAAACATTAAAAATTAATGGTTTGTGGAAATATTTCAAAAGTCAGTCTTTCCATTCTTATCCATGGAGAGCAAAGCCCCAGTTCTATACTTAACTGTGCTGCTCATTTTATAAATGGGCTCATTTATCTTTGCAAGACTGAGTTAGGAAGGCATAAGTAAATGAATATACACAGGTTAAGATGCTTGATTTCAAACCACACATTTCTGATTACTGATCACTGTGATTATAACATCTTACATGTGACTGTAGAATTCTCAAGCTGTTGTTTTTTGCTGGTGAACTGATGGGAAGACATCAGCCTGCTTTTATAAATTATTGGGTACTTTCCAAGCTTTGTATCATGAAAAAACCCATTTATTCATAGTTGTTTTAAAGGTAATTGGAATGCTGATTGTGCAGACAATGCTGTGAAAATAACATGTACAGCTGATAGCTTTCTAGAGCTCAAACTTATGTAGCTTTCAAAAGATAAATATAGATAAATACAGAGCACTGCTTTCATTCCAGAAATGCCTACAGTGCCAACCAAGGAGCAAAAACTGAACAGAGTTAGTGTTAGGTGTGTTTTTTTAAATGAGCAGAAGCATGATCTGCTGTATTAAAGATATTGTTTGGTGTGATCAAATTTGGACTACGTGCTGAATATACAAGAAAGAATCTCACCAAACTTGCGGTTTGCCATAGGTTGCAGACCCCATTTGCAGACCACAACAGGTCATCCTCAAAGGAGATGGTGAGAGGGAGTATCAGATTGAGAGATCCTGAACACCCCAGGTATTGTTTATAAATCTTCACCCTCCTTGGTGTTGAGTTCTGTGTATTTTCAGCACCCTCAAATGCCAGTATCTAACCCATCACAGTCTGCTCCAATATAATCCACCCTGTATGTGCAGAACAGCCAAAGGTGTGTGCATAAAACACAAGCATTTATCTCTATCACATAAGTACATACATGTATCAGTTACTGAATTGGGATAATAAATATTTAATGCAGATAAAATTATGATAATTATGTTCATGATCTTTCATTCTTTGCTTTTTTTTTTTTGACAAATGACTGTTGAGTCACCCAGTTTCCTGCCAAAAAGAAAATATCTACAAATGCATTGTATAAAGTTTTTCTCTGATGCTTGCTGTGTTTTTTTTTTTTTTGTTTTTTTTTTAATCAAATTTATTTATTGGTTTCAAGTCAAGTCCTGTCACTTCAAAAATTTAGATGCTCTTTATAATACTTCAGAAATGTTTCATTTATCCTTGTCACTAGGACAATTATAGGGTTTTTTCTTCTAGTCACTGAAATCTGGATACAATTGAAAATGTACTTAAATGTCAGATCAAAATAATTAATTTCCATTATTGGTTAAAATTATTTTCAAATAAAAAAATCCACGGAAAGTATTTTTCAAACACAGGCCACTCAATCACAGGGCAGCCTATCTCAGAGGGCTCTAGCTCAAAAGTAGAGTCAGCATCTGTTTTATAACTGTCTCACCTCACCTTCCTGTCTGAGTGCTTTGCAAATCCTTATCATTTTATGTGCAAACATCATATTCCATCTGAGCATACAGGGCTGAATAGATCTCTTGGGATGATGTAACTCTAGGCAATTCTGAAGCAATAAACACACAAACTCACATAAACATATGCATGCACACATCCTCCTAAATCTGTGTAGCTATGTCCATCTGAAGGAAATGGCACATTTCAGTGCTCAGAGCCAGTTCCTTTCTTCTCTTTGTTTTACCTTGGATGAAGTCATGAAATAAGGGAATTTAAAGTGAATTCAATGTTTCTGAAAGCCAGATTAACTGCCCTGAAATTGGGCTCTGCTTCTGCATCTGCTATAATGCAGCAGAGATGTACAGATTGAGTATAAAGTTCCCCACAGCTAAAAGGGATAAAGTAATTCAGTTTCCATGTCTGTTTGTGTTCTCCTGGTCATGCTACAGTGAAATTGTAACAATAGTCTCATTTCTGCAGGAGAAATAGAGTGAACTCCATGAATAATTACACCAATGAAATGCCAGACTACCAGTTTCTTTTAATACACTCATTTTATACCAGAGCAGCAGAAGCGAAGGGCTCTTACGCTGCAGGGCCAACATCCGAAGCACCAGATGACCAGACTGGGTCCCACAGGCCCATGATTACATCTTTATGTTTTTCACATGGGAGAAGAGTTCTGACACTTCTCGTTTGCCTGCCACAGAGTCCCAGACTGGCAGTCCCTGTCCTGGCCTTCCAGGTGTTTACCCTCTCAATGCTACAGACAACCTCTCAGCAGAGCAATACCCCACAAAAGCCATCTTGAATTTTTTATCCTCAGGCAACACTCTGAAAACTGGTTAAATTATGACATAGGTTTGGGGTCTTACCAATTAACTTCAATGTCTATTGAAGAATGACATGATCCTAAGCAAGGATATGGAGACTTGGTCCTGCATTCCCAGGAACCTTGATGTGCCAAGGGGGTGTATCTTGCAGAAATGGAGGTCAAAGGGAGCAGAGGAGGAGGCGTAACCAGCTAGATATGTCCACAGAATGGACAGGACTGTGGTCAGAATGAGGTATGCACAATACTGGAAAAGATGCTCTTTTCCATCCTCTCAGTCCCTCACAATTCCAGATGCCCTGGGTAACAGTTCATAGAAGTTCTGGCTCTCTCCTGCTGCCATGTTCTGCCTCCCTTCTCACAATCCTGCCAAGGCCAGAGCCCTCTTCCCCCTGCCCTCTTTCCTTCCTTACCCCTTCATCCTTTCTCCCAGTGACTCCTCAAGCATTTGTGCATTTCCTATCTGAGAACTCAAACAGAAGGAAAAATACTTGAGGGCCATGACAGGAAACAAAATAATACTCAGAGGAGGAAAATAATGTATGATCATTTAGGACTGAGAGTGGAAAGTTCATCGTATGAACTGCCAAGAGTGCTTTAAGTCAAACCCAAACATCTGCCTTACAAACAACAATCATATAATCACTGATTTCTTGCATTATCCCTTCCCAGGCAGAAAGTACTCTGTGGTTCATGGGCCAACAGACAATTATCTTGTAATATTCCTTCTCTGTGATATCATCTCCTTCCTTGAAGATTTCAGGAACATGAGAATTTGCTGGGAAGTTGAAATGTTTGGAGAAAAGTTGGCTGCAGCACACAGAGTGTAAGTGAAGTCTCTCCATTCAATGACAGATGGATAATGCTTTCAGAGGGAGCATGGACAGGAGGGACAGGTCCTCAGGCAACCCTGCTATTATCCAACTGCTTTTCTACCACACTAGTCACTTGGTAAAGCATGTTCTTCATGTGCACTGACTCCAGAAGGGGCTTTCTCTGGACCCCAGTACTACAAAGCACAGGGTCCATAGCAGCTACAGAAAAGTTCAGATTTTTCCTTTGGGCCAGTGACTTAGAGCCATATTCTCCCTCACTCATCCTACAGGGTAGTGTTTCTCTGGTGCTGGGGCACTAGTGGCTGAGTGCTGGCAAGTTCTGTTGGAGCAGTTTAAAATGAAAACCTGAAGTGTGCTGAAATGGTCAGCATCCTTATACAAGCCTATAAACTCATCGCTAAATCTTTCTGTCTGTTCTCTCAGGCTAGGCATTGGATTGTGGCATGTCTTGAAGAAACTCAAAATATGCCCCTCCCAGAGTTGCGTATTTTGCATGGTGCTGGTGCGCTTGATGCTCTCTTGACTTTGAAAGTAAACTTGCAAGCTTAACTTGCATCCTTTGGATGCCTTCTTACATGTACTGGCCATTTCACCTGAAATTGTTTGACTCTGTCCTTTCATAGTTGCCTTTTAGCTTAAATTAATGTAATTTTATCCCCCCCAAAAGAAATTACTATAAATAAATAAATAAATAAATAAATAAATCTAGTGATTATTGTTTCCCAGCTTGGACTCCTTCTTATGGGTCTAGGGGTTGCTATTTCTATCTTACTTTAGCCCGGCTCATGGCTGGAGTAGGACTGAAGAGATATTTCTGCTCTGGACTTACCCTCCCCCCTGGCTTACAGCACTTTTCCTTCCTCTCTGCTGCTGGGTAGTACATCCATCCTAACCCAGAGGTTAGGGCTAATTCACACCCCATCAATAAGCACAAGAAGTTTAAATGATTTCTTACAGTGTTTGTTATCTTGTACCTGTCTGCAGTGAGCTTCATCTGGTATCTTGTTAGTCAGTCAGGTTTTATTAGCTCCTCCGGAAATTCCTTACTTTGCTCCTTGGTTTATATTAACTTAAATAATTGTGTATTGTCAGCAAATTTCAGCACCTTGTTATTCATTCCATTTCCCATATCATTAAATATGAGTGGTGAGCAAACAGTGGAGGAAATTATTCATGAATATTCATTTAAATTTAAAAGCAAATTCCATTTTCACAGCATTCATGGCCAGCCCTTGTTCACCTTCTGCAAACAAAAGAGTGCTAAATACTTACTCGTGTAAATGCATGCAGAAGATTCACATCTTATTCCCATATACAAATGATCCCTCCAAAAATTTCCACCTGCATGTTTCTAGACAAAATTCACATTTTGTGAGTAGAGGAGATATCTCTAGAAAGGGGGTGGAATCCCAGAAGCCAAGAGTATATTTGAATAACCGACTCCTTTCTCTCGCAGAGAAAATCTGACACAAGACAAGTGAGGAGAGAACGGCATTTCTGACACATCCCATTCAACATCTGCACCTGCGTTCACCCAACGCCAAGCAGAGACCTGCAGCCTTCTGTTGCCATCTGCATGGCTCCTGACCATGTTTCCTTTTGGTTTGGCTTATGGATTGGTTATTCCATGCATCCTGGCACTCTGATCCAGGCCTGTCTGGTAGGGCATCGTGGGCTCCCTGCCAGTGCTGTACTGCCTGGCTGTGGTCAGCTGAGGCATTCACAGGCTGCTGGCCCTGCTCTGCTCTGCAGCTGCACACCCAGACCAAGCTTTGGGCAGGTCACTGCACCTTGTGGGTCCCTGGCCACCTCCACCATGTCCAGAAGCCTCTCTTACCTGTACAGCAGAGGTTGCACTGCTTGGTTCCCCAAGCACAGCTCCTTTTTAAACATTACCCTGTGCATTTCTGAAACAACGTAATGAGATGCGTCATAAATGAAGGTCATAAAAGAAGGAGCTGTTTTTATAATAGCTGTTAAGAACCCATCCAGTCTGTTAGCAATTGTGTTATGAGTTGCACAGCAGCATTAACCTAGATGAAGGTTATCTTTGGAATCCATGTAGATGCTGAAAAGAGAGAAAGAGAAGCAGAGCTTGTGAATGCGACAGGCAATCTGCAATACTGTGACACTGTGCATGACAAACATCATTGTAGCCAAGTGACCAGATTGATTTGTCTTCCAAATGGCAAGAAGAGGTTGAATGGAGGTGGCTGGTGAGCAGTTTAATTTGATTGCCCCCATACTTTATTCCTTTTTTTTTTTTAATGGTATCAATACTCTGTTAAGTTTGCATATAAGGAAAAGTTGCTTCAGTAAATTCAAATCTATGCTCCACATTTAGCTCCACGTGAACACAATGTCACACACACATAGTGGACAATTTGGCCTTTGGGTGATTAGCCAAAATTGTTTTAAGGTCTGCTCCATGCATTAGTATAATGACAAAAACAGGACAGAATGGTTTGCAGAACTTGCAAAGCAACAAGAAATATGTGCTTGCCTCAGTCGTAGGTAGTTCTGTCTGTGAACACCCAGGTGTGGCAGGCATTTCCTGAATAAACTCCTGCCTGCAAACTAAATTTAGTGGAAATTTTGCTCATGCGTAGCTATAGGACTTGTTCTTTAAAAAAACTGGCATACAATAAGTCTGTTCATGAACTGCTTTCACTAGTACACTGAAGTCTTCACTTACTAAATCAGATGTTTTCAGATTAAATATTTAAAACATTTTCAAAACATACTGCTGCTGTATTTATGTGGCCCAGTCAGTGCTGATTATACCATATGATACAGCTTTTTTCATAAGATGGCAGGAAAGGAGACGTGCAGATAGTCATATGCAACTTCCTTCACAGAAATGCCTGTATTTAAAGTGGAAAAAGAAAGGAAATTAAAATGAGATTCTATTGTTTAGATGAAAAAGTGCAAAGGTTCATGACTAAATTAATGTAATTCTGACTTTGACCTTTGGACAAAACATTTAAGAGCTTTCCAATAATGACATCATATTTACTTGGTGCTTATGCCTTAGTTTGCAGTTTAATTACTTAAAGAATAAACCAACTACAGATTTATAGTATATGCGTTATATAGTAGATATGTTATAACCCTTACACTCATCACAGTTGCTTTAATTAATTCAAGTGATAATATGCTGGATTTCAGCTCACAAAGGCCTTCCCTATAGCCTCATTGCCATGACCCGAGAAACATCTGGGTGCCCCAATGGATGCTCGAGAGAAATTCCAGTGTGTTTCATGGAACTTCAGGGATGCAGAAGATGAATGTATACATTGGCTATTCTATATTTCACACTGTTTGTCAATCTTCATTTTTAAAAATTCTCCCCTAGGTATCTTGAATTATCTTTTATTTCAATGTTTTTGAGGCCTCCCTATCAAGAAGAGGGTTTCCTTGGAGATTTTGAGATTCCGAGTTCACTGAAGCCAAGGGAACTATGCTACTTCATGCAAGCTGGGGATTTAGTCTGATAGTCTCATCTTAGTGAATACAGAGCAGACTGAATTTATCCAGACTTAAGAAAGCCACATGAATAAGTTTGTTTGAACAATTCTGTTGTATCCCCTCTGTATTTACAGTGCAATTTAGCAGGCTAAAATTAATTTTTCCTCTCTGGTTATGTTTTCTACAGACACTGGAAAGGTTGATGAGTACGATATAGTTTTAAATGATTAAATGATGTGCCTTATTCATGCTTTTTTCTTTGCGTTCCATTACTGTAGGATTTGAGTGGAACCATATGATTATAGTCTTAGGCTGTCATGCAAATGGACTAATTTTGTTCCATTTCCTATTCCCCTCACCGTCCTTGTCAATGCAACGGATAAATCTTGTTCTGTGTTCTGTTCCTCATAGACTTGTAGGGCTGTCATCAGAGTGGATTAATCTACTGCCTGTGTTATCACAAAATTCTCTGTCCTAACAATGACTTATCACCGAATTTAAAGCTTGATATACTTTATATTCAATCTGTAGACTTAGTCTTGCAACAAAAATTGTAATGAGAGCTAAAAACGGTACAAAAATAATCCAGTCTTATCACAGTCTTTGAATTGTAATTTCATGGATTTCCTTGAATACAGTATTTTACTGAACAATAGCAAGAGAGAACATGACAGAATAACATACTTGAAATTTCAATTTTAAATGTCACCTAAATTAAGCTTCCAAATTGTTTAATTAAGTGACCATAGCTCTATTAGAGGTTATTGTCAGCACAATCTCTGTGCAAGCAGTTCCTTCGATAAAAGCCAGGGTGTGGACAAACTATTACTCAACAGCATATAAAAACACCACTAAAAACAATTATAATGGTGGGACTTAAATCTAAAATAATACAAATTTTAGAGTTACTTCTTCCACATTTAATCCTTTAACTCCTCCCTTCATGCTAGGCTATTGCATGGTTTTTAAACTGACATGTACTTGTTTTACATGCTTGTAATTTATTCTTTTCTCAGGGTTCTCACACTACATTACAAGAAAAAATGTTTTAAGCATTTCTTTAAAATATATATTTATCTGTATGCTCAAGATACTAGATGAAATAACATTTTTTTATTATTTTTTCCCTCTGATGTAAGGAATGAAAGCCAAAAGAAACTGACTTAAGTTACTCTACATAAAAATAAAACCTTCTAAACTTTAAGCTATCTTGTTATTTTTTTTTTAGCATATTAGGTTTGTCTACATGGAAATTTTAGAATGAGGCAAAGAAGTTGGTCCTAGATTATGTTAAATGGAAGAAGGAGCTTCTGCTCCACTACCTAGACCTGATTTACAGAAATTTCTATGTTAACAATTTCATTTACAGATTCTGGTTTTTTTACTCCATAGCTGGCAATTTTGGCAAGGAACCCAGGGCCAACTTTTGCGTGTCAGCTTTGTGATTTTTTTTCACTGTGCTTTATGAGATGCCTCCTACAGCTGGCAGTAGGCCTGAGACTGGCTGTGTTCAACTGCCATGATGCTTTTCCCATAACTCAGCTGTGTTTTGCCAGCTCCATTTCTAAACTGCCACGAGAGCAGCCTGGAAGACACACTGCTCACTTCCAGCAGTCTTTAAAATGAACAGGATAATGCCTTGCATTGGCACTCATGCAGTCAGACCTATTTGCCCATGTAGCTTTGGAGGAGCAACATTATGATTTCAGAAGGAAGAAATCTGGAGGATGAAGTAAAAAGCAGTGTGTGATTTGTTGTGCTTTTGATAGTTTTTGTTTTGTGTTTTTTTATGATTTTTAAAATTTATTATGTTTTGTTTTTTTTTTGAAGGCCTCTCTCTGCAAGTGCATTCAGAAAGTGCAACATTGCTGCTTTCCTTGGCAAGCTGTCAATGTCTGGTAGGAGGAATTCCTGGGAGGAAAAGCACTGCTGAAGAATTTTATGCCAGAGAAGGTGATGATCCTACTAAGTTTTTGGTGCTCATTTGATGGTGCAGAATATCCACATTAAAACTTTTTTCTCCCTATAATTTAATACCCTTCATGCCTAAAATACTGAAGAAGCAAAAGCTTGAAAGGCAGCAGCAAGTGGGGAATGTACTGGGTATTATGAATGTCCCCAGCAGACATTAAGGACACATGGCTAGGTCTGTAACATACTGTGCTGGCCCAGGGTGAGAAATGACTGCCTCAGAAATGGAAGAAGACCTGGACAACTCACAAGATAAAGCCTGTCTTGAAATGAGCATGCTAAAACAGACTGTCTGTTTTGCCATGAGCTGTCCTTTATCACACCCACTCCCACACATCTTGCTTTGCGCCCACAGTATAAAGAATGTTTTAAAATTACTAAAATTTCTTAAGAAGTGCCCCTACTTTGAACATCAGCCCATCAATGCAGCATTTCAGATCCATTGCTTTCTGTCTGCACTACCGCACAGATGCACAGCTCAATCTTGGGAGCGAAATTCCAGCCCTGACTTTTACAAATTCCACAACACATACACAGAAGTGATGTGTGCAGAAATGATGTGCATGAAGAGCTCTCATTGTCTGCAAGGTGATATAGTTTATGAGCACAGTTAAAAGTCTCCTCCTGGTAAGATCTCAGCATTTATGTAGAAAGGTTGTTTTTCTCTCATTACGGTATCATGGGAATTTTCCACCTTTTCTCGGGTTCCTGTTTGGCTTCAACAATTTTTGAGAAATTTTTTTTTCCAACGTACTTTGGTTTTTTTACCAACATACTTTCCAGCATGTTGGTAAGCACACTGAAAGTGTGCAGTGATAGAACATCTTGCCAAAGTGCTCTCTGTTTTCCAAGAAAATAGGAAAGTATTGAGAGCACTGACTCAGGCTTGGTCCTCTCTTGTCTTCAGTCACTACCACAGAATATTTTTCCTTTGACTTGGCACAGGGAGTAGGAGCAGGAATTACCATCTCAGTTTTATTTATTCCAACAACACCTTGCAGACATTTGCTTTTGTGACACCCTTCCAGATGGGACTGAGCATGCAGCTATTTGAGTCCCAGAGCTCTACAGATGTCCAGATGGAAGACTAGAGTGCACAGCAATCAGTGAGTAATTGGGTAAGTGATAGACCTGCTGCAAAGCAGCATTACCTCAGCCTTAAGGAGGATCAATTACAAAAGACCTATGATGCCAATTAATTCTCTTTAAAAAGTTGTGTGTGGATTCAAGGCACTTTAAGTCAAAGAAGCTGTACCTAATTCAACATAATATGCCTACATAAATAAACAAGTGTTGAAAGATATTAAGCACTTTATATAGCACACTAGCAAAAGTATCTGAGTTTGTTTTTTTTTTTTTGTAAACGTATTCTGGAAACAGTAATAAACTGATCCTCCTGTCACCAGAGGTGGTCTTCTTAAAGCATAGTGTAACCTCTAGTTTTGTCTCACACATAGCACCCAGTGCTGAATACTGAACATGAAGTTTGATCCCAAAGTGCTGATAAAATACAGCTGATTTCTCAGCTGAGGCTGACAAGATTTGTTCATGCTTAAAAAAATAATGCCTCAAGTGACAAGCCCTCAAGATTTCAAAGGAACCCTAAGAGAGTTTTGTTCAATCAGAAGGTAACAGAGATGCTCTTCCTGACACATCGCTGCAGTCTCAATGGAATAAGATAGACACCAAGGAAGGGGAAACACTACTGATCAGGTTAACATGAAAACTTTTTTGCAAGCACTAATTGGAATGCAAATCTTTGTACCATAAAAAAGCTGAGCTATGAATAGAGCATTGGAGTTTAATTAATTAAATCTGTCAGTTTCTAAAAAAGCCAGAGATACATGTTCTGATATACTTGACTTCCAACAGTTTTATTAATAGCTATATGGTGCTTCAGCTTCCATAGAGATGCAGGTATAAAACACAGTATATTTTTACACTTAAGTAGATTTCCTATGAAAGGCACAGAACAGAGTGTGACTCACAAGGTGAGCAGGAGTGTGCCTGTCAGTGGGGGCTGGCTCTGCTGGCACAGCTGAACTGCCGAGGCTGCAGAGCTCTGCAGCAGCAGGAGTGAGGCTGACAGGCACTGAAGACCAGGCAGATGTAGAGGTTTGCCATTGCTCCATGAAAGGAATTACAATAAATTGTAACAAACACAGGCTGTAAAACACTAGGAAATCAAAGAGAAAGAATAAGAGAAAAAAAATGAAGTCCAGCTAATTGCTGTTTAAATTTCATCGCCATTTTTCCAAATTTCTGCTCTAAGAAGCTAACAAATTTATATATCCTGCAGTGAGAGATGTGCTCCTCTTTAGATAAGTATGACAGAGTGCATGGGTGTATGTGTGTGTGAGGAGGGTATCAGCCCCTCTGCTTATCAGTATGCTCAAGCTTAATGCTTAACGTGACAGCTTCCCCCACAGCTGCTTTCTCATTATAACTCAAGCAGGTTAGTTTCAAAATTATATATCCAGTAAGTCACTCTACAGATGTTCACTGTCACCCTATGAATCCTCTGCCTTATTCCCTCAATGTGAATTATATTTTTCTCAAATCCTGGAGCAACATTTATCAGAACACATATTGGAACTTTTTAAAATTACTGTAATTAATTTAGAGCCTGTGAATTCCTTACCTATCTAAGGGCAAGGATAAAACCCTAAAATGAAATGCCACTAAAAATTATGGTATAAATTAAAGCCAACTGGAATGAATTTGTTAATCTTCCATTCTGCCCCCAAGCTATAAAAAATAAACCAGAGTTCATGATCCTATGATCCAAAATAACAATACCCATGTATAGAGCATAGCACATAGTATCATGCTGTTTCATTAGTAAGACTGCTATATATGGCTTGTGTTTTATTACTGCAATAGTATTTAATGGATAGTTCTTGCACTTTGCATTGAATACCTGGTCTCACATTGTGGCTCAAATATTTAGTCTTTAAAGAAGATAATATGAAAAGAGAAAATAAAAAAATTAATTCAATAGGCTTATATTTCTACTCTGTGTAGAACAACATGAACCTTTTCTGATTTTCCAGCAATTCCAAAATGTCTGAAACAGTTCCAAACCACCTGAGTCAGAATGAGAAAGTATGAACTACCTGAAAACATAAGATAGCAGTTTAAAAATTAAAATGGTAAAGAAAAAAGACCTTCAAGTAGAAAAATCCTTTCAATTTGGAATACTGGAATATCAAGATATTGAATCAGAGCAAAGCACTTTGACTTCTATTTCAGTTTTTATTAAATTTCCATCAATCTCTTCTTGACCCAAATAATTCAGAAAAATTGAAATGGAGCCAAGCAAAAATTCATTGCCACCACCCAATCAGTGTTTTCCAACAAATTTGACCTACCCCTACTTTCTCCTGATACTTGGCAAGGAGATTATTTATGAATTTTTCAACTTTACTTTTTATGATTTTCTATAGAAAAAAATAAACACAACTGGGGAAGAGGTTCCAGCGTAAATATATTTGACAGCTCATGGAGAGATAACTTGCTGTTTTCAATCCTGCTGGCTAATAACAACATAAATTTACCCTGCACAGAGTCCTCCTTCTAAGCTATGAGCACTCCAGTTGGGAGATACTAAATGAGAAGCGAGGGACTTGCTGCAGTGCAGGTGCCTTGGGGCTGTGGGTGTGGGCTGGGCGTGGCAGCAGCTCAGGAGCAAAGCCCAAAGCCGTGGGGGGGCTGTGGCCCCTGGGGCTGGGTGATGTGGGGAGGCTCCAGCCAAGGTTTCATGGCCAGAGCAACAGCAGCAAGAGAAATTTGGAATGGCCACACCCCCAAGAGCCCATCATCGACATCACCGGCACAAACCCGGAGGGCTCAGGCAAGAGGAGTCCCGGGGGAGGGCAGCAAACAGCACTGCCACCTGTCCTTGCCGGGCAATGCCTGCTCGGTACAGCAGAGCAGACACAAGACCTGCAAACCTCTCATGCACAGGAGCTGGGCCTGAGACCTGCAGAGGGTGGCTTTGGTCAAGATGTCCTAGCAGCCAGTTTCAGGGTTCAGGGCATTTCAGTGGAGGAGCAGAGATCACAAATAGTGCCCTTTAATCAACACTGTACAATATGTTTCCTATACAGGCTGATGTAACTGTCTGTATTTCAAGTGGTAGGTTTATACAGCAATGGTTGGAAATGAGCAGATTTACTGCAAATACCACCATAAATAAACTTTCCTGAACCAACATCGGTAACACAAACAAATGATTATGTCTGTTGTCTGAAATGCAGCAAAAAGCAAAATTGTGGCAGGTGTGACACCTGATAGCTAAATTGAAATTTATAGAATGCATATGGCAGAACTTCATTTTTCTTTTTCATTTAGTGATCAAAAACTAGATGACAGACAGTGCAAAATGAAAACAGATGAAATGAATTTCCGAATGGATCCTGCCAAGTTTCATTTTCTCCACAAGTTTTTGGAAAGCCCAGAACCTATTCCCATGTGCACAGCCAGAATTTGCAGATTCTGCTCTTTACCTCTTCATCCTGCCATCTGACAGTTTGCCAAATCCTGTGTGCTGCAGAATGATTGTGAAGAGAGGTCTGTTTATTATGGTACCAAGATCAGTCTGTCAGACTTGATGGCCTAATTTTTATATGGAGTATAAATAAAACATAATAATATATAAATATATATGTACACATGCACACATTAATTATAAAAGTTTTCAAAGTCACAGTCATTATAATGCTACCTCTGATGAAAGTAGAAAGACTGGATAATAAACGAAGTGTAATGGAAATTTGATAGGAGTTTTTAAATGTGGGCTGAGGTAAAAGGTGAACATAAGCAACAGATCCTTTTACTCCTCTGATATGAAACAAGATTCTCTGTGGAATAAGTTTCAGACAGGCATGGAGAATTTATTTTTAATCAGCTTTAGAATACAGTCTATAATAAGCATGCCCTTAGGCAGTTATACTGTGCATGCCATCATAAAAAGAAGAAAAAAAAAAAAGAAAAAGTCTTACAATGAGGCTTAAGAAAAATGGTCAACTGGATGCTAGATTTTTTAATCTATGATTGTCTTTGCCCTTGCTGAGGATTCCTATATCATCTTTTCATCAGGAGAGTTTGGCAAAGCCACTCAGCGGGTGTTGTATGTTGGGAGCCACAAAAATCAATAGAGGGAATATGAAGGCAATTTTTAAAAGCTAATGTGTGAAACATTAAAAATCCATGCAGTATAAACCATGTATAATCTTAGCAACTCCCTGGCTCAAACGGATCAAACAGCAGAAATTGTGGTATATTGTACACTTAAGTGAAATAACCTTTAAGGCTGAAGATTGATTCTTTTGGGAAAGTATTTACAATATGGTATATTAAGCACTTTGGATAGAAATAACATGCCTTCTCATAACAGGGATATACACTTGTGAAAGAAAACAACTGGACAATGATCTCATGAGCTAAAGGGGAAAAAGCTTACAGGGGAAAAGCTCAAAATT
This sequence comes from Euphonia xanthogaster, assembly GCA_034509185.1. Classification (NCBI taxonomy): domain Eukaryota; kingdom Metazoa; phylum Chordata; class Aves; order Passeriformes; family Fringillidae; genus Euphonia; species Euphonia xanthogaster. Next base: position 12,456,427 of record JAYDZK010000006.1, read on the forward strand.
TATGCCTTTTCATAAGAAAATGATTGGATAGTTTTCTTTTCAGAGTATAACATCATTCAATTACAGCTTTTAATTAGGATGTATTAGTTGCAAATTTATGTAGTGTTTTCTTGGAGACAACATATGTCATATTGCACTGAAATTATTTTGGCTAAAGCTTTATAAACCTCTTAAGCATCTAATGAGGTCCAGTGCTAGAAAAAAAATTGCCTTTGGCAGAGTTTCCATGTATCAAAGATATCCCACTAAAATCGAAGTGATTGTTCGGAGGAAAAAATTGTGCAAAACACCAAAGCATGCTACAGTCTAGATGAGAGATGGGGAGTATTTCTGTCTTGGCTGGGTAGCTGGAAACATGAAGAACAGAGAGATGAGGGGACATGCCAAGGTTATGTACAAAGTCTTTGTCAAGGCAGGATCTAAATATACATCTTGAGAGTCCTAGAGGGCACAATATTGTCTCATTTTGAATCGAAGTACTCTTTCTAATTCAGTGCGATCTTCCAAAACAATTATAGCCTACAGCATATGCACAATATAATTGAAAAAAATTAGCATGTGTTTTGTATAAAATTCCCAGCACAATTATCGTCCTAGCACACTAGTATGAAATCAAGAGTAAAGAGGCAGGTAAAAGAAAACAGCAATACACAGAAAACATTGGGAAATGGAAAAAATGGAAAATCTCTACCAAACCCCAAACAAAAAGCTGAAGTAGACATTTTTACCCTCAACCCGACTTGTCCCTGTACTGGCTGACCAGATTAAAAGGGCAAAGGAATCAAAACATGAGCCTAATTGGAACTTGTCTCAGTTTCTGTGCAAATACCTACAAAATGTCTCCAAAGAGATGTACTTTGCTTCTTTGCCATGGGAATAATATATTCCATGACTCCTTAATTATTGCATTGAGACCTATGGAAGTCCCTTGTTAAAACGTTTGCTGTGATGCAAAGTCAAACTTTTTATTATTTAACATTTTTGTATTGTGAGTTTTGTATTTGAAGAATTTTAACTGGAACATTAAAAACCTTCTTCAGAAAAGAAGCGTATTAAGTACAGAACAGATTTGCATAAGGCTTCTTAAGAGAGAGAGCGTGATTAAAAATGCCTCTACAACATCTAAAATACCTGCTAGCAGTCAAGAACTGAAGGAGGAAAATGAAATTCTTCAAAATATTATCAACTTCTGTGCTGTAATATTAAAGAAAAAAGAACAGAATTTTCAAAAATGTCCAGGGGAAAGAAAAACCAAAGACTGAGTAAGATTTTTGAATAATAGAGAAGGAGAAACAATCACCAAAGACTTAGGCATGGCAAAACTACTGTGTAAACACTTCTCTTCATACTTATAATAGAAATTAATCAGAGGCAAAAATGTCTTGGATAAAAAAATCCAAAAATCCAAAGGGAAGATATTAAACTGATCTTGAATGGAATGTAACTGATCATGAAGGGAATGTAAACATGTACATAAGTTAACCAAAGAATACCTCAGGATCTGAAGGGTTTTCCTACTTGGGGACAAGGAACTAGCAGAGATGATAGCAGGGGGCATCTGACTGATTTTGCAGATCAGTCTCCACCACCCAAATATTAAACAAAATGTAGTGCCCGTGTTTAAAAAGAGAGGAAAGAATGAGTGACCAGGATATGTCAACTTTTAACCTGGCTTTTGTTCCAGGTGAAGAACCTGAAAGGATCACAGAGGAATTAATTTATGAGAACTGATGGAGTGGAAAGCATCTCAGCAGAGACAGTTTGCGTTTGCTGAACTCAGGCTAACATCACCGATCGACTTTTTCCACATACTGAACTGGGCAAAAAACGATGAAGTAAAATTAATCTGGACTGCAGCAAGATGTTTTGATCTAGTTGCAATCAGAAGAGCCACTGAGATAATGGAGATGAATTGCTGGCTCAAGATGATGATATGGTGGATGGTGATTAGTTTTCAGATAGAGTATTTTCAGGCTGAGTCATGGTTCAGCTCAGCCAGCACTGTACTACATAATCTCTAGTGATTTTAAGGCAGTGATTAATTTGGTCTTGGCCAAATCTATTGTTGGAATTGGGAGCAGCAATAAATATTTTCTTTGAGTTACTGTTATATACATTAAAAGCATCTGAGGGGGACTCTGGGTATTGATGGAGCAGCAGTTATGAGCTCTTATGTCAAGGAATGGAAGAGATAGTGAGTCACAATTTATAAAACAATTTTTAAGCGTTACTTAGAAAATGATTACAAATATAGTGAGAGGGGGAAAATAGTGAGTTCAGAAGGGGAAGAATACACATAAAATGGCCATTGAAAAGGCAGTTTTCTCCTGGGATGAATACAGGGGGACATGAGCTATGCTTATTGCATAGTAATATGTATTCAGCTCGAGCCGAGTACAAAGGACCACCAAGCAGAAGCACTTGCAGTTTCTCACTGCTTCCAGGAGTGTGACAGGCTGTGTGTGGTAGTGAGTGGAGAATTCAGGTCAGCAGCATTCCCAATTCAGAGAGAAGCTTCAAAGCAATTCTAAATGGCCTAAATTACATTTAGAATACCACAAAATATGCATTTTATGTCCAGTGGATTTTTTGTAAATGACATCACAAAGGGAAAAGTGGTTCCTGAAATGGAAATTTAACATGAAATGCAGATTTCCCTAGTCAAGATGCCATTGAGCCTCCATCTCCATAACAATCTTACAAAGGCTCTACTTTCCCTGCCAGCAGCACCATTCCACATAGCCCTATTCTTTGTCCTCCACTTTAATGTCCAGGCTGGGATTTAGAGAAGAGCAAAGTACATTACTTTGGAGATTGAAATAATTCATTTGCACTTGGGTAGTGGGAGCATTCAACAGCCTTGACATTTTTACTTCTGCAATGAGCCTCAGCTTCTTCTCCCCAGATAGGGAACAGCCTCTGGACTCTTTGTCTAACTACTTCCCATTCTGGTCACCATTCTGGTGTTCAGGATACTGGTAGAAGGACAGATAACAGCTCATAGGAGAACTGATCACCTTATGAATGCTCTGTACCAGCCCTACTTTCTTACGAATGGATTGGTTTGATGGGAGAAGAAAGATTTCAAGCCCAGAAATGCTGGCAGTACCAAAGCTGTGCTGATTTGCCTAAGTATGTTCATTCAGAAATCAGTCATTCCAGTTCCAGTCCAGATCTGCTGGGATTGGAATAACAGTCTTTGTTGTTCAATGTTTTCTTGATTTTTCCTTTCTACATACAAAATTTTGTATTCCCATACCTCTAACGGGATGTGCTTTTACTTCTTCCTGGCTCCTCTTCCTGGCAGGAAACTGGATCAGCTTCTCTGTATTTAGTGCAAAAAGAGATAAAAGAGTCAAGACGGTGACTTTAGACAATATTTTGCCATTATTTATTTCACAGAATTTTCTTCTCAACAGTAGGTACTATTTCCAGAGTATTTCCCCTGCTTTTTAGTGTCTATTCTCTGGGAAAATGAAGGAAAATAACATTTTTTTGGGGGGTGTCAGCCATCCTGACAAAAAAAAGACAAAGAAACCAAGTTGGCTTTATTTTAGCAAATTAACCATATGCCTTATATCAGTGGGAGATGTGCCCCATTGAGAGGAAATAATCACCCCTGATTTTATGCAGATCTGTGCCAGGTTGTGGGCTTGGCTTCTGGTCTGCACACACAACATTTATTGATGCTTACAGGTTTTTTGGAATTATTCATCTATGCTTATGCTGACAGAGACCAAAGGAGATGGGAAAAAGAAGAAATACTAGTTTAGCCTTACTTCCACAGAAGGGACTTATACCATAATATGAATGCAATAATATAAACTCAATATTACAAGATTGTGGTCCGAACACAGTGGTGTTCACATACCTTGATACAGGTTAAAGAGGAACTTCTCTTTTCCTACCCCTTGGAATAGAAAGAACAAAGATTCTGACCCATAAAAATTTGTGCACAGGTTCAATTTTCAGTGGTAATAGTAGTCAAACCTTCCCACTGGCCTCATCACATATTTAAAGTTGAGTATAAGACCGTAGAACTCACAGGGACAGAAATATGAGTCAGGGTTTACATGGAGAGAATTGAGGTCCAGAGGGATGCAGTTTCCAGGAAGTGACAATATATCAGAAGAAAAATTGAATTCAGACCTCTGAGATCCAACTAAATCACAAGAGCACATTTCTTCTATTTAATCATTAGATAAAAAGTGAGGTTGAAGAAAAACTTCAATTTGTTTGGAAACATTTTTGCCTCCATGTTGGGACCAGATGTCAAAACCAGTACCTTTAGCAAATTCAGAAGGGTAAGTGCCCACAGAAAGTGCTGGTGGGAGACTGTGGTTTCCCATTTGCTTGTTGTTTTTTTTTCTCCCCTAACAAGAATTCCTAAAATAATCTAAAATATCTGTTTTTTATATCTGAAGAAGACAATAGTTTAAAATATGCATACCTGAATCTAGTGACTGGAAAGCACAATGCAATTATGATTTTATTGCCATATCTTTTGTTCTCTGGTTTTCTATTTCAAGGGTTTGATCAAAATTAATGTGGTCTCTCTACCCAATGGCATTTATTTTGGTTATAAGATTAGAAATGTAAATTTGCAATAAAAGAAGAAAATAGGAAGCTGTTTTTAATGAATATTTTACGCATGACTAATTAACAGAATCCCCTACAGGAATTTGGAAGTAATAAGGAATTGACTGAAAATAAATTAAAAATTAATAAAGGGGTCTCCAAACAACTTTGTTTATGAGCATTACCAGTTGCATTCTTAGTTATGAATATTTCAAGCTGCTTTACTATTCAGGGTGTTTTATTCTTGGAGTGTTCATAATTTTAGAGGTGATTAGGCAAAAAAAGAAGAACAACACAAAACAAAATGTCTGGAAATGATAAAGCCTACCTCGGGAGAACTTGCTAATGCACAAATAATGGTTTAATATCCATTGTTTTTGTCTAATAATACCTGTGGTATGATGTTCCCCTTAATCCTCATCTTCTAAATGGACGGAACAGAACTGCTCACTAATTCATTGAGAAAAATGAGAATCTTCTCCCAGATATTGTCTTAAGACAAGAGCTGCAGTGCTGCAGCTGTGCACTGTCCTTAATGACCGTGAGCTGAGCCTGGAGAGGGCTTTGCCCTGGGCTTGGGCTTTGCCCTGGGCTTGGGCTGCTGCAGCACTCGGAGCTGTGGTGGGCATGGGGCTGCAGCCCCGAGCTGAGCTGGGTGTCAGGCAGTGTGTGACCTGCTCAGAAGGACTCTGCTCATGGCAGAAACATGAGCACCACCCAGCAATTCTGCTCCCATTTTCTCTGCTAAACCCATGCGTTCAAGCGCATTGCAAGATAATGGTGCAAAAAATACACCTTTATATGTTTACAGTGTGTCTTCATTTATATCAGAATAACAGAAATATTACCTGGGGAGGGTGGAGGGGAGGGAGACACACCCAAGTGCCACATGTTCTCATATGCCTAATGTATTGTTTTAGCTAGGTTAAAAGTCTTTGAAATAAAAGTGATTTAAATTCTCTGGCATTGTCTTTGATACAGAAACTGATGTAAAAAATTCCTCAGAGGACTTAAGATAAACCATCCTTTAGCTGAGGAAGGTCAGAACATAAACCTGAAGAATGGAGAAGAAAAGGAAACAAATGACCACTTCAAAATAAATAAATAGATCCCCTTCCCTGTTAGATGATCTGAGATGATCCAATCGCAAAGATAAGTTACAGCAAAACTAGAATAAAACAGTAAGCACTGACTGAGGGTTTCCAGATTTTTTAGTTGTTGTTGTTGGCTGGTTATTTTTTTTTTTTTTTTAATTTTTTTTAATTTTTTTTTTAAATTCAATACAAATGAAACTATGGCAGGTTTTATTCAGATGATCATTTTCTTCCCTCTGAACTTTAAGGACTGAAGCCTCTTCTTGGGTCATGTACACCAGGAACATAGTTCCAAAAATGTGATACAGTGGATTTTTTTTTTTTAAACAGTGGTGCTTCCTGCTGATACCAAATATTCACAGAGAAGACACTTGGTATGTATGTTCAGAAGTAAAGAACCAATACATTAAGTGTAATCAGGGAAGACTGATGGTTCCCTCAACAAGCGCTTGATGCTCACTGCCCAGAATGACATGAACAGCACAATATTTTTGTAAATTTGTCCTGCACAAATAAGAATATAATACTGTTGCTACTACTAGTAATAAAAAATGATACATTTGGTCACATATGGAAAGAGAAGTCACACACATTAATATAGGAAATTCTAACTCTTCACTTCAGTGGCGCAGTTTCTCTGTCCAACAGAACAAAAAGCTCTTTCCTAGCTAAGTGTTTGGGCAAGTATCATTCCCATTTTGCTTCAGTTTCAAGGAATATATGTCTCACAGAGGGTGCATGTCACCAGTGTTTGATGGCTCTTTTCAAAGGCTGTATCAGACAAGATGTATGTGTCTTATTCTTCTCTCCCCTGCCCAGGGAGACAGATGAATAACAAGAGAATTCTGCTACCTCCCATGATAAAATTACCCATAGAAATATGAGATTAAAAAAATATGAAAACCCAGTCGCACCTTTTAATGCACTAATTGCTTTTACACTGTCACTTCCACCTGAGAAGTTTAAAGCATCTTAAATAATGAACTAACATTTAGAGTGTGAGTCCTCCCTTGGAAAAAATCTGCAAATCTCTTGGAAATAGAGAATGATGACTCCATCATCACCAAATGCAAAATCCCTTAAAGAAGAAGTAAGAACCCATGACACTTCAGGCCTGGAGGTTCTCATCATAAAATTACAAGTTTGTGTTCCAATGCATGGAGAAACTAGAACTTCTCCATCACACAGAGGAAGACCACGTATTTCTTTGATTAACAACACAGACTAATTAATTTTGTTTAAGTTTTCTTAAACAGAAATACTCCCCTGTGTCTTGCAGGACCCTAAAAATTTAATGGTCAGATTTGATCTTAGGCAGACTCCAATGAAACCTAGAGAAGCACCTAAGTCTCTGAATTCCTATCTGAACATGACAGTCTTCAGATATCCGGTGCTAGTAATTTAAAACAACAATAGGTACTCTTGAAAAGTCAAGGAATTCTCTCCGAGTGTGAAGTCACTCCCTCATTTTCAACTCTGGTCTTTTTTTCCATTGCCCTTGTCTAACAATGAACCAGCTAAATAAAGCTTCAAACAGTTTTTACCAATCTGTAAATGTGATGTGTTTCTTAAAAATAAGTAACTGATTACTATGATTTAGTTATCAGTAAAAGCTTTTAAATAAAACCTAAAATATGTCCACATTGTAAAAAGAAATAGTAACTTCTGAGTTTTATTGATAAGGCAATTTATTAAGGACTTTGGAGCTGATTTGCTCATTTGAAGATAAGCTTTGAACAACATTTGTTGGATATTCATTCAATTCTCCACAGCCTTTGTTCATTCCCCTCTTTCCTAATGGAAACACTGTGGGTTTTTTTTCTTCTTTTTCTTTCAAGGTAGAAAATCACCTTGCGTGCTTCAGAGTGGCCTGCAAAGACTAGACTGAAACAATGGCTGACACTGAGACATTAGCTGCCAGCAGACACTGGCAAGGAGCCAAACCATGGGCAGGCAGTTTTTTCTGGGAGCAATGAGACCATTGTTCCTGCAGGGAAGGAGCGGGGCGCTGGAGCCGCGCGCGGGAGCGCTCCGGGAGCACGGTGCCACCGCCAGCCTTGCCCGCGGCAGAGCCGGAGCGGCCACGGTTGAGCGGCCAACACCTGGGAACAGCTGGACTCACAGATGTTCCAGGGTTGCCAGAAAGGCTTGTGGTGAAATTCATGGATGTTTTACAAATAACAAACCCACAGCTATTCCAGCTGTGCATAGTGCATGTTGTAAATAATAGTGTGAGTCTCCAGGCTGATTCTCCGCAGAGCGACAAGGCAGTGTGGTGGATTGCTGGGTGACTGCAGTGCTTTTTGCCCACAGGAATGGTGGAAGGAAGGAGGTGCAGCCTCTCCTATCCTCCCCTCCCCTCCCTGTAACACTACAGACGATGTGCAAAATTCAGCTACGTCTTTACACAACCAGCTGCCAGACTGTAAACATTTTGAACATCAAACCTTTCAAACCACTCTAGCAAAGAAGAAAACCATGCCTTCAGAAAAATAGAAAGATCAAATACAGACCCGGATTGACACTTCGCAAGAGTTTTTCTTCAAAACAAGCCCCAGAAACCAAAAGAGCAATTTGTATATATTTTCTAAGGTTTTGTTGTACTAATTCTTTAGAAAACTCTGGCAAATCATCCTCACGAGACACACGTAACAAGTCGACATAAACCAAACTTCTCAGGTCATACTGTTTAGTTCAAGAAAACTGGAAACAAATAGAACAAGAAGTGAAAAGTGAATGAAAATTTTGATGTCTCTTATGTATAATTTCTTCAGGATCTCATCTTTCAATGAGTCTTCAGAGCAACTATTACAGGGTCTAACTCTATAATTCACATTTATAATACAGCAGCAAGCAGGTGAGCAGTAGAGGTAGAAGTAATTTGCACTAGCCATCATGGAAATACTTACAAATGATGGATCTAATGGACATATATGATTAAAAAAAAGAAATTATTCAATGCTGGGAAATGACATGCAGAAGAGTCTTGTGAGGGCATACTAATTGTGTATACACTGAATCATGCTCCATGGGAGAAACAAAATTCCTTTACTTAAAAAATAAAAATGAAATAAAAAAGACTAGTAATGATTTGAAAGCAGAAGTCTGTCCATGTGTAAAGAGCTAAAACCCATAAATAGATTGAAAAATATGTTTAACTGACATTTCTAGCATCTGTTTTATTTTCATCTTCAATTAGGAGCCAAATTCAAAGAAAAGGAGTGTTTTGGCTCTGAGCCAAGTTAAATTTTTCTGGATTTAGTTAATTTTTATCAAGTGCAGTTTCAATGCCTTTTATTTATTTATTTATCTTTTTTAATGGCTCGGTCTTTATAGCACATCTTGCATACGTGGATGAGTTTTAGATCAAGAATAAAGCAACATATACTGACATTTCCAGTAAAAGCTATAGAAATGTTATGAAACTGACATGCTTTCCTATCCTCCCCACTTCTCCCTTCCCCAAACAACAGTAATTTCTGGCCATTATTTGGACCCATTATCTCTCCAATGCATGAAGAATTTTGAGTTCTGGCAAAAGCAATGATCAGATATAATTTAGTCTTTATTTCGGTCTCCCAGCAGAACTCTTCCTACAACAAATTGAACATAATTTCCTTTCCTATAATGAACCTAAATCATGGTAACTTTATGTCTCTGCAGACACTACTCTAGCTTCTGTCCTTTCCCCAGATTTCCTACTTGCATGGTGTCAAGACCAACAACTCAGGCTATTTTTGACCTGTTGGATGCTTTACCTTCCCCCATCCTTCTCTGAAATCAGGTCACTCATGTGGAAAAGTTTTCTAAACTTCTGTGAGTGCAGGTGGTGCACTATCTCTGACCATTGCTGTTGTGGATCGTACATGCCATTGGAATTATTCCAAACTCTCATGGAGCCCTACATGTCAAAATTCACACCCAAAACAAATTGGGGGGCCCATAAGAAACCCCTACCTGCGATCTACTTGCTACCTGAAAGCCTTGCTAATAAATCTATAAATAAGATTTAGCTAAGATGCAGCTTTGTAGGATCCTTACTTAAAAGAAAATGTTGTAAAATGTGAGCAAGTCCCAAGAAACTTTTGTCTTTAATGACAGTACACTGACAGCGACAGAGCTTTTTAAAACAACTTCAACTATTTGCTGTAGCTGTGAGCTCGAATAAGGTGTATTTTATTGCTTATTTTCCTTGTTGCATTACCCAGGGACTGTAATGTAATTTGCTGGTGCCACCTGCCTTATTCAAATACATTAAAATAAGGATTCTTTGCTGTATTCTGAAGAACATAGCCACTTTGTCCTTTGATCTCAAGCTTGTATTAAAAATCATGTTTGAATGTTTGATTTGTTTTTACAATGAGTAAGCAGGCAGTGTTTTGCAGTGGGTTTCCATAATCAGATATTCACTTCTATCAGGCACTTTTAAATAAAGTATAAAGTGTTGACATGGAGGAAAAGTACAAAGCTATTCTAAAAGGAAGTACACTGATTAAAAATGAATAAATAAGTTCAAATAATGAAAGATTATAAAAAAAGCCCAAATCCACATTCCAATGCAGGCAACGTGTGAGGATGACAACATGTTTATCTTAAGATTCTATTTAACTCTACTGACAGCTATTCCCAGTAACACTGGGTGAGACACCTTTCATTCTCTTTCCCTTACATATGTGCATACATAAATATAAGTATGTGTGTGTTTTGACACAGGGATACTAGTACTAGCATTTCTTCTATAAACTTAACTTGGATTAAGGCCTCAGCCCTGCAGCCTGGGAGATTGAATTAGATCATCCCAGAGTTTTCAATGAATGGTATATCTGTGCTCACAAGAGCTGAATCCCAGGTATTAAACTGAGAGAGAGGTTAAGTGCTTACATCTGTCTTGCATGGGACCCTCCTGCTTTGATACCCTTTTTATCTCCTTGTAAGAGATAATTAAGCCCCAAAACCACTTTCATGGAAGACCTTTGAGCATTCATGTATATCAGATCAGGGCTGGAATCTGTAGATTGCTGATCAAGACCCTTTCTCTCATAACATCAAAGTATTTCTTTTTTATTTCATGAACAGTCCTTGAAACTGCTCCTCTATCCACTAAAAAACCATACTAGAGCCAATTAAGGTGTCATATGAAATTGATTGGGCATTAAACGGAAAAATCTATGTTTAAAGCCTTGCCTTCATGCAAGCTGGCTTTACAACTGGACTGACCTACAGCAAACAGTCAAGACCATCAGAAATGGTATGAGGGACCATTGTATAAATGGAAACTTGCAGTCAGTCAGAAGAGTTTTCACTTCATTGATCAGCTAAAATGAGGAAAAAGATCTGTAAGTGCAAATCTGAAAGTAAGGGCAGTTCTAACACATCTCATTTACTTGGACCAGAAACTAAAATGCCTGGATTCCTCAATACTGTGGAGCTGAATTTAAAGGTTCAGCAAACCAAAATACTACCCTAAACAATCTGTAGCCAAAACCACAGACAAATGAAAGGGCTCAGCAACTGTCATGAACATTTCTGAATTAACATGTTGTAGCAAAGCTGTTGTGCATTTCTCACACACACTCAAAAAAGTGAATTACTTTTTGCATGAATATCAGCCATTCCAAAGGTACACAGTTGGTATAAATGTTACACACTTTGAACATAAATTATGTTATCAGTCATATATATCAGTTAAAAATATATCTGGAAGAAACAGGAGAATTGAATGTAAAACCTTTATGAATAGGAGGGTTGGATTTTGGCCAGTAACATCTCTTATCCAATGCCTTATCAGGTAGAAAACTCTCCTTCCTGGTGAATGGTACCCCGAGGGAGGGAGGATGGCATGAAAACTGAACACTGTAAATACACGGAATGATTTCTTTTATTATGGTGTATTACTAATGACTCCCTAGTTAAGATTGGGTTGAGATTTGCATTTAAATCAAGGCTGAAACAGCCTTATTTCACACTTTAATGGTTGAGTACTCTCTAAATTTGGCACAGTAAACTTTAGAGTAGAATTTTGCTAGTTAATTTCTTTAGTAAATATTTACTACACAGTTATTAAATATTTGCAAATGAAAGTTGCAAAGGAAAGAACTTTGTTTTTGTGTCTCATTTTCTTGGATTTTACAGTCCCCAAGTCCAGCAAACTTCACAAACACCTAAGTGCATATATGTGCATGTGCACACCTTACAGTCCTTCAGGTATTTTTTACCTGGTAAATTACTGCCAACACAGACACTCTGGAAATTCTGAATAAGGCACAAACTGCTGTTTTGCCAAAGCAACCAACCAGCCTACTTGGAGCTGCATGTAGAGGAGACCCTTCATCCTTGGCTCTTGTTTAGTTTAAAATAAGTCTTTTGTCTTTGAATAAGTCTTTGAATTCCTTGAATTCGCTCATCCTTCTTTCCTGTGTGGAGCTTGGCAGCTCATCACATATATAATGTCATCATTACTGCATTAATGCTTGTTACAATCATGGAATTTTATGATTGTATGCTTTGATCCATAAAAAGGACACAACCATAACTGTAATAACACTGTTTTTTTACAGACATGCATAACAAGGTGATAGAATTTACCCAAAGATAATCATAGGAACTGGAAAAGTGGGTTGTGAAACTGGATAGGATCTTAGTGAATAATGTAGTTCTTCACTCCTTCTTTGAATCTTTTTGTTGCAAACCTCCTGTTAGCTCCATAACTCCTTCACTTCCTCACCATTTTATTCCAACAGCCAAAATCCCCTCTGCAGGACAACCTCAATCCAAGGTGCTTCACCACTCGGATATGGGATGTTTCTTTTGTACAAAGCCAGAAGAAATTCACCAGACTGAAGACAGGCAAGAGGTGAGGATTTGAATTAGACTAAGTTTAAGGTGGGTAGGGTTAAGTAAGAGGCCAAGGAGAGAAATAATAAATCAAATGCCAGCAGAATATCAGGTAACTTCAGAGCTTATTTGCCTTTCATAGCTGGTATTACTTGGATGTACAATCCAATAACCCCAACCATGGAAAAGAAAGCAAACAACAAACCTGTATGGACTTCATACAGTGTAGCAAATATCAGGTTTAATGTATAATATTACAATTGGGTTATGAATAATAGGTTGAATTTCTCTTTGATTAAGTAGTGCTGGATTAGGAAATGAGTAGCCTCAGATCAAACAGCTTGTGGAAAGAATTAGCACAGTTCTTGAGAAGCCTAGCAACTAGCAAAAAAGGAAAAAAGAGAGAGAGAAGAATGTTAAAAGAGTGCAACAAAAAGTTCCCAGCTTCAGAAGGGCAGCGAGGCTCTAAAGAGCAGTGAACCTTGGGTGCAAGTGAGAGGTTGCCACATCCTGCCCCATGAGAAGCACTGAAAAGCTGCCACAGGGATTTTCTCCTCTGCCCATCGTGTTTCCTCCAGTTCCTCTGCTGTTTGTCTGTGTGAAAGACCCCTTTTTTTTTCAATTACATAAAAGGACAAGAAGAGATAAAAGATGGGTCCAGGAAGTTATGCTGCCCAGATAATGACCCTTTCTTTGTTAAAATTCCTAAATGTGAAATCCCAAAGAGAACAAATGCAGCCTCTCATCTTCCATTTCCCTTCCTCCTTTTGTCCATGTTGCTGTCAGTCTCTTTGACACATTATTCTTCAAACACTCCCTATCAACTCTAATATTTCCCAAGAAGGAGACTCTTTTATGTTCTTCATCATCATGAAGACACCATACATTTCTTTGGGTCAATGCACAACTTTCTCTCTGACCATTCAACCTGACAAGTAAATTACACTCAGACTTCAGAAGAAAATAATAATCTATGACCAAGATCAAACAAAACCCATACTAACAGTGTGTGATTCACTATGGGTCTTTTACTCATTTCAGTGTTACTGGAAATATAGATTATCAATGCTTATTAACGTAAATATTTTCATGCTTTTAAAAGCAAATGGAAATTTTAAGATTTCAGTTATCCCTTATGTAGAAAGCCTTTGATTATTTCTTTCAGCTTCCACTGACACAGCAGCATTTAAAGAGAAAAGCTGCCAGGCCAAGCAGAGACTAAAGGAACACGTAAATTATCTATTCAGGAGCCCTAACTGGCTGCAAAAGAGACACCACTGGTGCACTTTAAGTGAGTGCAAATGACAACAAAGTGCTGCAGGTCATGGAAGGGAAAGCAAGTGACTGTCAGAAAGAAGCCCGGTGATGCAGTATAGGCAAAGTAGGAGACAACTGAAGTGATGAATATTTAGATACGGGCTGAAAACTAAGATTTCTGTGGTAACTTAATCTAAATTATTTTTTTTTGGTGAAAACATTTGAAAATTATTATGGCTGCAACAGAAATTGAACTACAGTTTTTTCTTGAAGCCTTTATTTAGGCTTGGGTTTACAATTTAACTCCTGTTCAGCATCATATACCAAACAGACAAATATTGCATGGTTGTCTTAATATTTGAAGGATTAGGTGCATAAAGGGTGTGGCATACACAAGTAGGTAAGTAATACAAATCTGAAATATCAAAGTGTTATCTGTGGGATTTTAAGTTTGAAGTACCATTTCCCTGAGATGGGCATGGCTTACCCAGCTACTGCATAGTATATACAGCAAAAAAGCAGAAGGAGATAGAAAATTCCCTAAGAAAAACAGGGTTGTCAATGTCTTTTTTAAACTACTTAAAAACTAAACAAAGTTTTAGACATTGCTTATTGGAGTTTTATACAATATTATGGATAAATAATTTTTGTTTTATGAGAACAACTGTGCTGTGCTGTAAGCTGAAAAACTTAGTATTAAACAACCTGTTACTATATTATACAATTCCTTAGTTGAATCAGAATAACAGCTCAATACAGGCATTTCACACAGCTAAAAACAGGTAATTGGAACACAAAAAATGATAGAAAGGTTTTATCAACAGACATGGTGTGTTCCTGCTATAAGAATAATAACAACAGTGATTCATAGGTGTGCAGAGAGATGCTTAGGTGCTGAAACATCCTTTACTGGTAATTTTGGTCCCATAAAGATTTTGAAGATGTAAGGCTTCATTAAATTTTTTAACTCTTGGAGATCTTTGACTACTTTGTACTTTAGGGAGATTTTTTTCCATTTTTTAAGGTTTTTCAGATTCTGTAATTTCTATTTTTTTTTTCTGCACACAGAAATAATAGCATGCTTTGCAGTCTGTGAACAGAAATAGTATACAGAATACACATCCCTTTTCTGGGCAAACTTTGAAATACTGAGATATGGAAATTCAAACTCTTCAGAGAGTTTGTTACCTGCCAGAGCAGGTAAGATGCTTTCTGCTCATACTTTTATAATCAAATAATTCTGTTGGTCCATCTCACTCATTTTCTTTTTCACATCAAGCTTTCTACCTTAGTGTAGAGTGTGATAGTGTACTTTTCCTTAAGTAACATAATATTTTCCATATTAAAAAAATATACACATGGAATCAAGGGTGGAGCTGAAAAGAAAATTATGAATAACAAATTTGCTGAAAAACTCAGCAAAAGAAACAATCCTGCCTTCCTTTTTAAATGGGAGGAGAAGACTTATTAGCAAATTCAGGCTGACTTATAAATTTTTTTAACTCAAAAAATGAAACATTTTGTTTTGACATCTTTTGAAAATGAAATATTCCTTTATAGAAATACCAAAATCTTTTACTTTGGCATTTTCTAAGAGAAAATTTCTGAATTTTTAATTTGAAATTAATTTTTCATTTGAAACAGGCTCAAAAAATTAAATATGCTTTAAATGAGGAAGAATACTCTGCTCAAGGTAAAGGAAAAAAAAATCCTTATCTTGAAGCAAACACATAAAAGGAACAATTTCCAGTTGTCAGTATTTGTGGACCTATGCTTTTTCTCTAATTTTTGGTTTCTTTAAATCTGTTGCTTATAATCAGAACCTATAACAAATACTATGCTTCATCCACTTTCATTGGTCTCTAACACTTGACTTCAGCTGGACCACAGTGTTTGCTGAATGAACAAAACTCTATATTCTCCTTTCAGAAAGGAAAAGACCACAAGAAGAGAAAGGGACTGCTGTCATCAGCAGTGTGCCTATGTGTGTCCCTGACTGTCCATTCCTCCCTCCCCCTCTCACAGCTGATTCCCCATTTTCCATCTGTTTAATTTGCTTAAGCAGTTAATTAATTTAAAGGCGACTTGTGTCAATATGTTTAGTTAGCAAGTAGCTGCCACAGGAGTATCCTATCTCACTAGTGGGAGATGATTTTAGTTGTCAGATGAGAATGTAATGATGTAAATGTGGTATTTTGTCAAAAATCCTGCTTTACATCATGGAAATAGACACATGACATCTTATCCACCTTTTGTTTATGGTGGAAGGATACAGCCCTGTCCTCATGGGAGCTGCCCACCAGGGAGGGAAGGGCAATTTACCCCAGCATTTACAGGAGCAGTTCAAAACAGGCATACCAGGGCAGGATTTTTGTTGTTTATACTTTTTAGAGAAAAGTTCTAGAAACTGTCAGTGCCCCTCTGAACTATGAGCTGTTTTCTTTATGTTTTTACAGGCAAAGAAGAAACTCCCTCATTGATTCTCTTAAGATCTTTTCTCCTCTGAACTCTGGTCCCATTTCATATTCGGTCATGTCCTATTTCACAGGTACTCTGGGTTCTCTCACCAGAGTGGGCCGTTCACGCATGGAGACATTTCTTGTCAAATCAGGCTTGAAATGCCACTGCACTTTTGCTTTTATTAACCACCTTTACATGATAATCATCACCTTGCTTGCTGTGACTCAGCACTGAGCATTAGTGATCTATGTGCAGCAGATCACTGCAGTTGGTGAAAAAAGTGGGTTTTTCCTTCTCCTCCCTGATAATTGAGGCTTTGCTTAGATGGCGGGAGTGAAAATATTAACACCTGGAAATGAGGGAAAAACAAACAGCATTGTTGAGCTTCATTATAACTAAGAGCTTTACTAAAAGGAACATCAGTGCAATTAGAGTGTAATCCAAAGCCCATTAAAGCCATTGGGAATCAGTCCACTGAATTAAACAGGCTTTAGATCAAGCCCACACTGCATATCAGAGGGCAGTGATATCTGAAGGAGATTGCATTTCGAAGTGTGAATAACACTGCTGCACACACACAGCTTTGCTAACAGAAATTCCAGCTCTGCCACATTTTCTGTTGCTGGCATCCTCTTTTCATCAACATTTGTCTTGTAGCAGATTGTGGTTATGATTCCAAATCCAAAATGCTTTTTGAAAAATTGTCATCATCATCTGGGCAGATCTGCTGAATAGTTCTATAACATAGTGGGCATGGCCATGGCCTACACAGAGCAATAATAAAAAGACACCTTGGAAACATGTAATTTTAATGTCCTATCAATTTTTTAGGCATTTTAAATGTTTTGTAGTTATGACCAAAACTGTCTCTGTAAGTGGGAAAAAAAGCATGATCGGGGTCAGTTGCTCAGAGTGCTTGAATGTCTTACAGAAGCCCCATGTCAAAAGGCCTTGAAATAACCATACATTTCTCCCTGTGATGCTGCCAAGAGAGGGGAGGTAGCAGAAAGTATTCTGATCATTAGTAACAACTTTGCCCCTAAATTCATTGCTGGCCTCCATTGCTGGCCCAGCTAAGTATGGTGAGTCAGGACAGGACAGATTGTTGCATTTACTGAATTTAAAATGAAGAAAAGGAGTGCGCTAAGGGAGCTGGCATTAAACAAAATTCCCTCACCAACATGTAGCATGCACCAGGGTGCTGGCTCTCCTCTTCCCCTTGCATGGATGGACTTTTCTGTAGGGGTCATGCACCACCTCTACCAGCTGCACCTCTGATCCCCCGTGGGCAGGGGATTTGTGCAGAACCATCATACCTGGGAGAAGCTCAAGGCACCCTGCCCTGCTGTGCTCGAGAACTCTGCCTCCAGCCTCTGTGGCTAATCCTGCTTTCAACATGGGAGTCATTATGGGAAAGAAAACACAAGCCTAGATGGGCTAGAAGGAAGGCATTTTCTGACTAGGCCCATTTTCCTCACTAGGCACATTTCCAGGACTTTTACAGAAGCTGCGATTGTAGAAGTGCCAGGAAGGGGAAACAGTGATGTTTACTATATGCCTTACCATGGGTGAGGGGATGAAGGGAATAGGTTATGAAGGAGATGCAGAACACCCAAGCAAAACAGTTAATTAACTTGATGGTGGAAGGTGAGACCATATGTCTGCTCTGTATCACTCAGTCTGACAGGCAAGAGAGAAGGTGGTGGCTCTCTGGGGTTGAAGAGGGTGATGAATGGAAGAGCCCATCAGTCTCTAACCCAGAGGCAGCTGGTGCAGCTCACAAGAAGACAATGTTCTTTCGTGGGAGAGATTGTAAAAATCATGAACAAAATTCTTTTTATATCTCAGGCCAAATAAGGCAATATTAATACTGTCAACTAATTTTCAGTGTTGCCTTTTTCCATGAGTAGCCTTCAAAGAGATTTACAAATGAATTCTCTGTCAATATCTGACATACAGATATTGCAAACAGTACATGAACTACACTTGAAGAACCAGGCAGGGAGAACAGATAGAAATAATGGGGAACAGAAGACATGTTTCTTTTTCACTTATCTATGACAAAATTCAAGACAAAGATTAGATCAATTAATAAAAGCAGAATATTCCTTTATCAAATTCTGGGATAGAACTATTAATTCTTAGATATGAGAGTTTACAAAACCCTCAAAGAAGCTCCTAGAAATGCTGTTGCTGAGAGCATTGAAGTTTTGCTACCGGTGGCAAGTAATAAAATATGGAAAGCCAATACATAGACTTTGCCATTCCTGTTATAAATATGCATCCTCCTTAACCCAGCAGAGAAGAGAAATTTAAATTCTCAGTTCTACAATTCAGCTACATCATTTGGAATTAATTTCCCTAAAGAAAAAGCAAAGGATCAAGCAAGGTTGATCTCTGTTACAAGCACCAAATGAAATTGATCTTGACACCAAATATTAATAATCCTTGGGCATAACCAGTGGTAGAAACAGCAAATTCCTGACTGAAGGCAGAATAAGTTAGCTCTATTAAAAAAGGCTTGGATTAAATTTATGATTTGCAGATGAAGCATCTAACACAATTATATTCTGGTGAACTCACATGTCAGAAACAGGCCAGAATATTTTGTCATGGTGCCCAGTGTCTGTCTTGGATAAGGTAAGTAAGAGTTTGTACTTCTGTAGCTGCTTTTTCTGAAGAAACCAGAATGACTTACAAGCATCACTTCACTTATGCAAACAATGGAGAATGGATAATTACAAACTGCAATAAAACTGCCCTGCTGTGAAACTCAAAAACAATCCACAAAAGTTTAATCAGGTGGGAAGACTATTCTCCACTGGAAACAGCACTAGCACATTGGAAATGCAGTATGGACATTTATGCAAAGTGGTCAAGACCTCAATTTCACATTTTGCATTTTCACATTCAGTAGCTTATTACCCCATATACTTTTCTTCATCTTTAATTTAATTACAACTGGATGCTGAAATGATGTGTATTGAATAACTGGTGTCCCTTCCTACAGCCTATTGTTCTGCCCATTTCAAAAGTCTGATAGAAAGTGGTGCAACAAAGTGTTATATTGTGAAGGAAATAAAATCAAGTTAACACAAATTTAATTTTGAATACAAGTGTCCCCAATAAGGTCTTAAAGTGACTTAGCTCCACTATTTAAATGGCAAATTCAGATTAATTTTCTGGTAATGATGCAGATATGGTTTTATTCAATGGTGACTGACTTTTCACTTCTGGGGAACCACTTCATTGACAATGTAAAAACCAGGAAAGGTGCTCATCACAAAAGTGACACAGGAAGAAACCTATTAGCTATTGACTGTACAATTTAACCAGGAAGTGTCAACAGGAGAATTACATCCAGGTTACATAAAACCAATACTAAGTTCAACAGTCATTGGCAATATAAGAGGAAGTGGATGAATTATCACAAAATTCTTGAACTTTGAATGAATATAAAGGCAGGGACTAAACATATCAACATGCAGAACTTTGAAACATGGTCAGGTCAGAGTGCAATCATTTTGCTGTTTTAAGCAATTTTGATTTCCATTAAGGGCAACTTTTATCTTCTATTTTATCCACTCTGAAATAAGGGTGCTTGTACCATGGTGTCAGGCCTTGCCCTTTTAGAAATGAAATTTTCTCTGTCACATATTAGTGGAATATTAGTATGTGCCCACATTCTCACAAACTGGCATCTTAAAATGATTTTGTGAAGAAGATATTTTAAGTCATGCTTAAACAGAACAAAATAAAATCAGCTCGTATATATTCTCTGTATAACAGAAATTGATTTTAACATTACTTGGGAGCACATACATCACTTCTGCACACTGCTTCCTTTGTATTTTCTGCAAACTCCATCTCCCCTCTAGCAAAATCAACAAATGTAAAATATTGCTGCTCAAAAGCATATCATAAAATGTGTCTGATGGACATAAGTATCACGGGCTGAATGTCAGAATTGCCATACTTCCAGATGCTGGTTTGGGTAGATCTTTTCATTCACTGTGCTTTGCTATTAGCATCTTTGAGTTTTCTGTTTTCTAAGCATTTTGCTTTTAATTTTAAGACATTGTACTCACACTTATCTGCACAAAGGTGTTGCAAAGGGACTAAGATGGAAGTAGAGAAAAAAACCAAAGCAGATACCTTTTCCTTTCTGTTCACCAACATTTCTATGTGAGAGGTCTTTGCTGTATTTCCAAAAAGCAGTACACTAGCAAAAACATAGAGAGACAACTTCATTGTTCTGCTTTCCTAAAATGTTTTCCTGAGGCAGCTCAAGGAAACCAGTAAAGATACACATATAATTGTTTTGATTTCAATAGAAGTAACCAGTTTCACCTCTCAGGTCAGGTATTGTGGTGTAATAATGCCATTTAGATGCCGAGTCATTTCTAGAGCAACAAGCATTTTCATAGCCCAAGGAACAGTGGCCCAGCTCTTTAGGTGGCATAAATCAGCACAGTTCCACTGAACTAAATGGAGTGAGTGATTTACGTAAACCAAAAACATGGTCCTCTGATTCCAGAACCACATTTTGTGATATCCTGAGGATATGTTTTGAAATAAATAAATAATTCAGGGCTGTGTTATTCACCTGGCAAGCTTGACTTGCTGTGCTGAGGCAAGACTCGAGCACAGCCCTTATGGCTGACAGGCACCATTAGCTCATAATTTCGCAGCAATATCCACAAATACCCAGTTTGACTCAAGAATATTATGGAAACCACTTTCCCAGCCCAGATCTCTGTCATGAAGGAATATCAAATTGCTATTTAGCACATGAGTTTCTTCTGAAGAAATTTGCCATAGATAGACATCTCATCCTTGTAGAAAGCATGAGACTCAAAATCCTACTTTAATTAGGGTTTGATGAAGATGGAACACCCAAAGCAGGGCACAAGGAAAACAGAAAAGCAGTGTTATAAATAAAACTGGTTTATGTTGGTTATCAAGTGATGTAATTTAACAATATGAGAATTTTCTATACTAAACATCAGGACTTATGTGGGAGCCCTTGGTAATTCCCCTCAGGCCCACCTGTATCCCATACTTTAAATTAAGGAGAGAGAAAAATACACTGGTTTAAATTTTACAACAATTTTGGCCTGAAGCAAACCTCACATTTTCCCCAGCACAAATCAGCTGCATTTAATTCCCCAGACAGCTGGCATGAACACAGCCTCTCCACAGGACACCTGAATTACAAAATTAGCACATTCAGAACTCTAAATCACATTCCATTACATTAAGCCCTAAGGTCCAACGCTATGGAGAAGGAGAATAAATTGCAGAACTTCTCCTGAATTAACCCTCTTAGCACACTCTCAAAGTTAAATTGCCCTTTCCTCCCCTTTATGGAGTCATGGAAACTTCAACACTCCCTCCTGCCCTTTCTCATCTGTTTCTCTTCTTGCCTAATGGCACAGCTTATGGGACAGATGTTGAATACCTTGTCAAAAACTCACATTTCTAAATCAGCACATAACAAGCTATTTTTTCTCACTTAGGAAATGTGTGGGTTAATTTCTATGCCTGGTCCTTCAAGACAGTACTGACCCATCCAATTCTCCTCAGCAGCACACTGTTGAAGCATGATGGCACACCTGCCTAAAACAAGCACACCATCAGGTTTTCTTTTATGCAAGTTGCTGCAAACAAACTAGTGATTCCTGGGAGAAGAGATGCAAGTTTGTGAGACAGTGTTGTGTGCAGCTATGCAGAACTGACCTGATTTAATTGTTGCAAATTTGCTAGTTCTTGCTTTGATATGATTATATTATTTTCCTGTTGCAATCACTATGAATTTTCATGCTAGGTATTGTACACTTAAAAACCATTGTTCTACAGGCTCAGCTTTTGACTCAATAGGTGAAGACAATTAAAAAGCTAATGAAAAGGTAACAGCAGACCTTCAAGGAGGAAGAATAGGAACAGAGAAAAAGACAGCTTTGTGCTTAAGAAAAAGAAGTATTATGTTTGAAAAAGCACCCTGTTCCCAAATTTTAGATTCCTCTGAATATTAAGTACTGAATATCAATGTAATGTTAAGATATCTCAAACAAGTATAAAAATTTTTACATTTGCTCTACGTATGCATTAACAGAATGCCAAGATGTGTGGAATTTAGTCCTTCCCCCCATCCACCTCACAGAAGCTCCTGGGCAGTTGGTTCTGCATGTGTCTGCTACAAGGACTTGCTCCATTCACAGGTTCAGCTGTGCTGTGAGATGAAAGTACAATCAAGATTCACTGGTGTTTGCAAGGAAGTTATGTCATTTGCTCATTCCTTGTCACATTTTTTTCAGTGTGACAGGAAAAGGACTGGGCTGAATCATTACAAGCGTATCCAGGACTTGTTGCTTGAAATTACCTCACATCAAAACATTGGTTATTTCTGCCTCAAAGTGCCTCTCTGCTGTTGAATCTGCTCTCTTCTCTCTTTTCTTTCATACTTTAATGACTGTCACAGAAAATAATTTTTTAACAGTGAAATTCATTATTTATGTGCTTGAGATGACTTGTGCTGGGCTAAGCCCAGCCAGTCAATATTGCCTCTGCTCTAAAGCCAGGTAAAGCTGTGCGCTTCTATTGTACACTTTTGACTTCTTTACTCACTTAAATCAATTATTTCTGAGGTGTTTTTGACTACATGTTCATTCAGTGCATCTTTGCCTCTTATTCCTTGTTACAGATATTAAATTACTATTGTATGGGATACCAGAAATCCATGATAACTGCGGCAATGAGTTTTGTACTTTACAGAAAATTTCAGTGCTTGAAGAATGAGAATAAGCAGTGATTCAGCATTTATCTCCAAAAACCTTACTGGATCCATCTTTGCAAAATGTATTTTATAAGCAAATAACCTATGTAGTTTAAATTCTCTTGTAAATAGTAGATGTAAAACTTGTGATAAAACAGACAGAAACAAATTGATTGTGTTAAGAAAAAACCCTGCCAGCTAAGCTAGGAATCTTGATCTTTTATAAGATGTGCAAGGGAGTTGCAGCAGTTAGCAGAGTAATTTGTGTACAGGTATTTAATTTTAGGAACTGATTCTCATGTGAATGCAGCCTGGTCTGGAGAGACTCCTCCTTGGGCTGTGAGTTACAGCTGCACCCCACAATGCAGGGGATTCAGCACCCTTGTCCTGAAGTAGTTCAACAAGTTGGGACATCAAGCTCTGGAAATCCAAGTTTGCTTGAACAGAGACCTTTTCAGAGGCCCCCTGTACTCCAGGAGCAGCTGGAGGCTGCAGAGGCAGAGCCACAGCTGCCAGAGCTCAGAGGCAGTCACCTACAGGAGGACAGTCACAACAGCCATGGAGGTTGTGTATCTCACACACCTGGGAGAAGGTGGAATACACATGGCTTTTTTACATTTTGTGTTGGACATGCCACGTGGTGTGCTCAGAAGGGGCATTACTTTGGTTGAGGGTCCTCTGTTGCCTTTCTGTTGCCTTTGGCTGAGCCTCACATGTACTTTTCCCTACTGAGAAAACCAAATAAATATCTTGAGGGTCACTCCACATTGTAAGAAGGAGATAAGAAATACATTCATAAACTTTGCATCAGGAGGCTAAAAGGGAAGACATCTACTCCAATACTGAGAAATCATGTTGTAGGAGAGGAGAAAAATTAAAATTATGGTGGAACAGTTCTATGAGGAAGGGAAGGGACTCTCTGCCCCCAGGGATACTGGGTGTTAGATTTTAGAATAGAGGAATTAGAGGAATTAGACCATGTTGCCATTTGGTTTCTGGATTTTTTGCAGTGAAAACTAAAAGCATAAAATAACTTTTGAAAACAGATTTAGTATAAATATGTGCGTTGCTGGGTGTTTCAAGAAAGGATTTGAAGAATTCAAAGAACTTAATGAAAAATAATAACAGCCAAAGAGAACAATTTGCAGTAAGTGGAACAAATAGAAAATAATGAAAGCAAACTGATTTAGTCTAATCTACTGAAACTAAACTCTTAGCTGAGTACATGATAATGGAAATAATTAAAATTACTGATTGGATGGGGGACAAGAAAATAGCAATAAAGAATATTGAGCTAGAGTATGGGAGAAACAGATGTTTTTGCAAATATTGTGCATGGTAGGCTTAGTGAGAGTACAAAAGTGGCTGCATATTTGAATATAAATAAAATATTTCTCATAAACAATGTTTCTAGCTTCTTTTTCCCATGGCTTTTGCTGTCCTTTAGTCAATTTAGTGAGAAATTTATCCTTGGGCATACTTTTTGCCTTCTCTGTCACAATGCATCAATTATACTTCATACCATACAGTGACATTGCCTTGCAACATTGTTTTATGCTCTATTCTGTTATTATTTATGAAAAAAATCCTATAAAAGCTTTTTTAGAGAAAAAAAGCTTTAACACATTCACCCATGCATTCTCATCCATGGTGAATTTTAATGTCCTATATTAGTCCCTGCTAAAGAGAATGTTGGGTTATGGAATTCAAATGCCTTTTCCCTCCACTCTGCACAGATTCAGTCATTGTATCTTCAAAGTCCATGGTGTGTGTCAGCTCATGCTCAAGAAGCCAGCAGTGACAGAGAATTGAGATGTGCTGCCTTTTTGCATTCTTTATCTTCCTTGCCTGGGAGAAAGAATATTCTTTACTGCAGCCCAGTAACTGTGAAAACACACTTGAGTATTCAGTAAGCATCTACCTGACATTATTTATGAAAAAATAACTCAAAGAATGTTTACAAGAGGACAGTGTCCATCTGGAAGACTAAGGGTCAGAAAACTTGGGCTGCGTAAGTGATCCTGTCACCTCCTGTTCTACTCATACCTTCTCTTTCTGAATTAGGTTCCTGACATCTGAATGAGTGGGGGGAAAACAACTGTGAAGATATATGTTTTGACAGATCGTTATTGCCATCAGTATATGATTTAGATAGGAACACTGCAAACCAACTCTTTTGTCAGCTGAATCATATTTTTACCAAGCAAGCTGACTTTACCATCCATCTCTTATTCTTACAGTGTTTGGAGGAAAAAGTATTTATGCTCCTCTAAATAAGGTATTCATAAAAATACTACCTAAAGAGGCCCAGGCTTACTCTGAGGAAAACACAGGTAAATAGATCTGTGAGGTTTTTCTAAGAATAGATCATATTTTTCTAAGAATATTATTTACATGGAAGTTGTTAGGAGAAAAAACTTACCTATTCCAATTTAGAAATTCCATCCTCTGCAATCTAAAAAGCTCCAGGGATGTCCCTTTCTCTCCAGAGAGGACATGAGCTTGTCTGGGATGTGATCTTAACCGGTATCAAATTTGGTGACACATAGATTGCTAACTGTAATAAATATTAGCATGAGCCATGAAGATGACAGATGAAATGGGGCATCCACTATGTAAAGAGACACTTGAAGTCTTCAGCCTGGAGAACAAATGGCTCAAGGGGATCTCACCAATGTGTAAAAATACCTAATGGGAGAGAGTAAAGGAGGTGTAGTCAGAGTCTTCTTCACTGTGCCCACAAGACAAATGAACTAAAATACTGGAAATTCCTTTCAAATATTAGAAAAAATATTATTTTTTCCTGTGCAGATGATCAAAAGTAGGAGCCGGTCAAACAGTGAAGGTTAAGAGTCTCTATCTGCACATATATTTAAAATCTACCTGACCGTGCCCAGAGCAACATGCTCTCACTGACCCTGCTTTGGGCAGGTGTTTGCAGTAGATGATCTCCAGAGGGGCATCTCTGCTCACCTCAGCTATGCTGTGATCAAGGGGCCTGAGCTTACCATGCAATTTTAAAAACCTCACAGAAATTTCTTAGGTGATAAAAAAAAAAAAAAAGATTTATTGCAGCTCTGATGTTTGATGATCTTTACCCTTATCAGGTTCTCAACTTCATAATGAGGGACAAAGACAGCACATTAATATCCTTTTCTAAGAGATAATGCCATCTACTAAAAGAACAGACTTATCAAACACTATTTGGAGACAGCAGCTGTGTTCAGTGAAAAGACACAGAAAGTCTGGATGAAATCAATGAATTTTGCTGATGATACATAAATAGATGTATTTTTTTCCTTTTAATATTAGGCCAGGAAAAAAAAAATCCACATTAATTCATTCTTTTTTTTTGTCAGAGAACTCATGAGCCGTCTTGAGGGGATCGCTCAGAGGTCTGCTCTGATCTGCAGAGAAACAGGATGGAAAGTTTCTTCTTCATTCCCAAAAGGCAAGAAAGGATGAGTGAGAGAGAGACTGAAAGACAGGGTGTCAAAATCCTGCAAAATTTGCTATCACAAGAACAGGAGATAACTGAACAGTCTGAAACCTGACACCCTAATGTGTCAGCTTGGATGGGATGTGTTAGAGACTCAGCTTGCAGAAAGCTGTGCCTTCTGTTAAATTAAAACATTGCAACAGTGGCAGCAAGGCTAATTTGCTACATTTATATAAGGCATCCAGAGACTAATAGTGTTGGGAAAATGATTATATTAGTCCAGAGTGTTGGCAGAACAACGTCTGTTTGGAGCAGTCACCATGCTCTGTGCAGGAGCACACAGGTTCCCTGGTGAAAGCAGACATAAGATCCCTTTGGGAGCTTGACCTGGAGCAGAACCTATCTGCATCAGATGGAGTCAAGATCTGCAAATAATACAGTTTGTTTCGCTCTAGATTTGCAAAATAATCTCAGGTGCCCAGGTGAATCAGCTGTACCTGCATAAACTGGGCATCACTGTGAGAATATTCTGCAATGAAGTGTTGAAGTTTGACCCTGACTGTCTCCTTTGTACTCTGCCATAAGTGTCAAGAGAATGAAGAGTTATTTAAACAGGACAGCTGGACATTTCTTTGATGTAGGCAGTGCTGTGCCACCCACAGTCATTGGGAACATTGCAGGGTGGGCAAAAAAGGAAGTGTCTGGCCTTCCTTTTGGGCCCACCCTGGTGCAGAGTGAGTTGTGCTGGTAGAGCACAGCAGACTCAGAAGGATCTCTCCCATTCAGCAGACTTTAAAAGAGCTCTTAACTTCCCAAAGTATTTCAGGGATCACCTTCATTCGAAGCAAAGTTCTCAGGGAAAGTCAGCATGAAGCCCACCTTTTATCTTTTTTGACCATGTTCTTAATACATTAAGACGAGATCTTTGTCATCCATTCACATGAGCTTCCTGTGCAGGTACTGTGCAAGATAAGTGATGAAAATACTAATTTTTTTGTTAGAAAGCCTAGAGTACCCCAGGTGTTTGAAGAGATAATTTACATCATTTGACGACATGTTCAGATGAAGTAATATTTTTGTCTTATTTTGTAAAGGTAAAACAGAACAAATGATTGTTTTGCAACACAATGTGCTTGCCACCTTAGCCACAAAAAATGCTGCAAACAGCTAGTGGTACAACTCTCCTCCTCCAAAGTCTTTTGTCTCTGCTTAACTTTAAGACAGGAGCCCAGCTCTTTCTTTTTCAGCAAATGAATTCCATAAGTCTACTGGGTAAAGCAGTTCAGCCAGAGTGATGCAATACGCAGGATGTTTGCAGGCATAGGTTTAATACGACTACATTGTTCCATATTTATAAATGTGTCACTTTTTACTGGCACAGCCTCACACATTTTTTATGAGAGCTGCTCTTTTCTTGGCAAAGCAACACATTCATTACACCAACATCAAGAATTCAATGAATAGAGCCATCTTTGCATGACTCAGAGGTCTTACTCAGAGGTAGGGAAGATCGAAGAGATAAAGCAAGGAAAAACATTCCTGAAATACAGGAAACCAACTGAGAATGACATGGGCTTAGGAGGGAATGGGGAATGTATATGTTCTGTGGTGTATTGTCTTATTTTGGAGAGTCAGAATTCTCTTGTGGGTTTGTCTCTGATCCCTTCAAACTATTTTGATGTATACTTGTATGCTTAAAATTATTTCTCCTCCCTTTTATTGTGCTGTCATGTTAATGGATTCATGTGTCATTTTTTATTTTCATTACAATTTTTGTAAGGAACATGAAAAACTCAAATGCCTTAGTAACTTGTAAGCTACCACAATGTACTTTGCCCTGACCTTGTCATTACTGTATAACTTAATTGCCCAACTATTCCACTTCTTTTCTTTTTCATAGCCTTATTATAGTAGAAAATGAAAAGAGACTTGTCATTGACCAGTCAATCAAAAATACACACCATTCATAGATGAAAATAACAATCTCTCAATTAATTTAATAGAATTAACACTAATTATGATAAAAGTCTCCTGAGATAAAGATTGAGATCAGGACTAATGAGCAGACATTAGGCATTCCTCTGACAAAGCCTGTAATAAAATTAGGAATGGGAACAGTTTAATTCAATCACAAAATTGCAGTTTCAAAATTTCTACCTCAGACTAGCAGATATTTAAGAGACCTCAATTTTTCTCTGTATAAAGAGTCAGAGTACATCTCATTTTGCCTGTTCTGTTGGCTGAAGTATAGATCTGGCTGTAATTTCAAAAAATGTCTTTCCCAAGATACTTGATGACATTTTCACATTTTGGACCACCTCTCTGATGGGAAGCATAATCATTTCACTATTATGCTGTTATTTTTTGCAATAGCTTTAGTTTTTCTCACACAGTTTCTATCTTCAGATGGAGTAATTTTAAACTTGGTAAGGAAAGGGAACACTTCTATTTTTTCAACCAGTGCCCATAGGGTTTGCAACAAGATACTCTGTGCTCTATCACAACAGGAACAATAATTTAAAAGAAATAAAATAAGCAATAGACATGACAGAAACTGGTGCTCCAGAACTGGCCATAAATCAGTGAGGTCTGGGGAGAGGAAAGCCACTGGGAGAGGCTGCTTTATTATTACTATGGGAAAATCAGACACTAGTCATTTAGTACCTGATTTAAGGTAACACAGGCTTCAAAATGAAAAACGGCTCAAGACAGAAGCTTTTCATTTCAATGAAAACAAGCATTGTTATCACAGAATCAGTGGTTATCACAAAAAGTATAGCCAGCTATAGTTATGAGTATTTGTTGGTCCACTTTCTTGGGCAAATACTTAGGATGATATATTCTGGTTCACTGTATAAAGATTACATCTCTAATTTAACACTAATTAAAAATGATTAAGCATTACTTTTAGTTAGTAAATTTTTTTCCTCTTTCTCTCCTACCTTAAAAAACTCCATCCAGAGATCCTTCCCAAGATATTCACCTGCACTTCACCTTTTTCTCTCTGCTCTTCAGAGGCTACCTCCGGTAGCTTGTGGCAAAAACTCACAAGCAAGAAAGAGAAATGGATGAAGTTTTGAAAGAAGTCATCTGATCAGGCTGATTACATGATAGATACCAGATTAGAGGGCCCAGGATAGGGAAACACTGATCAGACAGAAATTACCTTTCGTTCCCCTTCTTTTTTATTTCAGGTCAAAGAGCGCTGATTTAAAATGAGAGCATGGCCTTTGGAAAAGAAGCACCTAAACCTTTCTGTCATATCCTACAGTAGTTCAGGATCATTAGGTTGCACATTATTCTCTCTCTCGAACAAATGAATTTACTGCTTGACAAATAAGCACGTAATGCAAAATGCCAACTTACAGATTGGTATCAGTCAAGAGAGAGCATTGTTTAATGGCAGAGGACCATATTTTGCCTATGTTGCAGATCTCTGGGCAGAAAGCTTTGTTTATAGGGGATATGTGACCTGTTACATCAACACACTGTAAAGAAAATATAGAAATGGTCAAATAGGACTAAAAGTGTAAGTATTTGAATTGTCATGCCCCTACCACCAACAAAACTTTCTGATTCTTCACAGACCTGTCAGAATTGGAAATTAATTTGTCATAATCAATGAAAAAGAAAAGTTTTAAAAAACTACATTAAAAGGGTTTAATATCTTGGAATGCAAAATTCTCCAGTGGTCTATTTATAAAAGTTTAAATAATTATCAAATTTTCATAGTATTGCTGAGGTCACATACAAAAGTTAAAATCTCATTGATTAAAATTATTAAGGTTGCATTCCAATAATCTAACAATAATTTAATAGGAAGATAGGGGGAAATCTGCCTTTAATATAGAGGTTCTGTAGCAGTTTTGAAGATTGTAATCAAAGTCGGGGAGGAAGAGGATTAAGTTAAGCTGTCTCAAGTGTTGTCTCTTCTGTTGTATTGGTATAGTATGGTTCTAATATAGAAAATGAGGTCTCCATTTAAATTATTCATGCTCTTTTTCCATTAGACAACTTAAAAACTTGGTAAAATTTTTATGAAAGCTGGAGCCCCGCAATAACTTTGACTCGGTGTTCCAAGGTAACAAACTTTTGCCCATAATTTCTTTTCTCAATAAGAGCAAATTTTAAAATTTACATCTTTTAGGAGTGATAAACAAATATAAATACGCA
Organism: Euphonia xanthogaster; assembly: GCA_034509185.1. Taxonomy (NCBI): domain Eukaryota; kingdom Metazoa; phylum Chordata; class Aves; order Passeriformes; family Fringillidae; genus Euphonia; species Euphonia xanthogaster. The sequence goes on from JAYDZK010000006.1 coordinate 12,487,037, forward strand.
TAGCTCTGTTCCAGGTTGGACGTCTGTCACTCAAATCACTGTCTTGCCACAATCTACTCCAATACAATCAGGAGGGAATCTAGATATAGTTAGATGGGTTTGCAGGAGGGTGTCTGCATCAGTGACAGATGTTCGTCTTCTAGCAACATTATTGCTTCTAATAGCATTCACTTTTATGTTCAACTTGTTGCAAATTTACCTCCATATCTGAAAAATAAAAAAAAAGAAAAGAACAGAGGAATATTACAAATTCATTCCTCCCCTCCCCCCAAATAAAAGCTTTTTTTCAATAGAAAGTAATTTGGGCAGCTGGTGAACTGTGGAGCTCACCAATCTATGAGATCTCAAACACACACAAGCTGTGTCTTCATGGTTCAAGGAAGAACTGACATTATGCCTGGAAGGATTATCAATCACCAGCTGCACAACATCATCTGTTGTAAATTGTGAGCCTGATTAATAACAGGAATTCGAGCATGGTCCTTGAAAATTGTGATCTTTATTGACTAACTGGACTGGTGACTTTCTTTTTTCATGTTGTTTGCACTCAATTTGTGCTGCTTTCTGTTACTGCTAGTGTATATTACTATTTCTGTTATGATTGTTTTCCATATTATGTAAAGTCAACAGTGAAGTGTTGGGTGAAGCAGGTACATTTTTTATCAATTCTGTATGAGACTTCTTGACCTACTTTTGATTTTCTTTCTCATTCATCAGTGATGGTAGTGCACCTCCATTTTCTACTCTTTTCATTGTGGGAATATCTAGAAAATAAGGGGAATACCTAACCCCTTTGGTTAAAGCAGTCTGTGAACACATTCAGCTTTTCAGAATTCCATATTTTCCCTTAAGTATTGAATCAATGTTTTGGAGGCAGTTTGCTTGTGAAAAAGAACAATTTCAGAAAGTTTGATTTTCTATTAGCACTCCCTCATTGTTTTAAACCTGACTCTGATTACACTGAACTTTGTGTATTTTTTCAAGTGGTAAAGTCAACCTGTTGTTGAAGAAAGGGACTGACTTTCTATCCTTCTGTCACTCATCACACTTTAGGAGCTTTATGAAACAGAATACGTTCAACCAACTGTTTTGGGGTTTTGGTTTTTCCAACTCAGTAAATTCTGTTTTTAATTTCTTCACCCTATTTCCTTAGTCTAGTCTGAGGAGTGTACCACCACATTTTTCTCGTGACTGGCATGGATGGACTGGAGCTTGTGTCCACAGGATTCCCAGCCACTGTCTCTCACAGAACTGGCAGAGCTGACCTTTTTTTCCTGAGGTAGTTCATTCAAAGTGTGTAACTGCCAAAGAAGTCACACGCTCTGCAGAACCTCCAGTAATTATTGACATCTGTAGGTCAATTCCATGGGTAACTTTAGTCTCCAGATAAGCTTCAGAATCGACCCATTGTGTAAGCTTAATTTCTTAATTTGCTTCCTATCTTAAAAAATGGATGTAAGTTGGGACTTTTATCTGACACCACAGTCAATACCACAATTTTTAAAAAATTAGTAAATGTGTCAGCAAAACCTTGCAGTGCAAAGAAACTGCAACCCCAACTCTCAAGGAAAAAAAGCCCCAAACTAAACCTTAGCATGATAGGAAAGAAACTAATATTGACACAGTCAGTACATTTTGGCAACCAGACCTCGTGAAGGACAATCGGCACAAGCCCCTTAAAAGCTTTTAAAACTCATGACCTTGAGACACGGGGTGTACCCCAAGAAATAAAGCAGATCACGGAGCAGAAGCCAAAAGCCCATGCCATTTTTTGCTGGAAGTTTAACAATGAGCATCCATTAATGGCTTTTATGAACATAAAATTGATTTAGCATAGATCACCTTTGTTATGTTCAATTGCTATATATTTCTTTTACTTGTAACAACTGAAATTCTCAAACCTCATTAAAATTATTTACAAAGGTGATCTTCCTTTTTCTTTCCTTTTTAAAGATCCAAGGTTAGCATTATGAATTTACTGTGATTGTAAGTTCTATTCTTTATCAAAATAGAAAAAATCCCCACCTAAATGTGTTTAATTTCTCTATTGCCATCCTCCTCTAACCTAATCACAACAAACTCATCACACCAAAGTTTTAGAAACCTGTTTCTGCACTAAAATACTTGTCAGTTTTCAGATGATGATTTATGCGTGTTAAACCTCTACTAAATCCATGTTAGAAGACAAATATTGGTGCTCCTCTAATTAGACTGGAAAGAATTTCACAGGAAGGTCATTGCAAATGTGCCCATGGTACAACATTGCATAACCAAATCCCATAACTATGAAATACTATTAAGGGACCTCAGCTTGCTGGGGACTCGGCTGTGGGCAAACTCTCCGAGTATCTCAAGCTTCTCTGTGAAGTAGTGAAACAAAGAGGATGGAGTTACAAATGCTGAGTGTCTCACTAATATGTGTAATCTACTGGGAGGACAGAGAGGAACCCCAGGGAACTCCAGGGACTCTCAAAATGTGCAGCAGAGAAATTTTTTCTTTCAAAAATGCAGCTCCATTCTCAGGATACTAAAGGGAAGATGTCTGCCTTGAAAGAACAATTTCTTCAGCATGGAGAAACCTTTTTCACTGATTAAATGGAATGAAATGCAGACCAGGACACTTTAGGAGGGGGAATTTTCTTCAGACTGAAATTACTAAAGATACATTCTCAAGAGTGGCTCTTAAGAAGAGATGAGGCCTAGAAGCACAAATGCTAAGAAGCCTCAATAAGGGAGCAGGGACATTTCCAAAAGAATATAATTTGCTGGAAACTATTCTCAGATGTGCAGTATTTTGAGCAAAGAGCTAAACTTCATGATGAACCCTGTAGCATCAGTGATTTGGAATATGATTAGTGTCCCATTGAAGTCAGCAGGAGATTTCTTCTGCATTCAACTGGCTTTCCATTGCACCCTTGTGGGATGGAAAATTCAGAGTATAATTTTTAGCCTAAGGTATGCAGTCAGGGGAAAAAAAACACTGCATGCAACAAATCAACCCACAACCAGGCCAGCTGCCACAGACAAAAAAATAAAAGCCACAGCCAGAGCGACAGCAGGCGGAATATCAGCCGTCTGCGGACAGACGAGCAGGTGGCAACATCCAGGCAGAGCCACTGCCAGCGGCTGCCCAAGGAGCACCAGCCAACAGCCCAGACCTCCAGAAGCAGAGCAGCAGAGGTGTGCATACATGAACAAACTGATGCACTTCAGTGCAAGCAGCCACACATTAGCTGGCGTGACAAATCAAGGGAGTCGGGGACTCTTCTGGACAGACACAGGTTGAGGATGAGTGCATCGATCCTGCTTCAAGCAGCTTCCCAGGCAGTACACTCAAGGCCCATTTTAAGTCCATTAGCAGAGTGTCTGAACAAAGCCACCCCTGGCACCCCTTTCTGAAGTGTGAGTGGTTAGGCTGGCGCTGCACAGAAGTCTCCACCCTGGTATTGGCACTTGGGGCTCACTTTTAACTCAAGGCAGCTGTTTATCTCTGCTGCTCAAAGGAAAACAGAGTCCCTGTTGTGACTTGGAAAAGGATGTTTGGAGGCTGCAGGGTGCCTCGACTGGACAGGCTGCAGCAGGAGCTTAGCACAGCTTTCTCATTCTCAAGTATATTCAGGGATGTCTCTCCCTTCCTGTCATTCCTTCAGGAAGCTGTGACCTCCCTGCTGAGACCTCATCTCCTACCAGTCCCACACCACCACCACCTGATGGCATCAGCACTGGACTTAGAGGGGAATATAAGGCAGAAGAAGCTGTATTTGTTGCACTGAAAGAAATTCACTGCTATGTAGACAACCATATACCAGCAGCATTAAGAAATACCTGTGGGCCCATTTACAGCTGGCCACAGGCTTCACTTATAGTGACAAGCTTAAATAGGACTGAAGCAACACCTCACCTGAGCATTCAGAGCTTTACTGGAGCACACACGGACAGCTTTCATTTCCATTGTTATTTGCGCCATGTGGGGAGATATTGTTGCACACATTTCTGTGCAGGTCTAATTCATTTAAGACCTGCAGTAGGAAATAGTCAGTTTGGCAATTCTAATATGCAGCTCCCCACAGTCCATAGGATTCACTTTTTTTCTAACTGGCTGCTGTTGCCCTCCTGCTGTATTAGCCTGATACTGCCCTCCTGCTGCTCTGTCCACCTGCTTGGAATTTATTTCCAAAATGCATTGCTACTGTAGGATCTCCCTGAAGGTGAACAAGTTAATAGGTTTGCTCTACTTGATGCACTCATAGATTCCTTCTGCACTGGGATTTGACTACTGATTATGCATTTTTTCATCCTCTATTTCTAAGCTGAAGATAAAAATCCCCTAGGCAAAGGAAGACACCTTAATGCAAGTTACTATAATCCAAACCCTGAAATGGGCACATATGAACCTGAGTCATGTGCTATTACCAGTTACACTGTAGTTGTTTCTTTTCAAAACAAGAAGAAATGGAAAAATATACAAAGTAATGCTTTGAAGTAGATCCAAAAGTAGACTAACGTTTAGAACTCATGAAGTTATTTCCCCTGCTCCCCTTCTGGAGAAGACCTGTAAATGTAACATAATGATAACCTCCCTACAAAATATTTAAACCATGAAAGAGAATAGTTCTGCTACTATAGAATTCCACTCAATAGTTTAAGTAATTTGCAGACAGAATTACATTTCTATTAAACCTTACACATAAATTTCTATACAACCTTATTGGTTTCAGCCTTGTTAAATTGTATGCCACTCTTCAATATGAGACTGTAAGAGCTCCAACTGTGCAAATATTCTTTCACATATTACAGCAGCAAATTTGTTGCTACCTTCTCTTTTTTCCTTCTCACCTAAATTATTATATAGCATTTTGCAAACACTTATGGATTTGCTGAGAAAACAATTCCTTACTGTGTCAAAATGACCATCTTTCCTTTAACATATCTGTGTGTACACAGATGACGGAGGGAAAGTTTCTTATTTTCAAATGTAGTTGAATGAGCTCTTACTGGAAAATTAAGAATTTCTGGAGAGAATTTGGCAGAACAGATGTATGCTTTCCCCAAATGAGAAACATGCATCTGTTTCCTAGAAATCTAAACAACAACAGCAAAGCACTCACACAAACAAGTTGTGTGGGTTTTTATTTTTTCTTCCTACAGATGGTTCTTATTTTTATACAAGGAAATAAGGGGGAAAAAGCCACAGTGGAAGTTTCTAAATGAAGCAATGAAGTGCATTCTTATCAATGAAATTTAAACGGTCTCCAGGATGAAATTTTGTTTCATAGAAATCTGCCCAATTGTACCCGAAAACCGTACAAAAGCCTTCCTTATTAAAATGCTGCCTTTCAGCCTTCCTGCTTCCATTTAGTCACAGTCTGATCTCCCTATCAATTCATTTTTTCCATTTCTGTTACCTGTAGATCATTTTGTCTTGCTCCTACAATATGGATTTAGAGTTTGCAGTCAGGAACTGATATGATCCAGTGCAAACCCTTTTGATTAGATATTCCTGTTCCATGCTCAGAGCTGACAGGAAGGATATGCTTTTTAATGTCATGAACACCATTTCCCCCATCCCCATAATCATGTTTTACTGCCACTAAAGAGTGAATTGACAGAAGAGCTCCTCAGACTATCAAAAATCCCCCATCCAGAATGGCAAAATAGCTTATTGTAATTAAGCATTAGGATTAATGTCCTAATCTTTAAATTTTTCAATTGTCCATTTGAGAGATGGGTCTCTAATTAAATTTTACTTTGGTCACTGTAATGAAAACAGTATCATCTAGAACTCCAGCCTCAGTCAGCCTGTGTGGGTAACAGTGATAAGGCTGGATAATTGCAGGGTTAATAAATGGCCTTTTATTGTGTCTGAAAGCAATGTAACAATATATAGACCTTCTGAGTAACTTTAAAACTTAGCCACATTGTACAATATTGCTAGCCTGATTGTTCCTTTCTCTGTCTTTTTTTTTTTTTTTTTTTTTTTTTTTTTTTTTTTT
>JAYDZK010000006.1:12493129-12511217 GCA_034509185.1 Euphonia xanthogaster
GCTTGGTGTTTTCTTTTTTTTTTTTTTTTTTTTTTTTTTTTTTTTTTTTTTTTTTTTTAAGATGGGAACAATTGGACTACAAAGGTGTGATTGTTCCTAGATCATGTTCTCCTCTAGGGTTTCCCAAAAGCAAGCAGTGCTTCTCAGGCAGCTCCAGTAGTTCTGTGACAAAGTAGAACAACTTTCAATAATCTCTGGTATTCCTCTTCATTTACAGTGCAGGCCACAGGGTAACTATTTAATGTGGTAGCGAGTTCCCTGAACCTCTTGTACATTTGCTGAAACATGAAGCAAGTTCCTAACACTTTGAATTTCTTAAATGAGTACGGGATATCAAAGTTTAAGAAAAAATAACAATCCAGGGACTAATGCTCTACTGAATAATCTGGCTCTGGAGACACAGTAGCATCCTTCCTTTGTGGCCAGGACACTTCACCCTCAATTAGAAAAAGGTACCTTTTACAGACTCATTCCCCTTTATGGCTACATGGTGATCTGAGAAAGTGGTGGGAAGTAGGAGCCAGCATGCTCTGTTAGGTTGCTATGGATCTTAATTAACGTGCAGAACAGCATGTAGGCCTGGACAGTTTATCCATGTTGTCTGGATACAGCATGAATGCAAGTGAAACTTGAACCTAATCTAATAGGTATATAAGTTGCATGAAAAGAGCTGGTAAAAATCCCTATGTAAAAGAATCTTTTGTTAAACAGGCAGATTTTTTGTGGAAGAGGTTACAAAAATTGCCCAGGCTGCTCTGGAATCCCCTTGCACTGCCATAGGAGGACCTTTGGGAAGTTGGGCACTGACTGCAGAACATCCTGCCCCTGCCTGTAACCCTGCTCCCTATCTCACCTTCTCCTGGGCACCATTCCCACATAAGATTTGTTTCCATAACTTCTGCAGAAAACATTACTTTCATCCCACCTTCCTCAGGAAATCATATCTGTTTTCTCTCTCCTGCACGAGTTTTTCAGTGGCTATGCCACATCGGTTCCCCAGCACAAAAAATGTCATCATAATATATACTCCAATGCCTTTTTCTACCAATCCACCCAGAACTCCTCAAAATGAGTCAGTCTTAGGATCTGGCTTAACCACCCTGAATAAAAAAAACCCAAACAAGAAAAAGCCCAAGAGAAACTCCCTCAGTAGTATTATTTTGGTTGAACGGACTCAGTTTGCATCAATGTTGCAAATTCATTAATCCTCAGGAATTCTAAAAAGAATGTTCTGTAGAATTATAAATATGCTTCAAAATCACTGTTTGTCATTTGTTGAACTCATTCACCCTTCCACATCATCATTAACCTCCTTCTCATCTCCCTGTCCAACCATTTCCTGCATTAGGAGAGTCTATAAATCCTTCTCACAGAATTTTAAGGTCAGTCAGAGAAGTTAACACCATCGCTTTTCATTTAACCTTTGAGCTGAATTTTTACTCTTATTTCTCTGTATGAGCACTTTAGTGTACATATTCCCAACATAAATATATACCTAACTCTGACCAGATCCACAAACTCTGCCTCCCATTCAGTATCTTGAATTTAACATTTGCATCTCTTTAGGACATGATTTCTTTGACATTTTTGATTGGCAATTGAATATTTCAGAAATATTGGCCAACATAAAAGCCTCTGGGCCTTTAGATATTATACAATTTTAGATGTGGAGAAGCATAGCCTTTTCTTCCATATGCATTAGCCCTGTGCATTTACTGTAGTCTAAATTGAGTTCAAACAGACTGATTTCTTTGGAAGTGGATATTTGCTAAATCCTGAACAGAATTAATTACAGCATTCAGAGACACAAGCTGAGTACTAGTATTATGACTCTTCAATGGGGCTTTTTGCACTTTTTTAATAAAAGCAAAGCAATTAGATACAAAACTCTGAACCATGTCATGAGGAATTCTTTGAGACAATGTTTAAAATAATTTTTCCACTTTACAAGTTTTGTATTTTCAGGGGGGGAAAAAAAAACCCATCTGAATTTTAGTAAAACAGTCTCTCCTTCATAACAAAAAAATCAAAACTGCCAACATTTTTCTTTGTTTCTTTGCACATTCTAAGGCATCACTGCTCTTCTGAATGGAAGTAGACAGATACTGGAAGACTACTGAAGTGTCATCTAGTAATTTGAGAGTGAAACATTTTAATTGTTGAGTACATTACTGGTTGGCAAGTGTAAGAGAGAGGAGCGGGTTTGTGTGCAAGCCCATACGTACAAGTCACAGAGGGAAAGAGGAGTCTTTTCTGTTCTCAAGTAACACAAAATCCAAAGGCTTTAGTGAGACATATTACTTGGAAAACACTGCTTAGCCTGAAATCTCATGAAAAAATATAGTGATATATCTCTTCTAGAGTTTGTATATCTCCGTCACTTAGAACTGTGCAGCTGGTAATGCTTGTTATCCTGCCTTGGGAAAAACAGCAAGGGAGTCTTCTGTTGGACAATAGAAAGGGTTGCTCTGTGAGAACACTGAAAGTTTAACTAATTTCTACTGATTATTTCTGTCCTGACATCATACACTGTTGTTCCACCCCACATCCATCTGAAGTGAAATAGGATTGGAAAAAAGAATTGGAAAAGACACGTGAGAACCAAGACCTGAAACTGTTGCCTAGTCATGGAAAGTTTTGCCATGCTTATTAATCTTTAAACCCTTAAGCAGTTTTTTTTTATTTTTCCCCTTTAAATTCTCCCAAGTCAGTCTAGCTGCACAGCAGCAAGGTTGTGTGCTAGCAGGAAAAAACTCATCCAAAATTCTTTTGTAATCCAAACACAAACTCACACATGCTGCAGCACACTGCATTTTTGTGGTTTCATTTTTTAAAGCTGAAGCTCAGAAATACTGTATGTGACCTGCATTGATTAGAAAAAGTACTACAGCATCTCAGCTTCTCTAGGCAGTGAGAGGAACATCTTTTCTCCACTCCTGCAAGAGTGGCATGATAGCTTGCTTATGTTTCCTACCTTAGTGATCCAGCTGTGAGATTCATAAAGCAACCATTGAACCTCTTGCCTCTTTCTGTAGGAGTGTCACAATGTGCAGCTTCCTTTGTGTTGCCCATATGCCAGCAGCCTTTTTAAAAGCCACTCTTGCTCTTCTGCTGATCATTGAAACAGACAGGAAGGTGATTTCAGGAGAGCTGCTCTGATTCCCACTGCTTTCAGTGAGAGACGAAACATCTCTCTCCTCTCTGAAAGAAGTACTTGGCAGAAGCAGCAGACAAGTTCTTAATCTGTGCTTCTTGGAACTGATACTAGTACAGATCACATTCTCCCAATTAAAAACTGACAGAGTGAAAAAGTCTAACATTTTGCTGTGAAGGTATTTGGTAAAAAAAGGATATTAGATGGGTAAATATTAAACAGTGAGTTCAATATCTCCAGCAAGTCTATCAGAATTGCATCATTTGCCTTTAGCCAGTGCAGGATTTTTACTTTGCTCTGTGCTCAGCATCATACACAATAAAGGACATGAGTGCTCTAGATCCTTATTTTTTTCCATGACCACAATTCAGAGTGTGAGTTGTGCACGTCCTTGACAAGACTTGAAATTTAGAATAGTTTCACTTCTTACCATTATTTTCTCAAGTTATTTCATGGACACTAATTAATATTCTAGTTACTTAGCAATCCTGGTCCATCCCACTGCAAAAAAAGTCTGTCTACAAATTACCAGATGAACTGAACACCCTTGTTCTTCCCATTCAGCATCATTACCAAGTGGCACTGAACACTGTTCCTAAGTGCTCCTGTATCATTGTGTCTCTTGGCCATCATGCACAGAAGAATCTGCAGTTGTTAAGTCCTTTTGTGTCCAAAGGGGAAGGAGTAGGATTTCAGGATACATTAATACCTCCACTTCCCTCCAAAGGGAAGTGTTACATACTTGGACTCACTCAACCTCAGCCCAAAGGAGGAGCCCTTAACAAGCTCACTCAGGGGTGCTAAGTAGGCAAACAAAGTAAAAGGGACTATTGACTGCACCACTTGAGTCAGATGGATCTGTGTACATCTGTCACAGGTGCCTCTGTGACAATGACTGCAGCAAAAGCTCACTTCAGACAAGGGCTACATGCTCATATCTCCACGGCCCTTTTGACTGCAATAGCATGGAACTGGCAGGAAGCATCCTAAGCAAAAGAAATAAACACCAGAGGGAAGAAGAAAAGCACAGTCACAAGCATCCCAGATATTCTGAGGTTAGTATGAATTTACAGGGGAGGACAGCAAGTGAGAAGAGAGACTGTGGCCCCCCTGTGTGACAAAGGCATCTGTGAGAAGGGGCGGGGCAGAGGGCAGTGGTGCCTCACTAAGTTGTATCACCACTTTAGGGGAAGTATGTAGGAAGGGCCAAAAGCAGTGCCAAAAGCAAAAGTAGCACTGTCTCTCCTGTGACTAGATCAATTAAGAGCTGAGAAGCCAAAGCTCCTCACGCTGTACCCCCTTCTTGGAGGTGCATGAGGCTACAGGCCAGATCAAAGAAGCAAGTGCATTGCAGAAGTGAGTTTTGAAATGTGGAGGACCCAGACAGAATTAATAATAAATAAAGTACACCTCAGAGGAAAAACTTTGAGTTTCTCCTCCAAGTTACACACAGCTGTCTGAAGCCAGAAGTAGTCTGTTTATAGCTGTGAGCAGAAAGCAGCCCTGTGTGCCCAGGCATTATCAGTCTTTTATTCAAGAACACAATATCTGCTTGATAATGCATACACTGTTTTGTTGTTCGTTGTCAGTGCACCTCCCAAAACAAGTTGTCCCCCTGTGGTTTTATAATCATGGGAATATTCTTGATGGCCCTGTTAGACGGGTTTTATTCTGGCTCCAGGCATCTTTGGAAAATAACCTATTGAATCACATCGGAAACCAGGGCAGAGTTGACTTCCTGGTGGACTCCAAACAATCCAAAGGCTCTCCTTGGAAAGCACAGCCTGTGCTCTGCTGTTTGTGCAATGCCACACTGCCCTACAGCTGGGGTAATCAGCTCCATCTCAGCAGCTCCACCCCCACTGAAACGGCAGAGAAAATAATGATCTATTGTTCTAGGGGTTTATGGAAGAACTTTTTTTTTTAAATTGATTTTAGCCACTTTTAAGAGATAGCAGTGAGCTGCTTGCTGAAATGCTTCCTTATTTCTTGTTTACCTCTTGTTAGCCAGGATGCCAAATCACTGCTGTGATTACCTGGCAAGCAAATGGAGAAAACTGTTTGGGACAGTTTTTTACTACTCTGAGGTATGTCCTTGATGTTACAAATAAAACAAATAAGAGCAAACACAAAACAAAAACAAAGAAACCCAATAAAATCTCTCCTTTTCCTACCATCAGAAGAAAAAACCATTTTCAACTATGAACCAGTGCCAAATGGTTCAGCAGATTTCAGAGACTTCAAGACACTGACAGACTGCATCTCCTGCTGTTTACCAGAGGGATTTAAGAGTTTCTGTCTCTTAAAATAGCCATATTTTTCTGTTCCTGAGGGTCAAGACTTGCCACTTCTACACCGTTTTCAGTAGGTTTTTTCACTGTGCCATGCTCTGCCATGTCAAGAGACTGAAAAGGCTCTTGAGATTCCTCTGTCTTAGGGTAAACAGGAAGGATTGGTTGGATTCCTGCAAATATTGCCATCTGAAACAGTAAAATACAGGGGGAAAACCCTTTGTGTGCATTATTTCACTGCATAAAAACCCTTCAGCATATTCTAATGGCAATGTATCAAACTGGATTACATGAGTCATATTTACATTATATGATGTGACATTGTGACATATGACAGAGTACCTAAAAAGTCATTATGCCTCAAGAGCTTATAACCCAAAAGAAATTTTAAGGCATATTATTCAGCCATGCCCACCCACACCCTGCTATTATCTGCAACAGCAGGGGACTCACTAGATGAATCAGATCTTAGAGATTCTTTCCATGTGCACAGGAAACACTGATTAATTGGAACAGTGACAAAAATGTCTCTTTACCAGGTAAACAGAATTCAGTAGTGGGATTTTACTTAATGAGTAGTATACAGTTAAGTACTTCAGTCCGTGGAGGTGAGAGGTGGAGAAAGCAGCTCATATCCAATTGCTTTTTCATCTGCTGGAAGCTTGATATTATTAGCAGATTCCTCCTTCAGTAGTGATCACAAATGCCAAATTTCATGTCTTGTGGTATTGCAGCGAGAGACCTCCCCAAATTAAGAAAGAAGCGAGATAGGAATTGAGATCCTTACTCCATCTGGTTTCTCCATAAATATTCCATTTCTTCACCCTGGACATCTCCCTTATCCCAGTCCCTTACTGGTTCCCACTGTCCCACCCCAGTAAGCTCCTCTCTCACCCCACTCCCTGCATTTGGAGATCCTCGTGGGGCTGGCACCTCTGGCATTCACCCAGCAAGGGCCCCTGGGCCTTTGGGGCACAGCTGCACCACAAAGCATACTGGATTTAAATTCTTTATCTATCTAAGCCTCAATTTATGATCTCTACAAATGCCTTTAAAATGACAGAACCTTTTATTTGTACCATCTTTGTTTGAGAAACAGGGAAAGATTGTCAAGGGCACAAAGTGCTTCTGGCACCAGCTAGTCCTGCTGAAAGCCAAAGGGGCTTGGGCACAGAAGTCTTGTTTATGCCTTTGAAAAATCTCTTCCATAATCTCATCAACACGAAAAAACTACAAAATAAACTCTGAATTCAAACACTATCATCAAAGAAAAAAGAATTTATAGAATATGTGATGGCAGAAGACTTGATTTGACTGCAGGGGCAGCCAGCAGCTGCAGCAGACTGGCCTGTTTGACCTCATAATAATGTTTAAAACACAAAAAACACCTAAAAACACCCTAAAAATAATAATAAAAAAAATCTGACTATAGACTTGAAAAAGAGAAAAAAAGGGATGAACTAGACCTGAGGGAAGAAGGCAGACTCAGAGGACACTGGTGGGATTCAGAGAGAAAAATCCATCATTGGTATTTATTCCATGCTTTAAGGAAACAAGGCCGCTTCATGTTGTCCCAGGTGGTGATGCAGGAAGATGATAAAGGTGGCAGAGGCAGACCATTGCCTGAGGGCAGGAAAACAAGGAAGAGGCTCCTTGGCAAACTCACTCTAACCTTTAAGGGTTAAGGGAATATCAAAATATAGAACTTATTCAAAAAACATCTAAAGGCAGCTGAGGAGAGCGGACATATGGCCATTTATGAGGAAGGGGACTGGTCCTGTACTGAATAAATCTAGAGCAGCTTCCCTGATATTTCATTCAAATTAGAGAAAGATAAGACTTTCATCAAGGAATTGATGTAATTTTATTTTAAAAACACACCAATAAAAGACTTGAACACAAAACAACCTCATCCTCATTTTTTCAAAAATTTTCATTCTACAAGAGAACAGTGTGTGTGGGTGACTAATAACAATCCAGCCATCTGGACTTCTCTCAGACAAACTCATGTTAATGCAAACTACACAGGCAAAAAAATAAAATATATATTGCCTGCCTCAGAGCATTTGGGAAAGTGTTATGGTCTGCAGAACTGCCATGCACTGTCAGCAAGCAGCAAACTTTAGAGCACCTTTAATGTTACACCACAGTGCTGTTGTAGTTGACAATTAAAATAGTTAATGTGCAAGCTGGCCTTTAAGTGCTACACTAATCAAAATAATGGATCGCTTTTGTATGATGACCCCATAGCTGGATCAGTCAGTGATCACTGGACAAAAAGGAAATTTTTAATAGTGCCCAGTTGTGGCACTTGTAATTGTGTGTTTCTGTGGTGGTAATGAGGAAGGATGGGACTTTTACCAGGCTCATTGAGGGCTTGATCTAGGCAGATATCATCTGGGTATTGTGACTCACACAGTATCATATCCAACCTCATGGCTTTCCAAACCCAGAGGCAGCAAGGGGGATTTGGTCCTTTAGCACTTCCTCATTGCACCCACAGGCACACACAGTGTTTCCAAACCCTCTTGCAAGAGATATTTCTTGGCTATTTAGAGAAAGAGCTTTCCCCTGTGCCTATGTTGGTGTGGATTTATGGGGCATAAGGAATGATACGGCTGAACTTCTTGGCCAGTTGTTCAAGGGCAAGTGGGAATTCATGTTTTTCTCTCGCTTACCTGTGCTCTCTCCCACTTACATTCAGCAGCAAAAATAAATTCAGTGCATTCTCCTTGCCAAGAAAGATTAGTACACCTAAGAGTTGAAACCAGGGCAGATTGCATTTCAAGTAATTTCCTCTGCCCCCATTCTCCCCCTGACTCCAGCTTTTTTTTTTAATTATTCAGATTAAAAATGAAATGCAGTTGTTACATTATGATAATATCAAACTCATTAACATTAGTCAGAAAAAATACAGGAGGTAGCCTGCCAAAAACTAAGCCTTCACTTTTGCATTCATTCAAGTAAAGTTCATTGAAATGGGAATTCATCCCTTTATTCTGGATTAGAATTGAACTCCTGGTGTATTCAAAGAGCTGTACAAGCCATACTGGCACAAAAGATGCTTGTAGAAAAGTAGTATTCAACATAGCTGCTTTATTACAATTTTACTTCTGTGACATTATACAGAAAACTCCTTGTTCAATCTCAAGGACACCTAAGCAGCAACTTTGTCATGTTTATCAATGGTTGGGCAGGTATGCTCCAGCTGACAGAGTCTAGCACTACAGACCATAAACTTGTAAAGAAATATGTTGAAATATCTTATTACCATTTAGTACAGCTGGACTACATGTACAAAATCATAGATTGGTTGCTCATTTCCAATTCCCTTTCCAAGACAAATCCCATGGTTCCCCTTGCCTGCATCCTGCATTAGCCTGAAAATAAGGCTCATCCCATTATAAATCAGAGCAAAGGAGCCTTTTTAGACAAAAATAAAATAACCTTCTGAAGTTTTTTTTTATACAAGTTTCTGTTTCTAGAGTTTAGGATTAATTTTTGCAGAACTTAAAACAACCAGGCAGGATGTGGCTCCCAATCCCAGCATTTAATTACAGGGATAAACACTTCCATAAATTATTAATTCTTTCCTACGAACAATTTTTGACCCCCTGGATGACAATACCATAATTCTAGTTATTTCATTATATCTGTCTATATCATCGCCACATATTATTTCCCTTCCAAAATGTTTATATAAAATTTATAATGTGATGAAAAGATCTTCACCCTAATTTTTGTATGTAAATGTAAAATCTTGTCCATTTCCTCGCAGTATTTGTTCTGTTTAATTGCATTTTAAATGAACATAGAGTAACTACCCCAAAGATATTAGCATGCTTCTGCCAGGACTCTGCAGATTCTGCTGGCACGTGTTGAGAAGTTGCTGCATCTCAGATATGAGCTGATCTTCACAGATAGCCTGTCCTGAGGGTGGGGGCAGAGCAGTCTTACAGGAAAGCTTTGGGGAGCTTGCCTCCCCTCCTCTTTTCTGATCTGTTTCCAGCATTGGAAAATGTAAAGCCCAGCAATGGCTTGGAGAAAAAGGGGCTTTTTCAGCCATCACCAGTTCCTCCTTCAGCCAAAACAACTTCAAGGCACACTGAAGACAGAGTGAGGCAGAGCTGGTTTGCTACAGCAGCAGTAGGCTCCAAGAGCCAGTAATACTGAGAGCCCTGGCAGCCATTCAGCTGAAATAAATCTCAGAAAGAGAGAGAATAGAAGACAGCACAAGTGTGAATTTATGTTCAGAGGTGTCATGCTTGCAGTAGTGCTACAAGCTCTCACCTGTGTTTGTCCCCCCAGTATTTGTCCAGGCTGTCTGTGGTGAGAAGTGAGTGCCAGCAGTTCTTGGAGTCTGGCTGCAATGAGGGCACCAAATCCCACCTCCTTTGCCCTTTAATGATCATTAGGAAAATCCTTACATTTTCCATTTGTAAGAGCTTTATGTCATGACATAATTTCAGGAAAATAACTCAATGGTCCTCATTCAGATATTTCCAGAACCTTAAAAGATTCCTGATTAATACACAAATATATAGGGATTACAAACCTCAGGGAAGGAGGACAGTTAAACCAAAAACCACCTTGCCCTGAGCATTGGCGTTTTGAGGTTGAAGGTGAATTTACTGTTTAAATAAGACCCCTGAATCTGTCAAAAACCTAAGTAGTTCTCTGTAATTTTGTAAAAGACTAAACATTTGAAACGCTATAATAAATGCTGGTAAGAAGAAAGCTCCACACTTTTGAAGTTGGTTTTCTATATGAAATGTATCTAGTGCTATTTAAATAAGAGATAAATCTTTTTCAGTAAAAGAGATGAATAAGTAAAGTACTAAGGAGAATAGAAAAGTATCAAGGAGATTTTCCAGTGACTTCTTATCCTGAAAGGGACATTTCTAGTTCTACTGAAGAAATTAATTTGATCTATAGAACCTTTAAAACTAATTTTAATTCTTCAGAACTTGAAATATATTAAATTATTTAAAGTATTAATATATGTTCACTTTTAGCAACATTTGAGATGGTTATCAGCTCCTTTTCTTCAAATTTTCTGTATTTTTTTTGAGCAGTATAAAAGGTTTCAGGCTGGATGTAGCAGTCAGCTTAGAGGCAGAGGGATAAGAAGTATATTCTATAATGCACACCCTATAGGACAGAGTCTGGGTGGCCCAAAAAAAGACCATACTATAATATTATCTCCTCCAGAGTAACAACCCTTTAAAATTTGATTCAGTTCCTCACAGTTAAAAGGGTTAGAAATGTCAAATATCCTTATTTTATGCCAGAGTACCTTCCCCAATGCACAATACTGAGAAAAACCAAACTGAGCAAAAACTCCAATCACTTAACACTGACTCCACTAAGTAAAAGCAATGCCAGTATTTATCCACTGTGTTATCTGGCAAGAAGGGGATCTTGACTCAGGCTGCTCAAAGACAAATATTAATAGAGATCTGAATTTCAGGCTCATGGGAAATTTCTGACTTTTCTCCCTGAATAATGATGAAAAGTTGTTTTCCTTCTTAAAGCGTATTTATACTTAAAATGAAAACCAGAAATTCAGAAATAATGTTTTTGGATTATTTATTTTTTTTCAAAAAATCCAAATATCACATTCCAGCATCAAAATGTTAGGAATCAATTAAGCTAAGCAAAATGGGGCTGTTTCACTATGAATTTGTGTCATTGAAGTGCTATTCACATCATTAGCACACAAATGGTTTATTATTCCATTTTCCTTTTTCAGGATGAAACACCAAAAACCAATATACAAAAAATGGCAGCATTAAAATATTGCAGTTTAGCTTATGTAAGATATTGTGGTGGCTCAAACTGACAGTTGTGTCAGCTTGATGAAAACCAAATGTTACTGAGTTTTGGTTCCTTTTTTACCCCTCAGTTTTGATCTATTGGACCAATTAGTTGGAAACAATGTATCAATTTTTCTACTAATAAACTAAAAATTCTCTAGAATCCCATTTTACTCAGAGAAATGCAGGTCCCCTGAATTACAGAGAAAAATAATTTCAATTTAAAAAAATCCTTGGTGACTTCTTTGCATTCACTGTTCTTCAGTCACAATTCTCCTTTCTGCCTCTGACTGTATTTGCCTTGGCATGCTAGCACAAAAATTGTGTTCAGTCCAAATTCTGCATGATTTGGAGGCAAAACTGTTAGGTGATACCTGGATTAGCTTCACATCTACATACTGGATTTACATATGAGATGCTGCTTCTCCTGGGATCACTCCTACATTTCTTTAAACATTTGATGACGTTTTGCATCTCTTTCCTAGAGAAGGTTTCTCACTTGGCTCCCTGTACAGAGGATGGGCCAGTTCCTGCAGGTGTGGGCAGGCCCTGAAGAGTGATCCTGGGTGTGTGACACTCAGGTTGCTTAGAATACCCTGACTTTCATAGCAGAGGAGTTTCCAAGAGGGATTTGCACTTGGCAGCAACATCACACTAGGTTTAGACAACCATATGATAAATCAAGTGTCCCTACTTCAACAACCAAATCCAGCATGTCACTCTGATGATATTTTTTTCCTACTGTGCTGCTGCAGACATCAATATCACACCCTCAACAGAGCCCAGTTGACATGCAAAGGTGTCAGATTGCTCAGGTTAAATGGACACATTTTCATCAGTTTGTTTCCATAATGAAAGTCCCTCTCTCTGCACAAAGGGAAATGATAGATGACTTCCTACAAAGGTAGTGGTAAAGTCAGAGTGGACTGAAAGCCCTCTGAGTCTAAGAACCTCAAAATTTGTGACCTAAATCTCAGCTGATCAGTTAGGAAAGTGTCTGATACTGTTTCTGGAGCTGATGGCAGAGCTTCTGATTGCTCAAGAGTGAAGCAAACAAAAGGCAACCAGGAAAATATTTGCTGAATGAAGGACAGAAATGCTGAGAAAGAAATTGCATTTCTTAGCTCAAGACAAGCTTTGTAAATGTATAAGGGAAAAATAAAAACTAAAGTAGCTCTATCACTTGGTTCTTTTATTTGCTGTCATGACAGCACCCCTCTTTTCTCTTCCAGATCCCTACTTTCTATACTCATGGGCATGACCCTTCTTGTCCTTCAGACTGAAGCTCTTGACTCCAGAGCTGCCAGGTCACTGTCTATTTAGAAATATTTCCCTCTTGACTTTCCTCTAGACTATTTTATTTCACACACACTTTTTCAAGTATTTTTTTTCCTTGCTGACACTTATAAAACATGAATATTTTCAAAAGAACAAGAAAGGTGAAAAAGACATGGCTAACAGAAAAACCACAGGAGATAAACTGGATGGGAACAGGCTGAGCTTTTTGCAGGGATTATAAGACTGCAAACTTTGTCCATACAAAGGATCTGAAATAAGGCTTACAAACATCTTGAAAGGGCACAAATAAGAGAGTCCTTCACTGACAGATAAAAATTAGTACAGTGGTTAAATGGTATTTCCTTGTAAAACATAGCCTTCTACGTCTAAAATATTTACCTAGAGCTTATTGTAGTCAAAGCACAGAAATTAGAAGTTCAACAACTGTCTTAAATTTGACCTAACTTACCCTCAAATAAGCTAATTTTTATCTTGGAAATACCTATTTATTCATTTCTAGTTTTGAGTGGAGTCTAGTTAGCTAACGCAGAGATATCATTCCAGAACTGAAAATTAGACAACATGATATGTTCTGGAGAGGATTGCTCCAGCCACAGATGTAGCAAAAACAAGGTAGTTTGACAAGGTGTTTCGAAAAGGAGAGGAGAGACAGCCAGGACCTTCCAGAGAGCACTGAAAATACCTGCAATGCAATAAACACAGGGGAGAGATGTGCAGTGGGAGTGAAAACATAAAGGTGTTGGAATGGCAGATTCATACTGACTTCTGCTTGATATTCAATTAAGCATATGGTTTTAACTATCTGATTTTAAAATAGAATTTGGCCTCCTCTGTCCACAGGTCAGCACATGTGGAGGAATAGCATACCTAAGAAATTTGGAGGTGAAGATAAGTGGTCAGAGACTGGTGTGAAAATGATAAGGTCTGAAATTATTTCTCTCTTCTCATGATCTTTTCACTAGATGCAAGGTAAGCTGATGGAGCTCTTTTCACTAGATAGAGGTAAGCTGACAGAAATTTCTGCCCCACAGATCATTTAGAGAACCTATCCAAGCACACAGGCTCCAAGACAGGAGACACAGCAGGAGCCTTCCTGGGGCTTCAAACACAGATTTCTGTTGCAAGACATTATTGCAAGAGTACATCCAAAAGAGACCAAACTAAAACCTACAGGATAACCCAGCTTAAATGATTGGAAATATCAATAAATTCCTAGTAGCATATTACACACATATTGGGTATTAATATCAAGTCATAGTAGTTTCTCTCATCAGGAAGATTTATTTCTCTCAGAGTTTATTATAACTATTGTCAAAAGAACACTTTACAAGAAACACAAATCCTCCCTTTATATGGCAAAGGTCTTTTAATATGGGTTTTTCATTGGTTTTTCTTTATGTTTTCTCTGCTCCCCCTCCAACCCTCTCTGCAGCCTCCCGAACTGAGCAGCACTGAGCAGTGCATTGAACCTGAACAATCAACACTGGAATCTTGTTCAGTTTAAATATGAAATTTAAAATCAATTAGGTGGAATCTGGGAAAGATAGAGGGATGGGAAGTGAATGTGTGGAATCAGCTGTGATAGTCAAGTGCCCTTTAACTCATTCTACAGCATGCCTTGCATGACTGTCAATGAAACTGTAGTTTGTTTTACAGTCCATATTGAAGGACAAGCTAGGTTAGTATTTGTGGAGCCAACAGTGCATATATGTATACATGCTATGAACCCAAGCATAAAAATTAGTTTTTTGTTATAATTCTCCACTGAAAATGTAAGATACCGCATATTGTATTATTTACCACATTTTTCACTTCAAGTGTACTGAGCAGATATGGTCCTTACAATTTTATGATGTCTAGCAGCATATCAAGATTGGCTCAGAAGTGTTCAGTGTGAAGGTTATCAGACCAAGTAGCAAATCATAATATGTGTACATAGCAAGTGCTTTATTCATCTGCATGTTGGGGAACCAAATGTACATGCTTTTGTGAAGAATGAAGACAACGTTTTAAATTTCTCATGCCTATTGAAACCTTTTCATGCCTTCTGAGCAGAAAATTAGGAGCTCACATATCTTTAAAAAGGTAATTAATTTGAGAAAATACAGTTCCCTTTTCAACCACATTGAGACTTCTTACTCCTGGGGACACCAGACAGTTCTCACATACAGTGCCTGACCTCCAGGAGGTATTTCTCTGCAGTTGCTGCCATTTGAAAGACTTGTCCTGGAGCTTGATTTGGGACTGGTGCTTATCCTTCAGGCCAATTTTTTTATGCTTTCCACTACTTGCAGTAAGAGCCTTGAGGTTTTTGGTCCCCCCTGAATTCATCTCCAGTCTCAGACTACTTGCCATCTTTCCTCTTGATAAATAGCACTATCACATGAAAAATTATCCTGACAAACTGTCAAGTGACATACACTGAAGAGCTTCTTCCATCCTACATTACAGCTGGGAGGAATCCCCTGAGAAATCCGTGTTGTCTCTACTTCCCTGCAGTACACCCCATAACCCAAAGCCAGACTGATCTTCTCTTCAGCAGGTCTGTATTTACTGGTAGGGATTTAAATTTTTTCTTTTCAGCTTTCTCAGAGGTTGGTGAGACTTGTATGGCACACTGCCCCCTGTTCTCAGTTCTTTCCAGTTGCTTCCAGTTCTTTGAGACAATGAAATAGTGCTGGGTCTGAATAAGAGTCCTGAGGCACCCTTGCTTTCCAGATCAGATTTTTTGAGCCTTGACCTCTCCTAGAGCAGCTGGACCTTGCAAGTGAGCCTCCTTCCTTGCTGGGAGGAAGCTCTGCTCTGTATGAATCTCCCCTGCACATAATTGCTTTGGGCAAGGTCTTCCACATCACAGAGGGGCTGCAGAGGCCCTTTCTCCCTGAATTTCAGCTACTTAGCTACAGAAACTGATGTGTAACAAAGCAAAAAATCAGAAGTAAAGAATGAAATTAAAGCCTCTCTCCAGAATTATGCAGACCTAAACCTAGAGTTTATGACATCCACAGGATAAATGTACCCTCTTTCATGGTGTTTTTTTCCATCAGCCCATGGAAGGAGCTTCTGATATTTGAACTTTTCTCCACTTTTGCCAGTTTGGGCTTTTTTTTTTTTTTTTCAGAAGGAAAGAGCTATTTCTAAAATAAATTTTTATGTTCAGTGGAATAGCCACTTTTTCTGAAAAAAAGTAATATAAATTAATGCATACTTAAAGAGTATTTGGAGGAGAAAATTCAACAAAACTGCTGCATTTAAAAACCTACCATTCTTCTACAGACATAGAGAAAAATCAATAGAACAATTAACCACTAAGACTGTTAACTACTTTTGTTCCTTACCAAAAGTCAAAAAACAAAGGTAGTAAGCAGGCACTTGGCAAAGCAATAGACAAACACCTACAAGCAGCATTGTGATTAAGCTATTAATTCACTATAAAGTCTGAACATCAATAAACACTTCACATGTATAAAAACTCCAAATGTTAGGTAGTATTTCATAATGATCTATTTACCCATTCAATTTAGTGGGTTTTTCTCCCCTCCTACATCCTAAGACAGTCTGTTTCCCTCAATTCATTCAAGTTATTTTCCCCCTTTTTACAGTCTAATAGCAAACGACTCAAAAATATGATAATATATATTGAATCTCAATGGCACTGGTTATTTGTGGTCACTCAGCTGGATGAGGGGAGCCTGTCTGTGCAGTGAGGCAGGGAATGAATCTGCACTCTCCCTTCGAGCACCTTCCCATGCAATACATAAACATTTGGCCTTAAAACTTGCCTTCCCATGGGGTAACGCAGAGAAAGGCATTAGCCCAAAGTGACTTCATGCACAACTGACACAGATACCATCGCTTTCTTATTTTGGAGCATTTTCTTGTGTTTGGAAAGAGCACTTCTATTGACTAGATACACTGAAAAAGTAGAAGAGTGCATTGCAAAAACCATGGGAGGTAGAAGCATTCATCAAAAGAATATAAAAAGGCAGGAGAGATACTCTTGCTGAGCTATTGGACTGTATAATTGTCCAGGGATTTCTGTACTGAAGCTTGCTGAAGTTTTTCCAGTGAAACAGTTTTTCCACCAGAAAATGATAATTTGATACATTTGAAACTATTCACAGCTGTACATCGATTTCTTGTAAATTCCAGATGGATCATGATTGAGACAACTTGCTGAGCTAGTATTTCCACTTGTTTTAATGTAACAAGAGTTGATACCAAGTGTTTCAAATTTTTATTTCTTGAAGTTTTGTAAGGAACCTAAACATTAAAATTTCAACATTCCTTCTTTCTGAGGGTGAAAGAAAACTTTTTATTGTATCAGCAGCTCGTGTGAAAGGACCATTTCCCCCTGCCTTGAGGCCTCCTGGTGCTCTTGCAATCTGCTGAGGCCAACCAAGAGTTTCCTCAGCAGCTCTCGGTCCTTCTCCAGTGCTTCCAGCTATCCACTTTATGCCAAACCAGGGGGCACTGTGTATGTGTGTGTGTGCACACACTGTGAAGCACTCTGAAGATGGGATATTTTTTTTGGTCCTGCCTAAGCCAGAAAAACCCACTTGAGCTATTCTGTTGCTCCACATACCTCTGAGTTTGGGAAAAATTTAAAACTTTGAGACTTCAGAATGTTGCAAATAGGTAGCTACCTTTTAATTCCTTCTCATACATTTACCCACAAGCACTGATAGTGCCTGTGTCCTGTAGTCTCTTAAAGAAAAAAGTATTATTGACCTTTCTGTAGGACAAATTCTCTAGATTCTTTGTTCCTCTCTTTTCTCTCACAGGTTTTCTGGCTTTCAGATTTGGCAAGTAGCTTACCAAAACAAATGCTGCATGAATGCTGAGAGAACTGCATCTGATTAAATGCTGCATGTTAATTGTAATCCTATTTCATTTCTATTTTTAAACAGCAGAACAGAATAATCTCCATTAAAAGACTGACCTTTGAAAGTCTCAATGCTTGACTTATCTTGAGATAAAACTTTCTCTGCAGCTAGGCCTCTTTGCTGGTACATGACGCAGCTGGCTCTGAGTGACAAGAGTGATTTAAGTTCAAGTAAGGTGTGCTAAGAACCACAGGTTAAATAAACTCAGGGTTTGTTAAACTTCATTGTTTGGCTTCATAGTATCTGCTTTTTTCCAAAACTGAAATACTGAGGAGCTGTCTGGAGGCAGAACACCTCCACAGCCTGCTCCAAAACCACAAGCCTTCTCTCATGAAATTTCAGGCTTGCTCCACATACTTCTGCAGGTTTTGATACCTATGTGGTCTATAACTAATTTATACTTATTATACTTCCACTGTCAGCTTACCTGAGCAGTGTTAAGAAAAATATGCTGTATCACTGCACAGGTCTTGTCAATTAAAAGCAGAGAGCACTTCAGTATCTGTATTCACAACCTTATGGCTGAATTGAAAGTACACAGAAAATCTTAGGAATATGCCATGCTGCCTGTATGTGCCTTTACCCTGTGAAATACTTCAATATTGCAATAACATCTGCCAGCTGCAACTCGCTGTGCTTCAC
>JAYDZK010000006.1:12511317-12531043 GCA_034509185.1 Euphonia xanthogaster
GCTGTGCTTCACATCAAATCAAATGGCATAAATGTGTGGAGCCAGGACCAGTGTCAGCTATTAAGTGTCAGTTTTTCCTAAGGGGACATACTGACAGACAACCAAAACTTTTCTTTAATATCTCTTATTGTGTTTCTGCTGTTGAGAATACCTGTCATGTAGCAATCATTCTTTGTTTGTGAGGAAAAGTAAAACTAAAAACGAAAGAACTTGGATGCTGATCTCAAATGTTTGGACTGAATCAAGTTTGCTTGTGTTTGGGTCAGGCTTTGAGCAGTGGGTTGCTGTGAGTGTGGACTTAGGTGAGTCATTTGGGGAATGACAGGCACCCTTAACTGAAAATATAAGACTCCCTTTCAAAAGTCTAACTCTTCATGTGGACACAAACCCTCCTGATGCACCACACTGACTGTGGTGGAAAGATGTCACAGATGGAAATGTTCAGCCTGGATGGGCTGAGCATGCAAAATCTGGGTTTTATTTGAAATATCATTGCAGGGCAATGAAATGTGATAACAAATACTTGTCATGCCACATTGGTCAAAGTCTCAGCTTCTCCAATATAACAGCAAAAGAAAAGGCAAAAAAGCAAGCAAAACTCCCAAGCTCAAGTGAACCCTTCCCAAAATCTAGGTGTGGGTGTACCACATTGTGGTACATAGGATTGATAATATACCGTCTTCACTTTGTGCCCAGAATTGTGGTCACAGTGAGGATTAGGAATCTTGTTGCTTGAGAACCTCAGATCTATCCTCTATGCTCTGACAAAATACAATTTTTCCTGCAGGGTCTGCTATGCAGATTGCTGATTTTTTACCAGAGCTACTAATATTTACATCACTTTAAACAGAAGTATTTTCGAATCAAACTCACAAAGGTATTTGTTCAACATGACCTGCCTGCTACACAGGATAATTAATCACTTTCTAGTTCATATAATAAAATCCTCTTTTCTTGGCTGTCTTTTCATTGTCTATGCCTCAGACATTTTCCCTTCTCATTCCCCCGCATATCCATTACTTTCTGCCTCTGCTCTGAGTTTCCTCTTCAGTTTTCCGACTTTACCCACTTGGCCAATGTTTTCCTTCCAAAAGAATGGGTTCTAGTGGTAGTTGCCTTCCATGCACAATACTCTTGATCAACTGTAGCCCTTTCTTTGCTCAGGAATTGCCAGGGAGACAGCTGGGAAGTCCAGACCAGAGGGTTTGAAACCACTGTACAACAAACAAAAAGAAAGAAAAAAAAAAGCAATACAGGTGGGAGAGGCAAATAGGACTCACACCCTGATTTTGGAATGTAGGTGGGCATATAAGGCTTTCTGTAAGAACCTGGAAACAATAAAACTGGTGGATGGGAGGATTAGGCTGGATGAGTAGAAAGAAAGGACAAAACCTCAGCTTTGTGGAGGCACTGCACAGAAATGGAGAGAAGAAAAAATACATCAAAGGGTTCAAGTAAGCAGTATGAAACTTTAGGATTAAGCTTTGCTGATCCAAACTTCTAAACTATTGGAGGTTCAACCATCACTAATCTTGACCCCCTCCATTTATGAGAAAACAGGACCAAATAAAATCAGTTACAGGACTCTGGGCTATGGATATATCAAGTTATATCTCCTGTAACAAGATGCGGTGCAGTGGCACGGCCTGCATTTCAGCTGTAGTAGCAGTCAGATTTTTCCCCTGAATGTCACATCTTACTATAATTTACTATCTGGAAGACTTGTAATTAAAACCATATGCTTAACTTTTTTTTTTTCCTTTCTTGTGCACATGAGGGATTCCACATTTCTATAAACTTGGCCAATTGTAAACTCATCTCTCTCTCTCCACTAACCTGTGGCCCAACTGCATGTAATAAGAGTAATTTGGAGAATTACATTTGGTTACACTCTATTGCTCTAATTTGCTTCTTTCCTCTAATGGTCTGAAGAGTACTGAGCTAAACCAGTTAATCTAAAATAAGCTAAAACAGAAAGATACATTTTAGGAACAGGCAATTATATTCTTTTAATTAATGCAACATCGCTTTTTCAGTAACTTATTTGGCTTTTCTAACACCAATGTGCATTTTAAGACAGATACTGATCTCTTTGGTGATGCAGAGTACATGTAAACCTGTCACACCTGATGAACTTTGATACAGAGAAATCCCTAATGGGATTAATGCTGACATACCTGGCTGCATGCCACCCTTCTGCCCGCAGGTACATCTTACACACAGTCACTACTGGAGTAAAGATGTGTGTGAAACATTCCTGCATTTTGGCTCTTGTCAGCTACCCTCTCAAGCACCCAGCCCTGAGCAGCCTCAGGGATAGGCAGTGCAGCAGTGATGAGTACAGCAGGAATGGGTACAGCCCTGCTTCCCCAGGCACTGACAACTTTTCCTAGCCTGTGTGTTAAAAAGATGTGGAACATCCCAGGAGGAGTCATAGTTTATCTGTGATTCATTTGACTGTACAAATAATTTGGGCATTTTTCCCACACTGAATGGCAGTCCCACTGGCTGAATTTTTCTCTGGATTATAGTCTCTTACAGAGTTTTTTTTTCGTTTTTTTTTTTTTTTTTGGCATTTGGCTTTACACCCTATCCCTGTTACAGGAGCTGAGAGCTGTCAGGTAGGGCAGTGCAGGACACAGACATTGAAGAAATGAGGGCTAGACACCACGATTTAACACATTTTGATTCATTGCTGCAGCTAACTCCATCTCTCATCCCTGGACAACTTTCTCCCAGATGTCTCAATAAAGACACAGCCACATAGCACAGGCTTTTACCACGCTGTCTGCCTCAGTCTCTCTCATCAAAAGCTATGTGAGACAAGAGCCCTACAGAGGTCACAGCTAAACCTTATGGGTACAGGACAAGGACCGATGGCTCAGTCAGGGTAACCAAACCCCACTCCCTCTGCTCCCCTCTCGTGGTATCACACCAGGAGTGCTACATCCCACTCTGGGGTCCACAGAGCAGGAAGGACATGGACCTGTTGGAGCAAGTCCAGAGGAGACCATGAAGATGATTAGAGGGATTCTTCCAAGGAAAGGCTGAGATAATTAGGATTGTTCAGTCTTAAGAAGGCTTTGAGGAGCCCTTATAGCAACCTTTCAGTACCTAAACTGGGTCAATATGAAAGCTGGAGAGGGACTTTTCACAAGGTCCTGGAGTGACAGGACAAGAGAGAATGGCTTCAAACTGAGAGTTGGTTTAGATTAGATCTTAGGAGGCAATTCTTTGCTGGGAGGGTGGTGAGGCCCTAGAACAGGTTGCCCAGAGAAGCTGTGGATGCTCCATTCTTGGAAGGCTGGGTTTGGAGGAACCCAGTCTAGTGAAAGGTGTCCCTGCCTATGGCAGAGGGTTGGAACTGCCCCTGCATATGGCAGAGGGTTGGAACTAGGTGATACTTCATGTCTTTTCCAGCCCATTCTATGATTCTATTACTTTAGTTGAAAGACACTCATATTTCAGAGAAGAATCTGTTCCTTTCTAGTTTTTTTCCCTCGTCCCCATCCAAAAAACCCTAAATCCACACACTGGACAATATTTCAAGAGGACACTGTTTACAAGTATGTTTACTGGAAATATTCCTCTCAAAATCTTATTTTTATTGCTTAAATAGTTTCTAAATTAAAACTTGAAGGGTAAGCCCCAAGAGCATGTAACAAAATGTTCAATAAACTAAAGCATTTTTGAGGCAGAAAAATAAAGATTTTTCTTTCCTGTCCTAAAACCTTTAAAAAAAGAAATCTAGTTTTGTTTTAATTAAAACATTCTTTCCTCCCAAACATTCTCCAATATGGCAGTGCTTACTTACCACTACTTTCCAAATACCAGAGTCATGGGCAATGCTGACACGAGGCATGCAGTAACCTGAGATGGCATTTGTATGACAGCTGAATTTGCATCAATTGCAAAAATGGAAAAAGACTAGTGGAAAAATTAAAATTACCACTACAGAGAAAAATCATAAAAGAGACATGTAAAACTATAAAATAAAAAGTGGGTTTACATTGACTTTTTAAGTAAGAAGAAAGTGTAAGGAGAGTATTACAGAATTATGTCTTTCAGGTTGAGAAGTGCTTAGTAGCGCTATCCATAATTCCAAAAGAACCTGCTCCTGTCTGTCATTCCTCATCCCACTTTGATTCTGCCTGACTGTGAAGGAGTTGATTGCTTAGGGTCAACAACCAGTAAGTAGGGTTCTTCTGTAGACAACAGAAACAAAGCATATATGTATATATATAGTGTATACACACATTACAGACACAAGTGGTGCATTATCATAGGTAAGTGCATTTGACCCACATTAAGTGTATTGCTCTCCAGATCACACTAGTTCATGATAAAAATTTAGGTACTGAAGTTATAACTCACTGCAATAACATGCTTTGTCTTGAACAGAGTATGAAATCAAAGAAATTGTGAAATATGGTGCTCTTTTGGGGAATATTCCCTAGGGAAAACTTTCTGCTGTGGAGGGCAAATGTTTATGCACAGCATCACTGCTGATGGACACTGACTCTCATCAGCAGTGCCAGAACATGGAAACCTGTTATCCTTCCTGCTTGACTGAAAAGTTAATATTCCTTGATGTGTTTTAGAGGGCTTTGCTGATGTGCTCTGTTTTATAATCTCACAAAAAATTCCCAGTGTACTAACCTGTTTTGCAAAAGAGCAGATGACCTTAGCCATGACAATGTTACCTCTGAAACTGCTTCTAAATGTGAGGACATCAGTTTGCCATTTTAAAGTGCGCAGCATCTTGTGTGCATGGCGGTAAAAACTGGCTGGGAGGTTAGACAATCTTTCTGGACTGTTTTTTAAATAATATTTTTAAGTGAATGTCTGTAAAATGTCCCAGAATGAAGAAATTCCACCAAAAAAAGAAGGTTGAAAAGGAGATCAAGAAATAGGCTCCTATAAATCTTCAGAGAAAAAGTTTTCCTTCTTCTCTACCTTTTTTAATATCTCTTATACAGTAAAGGTCACACCATACATTTGTCTGCATTTTTAAACTGTAGCATAAGAAGTCCAGGTTACAATTTCAGTGAATTAATGTGATGAAAATTAGACCTCTCTTTACCCCTTTTTTGTCCTCAATATTCATCTTGCATTGGATCACAGTTTCAGACCTGTGTTCAGATGGGAACAGCAATATTATTTTAAAGTTATTGATTCAGAAGATGGCAAGGAAGAAACTCTGGGTTTTTATAGTGAAAGCAACTGAAATGAGAAACCTGTCACAAGGAAAAAGATTATCTTGTGCTTAAGAGGGATTGGAGCCTGAGAGGGTCACACACCTAATGCACAAGAACCACAGTCAGAGACATTGCCTATAACTGTGCCATTAAAGGTGTCATTGCAGATCTGTCTTAATCCTGGAAGTTTTAGAGAAGTGGAAATACACAGACCAAGGTGTATAATCAAGACTCCTTAGAGCAGCTGTTGACTAATTTGTGCCATTTAAGTTGTCTTACATGTCACAATTTGTACCCAGCCTCACACTTAGACTGTGGCACTGTGTGAGCAAATCACATGCTTGGTGTTGCATAGGGGGTCTTAAATTTGCTTGGATAATACTGAATCAGAACAGTCAAATTGGTTAAGTAGCCTCAAGGAAGTTACCCTCACAGGTACTGGCAGTTAATTACTTTCTCTTGTAATGTAGCAGAGGTATAGTGTAATCCTTCAGGGGAGAGGATTTGGTGGCTTCCTTTCTATTTTGGAATGGACACCTGGGATCGCCTCAACATGTGTGGCTGCCACCCACACCTTCTTCTGGGCAACCTTACATCTGCTCTTGGCACATATATTGCACTTTACGCTCCCCTGTGTTAATACTTTCCTTGTATTAGGTACTATCCATCTATGCAGAGAAAGGACAAGGACAACACAAGACCTATGCCCCTGAGAAGGAATATGGCCACTATATTGCACTGCCATAGTTCAGTGCACTGAGCTCTTAAAAATGATGGCAAAGAGCTCATTAGAGAGCAGGACACAACTCTGTAAAATACATGAAAAATCTATGTGTTTATTAATTTGGAATAAAAGTTGCTTTAAAATAGACCAACTATCAGCATCAGAAGGTTTTGTGTTCTATTTGAGCAGTGAATATTTCAGAAAAAATAAACCTTGTTAAAAATATTAATCAGTGACTACGTGACAAGACTTGTCATTTTGCATTAAATGCTACAAATTTTCACTATCAATAAACTGTTATGAAACTGCATTATCTTACTGTGCTTAAATTATATTAAAATATTTAGAGCATGTATTTGTCATATTTGTCACTTTATGAGAAACTGACAGACCGGACGTCATATTACATAAATACACTCATAATGATGGTGGTGAACAAGATACTTTCAGACTTTGTAAAAACCCAAAGCATCAAGAGGGCCAGAAAAGTGAAACCAAATCCACTGCCATGACTTTCCCTAGATAATTTGACAAATAATGGAAGATGAGCTTAAAGGGGTTTAAAGTACCTGGAAATACAATTTATGAGGAAAATAAGAGGTTTGTAGCTGTTTGGCCAACTGGCAAATAGCTGCTTAAAAGCCAGCCTTGCACAACCTCAATGCACAAGGCCCAGCAGGACTGCTTGCTGCCTGAGAGCCATTCACACCCCAAACTTGGTGCAAGAGGTTCTTTGGGTAGGATGGTCACCATCACTTTTCCATAATGGAAATATACTAACTGCCTCCTTTGGCACAGCAACAGGTCTGGGGTCAGAAGAGATCAGGGTACACAGAAATCACGTCGGGTACAGTCTCTAGGGAAAAATCCCCCCAAATTTGTTCATGCTAATACCATCTTATATCCAGTGTTAGGAACTCCTGCACTCCTGAGCAGCAACTTTCATTCACACACTTCAGAACGAATCAGTGGCAAGTGCAGGAGATGGCACAAACATGTCCTTTGGTGTAGTTATGCAATAGAGGCATTTCACAATTAATTATTCTAAAGACATAAACTTCCAAAAACTGCCTAGGGAAATCCAGCATACCAACAAACATTTAAGTACTGAATATGAGAAAACATGCAGAAAATTGAGAGCAGATATGTATATTATTTTTGTTGTTGTTGTTTTAGTGCTTATGCTTCAGTATCTGAAGCAAAAGTTCACTAGATGAAGCAGAAAAAGCACATAGATAGCAGCGAAATGAAACTGAGTCTTTGCAAACCATTTTCCTTACATTAAAATGGAAAACTAGAGGTATCCATGCTGTTCAGATGTGTTCTTCAGCTACTTGCTTACAAATTTCACTGCTACCACAGCAGAAGAAACAGTCACACAACTTTGGTCTATGCAGCATTCATTAAACTCTGAGCAGCTTAGGCTTCCAAAAGAGAAGTTTGAAGAGGCTGTATTGGTATCCAAGACAAACCATTTACAGCAGCTGTAGGTTTCTGAATATGTTCTGTATTTTCCTTCAATCAGCTCCATTTGATAGGTCTTAAGTAAATATTGCAAAACCAAGTCACTTTTATATATGGGTATTGTAAATGGAAGAGGTTATACCAAATAGATATTTCCAAGAACATATTTACTGTGAATTTGTCCATTTTTAGTAGGTATAGAGGTATTTAGGCCACTGTAAGAGAAAGAACAACACTTAAGATATCTTATCAGGGGTAAGATCCCTTTCCATGAGAATCATAATTGCATGCTAGTAGATATACTAAATATATGCTCCCAGGAAGGATTACTGAGTAAGCATTTACTATTAATGTTGCTGATAAAACATGGCTAAATTATTTTATAGCAGAAGAAACACCTGGGGGCAAGGGGAGAAAACTGCTTTTTAAGTCTCCCATGGCACATTAATGTGGCTTATTTAAGTGAAGTGCTGAGTGGTGATAGAAAGGGAATTTTGATGAAGTACTCAAACTCTATTTACTGTCCTCTCTTATCAGTGGGGATAACAGAATTATTTAGAGAAAAGGAACCACTAAGAGCATGAGTAGTAGCAGCATAAAATCTGGAATACTTTGTAAATAAATAAAATAAATGCATCATCCAGCTTACAAAGTATCAACTACGTCCGTCTACACTTCCCATCTGTATCATCTCATTCTAAACAGAGATGACCATTGTACTTTGGTTCCTAGATATTGCATGCTTTGGTGGATGCAAATATCTTAATTCTTAATTATTGCAGCAAGATTTTGTTCATATTTAAGCCATTAACTTTCCTTTTTACAGCCCCTTGGGAAGCTCAGCATGGACATCAGTTTCCTTGATGATGATCTGCACTGAGTGCCATGTCTATGTACATCATACATTAGTCTACAACACCCTATCAGCAGTTCTGAACAGACTAGCTCAACCTGAATATATGCAATTTTCATTGCTACTGTCCACCAAGGAAACCTGCATGAGCAGCATGTACTACCCTTGTGCTGGCTGCTGCCAATAGAGAAGGGATCTGATAGCCAGTGACAAGTATTCCAAACTCAGTAAGGCTTCCTCAGGAAGGTGGTCTTATTATTAACAAGGTGCTCAAAACAAGCAAAAACCGCAATGCATCCTATCTACCTTTCACATATTGTTGGAACCCTTAAATACCATTTGTCTGGTAGTGTCACTTCAAGAAACAAGAACACTGACACTTGGGGGATTATTTAGAAAGTATATGAAATGATTTAATAGCATTCCAGGAAAAGAGCAGCAGACAATTATCATCAGCCCAAACTTTAGCTTACTAAAACCTTAAGACCGGTATGATTTCAACTTTAGCTGATAAAACCTGAAAAATCTTCAGAATTGATTGTCCAAAACTAAAAGCTATAATTCTCTAGTGTACAGAGAAGGACAATTTAGAAATTTTACAGACAGCTTCATATAAGTCTATTCAATTATAGAAAGCTATTTTTCAAAAAGAAAAAGCCCTGCAGAGTGGACTGTTATCTACTGTACTTATCACTCTGAGATTGTAGTTTATCTTTTTGTTACATACCTTACAAATACAGAGAGATAGCAAGACCTTCATTGACAAAAAAATCAAATTCTCATCTATTTGACAACCTAATTCCTGCAGTTTATATCCTGGAAAATGCTATAAACATACACTGAAATTAAGTATTTTCTATGTGAGAGAGCTGTTACAGAGCTGTGAGATTAGGGCCTGATGTAATTTAGCATTCCATTATAAAATCTGTGCTCCATATTCAGAGTCCTACAGGAACTTGTTTAGCTACAAGTTATTATACAATGATGATGCCCTTAGGAAGAGATGAGGAAGCAGTTTCTCTGTGACTTAGGTCCCTTCTCTCTGCTCTTAAAGCCTCAAAGAACTCAAGCTGGATTACACTGCCATGCTTTCACTAAAAAAAGCAGTATTTGTAGCATGGTGGAGAGACTACATCAAAGAAATTCTGCTATGGTGAAGTTTTAGTAGAAGCTACTCAACTTCCCATTGAACAGAACAGCTTGGACACTCCCAAGATTGTTCAGCATCCCTCCTTCAGACTGCCAGAGGAGCACTTCACTGCCTTCCTGCAGCCAAAGGGAGAA
The DNA here is from genome assembly GCA_034509185.1 of Euphonia xanthogaster. Taxonomy (NCBI): domain Eukaryota; kingdom Metazoa; phylum Chordata; class Aves; order Passeriformes; family Fringillidae; genus Euphonia; species Euphonia xanthogaster. Next base: position 12,520,841 of record JAYDZK010000006.1, read on the forward strand.
CAGAGCTGCTGGGGCCACTGAGGCACCCAGGCAGCTCCATGCTGAAATGGTGGTGGGGAGGGACACTTTGGCACCCTGTAAACAACTACAAGAAAAAGTAGCAAGGAGAAAAGTTGAGCAAATAGTTCAGAGAGCAGAGTGTCTGAGCTCTGCCTCAAAGCTTCCCATGCCCTGGGAGGGCTAGTAGTGTCTTTGTTTCTGTCACATTTGAGGAAGCAGACGTTGTGGAAATTCCTTCCAGCTAGAGACAGGCTGCACTTGTACATGTGACTGAGATATTCCCCGTTCCCTTCCAAATGCAGGCAAACCTACGTGGCCACAAACAGTGACTAATTGTTTGGGCCAAAGGGGCAAGGATATAAATGAGCTATTTTTCATTACAGTATAAGAAAATATTGATTACACATACACAGATGGCAAGTACTAGTCATGCTGGTATTCTCAAGTCTCCACACTGAGCGTGTCTGGTATAACATTCATTATTTTTACAAGTTCATACTATGACTGTCTTCCCTATTGACAAATACGGGTTAAAAACATAATAAACAGAGTGGATTTGTGTTGGTATTATTAATGAATTGGCAACAACTGTCTCTGTGCCATTCATCTCTCAACATCTGTTTATATTTTATTTTAAATCTGTAAAAACATTGCTCGGTAATCCCTTGATCCATACAGTAATTTCCTTTTGTTCCAAGCCGTTAGAGGTATCTTTGAAATACTCAGGGGAAAGACAGACAAAAAGCAACCAAAAAACAAAGACTTCTCATCTATTTCTTCAAGACAAGACCACTTTCATCATAAAAAATGAACATCATAAAAAATGAACACCGAAATGAAAGCAAAAAAACCAAAGGTGGATGAACTCTGTATTGCAATAGGATAAAAGTCAGGATGTTTGTGGAAAACCATCAGTCATTATTGTTTTAAATTGCTCTTGATTTGTGCAAAGGAACAGACCAAGTCAGCTGCGCCTAATCTTTCTTGGGAGTTATCTTGTGCATTTATTTGCTGCTCTCTGGCTCACTAGGTATTCTGCTCACTGTTTGTCACAGCCAGGAACAAGTCTGTTAAGCTCACCCCTGGTTGATAAGTAGGCGTTGTTGCTTATGGATATCCTGTTGCGTTGGCCTCCTGGAGTCCTGGATTTTCTTATTGTTCAAGCCACAGTGATTTCAGGGCAGTGCTCTTTATGAAATACAATGCTGCTCGAAAATTTGTCAATATGGGTTCTAAAAATAACTGAGGTATGAGCAAGTACAAATAACCTGCTCTCAATTTACTTCTCTATAACAACTGTGTAACCGGAAAAAAGAAAAAAAAAATCTTTAAAAACTGGAATGAGAAGGCAGTGCCTCAGCTTGTGATTTATTGTATTGCTGAAGAGATTAGAGACAATGCCCACTTTTGAAACAATGCACATAGGCAAATGATGTATTTATTACACGACTGCAAGAGCCAAATAAACCATGCCCAACGAGGAAAGTATTGTCAGGAAAGAGAATAACATCAAAAGATCTCTGGGCTGGCAAGTCTAAGTCAGAATAGTTTAAATAATACAAAAGAAACAAACAATAGTTATGGTTTTCTAAAGTTAGAAAATGTCCAAAACTTGTGTTCTGAGGAGAGCATGGGCCTTTAGAAAATCTGCATAAAGAAGATTATTAAAACACCTACTTAGAACGCACTCTGAGATTTCCAGAAATATGAAATATTCCAAATTATGCTTTTAAAAATAAGAATAATTTAAAGACCCCAACCAACCAGCCCACTTTTATAGCTCGATACCCTCTTTATTTCCCTGCTCCATGAAGCATATGACATTCAACAGAAGGCTGGAGAGACAGAGTAATCTAAAAGGGACAAAAAACCAAGAAACGTTGAGGGAAACAGGGAAAAAAATAAGAGGCTTCAATCTAAACAAAAACAGAGAAAAAGACTTGGAAAGAATTTCAGCAAAGAGGTATGTTTAATTGCCTACAGCCCCAGGAGAGGTAATTTATGTGCCAAGAAGTTATGGAGGTTTTATGTGCCTATTAGTCTGCTATTCAATTAAAAAATGTGTACTTACCATGGCAACCTCTATGTCTCACAATACACGTGCTAATTCTAAGATATCTCTATAGAGCACCTCCTTAAAGAAACATATACCACAGCATCAGCCATAGCATAGCTTTCCACACTCATTAAGAGGCAGTAAAGAAACCAGCCCATACAAAATTTTGGAATTATTGGCTCAAGAGAAAGATGGGTAATCTTAGTATACTGTTACCAACTCCATATGGGAGCCCAGGAGTGTAATGTATGCGTGCAGTGCATTGCTGCACCTCAGTGCAGCTCACCACACAATCTTGCCAGCATTTCCCTTCTTGCCCACTGAGATAATGCTCTTATGCTTTGAAACAGTGCTGCTTTTCCTCTGGGATCTGCTTTGGACTGGCTGACTCATTCCTTAGGCCCTGCTTCCACTGAAGCTGGGTAAGCTTTCAATTGCACTCTCCTGGATTAAAGCCTGCCAAGACATGCACCTTCCCTTTGTTTCAGTGTTTGCTGTCTGGGAATTCCCTTTCTCACCAGCCCACACCAGATCTCACTGTTCTCAACAGGCGTTGTTCTTCTCCCTCTTCCTTATTTGAGCTTCCCATGACAACAGCTGTTGGCAAGCTGATTTTCCACTCAACAGCTTACTCCTTTTCAGAGGAGCAGTATCTGTTGCCAAAATTCTTGGTCAGACATGTAATTAATGGATCAAAGCATTTGTCACATACACGACCAGAGGAATGAACCACCTTAAAAAAAAAAAATGTCAGTACTGCATCCATAACTTTTAAATATTTAGGAGAATTTCAATGCAACCCTTCTCAAAGTAAAGAAAGCATTGAGATGATAACCTACATTTCCAATAGCTTTTATGTAAGTAGTTGCTTCTCATAATCATCTTCCTCCCTTTCACTGACTAGTGAATGCATATCAGATCACTCTTCTCATGGCTCTGGAACACAGTAGTCCTCTTTGCATGTCTGCAGCTCATTTAGGGCTAGTGCTAAAGCACACAGAATACAAAAAAGGAATGCATCGCCTTGTGTAAAGTTCTGGATTTGTCAAGGATTAAGCCTCAATCACATTTCAAAGGTGTTTTTCTTCTTTCCCTGTGTCATGGTTTAACCTCAGCTGGTGACTAAGCACCACGGAGCACCTTGCTCACCACCCCCTGCCCCTCGCTGAGGCAGGGGGAGAACCAGAAGCGTAAAAGAGAAAATTTGTGGGATGATATGAAAACAATTTAATAGAGAAAGCAAAAGTCACACCAGGAAAACAAAACAAATCAAAGGCATTCATTCAGCACTTCCCATGGAGGCAGAGCTTCAGCCGTACCCAAGAAAGCAGGGCCTCATCACGCAAGGTTACCTGGAAACACAAAAATGCCATCAGTCTGAATGTGCCATCCCCTTCCTCCTATTTCCCCCATCTTTATATGCTGAATATGTTGGAATAATTATAGAGTATCCTCACTGTCTGTTGGGGACCTGGCTATATCTTCTCCAATTTCTCGTGCACCCCCAGCCCCTTTGCTGGTGGGGGGGTGTGAGGAGCACAAAATGCCTTGACACTGTGTAAGCCCTGCTCAGCAATTACTGAAACATCCTTGTGTTATCAACACTGTTTCCAAAACAAATCCCAAACAGAGCCCCACACTAGATACTCTGGAGAAAGTTTACTCTGCCCCATCCCAAACCAGCACACTTGGCTTTCCCTAGTAACAAGCAAACAAGTCATTTATCAGTCACTGCCTTTAAACACCAAACATATACGCCAAAGTTTTGGAGGTCCCAGGCTGTTTTCTGCTTGTAAGCTCTTCGGAGGCACGTACTAAGAGAAAATGCAAGCAAGGTCACCAGTTGAAATAATTGATGGTCATAAACAACGCCTCAGAAGACTTCTTCTTCTGCAACACTTGCAGCAGGCCCAGTCCCATTCTTTTGGGTAAGAAAATACCTGTTTGGTTTAAAGAAGCACAAACCAGCACTGCCCTGGGAGGAGTAGCTGCTTTAAAGACTATAACTGATGAATGCACGACTGCATTTGATACATTCACCTGACATCACCAGAGCACAATGAAACGGCAACAAACTAAAATTTCAAATTTATGCAGTAGGTTTTTTTTATCTGTGAGCAAGTGTAAAGTTTAACTCAGATTTCTGAGGTAGCATCAGGCTCACAACAGTAGCAGCAAAAGCACACTCAATTCACATTGCTCATCTAATCCTCATGAGAAGGGCAACAATCCCACTTAAATCTTCTCTGTCCTGAAAGTTTCCCAAAATGTGAAAAAAAGGCAAGTTACCTGGCTTCTCTGGTAGGTAATGAGCCTTGCTGGCCACCTGGCAGCTTACTCATGTCAGCTGTGAGGGACCAGCACCCACGCTTGGGGTGAAGATAGGCTCAGGCAGTAATAAAAAGTTTTCTTTTCTTTCCTCTCCCTCTCCCTGTCCCCTCGCTGTTTTCCCCCACATTGGATTAGAGTGGCTAAAATACAGAGTAAAATTATGAAGTGTGGGTTGAATTCCAGATAAATGCTGTTGATCACTTCCTACAAGGTTGACCTCCCCTCAGTGCTTGTCTCGATGCTAAGGGCATCTTCAGAGGAAAGGAAAACATTTTCCTGACAGATAAGAAATGCACAATTAACTACATAATGCAAACTGTACATTCAGAACTCTAATCTAACTAATGAAAAATTTTGAAGATGTTTGGTGTGAGTGTGCTGTACTAAAAGTATAGTGCAACTCTTCCCACTCAAGGGAGGAACAGATCTGAGCTGCCTTTTCACATGATGGATGTGAGTGATTTTCATGAGCAAGCTACAGTGTCCTTTTTGTATTACAACTCTGGGATCCTGAGAGGGGAATGTAGCTAAAAGCATCAATTTTGATACAAATCCTTTATGGTCTTTAAATTGGGCACTGCCACTTTAATAAGCCACACCTGGTTAAGATTCTTGTTCTGCTGAATTCCTCCTGCTGTAATGAGCCCTGAACATCAGGCTGAGGCTGTGATCAAGACAATACAATTAATCACCAGACCGTGCACAATTTCAGTTACATGAAAATTGCACGCAGTTAGATTTTCTAAGTAAAACTAATATTTCATGCAGGGGAAAGGGTGAAGTTTCAGTGCATAACAAAAAAGAATTTTGGAGGTTTAAAGAAACCTGGCAGTCAGCAGGGCCACGTGAAGGTGAATGCATAAATCAAATAACTATACCATCTGTTACAGAAAACTTAATGGGAATTAAGTGGCCCATATTTTCTAAAAATATCTTTCTTCACAGTATGCAGAAGCACTGAATATCTAAGGAGGAATATTGGAATTGGACTTTAATTAGGAAACTTTGAGTTTTGAATACAACATGAGCTTAGCCAAACTATCAGGAAGATAAGCTTATTAGGAGAGAAATAGGATGAGTATTTGCATGGCAAAAAAATAGATCTTTCCAGTGGGAGGAAGAAGGGGGGATTAAAAACATGTAGTGGCCTCATTTTCAGTATTTTTTCAGCTGCAGCTTAAGGAGTCACAGAGAGACACAACCAGTGACAGACAGGCCAGGGCCAACTTCTGGGAGAATTTTTGTTCTGATGTTATCTAAAATAGAATGGTCATTTCAACATCTTTAAAATTCACAACCAGAACGTTTCCCATGTATTTGAAAGTATATTTCCATGCAGCAGTTGTTTCTGTGTAATTGCAGTATTCACCAGAAATCCATTCAAAGTGCAGAGACAAAATGCAATTGTCATCTCTTTCCAGGCTCATCTCCAATGACAGCTAGTGGGAAGGCACAACTCTGGGAGAGCACTGCTAGCTCCTTTCATTCTTTTCCCCATGTGATGGGGAAAACCAGCTTACCTCATTAAAAGACAAGCATAGTAATTTGTTTTCTGTACCATTAGGTTATAAAATCTTGAGGGGCCTTTTTTTTTCTTTTTCCCAAATAGTTTACACATCTCTAATCCAGGAATCTTAATGTCCCATCAATACAAAAATAATAAAGATTAAAAACAGCAGGCAAAACTAAAAACTTTATATAGGAGAGGAGCAACAAAGACAGGATTCCTGGTCCAGGAGTTGATATAAAAATCTAAGGAGAATAGATTAAATGTGATGATACAACTAAATGTTTTTTTGAAAATCATTTTCAAATGATGCAATTGAGAAGGGAGAGAGAAAGTAAAATAATAAAAGGAGAGACACAGAAAAAGCAAAGTGGAATACAGACAGCAATAAACAAAATGCATTTTTAAAAGTAGCAAAAAGGCTGGTTTCGAGGAAATAATGAATTGAGGTTTAAAAATAAAATCAAAGTTTTCATTTTTTGCGCTGCTACTTGTCTGCTTCACCTTTCAGCTTCTTCTGCTCCCCCTCCTCAATCTTACCTTCTCTACAGATACTCTCAACTCTCTTGGGAAAGATCTCCTATTATATATTTTTGCAATGTCTGACAAAATAGAGCCTTTCTCTCAGCTTGTGCCTCTTTATATTACTGTGGCACAAACAGTGAAGAGCAGTAATGGTAATAGCTGGGAAAGCCGCTCAATAATTTTTCACCTTAACAATTTTAACAGCAAATGGCAGTTCTGTGACACTGACACAGTTCAACTAGGCCAATGATATTCAATTTTGCTGTCAGAAAGACTGGAAGAGAATACCATGTTAAATCCCAATTCATCCAAAATAAAAATCCTTGCTACCTGAACTGATCCAAAAGACTTCAGAAACTGCATTTCATAGCTTGCACATGGATTCACAGGAATTCATCTTTTAAATAGCATAATCCATTTGCCACTCAGCAGCTTTGGCTTATTTGAAGTCCAGCTAGACTGTAAGACACCAAACCAGCAACTATTATAGGACCACACAGTCTAGGATTGAGCTGACTTTACACTCAATCTTTTCCAATGGAGAAAAATTCCCTACCTTTCAAAATCTATGACAAAAAATTTGAACATTTTATTTTGCTTCTAGATAGCAACCCAAAATGTAAGTATTAGGAATTTTTCACAGAGTAATTAATTTTTGCTAATTGCCATCACTGAGGAACCATTACTACATAGTAGCAATAACCTCACTTTGTGGTTCTCACACTAAAAAGGACAAGAAGTGACCACCTACCATGGTAGGGAAGAAATGAGAGAAGTAATTCTTCAGAAGTTAGAAAACAATGTTGGAAAGCACTGTGAAACAGGCTACCAATGAAAGGAATAGGTGAAGCATATTTTGGTGCAGTTGAATGGTGTAAAGAGTAAGAAAAGGATATTTTGAATATGCACAGTTCTAGAAATGACTAAAAATGTTTCTTTGTGTGTGTGTTTCTGGAAATGGTAAGTAGCAGGAATAGAACTGTGCTGAAATTAAAACAGCTGAATAAATGGCTCCTTAAAGCATATGTGGGCAGGGAAAGAAGGAATTTCATTTTTCTTTAGTGTGCCTGGAGAAAAGCTGTATTCTCTTTTAAAATCCAATACCATTCATCGAAATTTATACTCAAAATATATATTAAAAAATTAACATATATATGAGAGAAAACACAACAATAAACATGTTATTTGTGGGGTTTTTTGGAAGTCCTTATAGCAACTCTTTGTCATCTAATGCCTCACTCTGTGTTTGACATTGCACATGAAATACTCTAAAAATCTTAATTATTAATAAGAGATTAACTGGTTTTGATTGATCTGGTTGAGGTGATGCATTTTTCGTGTTGTCCGTGGCTGGAAGTTCAAGAGAGGTAATCCAGGCAGTTAGCAGTGGTGTGCAGATAAGGGCATGCTAGCCCTGAAGAAGAAAGCTCGTGTTCAGGAGTAGCTTGCTGAGAAATGTCACTGTAGGGCTCAGGAGCTTGGTGACCCATAAGGACAAAGCAAGGAGCTGCTCCCCTCACCCCAGACGCCTCCAGCTGTGTCAGGCAGGGTGAAACTGAGCCTCCCTTGGCCCAGACCAGGAGCATTTGGACTTTCCCTCACTGTGAAGGATTTAGTGAGAGGGGCTGGAGCCCTGGTGGATTGGTGTCCTGGGCTGAGGGGGTGCGTGGTGGAGGTGGGGTGCTGCAGCTCAGCCACAGCACAGGCTGCACTCCAGGGCTCCTTGCACATACTCGCTGGGTGCTTCCGACATCCTCAGTGCAGACATACCATCTGGCTCCTTGCAAGGGAATGTTGCCAAGGGCTACACTCAGGGAGTAAAACTAGACATATTTTCAAGACTAAATCAAGGGTGGGTTATAGCAATGCCCCTGGCTCTGAGGCGTGTGCACTCACACACACAGGTTTGTACGTGCACGCAGAGTTTATTTTAAAGTTTTATTGTTAGCTTTATAATTAGGCCCCCGAACATCCCCTGTGTATGTATCAAATTAAGCTCCAGTAACCAGGGATTTTCCTAGCAATATATACTACAGCTGAATTCCTGTAATTCTCGTATTAAAATCTTTTACCAGAACAATCTGTATTTAAATAAATAGGCTGTTCCATTGCTCGTGCTCACTGAATGCTATTGCTACCTCTTTCCAAGAGAGAGCAGTAGTGAATTGTACTATCATTACACTGGATAGCTTTACTCAAACACACTCAATTTACATTTTCGACTCTGTAACCTTTCAACCTATTGACCATGAAAAATGCTCCAACATAACGTGACACATATAAATGTTTAAAGTCCAAAGGGTAATTATCTATATTCATAGCTAAAACTGTGCCTTGATTTCACAATAGAAACCATATGTTCACTCAAAACACTTTCAATAGGCTAAATAGCACCCAGATTAACCCTGAGTTAGTTTACTGGTTAAAATAATAGCAGCATCTTCTTCTAATTCAGTAGTTCATTTATCGTTTTTGATCAAGGCACTGAATGTGAACTTTCAACATTTGAAAGCTTAACTTGAAAAGTAAACTGCATGGTAGAAACTCACCAATTCTTAAATTTTATCTTTAACACCGTTTAATGTGCCTGATAACAGTTCAAAATATGTTATTTAGCTGCAAGTAGAATTCTGTGTTGCCTCACATTTAATAGTTTTCTCTCCCAGAAGGAAAGGGCAATGACTTTCTGACTTTTATTTTTTTATTGGCCACAGAACAGTGCTTAACAGAATGCCATTTAGAACAAATCTAGACTATTTTCTTTTATGAAAATCACCTTTTGGCCAAATAACTTCCAGAAAGTATGAAAAGCCTAGAACACAAGCACTGTAACACACTTGCAAGGCCTCTGCAGTAACAGTAAGAAAAGTCTAGCAATGAAAGGTTTTGAAATAAGCAAACTATTAAGATACATATTTCCTTATCTTTTTTCTCATAAGATAGAAAAAGGTTATTTTGAGCCTTTGAAATCACTGCAGCAGAAAATTACAAACGGAAAACAAAATTGTATATTACAGGAGTAATGACAAGTCAAAGGAAAGAGACATACTTAAAAAAAATGGCAAACAGGCAAATGACTTTTCAGTGAGTGCTGACTCTCTGCACATTAAACTGGTTAAAAGCTCCTTCTCTCCCTGCTTGTCATGTCATTGTCCCTGTCAGGCAGCAGAGAACACCTCCAGCTAGTACATGATATACAGGATACTTCATCAAAAAAGGTATTCTCTGTCTTTGAATTTGAATTGACACTTTCCTTATGTATGTTATAAATGCCCTGTGGAAATGGCAATGGACTATGGTGCAAAAAAGCCTCTATGAGTTTGCAGAAAGCTTACTGGAATGCCGGCCTCATTTCAAAAGGACATTGTTACACGTGGACATGATTGCCTTAAATGTGCACAGGTATAGCTATGAAGAAAACCCCAGAAAATAAGTCTATCTGGTCTTCAGATGAGCTTCAGCTTTATGCAGTAAAATCAAGTTCTTGTGCATACAAGGTGCTTTGTTCCACCTCTCCTGCCTTGGAACAGAAAATTATTCTCTTTCAGGGAGAGGCTGAGGCCATGCGTATGGTTTATTAGAGTAAGAGTGTTGTCCCTCATAAATTTGGAATCTTCCCTTGAACTGTTGCCATTCTAAAATGTTGTAATTTTACATCCATCATTGCATGATATGCCCTAACTAGTCAGTGGAACCATTCACCCTTAAAAAAGCTGGCACTCAACCAATTGACTCACTCTTCAAGAGTCTTTATACAGGTCTGTTGTACACCTTTGCCATCATT
>JAYDZK010000006.1:12531143-12542106 GCA_034509185.1 Euphonia xanthogaster
TGCCATCATTTATGCATCCTTTACCATAAAGTTAGGAACTGCTAATAAATTCCTTGTACTGGATGCTGTAAGTAAATCAGAAAAGCCTTTCATATTTAATATCACAACAACTCTGTAGCCTTCATTTTGTCATATTGTACATTATTTCTGGAGCAGTCCTACTTGTGTCCCAGTGCTATTTATCAGAATTCTTTCTGTGCATCGTCATATCAACATACGTGCTGAGCATTTCTGTTTTTATGACACCTATTTTGCAAGATCAGTCCAACTTAATACAGGTACAGGCTACATGAAATTACAATTTGTATTGTATGGAATTTGAAGAGGACTATGAATTTGTCAGAATTGCTTACTGTGCTTGCAGACCTCAGAATTTCAAAAGTTCAAGTTGAAAGGGTGTTTCTTTTTGCTCAGTCTGCAGTGAAATTAGAGCAGGTGCTCCCAAATGTGGGATTAGTGCTGATGCTGGAAGAGACTGGCCTGGAGGAATGCAAGAGCAAGGGAGTAGGTGTCCACAATTCATATTAATAAATACATGAATACCTGTTTTTTCCCAGGTCACACACTCATATTCCTGGTATGGCCTCGGGGAGGAGGTTCAGCAGGGTACAGAAAGCACAGAGCTTCCCTTTGGAGCCTGTGGTGGCTTTCCTAAAGGCTGGGAGCTGCTGCCATTCCAGTTCAACTTCATTCTTGTGACAGGGACATCTGATCCTGCTGAGCTGCAGAACCTCCTCATTTGTAAAAGTGAAAGAACATTTTGTGCACTTTCCATTACATTTTAAACCGAGACAAAAGGTGGATAACAAAGCCAGGTGAGGAGTCATTAAATTTCCCTTGTCAGAAACTCAACCAGTAAAGAAGTGACATTGTTAATGTTGATCAAGTGAAATCACTGCTCTGTAGATTAATAGATTCCTGGCTGGTAATGCCTAAAGTAATAAGAAGAGAGAGGCTGTTAGAAAACAAAGGAGAGCAGTAGTTCCTGGGACCAAAAGGCTGAGACTAATTTTTTTTTTTTACAGACATAAAGACAGCAGAGAGATTTCAGCATCATTGTTGTGCAAATGGAGAAATGACAATTTTTTTATTGAACTCTATTTAACTGGCTACTTTTCTTCCTGATTTTGCTGTCTTTTACAACTGAATCCTTCTATCATCTATTTGAGCCCAAATTTAACACACTGAGATATCTAGCAATTCTAACATACATCAAATACTCTGTCAAGTTTCATTCTTTCCAGTTGCTCTCTTAAATGTTTGTGCCTGGATAAGAGGTTTATTTGTTTATTTACTGTTTAATTTTGTTGCCTTTATTGGTTTGGTTTGGTTTGGTTTTTTTGGTAGGCTTGGCCCTCAGAAGGACATATATCTGCCTCTAAATAACAAAATTAAGCCATGACTTCCAGGACAAAAACTTCAGTGATTAATCTAAGTAGAAGGTAATTGCTCAGCTTCCTGCAATTTTCTTGTAGACAAACTTCCTCCTTTCTTCCAGTAGCTTTTCAGCAAATATTTGTCAATGATACAAAACATGTTTGTAGAATCTCTTAATATCAGCGGACAATAAGATTAAGGAGGGCTGACTCAGCTGTGTTCATATCTGTGAAACCTGCTCTTATCTGCTCTTTTGTAAAAGTCAATTAATTCGAAGACCTTTTTTGTTAATTGTTCACATTTATCTTTACTGTCTTCCATTCTTTTTCATTTTTATTATTGTTAAGGGTATATTTTTAAATAATAGTTCATCATTGTTATAATTCTGAATTGTTATTAACATAATCTTCCTTTTCTATTGAAAGGACTCTTTCTCATCAGAATTTTTAGGAATGCTTTAAATCCTTTTTGTTCTCACAGCCCCTAAACATTTCTTTTTTATTCTTTCACAAAGTTTGCTCTGTCGTTACGGAGTAATCTAATCTAGTTGAGTTTTAATTTCAGTAGAATTTTTATGTTGCACCAAACCTCAGGTTCTTTCTTGTGAAGACACATTGGTTGATTCTACGACTAAGAGCTGTAGAAAAGAGGGAGATTTTATTATCCCTCATCTGCATCTTCAATATGTTTTATTAATCAGAAATCAAATTCTGGATCCCCCAGAGTCAGTGACAACATTGATATGAATCTTGAAATGACCAAGAACATAGGTTAGATGTCTGAATATAATTTTTCCCATTTGTCTTTGTATTCTACAATGGATCCATCATTTGCCATACTTAATTTAAAAAGCTTATGGAATTTGGCTCCAGCTCATTCCTTTATTTTCATATCCTCAGGCAAATCCATCCTCACAGTAAGAATTAGATCTAGGGCAGTTTTGTCTTTTTTTGCAAATGATGAAATTGTCTCTTTGACACAGCATGCTTGGATGTATCTGTTTCCCAACGGATTTATGAGCAGCTAAAATCCCCCATGAAGATAGCATCTCCTAGCCAAGAATTTTCTGTACCCTGCTGTCCTTATGTGTGGCTGGTTAGTAGCTGATACCCACCATTTTTCAGTTTGGCTTTCTAGTTCCCCGTCTCACTGTTGCTAATTACTTTGAGCAACGTTGTAGGAAAAGATGTGTGTGCATTGATTAGCCACGTTGCTGCAAGTAGCACCACCTTACTGGCTTTGCCAGCACAACATACTCTCAGGATTTCTAATGAATGTGCTGCAATTTGAAGGCTTGTTCTGTGCTACATTGCTGTGATTTACCATGCTGCCTTTGTGATTGGTACACATTATTGGCAATTTGGAGAATGAAACAGTGCACAGAAATGATGAAAATAGCTGAATAAAATGAATAGCTAGAGTGGATTTCCTGAGCTGCACTTCTACAGATGTTGTAATGATGAAACTTTGGTTTGGATTTGGATGGCTTCAATTCCACATAAACTCCTTAATCTGATATTTCCCACTGGCTAGGTGCCCCTGAAGGCCCTGAAGCAGCTAGTAGGGAGCACAGGCAGAGGAATCCAGGCTGGCTAAATTTGGGTTGCTGTGCACGTCCATGTGCACAAGTAGGACAGCCAAGACCTGTACCCATAGATTCATCCCACTGATGGACAGGAGGGTAGTCGTGTAGTCCCCTAAACAAAATGTTAAATGCTTGTGCATGTGGAGTCACTCAAATTCTCTTTCTGCTAATGGCAAACAGTGCTTGACATTTTTCATTGCTAAAAAATTCAATGGGACTGGGAAAAGAAGTACTTTTGCTAAAGGTCTGACAGGATTGATGTGAATCCTTTTACACCTCACATGCATCCATGTTTTAGTTTGTGACTCTTTAGAAAGTATCACTATTATTACTGTAGATAATTTCTTGAATAGGGTTTTAAATTTTTTGATGGTGTTCACAAATGGATTTGAAAACAGTGTTTCTCAATCACTTCTGCCTGAAGCACAAGTAAAATTTTAGGGTTTTGTGCATTTCTTCCAGGTTCTTCTTGAATGCTTTTTCATGCATGTTGTTTCTCAGGCAACAGTCCATGAGACATTTAGGACAAATAATTAAATGGAAACTTCTGTTAAATTTCTACTTACCATTTGTTAATAATAAACTGACATCAATTAAACAGTTGGAAAAACATTTCCTTTCTATAAAGTTTTGAAGAAGAAACAACTGTCTGATCTCTTCTTCAAATAAGTTTATTATTTCAATGGAGCCTCATCTTCATAAACAGTAGTGGATGGATGATGTTACAGAGAATTTACAATCTTTAATGTTTGGTCTTCTTTTTCTTTCCTTTCTGGTAATGACTGTGATTCTTAGAAATTACATTAATAGAGATAAATATTTGAAAATGAGATATTTATTTTCTATTAATGTTTCTTTATACAGTGTAAGCAGGAAAAAAGTCAAACTCTGCAGCAATGGCTGTGCATCTTCACTAGAATGCTGGCTGTGGGCTGGGTGAAAGTCTGTGGCTGTAGTCCCTGTGGTCATGGTGCTGATGATATCAAATGCTCTGTGCTGAGCCCAGCTCACTGCTTAGGACTGGCTTTAGGATTTACAGGGCAATTCATGAGCAGGTATCACCTGGGTGCACACTTCAATGGCAGGGTGCACCAGGAACGCCAGAAAATGCTGAAAAGCTGCAGCTCCCTTCATCAACACTGCAAAGCCTTGCTCAGCCCCTGCTGCAGGCAAGGTCCCTGTGCAAGGGACAAGGGGGTTTAGACTTCAGGGGTTTAGACTCAGACCCTGCCCGTGCACAGGGCAGCCGTGGGCACTGGGGTCACAGGGGTCTGTGGGTCAGTCCCATGGCCCAGCCAGGCAGCAGGCAGGATGGGGCAGCTGCAGCCCTGGACAGCAGGCATCTCCCTTGGATGCGGGCCCATGGCTGGTGGGCACTGCTGTGGCACAGCTGGGGCAGAGACAGAAGACCCTGGGGGTATCAGGTGGGTCCTGGGCCATGGGAGTTCCAGGGAGGCAGGCAGGTGCTGTGATCCCCTGCAGTGGTGCCTGCTCCTTAGCAAGGAGGACAGCTTTGAGTAGGACAATGCCACCAGCTGCCTGGCATGGGGGCAAGGGGCAGAAAGCCTGCAGGGGTGGGGAAGATTCAGAGCCTGCTACTGGTGGCAGAGAAATTCTCAAGAGTCTGGACTGAGCTCCCTGGGGCCCATGGATCTGGCAGCCTGGCCAAGTGTCCTGCCCTGTCCCTGCTGGGGTATTCAGAGGTGGCATTTCCACCCTAAACACCGAGTGCATTCAGCACATTGCTGGGCTCTGTGTGTCCCACAGGGCAGGGTTTGGCTCCCTCTTACCTGTCCTCTCACCAGCATAGTCAGCAGACCACAGGCTCCCCAAAGGTGTATTTTACTGCCATGGGTGCAGAGAAAATTGTAGTGAATCCTGCTCAGCCCAAGAATAGCACTGGTTTGGTGCTAAAGAATCCTTGGAGAGTTTAGCTGCCAAGCTCTAGGAGTTTTTCAGAGTATATGCAAACTGGATTTTTCTTTATATTTTTTTTCACTTAGGGCATATCTTCAAAGATGGATGCAGACAGATTTTGCAGCAGAGCTTATTACCTCAGGCACACTGGATGGTTATACAGTGCTGGACCATATCTGGCACATTTTCAGCTAGCTTAGAGAACAGGCTGAGAGAGGTTGTGGCTGTCTGCACATTTCCATGTAACCATATTCTTAGGTTCCTCAAATATATTTTATTGCAGAAAATAAATAAATATCATCTCACTCACACAACCTTTTCTATTTTTCCTTTTTATTGCAATTCTTTATAGAATCTTCAAACTGTCACACAATTGAACTTCCCTGTTTACGTGCGTGCACAGTATGAAAAAATATAATGGCTTAAAAACTTGGATTTAATGCAAAACAGCTGACAAATTTAGGCATACTTTTCTAACCCAGCTTTCCTGTACAATAATATTTGATTATTTCTAGAAATCTGCAGTTGCTTGTTTTTTTTGTGCATTTGTCTTGCAGAATATTTTTTAGTTAAGGAAAAATTGCTTCCCTCTGTCTTAGAGTTCTTCTGCAATTTCAATTTACAGTATGTCCTCTTACTGCAATATTTGTTTTAGGGGAAAAACAGTAACCTGGATTGACTGTGTCTGCAGCATATTAGATTTTATACATTACAATTAAATCCCTCTCTG
The DNA here is from genome assembly GCA_034509185.1 of Euphonia xanthogaster. Lineage (NCBI taxonomy): Eukaryota > Metazoa > Chordata > Aves > Passeriformes > Fringillidae > Euphonia > Euphonia xanthogaster. The sequence continues at coordinate 12,536,753 of JAYDZK010000006.1, forward strand.
AGCCATCTGGTTTACAGATTGTATAGATTTTTAAATTTTAGTTTGTCTTCCCAATTGACTGAGATTAGGACCACCTTTTCTAGTTTTACTCTTCAAACATTCCCTACATTTTAACTTTCCAGTAAAAGTAACAGTTATTGGCACATGAGGTGGTTAATAATCCTGAAATCATGGTTTCAAATATTATCACATGAAGGATATTTGCCAGGCAAAGGAGCCCAGAAGTGACCTTTCTGATATTGCTAATTTTCCACCAGATAGAGGATAACTCATCTACATCTGCAATATTTCCTTGCTCTTGACCATGCTTAATATAGGCAACACTAAAAATCCTGCTGTTCCGTATTTAAGTCATTTTTTGGGATCATACTTGTGCACACTTGATTCTGAGTTTTGCAGGATTTCAGTGAGCAGAGACAGGCTTTAGATCGGATTGAAAGAAAGGGTACTCTCAGCAAAACCAAGATGCTGGGTGCAAAATAGCAAAATTGCAAAATGCAAAAACCTCAGGAAAATGTCAAGCAGCACTTGAACTCTCTCACATGATGGCTTTGCCTTGCAGGTTCCTGTGCTGTCTGCAGCTCTGCCTCTGCACAGGTGCTGCCTCCCCTGCTTCTGCAGAGAGGCACCAAAGTGACTCTCACTGCTGATTCACCGCCGCTACATCTGGAAGGCAGGCTTTGATGCAAGGCCCTAAGCAAGCACAGAGCACATTTTAGGTATTTCTTAGATAAGGTGAGCTGAAGTACAGGCCTTGGGGGCTGTAATTTTAGATGAACCTAAATCCTGTTTAGTTCCTGGGTCAATTGCTTGATCCTGCCACAATCTATTTCTTTTGAGAAATCTGGGACTCAACCAAGGATATCTTTGGACTGGGAACTGTGTAGATAGTTATTCCTTATGCTAGAAGAAGGTCTTGGAAATTATGGCTCCTCTGAATCCTGTGTGACAAGTTGTATTTTAGGAAAGCAGCCTAAGCAAAGAGTAATGTACATTTGGAAATGTGTTCCTTAGCTCTCCAGGCAGCTATTAAGGTTTTCTTGTTGCTATGCACATTTTTCATTAACATTCTCTTGTTCAGGTGTAGAAATACATGATTAGAGCACGTGCACAAATATTTTAAAATCACAATAGATGGACAGCAGACCAGCAATGCAGAATGGCCATACTGTAGGAATACCCTGTAGTGATAGCTGGAATTAGTGTGGAAGTTTTGGAAATTGTGTTCAAAATATGATGGTAATTGTCAGTCTTGTAATGACAAAGTACAGTTTTGTGTGTTAAACTTATTTGTGCACATATCTTAAGAGGGTTTCACCTTCTAATTTTTTTCAGAATTACGTATACTGGGATACCACACTGATTATTGAAAAAATTGGTCCTGTCAGATCACTATGTTGAGGTTTCCTATGTTTCCTATTCATAGGACTTTTGTAGTCTTTCTTCACAACTCTTCCCTTGAAGGAATGATAATCTTGTATTTGCTCCCTTATATTCTGTCTTAACTCATGGACTTGGGCAGAAAACTAGATTTCATCTCGGAGCTTTTGTCCAAAATTTCTTTGAATTGAAACAAAGCTTTCCTTTGCCAGCCAATTACTCTTTTTACCATGGTCAGAATTTCACACTGCTTTTTTTATCTTTTTTCTATTTACCATTGCCTATGGCCAGGTCAAATTGTCCTATTTTCAAAGGAGATGTTTTCTAATAAGTTTATTTTTAGAGAAGACATATACTATACAGTACTTTACTAATTTCCTAATTATCTAATAAATTTTTATTATTATAACTAGTATATGTGATCTTTATGAACCATCATTTCTTTGCTTAGACCCAGTCTGTTTCTAAAGTAGCACGATATTTAACATGCAGAGTCATCATCTCATCCAACAAAAGAGTAAGGTGGCCAAATGCCTTGGAATAAATTGAATACTGAAAAAAGTTTCATGTGATCCTAGCACACCCACTGTAAGCCTTGATATCAGCCTTGATGAGAAGAAAATTCCACAAACATCCTTTTCCATCTAATAGGGAGATTTTTCTCAAAGATCCTACTGAAATTTGTGAGTGGGATTAGTCCAAGAAAAAAACCAAAAACCAACCCAACCAACCAACCCAACCAACCAAAAAAATAAGCCAACAAAATTGTTTGGCTACAGGCAGAATGCTAAGGCATGGAGGGTGTTGTAGGGGAGGCAGAGAGTCTGCAATGGCCAGAATATACAAAACACATATGAGAGTGAATTAACCATCACAGTGCTCCCAGGCAAAGTGCTTGTGTGGTATCAATTTATAATTATCAAGCAGAGTTCTGAAGGTTTAATGACATTAACAGGACATAATTACCCACATAAGTTGCATTCCAAGATGCCTCCTTTGTTCACCAACTTTATTTCATAGTTTTCGGCATGAAAGGGCTGACAATAAAGTACACATCACTAAAAAGAAAAAAAATAAGCTTGAAACAAATTTTGATAAAATTAACCTGCTAAAACTAGAGTTAAGTAATTTCTTCATAGTAGAAATTCTTAGAAATCAAAAGTGATAGCAATTACCAGATGAAGAAGGCAATAAGTAACAAAAGCTAAATATTGTCATGCTTAATATTAATACAAATAAAATTATGTGGAATGTCTATTCGATTTTGTTTAATTTGGAAATAAAAATGGAACCCAAGGAAATGGGGCAATAAAGAGCAGTAAGGAGAGGTCGACCCTCAGAGGGAAGCATGAGAAGAAGAATTTTAAGAAACAGCCATTGAAGCAAATGATAGCACCTTTCCAGATGTTCTTTCTGACTTTTAAAGGGCTACAAATACAAAATAGCTGCTCAGTAAACTGTGGTGCCTAACCTGCTGCTTAAATCACTGCTCTTGTCAGTACCCAGGTTCCAGGTGTGACTTGTACAACTACAGATCTGTTAGGTATATCTGATTATTTTTTGTGCCAAAGCAAATAACACAGAGTTAGTAGATCTAGGAAGACCAACAGAAAAAGTCCTGCTTTATGTACCAGGCAGAATTAATTGAGAATCAGTAAGAAAAGGAATGGCCTGCTTATTCTCTTCACAACAGTTTTCTCACAAGAGCTTCCCAAAGAAAATAAGGTGCTATGGAATAGAAAGGAATGTTTTCATATACTGGTTCAAAGGGGGGAAGTGAGGTACAGGAGTGTGTTTAATAGGAGGGAGACTTTTCTAAGTGGATCCTCTAGGGACTGATACTGGAACATGAGTTATTCAACAAATTTTTACATGATCTGGAAAGGTGCATGAATAGTGATGCAAAAAATGTTTTCCTGATAATACAATTCAGAAAATGTACTGAAAACTAACTACTAGGAAAACATTGAATTCATGTAGGAATAAAGGCCCTGAAGTGGTCAACGCTGTGGATGGTCCTTCAAAAATTTCAAAAGCTGTATTAATGAGCACTCAGAAAGAAAAACATTATGTTAAGAATTACTGGAAGGTTAGGAATTGGAAGGCTACAAACCAGAAGAGATTCTCATGGCATTTTACAGGTCTTATTCCTCTCAAATACTGTGTGCCATTTTGGCAATGCTGTCAGCATAAAGAATGTCTGTGGAATGGAAGATTGCTTGGTTAAAGAAAAGTATTGTTGAAGAGCTGGGTTGGTCTCAATATGAGGAGAAAATTAGAAAAATTAGTTTTAGGATTTTCTCTGCAAAATATGAATGAGATGCCTTTACAACCATAGAGGGTGGAGAGTATGAGTAGGAAATAGTGTTATTAAAAATTTCTAATTAAAAACAAAGACAAGTATTTTAATTAAATAATCAGATGATAGATTTTAAACAAACAAAATAAATCAACAAAGAGAGTATTTTTTCACATGGCTTGCAGTTGGGGATCCCACTAAGATGGGCTGCTGGAGACAGCAAGATTAAAATTAATTCAGAAAGGGATGTAAATTATTTTAAAGGCAATCCCTCCTGGTTTCCTTAAGCATGTTAGATGGGAGACTCAGAAAGATCAAAACCAGTGAATTACAACACAGAAAGCCTTAGTGGAGGGGTAGTCCATTTGCTCTGCTCTTTTTCATAAAAATCTGCATCTGATCACCAGGGGCTGGAAAAAAGCTTCTGGTTGATTTGGTTGGATCCTCCTACTCCCTGTTGCAACTGGGACCTCTGTTACTATCCTTGGGTCTGTGATTAGCTGATATTTTTTGGAACTACTAACAAGAGCTAGACAATTATTCACTGGTATTAAACTCTTCTATGTGGGCACGTGCGTACACATTACCTTGATTTCTTCCAGTTTATTTGTAAATCAGATTTAATTAGCTTGGATGGACTCCTGCTACCATTTTTCATGTACTGCTGAGTCAGAAACTGGGCATAGTGGATGCTGTTTGGCCATGAGTAGAACCTCTTAAATATTACAGGTTTACCCTAAATCATTCTACTTCTATTTAAAAGCTGTATTCTAAGTCATGGAAAATTACTTAATCTATTATTGTTGGATCTATTCCATGCATATCCATGACTTTCTTGGTCTCAGTATCATGAATATTTTATTGCATAGTAGAACACTCTGCATATTAGGGTGCCCATTTTTGTGACTGAATTTGGCAGAATATTGTGCTTTTGCCTTTTCCTTACAGTTATTTTTACTAGTGTTACAACAATGCTCAGAGTCCCCTGTGGGTTGAACCTCCTTGGTGGTAGATGCTTTAGCAGAACTGGAAGACTCTCTGCTGCATGAAAACACTGGTGGTTCAAACAGGTAAAAAGGACTAAAGTGAGAAAGGAAAAACACAGCAGAGCAATGAATTGACTTGCTCACCATTACAGGGCATGTTGATGATAGAAATTACAGTAGTTGTAATAATTTTGGAATTCAGAAAAGCTTTGGATACCATCTCTCACAGTATCTTTCTGAACACACCCAGTACACAGCTGAATAACCATGGCAGCATCTTCATTAATGATTTGGATGCAGGACTCAAAGGAATAATAAGTAAGTTTGCCTATGACACTAAATTGGGAAGCGCTGTTGACTATCCCAAAGCAAGGGAGGCCCTGCAGAGGCACCTCAACAAATTGGAGGTGGGAAATCACCAACTGTATGAATTTTAACAAGGGCAAGTGCCAGATTCAGCACCTGAGCAACTGTGTATACACATAGGAATGAGAGGCTGGAGAGCAGCTGTGGAAAGGAACCTGGAGGTCCTGGCTGATGGCAGGTTGAGCCAGCAGCGCCCTGGCAGCCAGCAGGGGCAACCATGTCCTGGGGACATCAGGCACAGCATCACCAGCTGGGCAAGGGAGGGGATTGTCCTGCTCTGCTCTGCACTGGGGCAGCCTCACCTCCAGTGCTGGGGGCAGTTT
>JAYDZK010000006.1:12542305-12573995 GCA_034509185.1 Euphonia xanthogaster
CTCTGCTCAGTGACCAGTGACAGGACCCGAGGGAATGGCCTGAAGCTGAGTCAGGGCAGGTTTAGGTTGGATATCAGAAGAAAGTTCTTCACCCAGAGGGTGATTTGGGCACTGAGCAGCTCCCCACGGCGCTGGTCACAGCCCCAGCCTGGCTCAAGCAGCGTTTGGACGATGCTCTCAGGCACAGGGTGTGACCCTTGGGGCTGTCCTGTGCAAGGCTGGGAGCTGCCTCAATGACCCAGATGAGTCCCTTCCAACTCAGCATATTCTATGTTTCTATGCCTTTCTAACTCCAGCAGCTCTTTTTTTATTCACCCGTTTGATTGAATATAATTGAAGAATGCAGTGTTCATCTTTGCAAAATGGGTTTACAAGCTTTATTTATACTTCTTACAATTTTTTTTTGTAACAGGTAAAATAAGTTTTGCTATAGCCCATTATAGCACACAAGTTGTGCTTACTTACAAAACACCCATGCATAAGAAGACTTTTACACAGTACATTGTAGTTATTATCCTTTTTTAGAGGATTACCATCAACATGCTTGCAATATGTTTTTTACTGTAGCCAAAATATGTTGTGTTTTTATCTTTTATGACTACAGATGATGGCAAATCTGTTCTGGTTCAGAAGTATTGCAAAGATTTTTAACACAGAGTCAAGGATTTGAAAAAATATAAATATACATGTATGTATATATAAAATACTGTTCTTAGATTACCAAATTTCTATCTTATTATGTATGCAAAATATTAAAAAGCCTCTGCTGATATAAAACAGTGACAAAGGGTACAGGGTGTCAGTGCCTAGAAAAATGTGTTCACAGCAAATGTATCCAACAGCAGTGCTAAAAAATCCCTAGAGGCCAAGTTAGTTTTTAAATCCCCATGTGAGCCCTGGCATTGCAAGCAAGGTACTATGAAAATTTCTACAGATGGCTGCTTAATGTGTAAATTAATCTGACTCAGTAAGGATCATGCTAGTCAGTGGCAGTTATAATTATAGATCAGTATAAGATCTTGCTCTGCAAATTTGTACAACCACAAAACTACCATACAAACACACGTTTATTTAAATACTTTAATTATTTACTGTCAGGATTTGTGATGCATGTGTGCTTCAGCTTGCAAACATTAACTAGGAATGATATACTACAGAGTAGCTAGCATAAAAATAAACAAGGTAGCTTGTTTATTTTTAAAACAAAAGACACCCAAATAACCAAACCCCAACTCGAAGAAATAAGGAGTACCAGAACATGTAAAGTACTGCAATCAGACATAAAACATCTCATTTTGTGCTGCTGTTCTCTTGTCAGGAAGTCAAGAGAACAGTTAAAGTGCAACATTCTAGAGAGAGAAAGAAAAAAAAGTAGGTATCCTCAATTTGGTTGTACATTTACAACTTGAATAGAAAGGTATGAAAAAACTTCAAAGCAACTGATGGAAGTTTATGTAAAACAAAGTTATTCACAGTTAATGAGATTTGTATGAATTTTCAACCATATTTTTTCTTGAAGAATTAAGGGAAGCAGCAACCTTGAAAAACTCATCTGCTCTGATTACTCATGGCAGAAAACAATCCCTTGCTCTAAATCAACATGCACCAAACAACTCACCATAGCAATCAACAAATCAACACTCTTCTTTTTATTTTTTTCACTTGGTAAAAAAAAACAACCCTACTTTAATCCTGTCTTTTTCCAATTTAATGGAAACTTAGTTTAAATGAGTTAATTTGGAAATGCTCTTCCCTTTACAAAAGAAATAAAATAAATAAGAGAAAGGGAGATAAAGGAAAGGAAAAGTTGATGACAAAGAGAATTTAAAAATAAAAAGAAGATTTAGGGAGAGAGAGAAAGAAAGAAAAGAAAGAAATACAGAGTGAATGGAAGGAAGGAGACTGGTGAGGTCTCTTGGTGTTATACTTCAAAGCAGTGATCATCATTTCCTCACTAGTGTATATTTTCAGATAGCACTGTAGCAGCATTTCTGCAAGTTTAGGAAGTGAAGGGTAATGTTTAAAGTTGACTCTGGCATTTGAGAAATGTTCAAACTGTACACCTGGTTTATAATATATATAATGTGAAAATGGAACCTCAGCTTCAGTGCTTTTGTCTGAAATGTTAGACAAACTGTAAAAAAGAAGAATTGTTTCAGTGATACACTTAAACTTCCAGTACAAGCATTTGGACGTTTTTTCTGAAGGGTTCACGCTGTGTTTTGTCTAAGCTCCCCACAACCACTGAATTCTTAAATATGTTTACTTGAAAAGGTCAATAGCTGGTTATCCCGTAAACTTTCCTCTAGGCTAGATAATAACAAAGTATTAGTTTTTGCTCATCTTTAGTTGTCAGCCACTCACTAGGAGGTATGCAGTGTGCTCATTTTTCCTCAGATTGTAAATGAGAGGGATAAAAGTGAATCAGAGGCAAGCAGTTGACTGCCTTTATTTATTTTATTTTTTCTTTTAAAAATCCTGAAATAAAACCTTAACAAAAAAGGAAGAGACATTTAATTAAGTCATAACCCTCTCGAGCAGCAGCATAAAGTACATGAAGAAGCAAGCACATTCAGCACACAGACAACAAAGAGAAGAAAATCTGTTTGTTAAATCAAACGATGCTCTGTCTTGGTAGTGTGAGGTTTCCATGAGGCTGTTGCTGTTATACAGCAGCACACACACCCTGTGTTACTCGAAGGGTTTCTGTAGCCAATCATACTGTTGGGAAGGCTGCTTGGAACTCCACGGCAGAAATCTGAATTGTAAGCACTACCAATAGAAAAACCAAACCCCAACCCAAACAAAAAGCCCGAACAAGAAAAGAAAAAAGGCTTTTCTTTCTTGTTTTGTTGGTTCCCCCCACCCAGCCCCCAATCCCCCCCAAGAATGTTTTGCCAGTCTGGTTTCTATAATGCTTGGAATTTTATCTAAGGTTTTTCAAAGAAACTGTGTTAGTCAATCAGCCAAAGGGTCCAGCACTGATGTGTGTTTTAGTACGAGATGGAAAGTCATCCCCTGGACCAGACTGAAGAAATGGAGGTTGGCTGGAGGAAATGGTAAAAGCAGTACTTACTCCTTTAATGGTGTGGGTATATCGATCATTGGCTTGTCAAGAGTGCCCTAAGGGGTGTGAGTGTTACAGTTGGAAGGTCAGACAGCAGCAACAAGCAACTCCACAGATATATTTTGTCAAGAGATGGAGGTCTGTGATTGCTCTCTCTGGCTAAGAACGTCCTTGCTAATTTAAAAATAGTGCTTCTGCAACAATCTCTAGATAAAGGTTGAGCTTGGAGACTTGAGAAAACAAAATTAATGTGAAAAGTAGCATATACTTGATGAGACCACAAGGTGGTCTCTGAGTTTGCTGTCAATAACTTGAACCACTATCGTGTGAAGTAGGCTACCAAAAAGGGGGCTTTTCCCCTAACCACACTATAGAACATGATTCAGGAGGCAGCTCAAGCTAAGAGGAATTGTGTCCATGGGAATTGGCCCACTGTCTTAGCTCCCCCTAGTTCTGAAGCTACTTTTCCACCTCTGTTAGCCAGGACACCTCTTCCTCAGCTTGGTTCATCATTTCTAAAATGCTTTTTCTGCAACACTTTTGAAATTAGTCAACAGGTATATAGTTACCCATGGAGTCTACTATGTTCCTTGCAACAGATTTTACCCTGCATTTTAAGGACAGTTGGGTACTACTTGCTATTTGTATATTGATAACTATACAAAGAATTTTTAGACTATGAATAATTTTTTTAGTTTGACCTGTATCTGTATTAAAATGAATGAGATAAATTCTTTCACCAAATTTTTGCTTCTTAAAATCTCTGACAGCTAATCAAGCAGAAATTTTCAATAACCATATATTTTGAATTTGATGATTTCCTATAATAAATTTACAAATTAAGATTTAAGTCTAGTTCAAACCCAGACTTACCATTAGAAAAATTCAGTTATTTGGTCTGATTGCATGTATAAGTCAGTTGGAATTGATTGTGGTTCCATTACTAGAAGTGAACATTCTGCTAAGAATGTTTAAGTACTTCAACATTTTTTTTTCTGAGCATTATCCAATGATATATTTATTAAAGTATTTGACAGTATTCTACTGATAAAAAAGACCAGGTCTAGTTACAATTTTCTTTGTCTCAGCCACAGAAGAAAGAATAGGTGTTTAGAAAAAAGGAAACAAACAATTAGGTGGAAGGAAGGGAAGTCATAATAGATGATAATATTGATTTTTCCTCTTCTCTTAGGCATCTAGTATTTCATCCAGAGGATTTCTTCCTGATTTTCTGCTGTGAGGCAGTGTGTAGCATACCAGGTATAGTTAATTAGGTGAGCTAAATAGTATGCAGAGATTAGCATAAAGTACAGTTAACCATGTCTGCCATATGTTCAAATGTGCTTTATTGTGAATGTGGAGAAATAATTACATAGTATCTGGCATATTACACTTTTTCTGTAATTTAAATAGCAGTAAAATTATGTTAATAACCTCAGAAAACCCTTAAAAGTAATGAAAGTCACAGGTCAACCCAAAGTTTTAATCCCACTTGCAAAGGGGATCAAGCCAATGTTAGGAAAGCAGCGTTTTCTCCTGAGTATTTAAACACCACGTTCAATCCTTACCTGGGTCTACTCACACAGCTTTGTTGATAAGGCTCCAAAAATGTTTCCCTTGGGTTCTTTTGGCTGGAGTGGCAACGGGCACCAGTGTAATGTGGCTTGGCAGGTGAGAGCAGAAGGCACAATCCGCGAGTTATAGCTGCAGTGTTTTCTGCAATAATTACAGAGAATTGATTTTGTCAGATGAAATTTTACACATTGGGTATATGGAATATTATTTCCAAGAGAGACCTAGGAATGTGTTGCAAAGGAGACAAACCCCACCATTACCCAAAACCTAGAAAAGCTACAGAAAAAGGGAAAGTGAGGTTAAAACTCTAAAAGCCATGGCAAATGTGGTTGCCACAGTAGATAAAGTTAAAAGCTTTGAAATCTTCAGGGTAAAAGTTTGATTAACTTTATGATGCTCCAGACATCCTCTTTGAATTTATTTCCCTCTGGCTAAATTCTTCTCTTGCATCTCAGCTAATATTTTCAGGTATTTCTTAATATCACTTTTCCTTGAAAGGCTGGGAAAAATTAGAATATTCATGTATAAAAGATTTTTCAAAGGCCCATTCCATCTGGTCAAAACAGAAACAACCATAAGAAATTCAGGAAACTGGTTGATCTGTGTGCAAATTCATTTTTTTATTTATGGAAAAACTCATTAAAATGGTACCAACTCCTTCCCTTCACTTCAGTCATTGTATTTCTAGTACTTTATACCTTGTAGAAGGGCATTATAAGCACTTGACATCCTACAGCTGCTGGGTCATTGTGCTGCTACTTACAGAATTATGTTCTTAGTATTGTGTTCTTACTTCTCAAGCAAAAGGAGTTATTGTCAGCAATTTAGCTAAAACCTGAGTGGTGCTAGAAAACTCCAATGTCTCTAATTTTGTGTATTTTTGTGGATGGATGTGAAGTTCCTTTTCTTTTTTTTTTTTTTAATACGCATGGAGAAAATAATGGAAAAAAAAGAAGAGAAACCAAAGTTGATTAGATTTGAGATGCTTTTGTTTGCTCTTCTTCTGGCTCCTAAACAGGAAAAAATAAATGTTATGAAAGGTTTTCCCATTTTGTTTCTGAATTGTACTTTTTTTTCAACATATTTGAATTTTCAGTACTTAGCAGGCCACCCTGCATAAGTAGAAACCTAAGAACCCACTTTTAAAGTCACCAGAGTAAGTTCACGTTGCTTGGTTTTATTTTTTCACTTCACAATTCTGATAAAAGTGTTCAGTGGAATGACTGTTGACATACTTTTCAAATAATTGCAACACAGCTCTGGATAATTCTAGATGATCCTCTCTGTCTGTCCTACACTGCTTTACAACAACCTTCCTCGAAATTCCTACAGAAAACTCTAAGGAGAGGAAGTGGGAGGAAAGACCTTTTGTGGAACAGTGAGCATCAAAATCCTGATTCCTCCTTTCCTGCACCTCTCAAACAGGTAAGCACAGAGCCAGGTGCAAAGCAGGCTCAAAGCAGAGAAGAGTTGAAGGAAAACTGCAAAATCAAGTTGCTCTGTCCTGCTCTGCTGCTTGCACTGACCAAGTGCAAAGTACAAAATAGGATTCTGAGCAGACCACACCAATTTAATAGAAATCACTGCTGGTACATTGTCATGGACAGACACAGACCCTTAGGTGGGACTGTGGCGTGGGCATTAGGTTGGTGACATTGCTTTTATATGTCTTGCAGTAGGAGTGGCCTTTGCTTTATTAGCAAATATATGTGTAATTCTTTTCACTGGGGAAATTATGCACAATACTGAGCATATAAAAGTACTAAAATATTTTTAGAAGTGACTGTGTGTGCTCTGCTAGGACTGCAGAATTGTAATGTACTACATACAAAAAAGAACATAGTAAATGTTGCCTCACATTCTCAGCTTCTCAAGTTTATATACTGCATTTAAACATTCTGCATTTTATTGTAACTCTTTGGCACCAAATCTTACATGCAATAAGCCAAATATGAATTTATACTGTTTCCTCATTTCTGCAGTTATATCTGTGCTAATCTCTAGCCTGTGCGTGGCTCCTCCTTTCAGCTATTTGTGGTTTTAGAGACTTTTATATGTTTCCAGTAATGCTGAATAGCTGTTTATAAAATTTCAAATTCTCCAAGGCCTTTTTTGAATTAGTTCTTCAAAATACTATACTTTGATGGTTCCATCCACTTTCATATATGTCATGTGGTAAAATAAACCACAGAATTTTTCTAATCTTTAATTTTTCTTATTAAAAATGTATTATTTCCTTTTTTCTTTTCTTTTCTTCCCGCCACAATCCATTTTTCTCATTACACCTGAATTCTACTTCAAGTCCTTAAACACACTGTCAATTTCTTTTTTTTTCTTTTGATAAGATGGAACATATTTGCCCGAGTTTCATCTGGGGTTTTCAGAGAGAGGGGGACTATGTACAAGAATTTTCCAATAAGTGGAAACTCAATTCTTTAAACCTTTTACTTGTTCCTCCCAGCATGTTGATTGACCAAAACCAGTTCAGAATGGTCATAATGCCTTCTCTTATTTATTTCCTTGTTGCAGGTCTAAACCCTTGCAGCCACTTGAATACCTGATATTTCACTGGGGCTCAGACCTGTGCAGCACTATGAAACAAATGCTGTATTCTTCAGCAGCTTCCAAGAATGTTTGGAATGATTATTTGATTAAGTAACATGGTCCATTAAACCTCTTTGCATGTCCCTCCAGATCTTGCCTTTTCTTCTCTTGCATTTAAATTCTGTTTCATGTCTTTTTGTGTCTTCAACCTTTCATTTTCTATTTTCAGTTCTAATACTTCACTGCCATATTTCCCATTTCACACTCCTTTTCTGTTTACCTTAAAATATCTCCTAAGATTTTTTTAACCTCTAATTTTAGTTTTCTTCACTGTCCCAGATCAACTAAAATTCTGGATGCCAGGCATTCTGTATATGAAAAAAGAAAATATATTTTCCTTCATTTCATAAGCATCTCCCCCATGAGAGAGAAGAGTGAAGGCTGAAATAAGGAAAAGGGAAAGGAAAAAGAAGTAATCTTTATTTCATTTAAATTTAGTAGTCAGAGGAAAACTCTGAAGGGAAAGTGGCACCAGGCTGATACAGATCGTCATGAAATTAGCCTGTGGAATCTTGTACCTTTCACAAACTAACCACGAACCACTTCTTTTCCCCCATTAATGCAAGGAAAGGGAAGTGCAATAGATTTAGTCCTTGACATGGTTCTGATTAGAATTTACTGCAAAACTGACTCCAGAGCTCTCAGCAGCTTGGCAGATGACTCAAGGAAAACTGTATGTGAAACCAGTGAGAAATAGCTACAGGAAATCTATATTAAGCCAGATAACATGACTAGGCTTTTAATGAAAACAACATTCTGGCTTCTGGTTGGTTTTTTTGTCACTATATGTATGATCCTTGTAGTTTGAATTAGGATGAAAATGTAAATATATAGTGAATTACTTGCCTGGTTCCTGGCCTTAATTTCTGATAGCATCAATACACTTCAGAACTATTTTTCCTCTGACATTTAAATGAAATAAAATCTTGTCCTGTACTTAACCAAATTCTGCTCAGTTTAGGCCCATCTTCTATTAGAACTCAAACAGTTTTACTTTGTAGATATCATTGTACATATTTTTATAAGTAGGAAGGGCTTTGATGTTTTCAAAAATTGCTCAGGCAATTTGGATGGTCAATTAGCATTTGCTTTCATGGGAGCTAAAAAACTGTTTAATTTATTTTTACATAATGTTTTAAAAAGCTTCAGTGCTTACATTTAGCTATAATCTGTAAGAACTGTCATCTAACCCAGTTCTAAACCCCACACATAATATTTAAGTCCCTTTTGCACTTTGTGTACCCTCCTAGACACATGTGGCTCATAACAGACCCTGCTATTAGGAAACCTTTCCATGGGTCACTAAAGTAACTTTTACTTGATCATGGTGCCTATCACTATTAATTGATCAGTTTTTCTACTTAGTAGATGGATTTGAAAAAACTTCTAAAGGGGGGGTCTCAAATTGTTTTCATCTAGAATGGTTGAATTATACTTACTGAGTCCATTTGGTGGTTAGCTAAAGCCAAAACAAATAAGTGGACTTATGCAAACATGGTTTTCACTAATGGAAAAAAAAAAAAAAAGAAAGAAAAGGAAGGGATAGAGGAAGGGATAGGCAGTAGGATCAATGATGTCCCTTTCCTTACAGACATCACACATTTTCCAGTGATTTTGTATTTTCCATATTCAGAGCACCTCTTCAAAACAAAATCCCTCCTTGGGAAGTTAAATTCAAAGTGTTTTCCAGAAATGGCCATCAGCCAGTTTCAAGTCTGTAGGAAAAGAACTCGCAATTCACTACCCAAGAATGAACAGCAGTGCTGATTAGGACTTTCTTTCCTTCTACATTACAGTAAGCTGTGATGATCCACAGTCATTTTAGGACTAAGAATTCCCAAATGGTCTCAGTTTAAATCATCTGCCTATACTGAGCAAAATGCTACTGCCTTTATTAAAACAGATCAGTCATGCTTGCCACAAGTAGAGATAAACTAAAAGGACAAAAGGGGAAAAATAAAGGAAGAAAAACTTGCTAAATCTTAAATATTCTGACTATTTTTTGATTTTGTTTTTTTTTTTTTTCTTTGAAGTCTTTCCTCAGAGACAAGGCAAATATTGGTTTATAATATAGGAGAAATTGGGAGCATCTATAAATGTGGTCATACACTAAGCATGATGGAATTTACTGCTGCTGCACTGCCTGTCTCAGACACACAGTAGGTTGCCCACTTTTCAGCACAGAGCAGTTACATTTTCTCAGTTGGGAGCACAACATTATATGCAAGACTACATTTCTCAGAAGTCCATTTCCCAGGTTTAGGTAGTGTGGACCTCATCACTTCTGTATTAAGAACACATGATAAGGTATAACATGACCATGACCATCCAAATCCCTTTTATCAGTAATGTTAACTATCTCACTGCCAAAAATGTCAAATAGAGCAGCAACAACAGGAACAGTCATTTACTTTTGGAGGAAGGTGACATTTCTACTCTTTTGGTACATTAGCTCTTTTTGAAATGCCACAGAACATGAACAGAACTGGTGAAATTAAAAAAAAAAAATTACTTATGCAAAGTAAAACATAAAAAAAGACAGAAGGTTACAGTTGAAAGTTAAGAGAAGTTAAAATATATATATCAGGTTTGGAAAGAATCTAATTAAGAAAAAAAAACCCAAAACAAAAATAGGTTTCCTCTGGAAGAAACAGAAACCAACAGCAATATTTTAGTCTGACCAATTCTATTCAAGTGAAAAAACAGAAAACAGCTCCATGGGTGGCCAAGATATAAAGACCTGTCCTTCAGTCCAACAAATGGTCAAGAATCCTAAACAGGAACGCGCAGTAGAAAATAAACAGCCTGTGAATGTGAGCAGTAGCAGCTGGAATCAGGCTGTTCCCAACCCTTTAAAAAGTCCAAGATGTAAATAGCTCAGAGAAATAAATCTCTAAAGCAGGAGTGACCAGTACATGGTTAATACTTGAAGTACCAAGGTGCCACATAACAATTTAAGGCACGGCAAGCAAGCATGGGCAGTTTGGGATCCTGAGAACAGGGGCAAGTTGAGGAACATGTGGTAAAAGAATGATCCCAATACTGTTAGATTTTCTGCAATGACTGAGAGGTTCAGAGGAAGCTAAAACCTCCAGGACTGCTCACACTGCTAGGAAAACACCAGCCAGTTGATGAGAAATACTCTTTTGCTTACTGGAAATAATGGAGACTTTCTGGGATTGAGTGTCTCTTGATATTCATGGAATATTTTTTCTTTTTTTTTTTTTAATTTGTCTCAAATAAATTGGAAAAAACCCACTATATTTTATTTTTTAAAGAAGAAATGTCTAAGCTTTCAAAAGTTGTTGGAGTGTGAGAATTTTGCAAAAGTAAATATTTGCTACAGGATAATATAATGGGTTTATGTCTACCATAAATGACTCATGATTTAAGCTCTGTCTTATCAAGGTGTGAAGTGCTGCCTTCAGAGGTGCCACAACACATTTCCAGTAACTTTCCTCATCATAAATTAGGAGGTTCCACTCCTGTAGAGCTTGGGAAGAAGCAGCAATTATGAAGATCTGACTCCTCCCACTGCCAGTCCCAAACCAGCCTGAGATTCAGAAAACCCTCTTTGGCACCTGTGCTATAAACCACTGATCTTGTGACTAAAATTAGGGTCACCTGTATCAACTGAAGTAAAAGTAAGCTCTTGATAGATATTTGATTTCTTGACAAATGCCATTAAAACTCTTTGCAAATACTTAACAAGGGGCTTGTAAACTTTAACATTAGAAAGAAATTACCTCACATGGAAACTTTATTCATGTAACTATATGTTAAAAGGAAAAAGGCCACAAATGAGCCTGGAAATATATGGGTCCAATGTGAAATGCAGTCTATGTGTCCACAGACACTACTTCATAAACTAGCAACTCTAGGATATACCACTTTTGGGAACTTGCTCAGTCTCAAATGGACTTTTCCAGATGCCTGAAATGATATTTAGAAAAAGAGAAATGGAGAAGCATCAGATAACTTTGTGTAGACTGTCAGGTGCAACATTCATCCAGTCCATCTATAGAAATTTTCATTTACTGTAATCAGTCTGTCAATCCCACTGAAATTGAAACACCCTTTTTATTGGAAGAAGAGAGAATATTAAGCTTAACATTACAGAAACCATTATTAGCACTTTCAAAAGACTGAGTAACTTAAAATTATTTAAAATATTAATAACAAGTAAGTAAGTCTTATTTAATTGTGCTAAAATAAAGAAAGATGAACTGCAAATATAATAGAATCATAGAATATGTTGAGTTGGAAGGGACCCATCAGGATCACTGAGCCCAATTCCCATGCACAGGACACTCCAAGAGTCACACCATGTGCCTGAGAGTATTGTCCAAATGGTTCTGGAGCTCTGTCAGGTTGGTGCTGTGACCACTGCCCTGGGGAGCCTGTTCCAGAGCCCAGCCACCCTCTGGGTGAGGAATCTTTTTCTAACATCTAAACTAAACCTCCCCTGATACAACTTCAGGCCATTCCCTCAGGTCCTGTCAGTGCTCACAGGAGGAAAGAGGTTGATGCTTGTGCCTCCTCTTCACCTCATGAGGAAGTTGTGACTGCTGTGAGGTCTCCCCTCACTCTCCTCTTCTCCAGGCTGACCTCAGGTGCTCCTCATATTGCTTCTCTTTCCAGACCCTTCACCATCCTTGTGTCCTTCCTTTGGATGCCTCTAAGAGCTTAATATTTTTAGTAATTCTCTTTTCTAGTTAAGTTAGAAAGTCATAGTTGAGAGAAGCTGAGGGCTTCATTTATTTGAATGATTATATTCTAAAAAGCAACCTTTGATGTCAAGATGTTCATATTTGTACTGTGGCCCTGATCAGAAATAGGAAGCAAAGTGGGAAAATGAAAAACAAGTCAGTGAGGTACAAAGCTCTTTTGCAATTTGTGGGGCAATTAGGGGAAAAAAAAAATTTGCTGTAAGCTTTTAGTGGCAATTTGGATTCTGCCCTTATTTTAGCTAAAGCCATTCAGCCATCTGATATTAGCAAGTCATGTTTTCAGGATGAATGGCAGAACACACCTGCAAGGAACAATTCTGACTTTTTGTAATGCTAAGAAACATTTTATGAGTGATTAGGGTTCAGTTAGTAACTATTCAACCTAGGCTTTTTGGTTAACTGAAGCAGATTGACAATTTGATTTTCTCAGAAATACAGATGGACAAGGTCAGTACATCTCTTTTTTTCATCCAGGCAGTCAGGTAGAAAATTAGCCAACTGAACTCCATAACCCCATCTGTCTTTTAAAATTTTTTTTCACTTCCTTTTTCAAATTTTTCCCCTTCTCTCATAATTGGGCTTGTGGATAAGCTTTAAGCTCACTTTTACTGTTTCACTTTTAGCCTTTCTCTTTAGGCTGATATTGTCCTATCATAGCATTCCACAATCTCTTTGCTTCTGTGCTTTTTGTACCACTGGCTACAGATTTTAAATCAAAGTTGTTAAGTTGTTATGCAATTTTTGGACATATGACCACCAATGTAAAGGTCAGGTCACCCATTTCTAAGATAAACTGCTGAGTTATATTTTTATTGAGTATAAGCCTGCAGGGCGTAGCTTGAAATTCTTCAGTAGGAAACACCCCTAAATTGACACAAAGTGTGAAGTTAGATGAATTTAAATGTATCAGCCATAAATAGAAAACAGATTTTCTTTTCCTGGCCCTATACTGGGACCAGAATATATGATATACAGCAGTGACATGACTCATGTGAGTCTGAGAAATTGAAGTATAGTTCCTGATTTAAACAGATAAAGACATTGAA
Organism: Euphonia xanthogaster; assembly: GCA_034509185.1. Lineage (NCBI taxonomy): Eukaryota > Metazoa > Chordata > Aves > Passeriformes > Fringillidae > Euphonia > Euphonia xanthogaster. The sequence continues at coordinate 12,555,328 of JAYDZK010000006.1, forward strand.
TCATTATGTCCCACAGGAATTTTCTAACTATTTTGAGTAACTGCCATTTTGTGGTTCTTAATAATTTTCTCTCTCCTACTTCTCTGTTTCTCCTGCCTCGTCTTGATTTCATTGTAACACAGAATTGAATTTTTTCTTAAATGTCATATTTAATATGGAAACCTTGATACTAAGCATGTTAATATCTCCACCCGCAGCTATTCTATCAGACATCCTGTTTTAAGCAATTCTTGTATCAAGTACCAACTCCACTGCAAAGGGACAGATATTTCCCAACAGAAATGATTGTACTTGGCACTGGTGAGGCCACACCTCGAATCCTGGCATCAGTTCTGGGCCCTCACTGCAAGACAGGCTTTGAGGAGCTGGAGAAAGTCCAGAGAAAGGCAACAGAGCTGGTAAAGGTTCTGGAGCACAAGTCCCACGAGGAACAGCTTGGGGAGAAAAGGGGGCTCAGGAGGGACCTTAGCTCTCTCTGCCACAGCCTGAAAGGAGGCTGCAGCCAGGTGGGTGTTGGCCTCTTCCAGGTCACCAGTGATAGGAATGAGGAAATGGTCTCAAGCTGCACCACAGAGCGTTCAGATGGGGTATTAGGTACAATTTCTTCACCAAAAGGTTGGCAAGCACTGGAACAGGCTGCCCAGGGAAGTGGCTGAGTCACCATCCCTGGAGGTGTTGGAAGGGTAGCAGCTGTCCTGGATTAAGGATTAGGCTTAATTATCATAGGGAACTTTTCCAACTGAAATGATTCGGTGATTTTGCAGCTAATGTAGGGATAATATTTTTGTCTTCAGAGTGTGCTGCCATAGAATCCTTCAATAATAAACTTTATGTTAGTTATCAGCAGCTCCTAAAGAATCTGCATGTAGGTAGCCTCATCTATTTCTCTAGCACCACTCTCCATTTGGACTACTTTTCAATGGACTATGTAATTCTTTCTCATCACAATCTTCAAGTATCCAAAATGAGTGATGGAAAGTCATGAAACACCACTAAACCACCACCCATTTCTAAGTTCTAGTTCAGAAAATAACATTGAACAGAGTATAAGTATTAAACATAGAGAATGGGACAGCAGTAATCAAATGAATCACTTCACAATTTATCATAAGGATATCAATAGTACAAAAGCTATAATTTTTCTGGTAATATGGAGTCTTTAAGTGACACAATTTTTTTTTGTGTGTACCTCTTCTGAGAGAAATTAACACTGTACTTAATAAATGCAATAAAGCCCCATAAAACATAATGATAACAGTTTCTCTCTCATGTTTTAGGGAGAAGGAACTTGCTATTTTAATTTAAATTGAAACACAATTTTAAAGTTCCTGACCCCTAATACCAAAGTTTTAATTGTTCTACTTTTATGCAGGGTAATATAGTAGTCCCAAAAAAAGACACTAAATGAGATCTAAAATAACTTCTGTGTATCAAAAATGCATTTTCAGAATACAATATACTCAGCAAAATCCTGGTAATGATCCCTTTCAGAGGTGGAAAAGTGCCATTTTAAACCCACAGGGTTTTAAGATAAAGAGACTTTAGCTCATCCCACAGCATAATCTGCTTCTGGCCTTGAATATGCACACATTTTTCTAGATTTCAAATTCGTGGAAAAGGTGAAGACAGACACCGACTGAGTTGTTTTTAAAAGTGACTTGAAAGGGTTAAGAAGTTACAATCTTTCAATAAATTCCAAGGGAACTGGGTTAACATGGGGGCCAGATTAGGAGCCTAGGATGAATTAAAAATTATTTGCGACATTTTATGTCATACTACATAATTTCTTACAAGATTAATTTCACCAGCATGTAATATGACTGTTATTACCCTTTACACTTATCTACACACATCATCATTATATGTCCTGTTTTCACACTTTGAAAGAAAAAGATGTTCCAGTTGCAGGATGAAAGTCAACATTATTTGCTAATTAGATGAGCCAATACTGTTCTTATTTGCCAGAAACCTCCATGGTTCTCTGTTGAGGAATGTCAGAAGCAAACAGCCAAACTCTTCTGCCTCAGGATTTATAGGATTGTATCAGTTCAACAGAGCTACAAATTTGCACGTGTGTTTGTCTTTCTAGCCAAATATGCTGCCTTATTATCCTGCTAAAATCTATCAAAATTCAGTGAGGCAAGAGGAATTGAGGCCCAACAGGTACCTTGTTTCACAGGAGGAAATGCTGTAAAGTGAGAGGGAATTGCATTCTCTGCTGTATGTTTCACCTGTTCTTGATCTGTACATTGCACAAGAAGTTCTGCCAATGCTTTGGTGAAAGGACCAAAGCAAAGGTTTCTGCTTGTCCCTGCAATGCATGGAGGCCACCCCCATGCATTTGTTTATCACAAAACACAAAAGCATGCCAAGGACACTGTTCCATACTGGCTGATGAACAGGTGCATAGGTTTGAGTTGCTATAAAAAGTCTGGTTTTGAAAATGTGATTGGGACAGCAGTTATATATCACAATGTCTTGGGATGAATCCAGATGGAGATGGAATAGAAACTGGTAAGTAATGTCTCCTTTTTCTGAATTTAATTAAAGAAGAATTTTGGATTTGTATGAGTTTAGATTATTTTTAGGGAAATAATTTAAAGACAGTACTTTTAAATTTACCAAATGCACGAAATGTGATTTTTTTCATTACTATAGAAGGAGAACCAACAATGCTTTTCTTTCCATTTGGGTTATTAATGCAAATCTGGGATTCTGATATCAGAAATTGTGTTTTCAGAAAGTGAGTAGAATGGCCTTGCTGAAGATTACCATTTAAAAATATCAGGTTGCTCTCCAAACAACACGGGAAAAGCACAGATAATGTAATATTATTTTTACAAAAGCATTAATCATGAAGTATATATCTTAATCTACTGAGTGCTCTTCAGACTGAATGTTCAGCACCATCTTCCTCCTTCTGATGAAATGTAGTCATCTTTTATATCACCATTTCTACAGCAGTGAAAAAAAAAATGACAATTTATTATAGGATTAGAAAAAAATTACTCAAGTCTATCAGCGGAGCTCTAGGATTATTTTGTCTGCATTTTTTAGAAATCAAACTTTTTGCTGTCCTTACACAAATGTACATTTACTCAGGGGAAAACTAAAGCAAGATAATTATTTGAAATATTTACTTATGTTAGAAGTTTAAGCAATAGGTCAGTTTTTTCTTTTTTAAAATGTAAATATATTGCATAAAAACAAAAATGGAAAATCAGAAATGTTGAAGGTGAAATGCACTTATCAAGTTATCCAAAGTATTTTGACTGAGGTGATGTAAATTTCTATCATATTATAAGTTCCACTTTCAAACCCTGTTATTTTCACCTGGAATTCCAAAATTTAGGGGGGCAACTTCCCACTGAATTAGCAGTTCAAACTGTCAGCCTCCTAAGCAAGCTCACAGTTCAGCAAACTCACTTTCTGCTTCAACCTGCAAAAGCAGCACTAAAATGGGCTGATGATTTTAACTCTTCTCTAGCATGGAATCTTCTGGATCAGGAGATAGAAATTAGCTCAACTCTTGAGTTTACATCTAATCAGAGTATTTTAAGACACATACTTTATTCCATCTCTATCCAGAACAAAAGTATCACTTGCACAAAAGGAATGTAAAGTATTTTTCTAGTTAATATGAATTTCCAATTGACTCTGAAGCTACTGAAATGCATGTTACTGTCAATGTTTTCTGAATTGTGCATCAATAAAAAACTGTGAAATTGATGGGTTTGTTGTATGTGGGACACAGGATGTTATAATTTGTGTCTAGACAGTGAAATGCTCTTTGGGTACCTTTGTTTTGGGAACTCAAGAAATCTTTGATTACAACACAGATGAAAAATCACATTTAAAATATTCCATTTTAAAAATCTGAATGTATTTGTAAGGAAACATCAGCTATTATCAGAATCCTCTGAAGCTCTACAAAACAGTGTAATACGTGAAAGTCAACATTTAATATGCTATAGTCTCATGTTTCCGTGCAGTAACTCCAAGGAAATCAATTTTTCAGCTCGAGGGTGTTTTGATTTGGTGCAGTTCTGTAACAGTCGTAAATGTTATCCAGAATGCCTTCAAAAATAACACAATTTAATAATCACAAATGTTCCTACTCTGTCTTCATAACACTGTTAAAATATCATGACAATGAGATTTATCAGATTTCATGGTACTACAACGTGCACTGAGCTATTTTTGGCAAGGTTTTATGACTAAAAGTGAATGAACTCAATTGGAAACTTTAGGAAAACTTTGTATGGAAGTTTTGTGATATTTTCAAAGGAAATGCTACCCTCTTCACAGCTGAGATAGGATCAAATTACAATCATGTGATAAATTCTGCATTTATGCTCCAGGATATTGAAATTTTAAAATGTTCTCCTGATTCTGGCTGAGGGATGAAATGCTTTACTGTAGGAAGCATCCTGGGCTGTTTCAAATGGTAGTGATGACAATTGCTGTGAAAAGACTTTTGCAGTTAATGTATAATGATGTTTTCTCCCTCATGTCTTATCATACTAAACATAGGTAGGTATAGCTTAAACTTCAGGCTTCTAAATTAGCAATTTGCCACAGTGGGCCACTAAAATCACAGTGAGTAGATGCAGATGTTATCAAGGGCTTTGGGTTGCATTCTCTGGGTCTGTGGAGGCATCCATATCGCCTCACTGACTGCAAGGATGGTAATGACACTGAAAACAGGCTCAGTTCAGAGGCTAAACACAGCTCTGATGGGTCTTTGCCCTACAGTTTAATAGGGAGAGATTTCCTTGGCCTTTATTCTGCTAAAGCAGTGCTGCAGGCAGGCAAAAGGTTGATAATCTGTCCCCAAAAGTCCTAACAATCAATAAAAAGGAGGGAGTTTTGTTTTAAAGTATGAATCAAAAGCTGTCCGAGAAAGCATAAATGTTACGTTTCAGGCTTTGCTTTGTGGGATAGTCAAGGCAATGATGGTCACAGATTCTGGGACATCAAGATTCTCCCTCAAGTGCCTGGAGGCAGAAGGTGGCTTGAAGCTAAAAATAGAAAAGTAATGACTGACAGTAAAAACCAATCCCAGAACAGAGGCATTTACCATAAGACACTCTAGTTCTTGGTCTACAGGTCTATGCTTTAACTATGTATCGAATAAGCAAGGTCAGTCCACATTGTCTGCATCCTCCACTCGTTCTTGTCACAGAAACAGATCCCTCTAACCTTCTTTCTACTTAAATGAAAGCCTTTTACTCACTTTTTTTTTTTTGTTATTTTGTAATGTTTAAAGAGCTGCAGTTCTGTGCTTGTAGAAATTGCAGTTAGAAAACAGGAATGCAGATGATGAAAGGAAAAAGCCATGCATAATACAGTATTAATTTCCATTAAAACAGTACCTCCATAAGCCTTTAGGATGAATTCCATGGAAAACCTCTCAGTGAATTTACTATGATGTTTTGAATTGGCTGAAAACATTGCATTGCTAAGAGAATGAAATGATGTGAGGTAACTTGTACATTATTTTTTGTTAACTTGTCTTTTTTTATTCAGCATTTTGAAAATGTAAGTAATATAAAATTAATGTTGTTCCAAAGATCACAGGTTTTAACCAGCCTATTGCATATCTTGCTTTTGACAAGGAGCTGAGCATTTTCCATGCTGTGTATTTGCCATATACTTATAGTTCAATTATGTGTAGAGAATTCTGATTTTTGAGTAGCATGAGAAAACAAAAACATATCATACAACTTTAGGTGTAGTATTCTGTGACTTCTGTCACTCATGGATTATATAAAAGCTGTGAATATACAAAAAATAATTTTAAGTGTTGCTGTTTGACTCACTCAGCCTAAACTGAGGTGCAGAGAGAGCTCATAAATTTCTGGGTCCAGATATCCTGTTCCAGCTGTGTTTTTTCTGCAGAGGGGACTGAGACATAGACACAGACCATTGTCTATCTACCACACCATGGTTTTGCTTCAACAGGGAATGCAGAAATACAAACCATTAAGTAATCACAGCTCTCTTCAGTAGGTTTATTTGTCTGGGCTGTTGGGACACCCATGGGGTAGGGAATTACTAGAATGCACCTGACTTGCAGTATATTGTCACAGTGAAATAATCAAGGATTTTTAAAAGAAAGTGTAGGACACTTGCCCCTAAAGTAATTTTTGAGGCAGTACTAACAATATTTTTACAATATTTTAAAAATTAAACTCCTTTTCTTTGTCTTCCATTTGCACTTTTGTCTTATTGTCAAATACTGTGGGGTTGTTAGGGGATTTTTTTCACAATGATAAAACATGGAATTTAGAACTTTTCCATCAAATCCACTGACTGCTTTGTCTGACTAACCTGACCCAAAAGCCTTTCTCTGGAGAGTATTTTCAAAAGCCTTAAATTGACAAACACTTTCGTGCTTGTACTGTTTCTGCCTGTGAAATTTAGCAAACCTATCATTTGGACACAGGCTCTTGTAAGTAACAACTTCACCTTTGAAATTATATCACCTGTCCAAATCATAACTGAAGATAAAATGCTTTGGGTGCTTTTGTTTCTTTGAAGCTGTAATTTTGATCTTATTCTAGAAGCAGTAAGTATCCTATGTATCCCCGTGTATATCTCAGTGTGTCTCTCCTAAACACCTATGGCACAATTCCTAATTTAGGGACATTTATTTGAGCATTTAGATTGGAACTGGGCTTTTGTGGTTGTTAATGTCATAATAACAATTGCTCTTGTGTTGTGTGTGCAGCTTGGTTACTTCCTGGCATTTCTGTGATGAAACCTTGGAGTAAGATGCTTCAGTCTGAAAACACTGTCCCAGCAGTGTGAGGACTCTATATTATATCATATATCATATATGCAATTAGTATAGACTCCTTTCTGGGTTTTTTCAAGTGATCCTGCAAGCTGGTGAAACCATTGATGTAGGAAGGTGGATAGATAGCACAGGGTTTGAAAAGAGGGCTTATGGTGAGTCTGATTCCCAGCAGGCAGTAACTATTAGACACCAGGTAAGTGATATTTTTTTGGCACAGTGAGGCTTCAGTGGCGTATGAATGACTGACACTGGCCATGGGCTTACTCTGACAGTATGCTCTGGATCAAAACTCTCTTCCCTGGCACACATAAAAGGCTGACTAAGTGTCATATTTAGTTAGAGCAGAATATTTTGGTAAAGAGAGGAAAGTAAACTCTTGTCTCTCTGTAGGAACTGGTGATCAGGAGACATGACTTATTGTGTCAGCCATTAATGGAAATTTTCCCTCAGTGGAGCTGCTAGAGGATTTTCTACTGATGTAAATGCAATCAGTACTGCTAACGTAGCCACCACTGAGACACCTCAGTAAGGTTGGATTCAAAGAATGCTGAATAAATGGAAAAACCTTGCTCAGAAGTCTCAGGCAAGTGGTTATAAAATATCAAAATCCAAAGCTCAGATTCTAGGTTTTTGTTCGCACTGGAGGAGCACTCAGCAGACAAGTGAGGTCTCCACAACTTTTATACAAGTGCCAGGTCCTTGAGGGCAGCAGAGAAAAAAATTGCTGCTGCACTCTGTATACAGACTTCATTTAGACCTTCCATAGAAATGGTATTTGACCTTCTAAAAGCAGAAAAAAATCTATGTCTAGGGTGCAGAGTTCACAGTAAATCCTAGCACAAACTGCCTGGCAGAGTTCAAGAAGCATTTGGACAATATTTTCAGGTAGATGGTGTAGCTCTTGGGAATGATCCTGTGCAGGGCCAGAGGCTGGACTCTGTGATCCTTGTGGATCTCTTCCAGCTCAGCATGTTCTGTGGTTCTGTGAAGTTCACTGATGATCAACATCCATGCTATTGATCATTGCACCTCTCTGCAGTGCCTTTTGATCAGCCTAATTGTATACAAACTGCAGAGCACACACTGCCCACACTGCACATCACTTATTAAAACAGCAAAACAAGGCGGCTGTCATAGGCAGCACAACAGTTTACAGAAAGAAAATTAAAATAAGAAAAGGAAAAGTAACAAGATACTAATTGCCACTGTTGCAATTTCATCATGAGAAAGAAGCCTCTTTATTTTCTAGATTGATGGCAGATGTTTAATGAACAAACATCTGAATATATTTTTTTAATCATTAAAAAAAAAAAGAATCCAACCAAAATGAACTTTTTTATGTTGAAGCACCAGTTAGGTTTTGTCAGAGTGAAATATCTCACTATCACATGATATTTTCTTAAATGTGTAGTGTCTTATTAACAGTGTCTGCTCTGTATGTTTTGTTTTGTAACTTCTGGCTGTCATTTATCCACACTGTGCCTGCTCAGCCCTCCCATCCTGCTCACACCAGCCTGCTAAAACACCACTAGTTTGCTTTGTCCTTGCTCTTCCAGTGATATTCTTTTTCTCTGTCTGTGTCAATTCCCTCCTCATTCCCAATGCCTGCAGTGATGAGTTCACAGTGCTGGGGTGATCAGGAGAGGGATGGAACCTGTGAGCTCCTTCCAAGTTAAACCATGAACGCTTCCAAATGGTTCTTCCACAAAGAGACTTCACTGATTTTGTTCAGCTTAGAGATAGAGAGTGGCACTGGTGATACAGAGAGTACTAATAATTTGACAAAAGGAAGTTTACTTCATCTAGCTCCAATTTAATTTATAGATATTGGCAGTTCTTCTACATGGGATGAACACTTTATGTAAATTCAATGGCAGTGACTTGTGAGTGAGCACAGAAAAATGATCAATCTAGTGTTGAAAGCATCATTTTTTTGGAGGGGATCCAGAGTGACAAGTATCTTTCTATAGAACATTATATTAAAAAATGGGGGACCACTGCTATTCACAAATGCTAGCATGGCCTCAATACTTGTACAAGGAAAGAGCAGCAATTTTCATTTTGCTTATCTCTACTTTAAATACAACATATTGCATGGGACCCATTATTTCCAGTAATTTTCAAGTTTTCTTCCAGTCTTCTCTGTTTCTAATTCTACACCAGCCATCCACTTGAACGATATAAGCCATCTGTAGTTTCTAAAACACCTTTAAGCTATTGTTTTAAAGTTTTATACCTTTTAATGTTTTCCTATTTATTTCCTGCTGATATCAACACATATGCTGCCAAAAGCAATCTTTAGTGGATACTAACATATTCATAATAAACACTTGATCCAGAAATTTTGCAGATAATAGGCAGAGGGAACATCTGTGAGAAGCAGATAATTTTTAATATTTATGGATAGCTCATTTCCATGTTGTAATCCTTAAGATGGGAGCGGGTTTGTTAGGCTCTGTGTAATGCAAGACATTTTTCTATATTCCCATCATGGTTAGGTAATGAAGGGAGAAGTGGCTCTGAAGAGGGAACTCCAACAAGTTTATTAATTAATGATGGAGAAAAGATTTCTACCATTACTTGAATGAAATATGGAATAATTGTGCAAAAAGGAAGATATTAAACACGTTAAAACTCAGGATAATATTTCAAACTGGACAGTGTAATCTGGAAGCCTGCTCAACAAGTAAATAAGTAAGAATAATAAACTGTTTTCTGAACTTCTAAATAGACAGCTTTTATTTTATAAACTCTAAGGACCAGCAATCTACTCAAAGAATTACCTCAGCATTAATAATGATTTACAAATTTTTCTTCTTCATTAACAATTAAGTCAGTAGGTTAAGCCCTTGCCTTGCCAACAGCTTGAAATTCTATACTAATATTTAAATTGGTATAGAAAAATCACCCACCTGAGACAAAAAAACTTTCATACTGAATTTTATTCCTACGGCCAGGAATGTGAAACTGGAGATTCAGAAACCTGGCTTAGGAAGATAGTGAAGATGTGTAAAATTGGAACTAGATTTCTAGTCCTTATTTATTGTCACATTAGGTTTGCATGGGTTTGCAAACACTGTAAATCATAAGTGTCTCACTTACTATTTTTTCATTCCTGCTTTCAACAATGAAAAGTACACCTGATGTAAAGCTCTTCCTTTTCTCTTATAGGCTTAAAAATTGTTTTACCTTTGATACCTAAATGATGTTTCACTAATGGGAGTAACACCTTGTCTAGCACATTATCTCTTAACAAAAGTGAAGAACGAATGAAAAACCAAGAAGAAAATCCTGTTTTGGGGCAGCTCCCTGTAAGTCCCCATGTTAATCAAACTTGTTTAATTTAAAATTTAATTTTATTTTATTTAAAATTGGTAAACTTTCCAATTTTCTGATAAAAGGAATATATTAGAATATAATAGAATATAGAATATCTAGAATATAATATAGAATTTATAGAATATAATAGGCAGAATCAGACTGTCTTGTTTGTCTGTTTGCCTCGGCAGTTCAGGATGGGTTTTGGATTTAAGGCATGTCGGTCACCTTTTGCAAGCCACCTTGACAGAACAGGCCTAGGATCCAAAGATCAAATGGGTCAGTTTTAGCATTAATGAAAAAAAATCACATACCTACCTCATGCCCCAATTGTTTTTTCTAAGCAGTTTTATAACAGATTTTTCTGTACCATCAACATATCCATGTTCGAAATTGCATATAGGTGGAATTCTTGTAGATGAAAATGATATTTGTTGTCTTGTACTCCAGTGCATTCTCTATTTAACAACAGTGAAAATTATTTCACTAACTCAAGGCTTCTCATTCCCTTTGCTGTGCCCAAGTCTTGTATCATTTTTGAAATGATGTTCTTTTCGATAATTTTTAGCCTGAAAGATTTAATAAAACATATAGATATTAACAAAGCATAAAAAGCAAAAAACCACAACCAGTAAGTCATTCTGACTGACTGAAGCAACCACACTATGTGGGATAAAGTTTACAGACCCTCATGAAAACTTGTGTGAAGGCTGTGAAATCTGATCCTCACTGAACCATCCTATGGGCAAATATATGCATTGCTTTATAGAGAGATTCTGTCTTCTCTGAAAATCAAGCGGATGGAGTTGAATCTTTTTATTTTGAGAAATATTTCATTTATTGTGGAAATGAATAGGCTAAAGTACATATAGGAAAGAATTCCAGTTTGTGAAAACAGGCTCATTGACCAAATATCTCCTTCAAGTAGCATTTGCAAAGGGCTGCAACTGAGAAACACTAAGAATGCAATCAGAATGCAGTGGTGAGGATCCAAACCGGAATGACAAAGGCTGAGATGCAGAAGAAAGTTTCTATCACCGTTTAAGGTTTGCTTCTCACAGTCTTAGCAGCTGCCTTGTCACTCCCATGAAGTCTGAGTGGATTAGAAGGATTATCAAATGCAGTATGCCGTCTAATTCTGCTTCAAAGCTAATCAAAATTGGGTACACATGCAGTTATCCAATGCCAGCATCAATCAGAGTGTGACTGATACTGACACTCCCTGAACTAACTCTAGGATGTTGCCCTACTGAGCACAGAACTGAGCATCTCAAAATTCCCATTCCCATGAGACTCACCTGGACAAAAAAAACCCCTCTAGCAATTCAAATTCAGATCAGTTTTTTAAAATATATGACCAAAGCCAAGTTAAATTCCCAGCAAGAATGGCACGTACTGAAATATGCCACTTTCAACAAACAGTTGAGATTTCCCAGGGACACCATCTTTTCGCATACCAACCTAACTGGATACTGCTTATCTTAGGGGATCAAATAAGATTCTGCTCCTGGTGTTATATCTCCAAGTAAACATATGGTAAACAAAGGGAAAAAAAACAAAGGCACCAGACCTTAGACTGAGGCTGCTGCAGAATACTTGGAGCCTGGTACATGCATATGAATGTGTTTAGAATGTGTTTCAGCCTTGGCTTCATTTCAGGTTTATTCAGAATTTTTTCTGAACTTTTAATTCAGTAGCAGCATCAGCAGCTCCTCTCTACTTTTCCCTTTCACAAAGATCTCAAAATACAGACTGAATCTTTAGAAATATATTCTGACCCCAGCCTTTAGTGGGAAACAGAGTGCATCCATTTAAACAGTGACAATGAACCACGCAATTAATATTAAAAGAAAGGGGCAACAAAACACCTTACATTAAAAGACAAAATTCGTATGACATTGAGAGAAACCCCACAGTAAAAGTTAAATTCACAAAAATACCAAAGCCTATGAAATAGCCTATCCAAAAGTCACGCATAAGGTAAAAGTAGCAAAGATTTGCTTCCTTTGTAGGTTAGGTACTGGAACTGGCTCTTTTAAGAGCTCAACAAAAATCTAGTTCACAGTGCAGGTAGAAATCCTAGAAAGAACTTAAAAAGGACTTATCAAAATGATCCTGACAGTATAAAATAAATTTTGCTATGCAAGATCAATTTTGACGTATTCAGATGGTTTAAATAAGAAAAGGCAATGGAATTACTTTTTATATGTAGCAACAGAAGGAGAAGATTTCCAGTAATTGAGACCTATCTATCTTTAATGATCAAGATGTAACAAAATCCAAGCATTAGAGGTTGAAACTGGACCTTTATTTTTTGTTTTGCCTTCCTTAACACCTATTATCAAGATTATTTTCTAGGCTCATCCAGGCATATTTCATCTAATTAATTTCCTACCATTGCAAGGGCATTGGGGATTAGTTCCAGTGTTTGCCTATAGCATAGTTAAATCTCATGAGGTCTAAAATTCTTTGTTCTAATGAACACCTTTATGTCTAGAATAAAGCCTTGGTAAACCTTAATGACCTGGTACAGATGATCTGAGGATCCCTTCTGGCTTCAAACACCAGGAAACTTTGCAATCATTTCAGAAATCATATTTATTAACCTATGCTGTACTTGATACATAAGCCACCTAGCACAGGTGATCAAAGAGAGATGTCCCCCTTGAGCCTAGACAATATTTTAGAGACGAGAATAAGAAATGAGTGCTAGTTAACTGAAAGCACTCCCTAAATCCCTGTGTCATGAAGCACTCCATTAAAATGTTACTTTGAATCCCTAACAAGCCTCAGTCAAGGCAGACTGTATTCTCAGCCCCCAGCCCAGTAAGCACCTAATCCTGCAGGAGTTCCGCATGGGTGCTCCTCTGCCTCTGGCCTCAGGTGTGAGAGACCTCATTGCTGGAACTGGGGCTGCCACCAGAGAGGCCAAGTCTGCTCTCCCTCCTGAAGCACAGCACCTGGAGAGCTGAGGGGCTGCACTCTGGCACACACAGGTCAGTACTCCTCTCCAGCTAGGAAGTAACGAGCTTTTCTTTTAGTACTGGTAAATGAAATCTAAGCCTTCCTAAAAAAAGAAATGGACTTTGTGTTCCACAAAAAAGAATGGATACCTGGGTTATAGGGAAGAGATGGCATGACAAAGAATAGGGTCTCAGAGAATGGACTTGAAAAATTCTGGGGCCAATCTGCTATATTTACTCTCCACATTTGTGAGGAGTACCAGAGTTTTATCCAGTAAATTGCATTTAACATTTATGATTGACTGAGGTTTATGCAAACTTAGATTTATAGAACTTTTATTTTTATGGATAATAATCTAAAATCACCAGTATTTTCCTGGGATGAATTTAGGAAGGCTCAAGATGAAGATTACATGTTATATGCAATACCGGTTTCTGTTCTCTATTAACACAGATGTTTATAAACTTATAAGAAAGTTGTGTAATTCTTTGTGCAGAATACAGTCTCTCAAAGAATTTTTTTTTTCATTGAGACAGCACCCTTATATTGAATACTAAGTGATTAGCAATATTTAAATAAACTACTTACTGATGATAAGTGGCTATATAACAGACACATATCAATGTGATGGGTTCAAAATCTCATTTAATATATTTTGGGTATTCAGTTGGTTGTTAACCAATACTGTACCATGTGGCTGTTTGAAATATCTGTTCTAAGGTTTTTGAGCTGGTGAAAAGCATAAAAAATGCAACAACTGTGATTTAAATACATAACCCCCAAGGTGCTACTGCATGTACTTGTTTAATGTTAAAAATCTATGTAATAAATTACCTACTTTGACTTTCACAGGTGTTAAATAGACACAGTTTTATTATTTGCCATGCAATCAGGAGAGATTAAATACCTTAATAAGATTCAATTAAAATCATCAGATATTTATGATACTCATTGTAAAGGTTCATAAAAAATAACCTGCCGCTATTTATAGCTCTTCTCGGATGACAATGTTTCTGAAACAGACTGAACCATCACTGCCACTAGGAACAATTTAAGAACAGGATTATTTAATTTGCTAGAAAGTAAAGTACAAAAGTAAAGTCTAATAGATGGTCAATGAACCAATTATTAGTTAGGTAACCAAGTGAAATTCTGTGGAAAGCAAAACACTGTTACGTTCCCCCAGCAGCAAGAAATTCCCCCCTAATCCATACTAACCCATCTTATTATCAGTTACCCAAACAAACGTGTGTGTAATGACCTCCACTGATGAAAATTATTGCAGCACTATACAGGGGCATTTGCAGAATACAGTTTTTGTCATCTTTTGTCTTTGTAGTATTGATTAAATGAAGATGATAGCCTCTTAGTATGAAGCATACCTGTGCTTTTCAGTCCTGGTTTCAAAGACTTGCATTGTATAAATTATAATTGGGAGGTAACTGAGAACCACGGTTTCTTATGAATCTGTCAGTTCCGAGAGAAATTTGAACTTCAAAAATTCCTTTCTTCTGTGTTTATTGTGTATGTGGATCAAAAAAAGAACTGTCTGGGAACAAGCAGTCTTTGAGTAAGTCAGCATGAATTCTCTCTTACACACAAGCCACCCACCCAGTATTAGACAACTATGAAAAGATTAATAGAAGGATATTTGACCTTTATATCCAGCAGTTTTTCTGTAGAGAATCTAAGTTTTAAAAATAGATAATGAGATAAATATGTTAAGAGGAGAAAAATAGCACGTGTGAGAAATGTTTGTGCAATTCAGAAAAGTACCTGTTTTCTGCTTTGTTGTTTCATAAAGTTATCATTTCACAATATCCACAGCAACAATGACTGATTGAAGGGGATTTACATTATCATAGAACATCCCAGGATGGAAAGGACCAACAAGAATCATTGAGTCCAACTCCCAGCCCTGCACAGGACATTCCCAAGAGTCACACCATGTGCCTCAGAGCATTGTCCAAATGCTCTTGAGCTCTGACAAGATTGGTACCTGGCTGATAAATGCCTGAGCATTACCAAATGAATTATTAGCATAAGAAATCCCCCTCAGTATCAAGAAAATATTATAACAGTGTTGCTATAGGACATGAAACAACACAAGCACACACACCGCTGCTCCCAAGGTGAAGAATAGGGAAGTTAATTTTCTGACTCCAACACTCATAGTTTTCCAGAAGTGACAGTGGATTGGAGGGTGAAAGTGCCACCTCTCCAATGACGCTGGATAAACACTCTATCAAATTTCTCCTCCTCCACAAAAGAGTGCAAAACAATAAGTTATTTACAGAAAGTGTGTGAGAAAGTTTGCTACAAGAATGTAAACATCAGAAGGCTTAGAAAATCTTGAAAACTTAGGGCGAGAGTACAGAACCCTGGACAGGGTTGCAGTGGGATTGCAGCAGCAGGCTGGATCGGCAAAGCAGTGTTGGAAGCAGGTGGCTCAGGCAGGAACCAGGTAGGCAGGGACAAAGCAGGCAGGGGTGTCAGGTAGGTGTGCCGGGAGGTGAGACAAGCAAAGGCTGGAGCAGGAGAGGGAGAAGAAGTGGTACAGCAGGTCAGGTTAGGCGCAAGGCTCAGTGGTCTCAGGTGGTCAGTCAGAGGAGTGAAGTCAGCAAGCCAAGGGCTGTGCCTTGCAACTTTTGGTGCAGTTACTTTTATCCCCCAGGGCTTCTCCCAAGGTTTGCTCGCTGGCAGGAGACCATTGGCCAGTCAAGTGTTTGCAGTCCATTGGTGCAGACGTTTTGCCCATCAGTTGGAGAACCTTTCTAGAGGGCACAGTGATCTTGTCACTCTCCTTCTCCTCCTGGACACTGACTGCCTATTCCATGTGAGATGTGAAATGGCTGCCGGAACAGGTGCAGCCCCTCCCCCCAGCCCTCTGGTAGTCTTCTTGTAATGTTGAGGCAAAAATCAAAATTAAATTGTTTCCTCACATCTTCCTAGACTTCACTTCTCATTATGAGTGGGAGCACAAGCTAGCAGGCTAATACCTTTGGAAAATTTCAGGTTAATTTAAAAAAAATTGGTATTAAATGGGTTATTTCTATGAAGTAGTTCTGGGTCTTTCTTCTGATGCTTTTTAAATTACAAGTCAATGAAAAATATTGAGATCACATTGCAGTGGTATAAGTACATTTCTTCAAAGCCTGTTAAAGATTAACATAATTAATGGTGATAAGGCAGTTGTGCTTATTACTTTTAAGTGTTCTTTATAAAAAACTTTTGCTATACAGGAAGTGTCTTCACACATTTGTTGTCTTCCACAGACAGAAGCAGAGGAAGCTCTTACTCACTGATCAGCCATTGGACCTAACTTCTGACCCAATGAAAATCTTGCAAATGTAAGACAGCTTCATTCACCATGTCTATTCAATAATTTATTAATTAACATAATAACAATTTTAATTCTGTAAGTATTATGAAGCATGTATGTGACTGTAGGCATTCCTGGGAGACCCACACTAAACTGTTAGTGTTAGTATATACATATTAGTATATATATATATAGTGTCAGTGTATATATATATATAGTGTTAGTATATGCATGTTAGTATATATGTTAATATATACTCAGTATATACAGCCCACCTCTAGAAATACCTCAAAATTATAACTCAAAAGGTAGAAGAGACCTGGAGGAAAATATTAGAATATGATGAAAATATGTTCAGTGAAGTTCACTGAACAAATACATTTCATTTTTCAAGACAGTATAAACAGTAAAAGGATTAGCAAAAAAAATCTCAAAGACCAGCAGAAGTCCTTTCAAAAGAGAAAGGGGAAGTATTTCTAGAGTGTACATTCAATAAATAAATAAGTTTAGAGGATAAATGCAAGACAGGTGATATTTTTAATTACATATGGATGTATTATAAGAACACATTAATAGAAGACCTAATCTTGAAGATCTTGCAGTAAGATCTTGAACTTAATTGTTACTGCCCAAGAAGAAAATTCCAGTTTTATAAAGCTTTATATAAAAGTTTAATTTCCACTTTCAGATTGCATATTAAAAGAGAATAATTTGGTTTTAGCTGTTTTTTGTAGAATGAAGTTAGTAGAAATGAAAGCAGAAGAAAAGGATTTGAATAAAAATAGAAATTTAACTCACCAACCTATGCTGCCCTTATACATTTATTTATTCGATCGAACAAAATTTCATCACTTCAATATTTCAGAACCCTCTTCATGTGCATTTCTCATTTAGAAGCAATTTTACAAAGCTGTAGTAAATTTTGTACTCAAATGGTCATTTTGCCTGTTTTGTGAAAGGTGTACTGCTGATCACATTTAAGATGGTACATTTATTCTTACTTCAGAAATCTATCTCACAATATTCAGCAACATGATGTGGATGTATCATACTTTATATAAAGCAACACCTAGTGGAAACAAGATTCTGTGTATTCAGTCTAATAAGTCTTTAACCGAAGCATTCCCATTAAGATGCTTTGAACTTCACCTGAACCTTCAGGAGGCCCTGGCAAGGGCATAGTGTCTTCTCTCTATGATGAATTTGCTATGTTAACTCCTTTTTTTAACACTTTATAATATTAACATCTATGTGAGCAATGGAGCTAACTATTGCAAGCAATCAATAAAATGGTTAATTTAATGCTGACACAAGAAACTGGTATCCATATATGGCTATATTAGAAAGTGCAATAAGCTTCAAAGAACTGAATATATACAGAAGTAATAATTTACCTGGGGTAATCATAACTGGAGACGACTGTCAGATAAATGAAGCTCGTCATTCCTGAGTTGAAACCAGTTTGAGAGATTAGAATGAAATTCATGCAGGTCATAATGCTTTCTTTGACATTCTTGCAGTCTTTTGGCACTTTCACTGTTTCCTGCTGTTCCAAGCAGAAAAATAAACTAGATGTTTTGATCAGTTCTCGAATGGAAAGTTCAAAACAAAAAGAAGTCTTTCCTCCTTTAAAAGAATGGGAAATTATCTAAAATAATGGGAAATTTAGTGTAGACTTAGCTGAGGCAGACGAATTTGTCTAAATCAGCCCTTCTAGATGCACTGTATTTAAGGTAAGACTAGTATCAACAATAGCTAATTAAGACTTAAATCAGGAATTTCCCCAGTGTTCCATGGATACTGTTTTGAGCACTGAATTCACTACAGTATATATAAAGTATAAGTAAATAGTTTCAAGGGCAGTTTCTCTCACAGTGTTTCAAATAGAACAGTTGAAGCAGCAAATACTCTGATAAAGGAGGTACTTGAAGTTGAGAACAAACTGGGATGGTTTATGCTTTGAGTTAATGTACTTGAAGGAAAGGTTAATATTGTGATTATTTGTGTTAACTTTTTCTTATCCCTTATTTTTATTACTTTTATTTGTCTCCCTCCAGTTGAGGTCTGGAATTGCCCTGTCTTTCTGTTCCTGTCAAAGATGATGTTTTTTTAATGAAATATTTCCAAACAATGTAAAAAGTACTTTAAACATTTAAACAGTTAGGTTTTTGTTTGCTTGTTTTGCCTTTCTTTTTATTGGTGCTGCTCTGAGTCAGATCAGGTAATTCTCTAAAAAAAGAAAAATGAAAGGAAGTATTTATT
>JAYDZK010000006.1:12574095-12586707 GCA_034509185.1 Euphonia xanthogaster
AGAAAGTGTGTGAGAAAGTTTGCTACAAGAATGTAAACATCAGAAGGCTTAGAAAATCTTAAAAAATCAGGGCGACATAAGAGTTGCACAGAAAATTGATATTCCAGTTATTTATCACCAACAGAAAGACTTTGTTTATGTGTCTGTTTATTTATTTATTTATTTATCTTCTTAAGAGTGAGGAGCAGCTGTTCTGAGAGCCATGAGTGCTGGAGTGTAAGCAATGCACGGCTATCTGCCACTAGTGAGACCTCTGCTTGCTGTTACTGTGACTTGTTGTCACCAGAGGAGAGATAATGTGAGTTAGCAGTGGCATGAATAGGTGTCTCATGGTTGGTACTTCAAAACCTTCATTACTAAATTGCTGTTTTGAGGGCTCAGAAAAGGGGAAAGTGTCTGTTTAGTAAAGGTATGGCATTGCTTTAGAGGAATTCATACCTTTGCTAAACCTTCCCTTTCAGTGATATTTCTCAGATCCTTTGTGGATTTGTGCACATACAGTTACTTAAGAAAGGACAGAGACAAGGAATCAAGGTCATTATGAGACTTAATGTGGTCAAAAGTAATCTGTAATTCTCTTCTTGTCTGCTCTGCTGCAGAATGGCAGAGAATAGCTGCAGGCAAACTTATTTAGATTTTGTTTTCATAGAAAGAGGGAGTGGCAGACTGCTGAGATCACAAGAGGGATTTTTTAAAACACAGCATCTACTGAATAACTTCTCAGATACAGTCCCCTCACCTTTTCAGATTTTTCCACTCACCTTTGCACATTTTCTGCTTTCCAGCTGATCTTGGAGGAACACAGAGAAGAGTGTGGCCTTTATTTTATGACATGTAACCAATGAACTTACAGCATTTCTTCCAGAGATGAATTCTGTTTTTACAACTTCCACCTCAGTAGTGAAATTGCAAAGAGATAAAGGGAAGTCTCCATATAGATATATCTAACCTGAGGTGGAAAATGAAATTCATGCAGAACACACCACCCTGTTAACTGAGGTCAGCAGCTGCCTGTGAATGATCCTGGGCACACTGCACAGCTATCCTGGAGCTGCATGATTATACAGGGCCTGAAACACCACAATATTCCTCCTCCTGCTTGAAATTCCAATGCAAGATGAAAACTGCTTGAATCAATGGATTACAAAATATTCAGTTTGCTCATTCTTCTCCCAAATGATGTCCAGAAACTGTGAGTTTCTTCTATCCAGCATGAATTACAATCAGAAGTAAAATAGACACAATTTTTAACCTCACAACAGAATATTAGGGCTTGGTTTTAAGAACCTCTTTGAAAGGAAAGTATCTGTGATGAGCACTGTTGATAATACATCCCTACATGGGTACTGCCACATCTATAACTCATGGTTAGCAAAAGCTTCTGGATTTTTCTGAATAAGAGTATAAACATCCTTAACATGTCATTTTTCCTTAAGTTGAGGGAGTGCAAATAATCCACACATGGTAGGACTAAACATTTTTCTTTGAAATTTTAAGATATGTATATTCCTATTTTGGAATTCAATGAAACAAACTAGTGATTTTAGGTTTTGATGCAGATATTTCATAAAGGTCCTCTCTTCCAGAACTAAAATGGCATTTCACATGTATGACAATAATGTATGACAATAATGACAAACCTAGTCAAATATATACATCAGACCTAAGGAGTGGCCATATTTACAATCTTTAATTTTCTTTCAATGCCCTCTTCTCCCATCTCATTTCTTATTTGCAGCTCATGAGAATTTTCTTTGCTATTGCAGTTTTTTAATGACTTAGTGTTCTGTTGCTCTTTCCTTGAAAGCCTAAAATGCAGAAGATTTATAGACCAGGATTTTTTTTAATTGGTTCTACTATTTTCCCCAAGAAAGGAGGGATGATGTCTGACATTTTTCATTTGGACACAGTGCACTTTTATTGAAAGTTAAAGGTAATGGCTTTGGCAGTTCCTTTTTAATCCAATCTACTGCTTCATGTCCTCGAAAAGAAAATTGGAGAACATGGCCACAGTTGGCATTTTGTGATAGAGTCCATTTTTCTTCTATTGAGGATGCAAACAGTGGCTGACATTTCTCAATTAGGTCCTCTTTTTTCCTATTGATAATGAATTCTTTTATGTAGCTTTCACTTTAAGCTGCTCTATCCCATGGACTGCTCAATACAGTGAGTCTGACAAGTAACTAAGCTGATAATGTGAGTAGCTGTTTGTTATAATTTCATAGTATTTCCTGTAATTGCAAATGACACCATCCTTTGTTCTAAAACATATAGTTGGGAAATTTGGATTTATTTGTGTAACACTCAATAAAATCATTCCTTTACTGTAACACAGACAATTATAATAATAGACTTTTCCCCTACTGTTTAGCAACTAATTTTACAGACAATTACATTACACTAATGAATAGATGAACCAACTTTATTGTGAATCAATATACTTGTTTTCACTATATTTTATTTAACAGCAAAATATGTCAACTTCACACATACATGTAGAAAAAGATCCACTAGCCATTTATATCAATGTCTATTATTCAATTAACCCACTTTTTATGGATAATCAATCTGCATTAATTTGGCTAGAGTGTTCACTAATCAGATTAGGGATGTGCACATGCACAAATCAATTGTCTTTTAAAAAGCCATGCTAGAGGAATCACACAGAACTGGCTATGCTGATTGTGCCTACCTTTACAGTAGAAATAAGAAGAATAAAAAAGTTACTTCTATGCTGAAATTTGAAAATTCTGACAATTTTTTATGTTTTCTGCGGTGTCTGTTAGATATATTTATGCAACTGTCATAATATATGTGTTACAAATAAACTTATAAGGAAGTTTGCTCTGAAGTCTATTTTGATAAAACCTAAAAACACAAGCTTCCTTTCTGAATTCACTTTAAAGCCTAGAAGTTCTTATTTTACCTGGCAGCAATATCAAGGATTTTTTTATTGGTGTGTTCGTTGATTCAAAAACTTTTCAAAGAACTAAAATCATCTTATTGTGGCTACGCAACAAAATGACCTGCCTCAAAAACAGTTTATGTTCTTTGGCCTCAGGTCCTATCATGCTCATAAATGAGGACAAGGCCCAAGATTCTTTAGACAGAATGGCTGTGCTATGGATTCAGAGCAATTTGTCTGTCAGCCCCCAGTACTGCTGGGGCCCCTCTCCCATCTTTGTTTCAATGGAACTCCTCTCATCACTGCTGCCTCCACCAAAAGATGAGGTTGCCTGAAGCTCTTGTGCTGTCCCTGCACGTTCATTCACGTGACAAAGCAACTGAGCTGCTTCCAAAGCCACGCAGCCAAGGAGAACTCGGATGGCTTTAACAATCTCACACCTCTCAGGATCAGATTTAAACATAATCTATGAAAATCTCCTGGGTTTACTTGGTCAGTAGCCAGCATCACCTGATATTTAGACTATAATGGGAAGTTGCTAGTAATAGTTCACTTGGAACAAACCATAACCAAAACAGCCTTAGTGAGTTCTCTGACCATTATGAGATTTATCTAAGCAAGGACTAATCAAACTAAAATAACGTCCAGGCTAATGCAAATAATTTTCTGATTAAGAGCCAGATTCTTCAGTAGATGACTAGAAGAGAAAAAAACAAAAGGAAAAAAAAAGAGAAATTAAGTTCCTTTAAAAAAATAAATATTGGTTATAAGCTAGTTGACTTTGGGTACATGTAAGCAGAAAGAATTTTGAAGCTTGCGTGTACTCTCTGCAGTATGAACACATTTTGGAGTAGCATCTTTTTCAGAAGACAAGGTGAAGGATAACCCTCAAGGGCAGAGTTGCAAGCTCTTTTAAGACAAAATAGAAATGCCAATCAAAGTGCAGATGGTTTTTCTCCTGAGAGGTGATTATTTTTTCATAGATCCTTTCCTAGAAGGATGGCTTAAATACATCAACTGAACTTCATAGTAGCATTGTAATAGTGAAAACCAAAAGGAAATATATCTCAAGCATAGCTCTTCTCAAGCACTTTAAAAATACATTTTCAATCCTGAATAAAAAAACCCCACAAACCTAAAAAAACCCACAAACGACAAAAAAAAAAACCTAAACAAAACCAAACACTGCTCCTTTTTTCTTTCTCTGTGCACTAGCAAAAACTTTGCACACCAGATGAACCTTAACTTATGGTTGTATCTCCACTCTAACATATATTTTCTGAGGCAGGTCTTTTTAAGCCATTTAAAAATGTTTAACTACTTAATGTTTAATTGAAGAAATGATAGTCTAATAAAAAAAAAGGAGTTGTACGGAAGCACAAATCTCAGATATATATATTTCAGTTACGGACTATTGTCATTTAATAAACTGCCAGATAGAAATTATATTCCATTTGTATTTATTTAATTTTTATTATTTGATCATTTGCCTATTAGATTTGAAATTTCTGCTGCTTAAAGTATGATTTTTAAGAAAAAAATGGTAAAAATAACTTGGAAAAGGTTTATATACATCAGTTTACATTGATATCAAAATCCACAGACTATCACAGTGGACTTCAGAAAATGACTTTGTTTACAATAAAGAAAAGACTAAATTCCACTTATTATGGATTAGTTGAGCCAGAGAAGTTAAAAAGTGTGGGATTGATTTTTTTTCACTAGGACAGAATTTTGCATAAAAATAAATATTTATTTAATAACCACTCTTAATTCTTATAGAATAGGAAAAAAAATATTCATCAAGAAAACTCCAAGTCTGTGTTATGTGTCTGACAGGCTAGGAAAGTTTAAGTTCTCCTTAGGTTTAAAAGTTATTGCTAAACTAAGTATGTCTAAAACTCTAGACGGTATTGTTATAAAGTCACTCTGGTGAACAGCAATTTTGCTGTGGCAAGTATTATCTATAATTTCTTACTTTTCATGGTCATAAGATTAATTGCAATGTGTGTAGATTTATAAAGCTTCTGAAGACCATCTCCAGAGATTGAATCTACACAATACACAATATAATAAAAACCAAAATGTTTACCCCAAGTTTAAGCAATATTCCTCAAGAAAAACTCTTTACAAAATTGTTTCTAGCAGCTACCTCTCTAAAATAAAACTTCAGCTACCACTGCCTCTACAGGTGAGGGAAGATTTTTTAATCACATGAAGAAAACAAGATAGGCCAAGAGCTTGTCAAACCTGTTATATTAATTCCAAAAGAGCCTTGCACATCTTGCAGACAATACTTGGGCCAGACTTTTAAAGATATACAGGTACTGTATACCCTGAGGAATTTGACACAGGAATACTTAGGCTTTATGTCACTTTCCTGATAATCAGACCCACAGGAAGGCTCAAAAATTATGTGAAGAGAGAAAATAACTCTAAACAGATTTAGAAGCTAAATCTATTTAGAAGCTAAAAAGAAGCTGAAAAGCCAAACTAACCTCAAACAGTGTAAGGCATCTGACTCTGCTCATTGAGATCATTTAGCTCTTCTGAAGCTAAACGTCTAAATCATTCCCCTCCTCATTTCCAGGGGAAAAGTCCCTTTGATAGTTCAGACCTTGAAAATCTGACTTGAAATATTGACAGATGCCTTTCAGATTCTCAGTCTCCATGACCTGGAAATATCCAGGTCCCTCACCTCCTGAGAAACTACTGCCTCCAATACTGAAATACTACCACTAAAACTATTCCAGGTAGTGTAAATTCATACCAGTTGAAATAGGGTCTCTCATCTCAGGTGGCTGCTTTGCTACTTGACTTTATGGAAGAGATGAGACAGGGCTCCTATTATCTGTCTTGTTTGAATTTCATATTAAATATCCTTCAAATGGAAGATCAATAAGTAGTCCACTAAACCAGAAATAAAACTTTTCTGGATGAATAATTTACCATTTAGGTTAGATAATTTGACTTGCTTCCCTGGGTGGTGCAACATTTTATGCTCAGTTATAGAATTCCTTAATTCTATAAAGGAGCCTTGAAAGGTATCTTCACTTATAATTCTTTTATTGTTGGATAGTAGTTATGCCTCTATGCCAAAAATGAGAGATGTGTTTGAATTGCTGAGACTTTACAGGATCTAGAATGTATTCTCCATAAAACCTATAACAACTCATAAGAAAGTGACCCCAAAAGTTGTTATCATTGTGGTGAATATGAACAGAATGTGATTTGAGGAGTCACATCTACTGTTGGGGTTGTTATGGTTGCTAGCTGTTTGTAAGAATTTTATCAAAATTCTTCAAAAATATGGAACCTGGAAGTTTCTCCTGTTTTGACATTGGTAACTGATTATTTTGTGAGAGCATTTCAAACGAAGGCAAGAGGCATGACTAAACCAGCAAAAAAAAAATATGGTAGTAAGTCTATACCTAGGCTGAATGCTTGTTTTATCCAAGACACTCAACCTCACACTGCAAAGGTAAGACTTGGGAACTGAATGGAAATGTTACTTTAAGAGGATTCTATGATGTGGAGGGATGAAGAAGTAGCTTAAGAATCTCACAACTGTATTAGTTTTCTCCATGAACTAATAATAAAAGCTAAAATAATTACCAAAACTTTAAAAAAGGTTTTCTAATGAAGCAGAGTAATGAATGGCTAATGAAATGAGGAAGCAGTGATTTAACAAGATCAGTGGCAGCTGGAATTGTGCCTTGCCACCCAGCAGGAGAAAGTGACAGGACCTCCAGACTTGACAATCGCGTGCTGTGAGTAAGGTGTTGCTGCAGAAGGGGAAAAAGCAACCAGGTGGCCCAGTAGCTGCTCAGCTAAATTCACCAAAGCAGACTTAAAAATGCAGAATTCAGCTGTATTTTAAAGCTATTCCTATTGATGCAACTTTTTTTTTTTTTTTTAATTTCATTTTAGTTTTGAGTTATGGTCTGCTGAGCATCAGAAAGGCTCAGGTTTTGAGGTCAGGGCTTACAACTGGGGTTTAGATGAAGTTTCTTTAAATTTGAGCCAGCTTTCTTGCTAATTACTTGAGGCAGTTAAAAGGTGTCAGGAACATTCAGGACCAGAGCAAAAATGCTAAATGGATGCAGTTAACTAGAAATAAAGAATCTGAAGTTACCAGAAATAATCTGGCTAGCATTTTTTGACTCAGCACATAGAGACAGTTGCAATACTTTCTTTCCCACTCCAAGACACATTTTAAGCCCCACCCTATTCATCTTGTTTCCTTTACAACTTCTGCCCCCATTCTAAATTATCCTTCTCTTCAAGATGATAACACTCCCATTATTCCTTACTCATTAAAATCACAGAAGTATTACAGTAAGTGAGCTGAGAGAATTTCAAGGGAAATAAGGGCAACTGAGAACCCAGTTGCTATTCAAAGTCCATAGAAGTTGGGTCCTTGACCTTTTTTATGTCATTTCATTCCCTCTTCCCCTAACTCTAAGCTTCATTTCCTTTGGACATTTTTTTTTTCCTTGAAATAGAAAAAAAAAAAAAGAAACAGAAATAGAAAAAAAAAAACAATTGAAGAAATGGGAATTAAAAAGGAGACTTTTTCTAGTTTTCTGAAACAAAAAAAAATAGTCAACATCTGCTGCAACTTACTTTATATGACCTTTTCACTCTGCTTTTACTCATGTGAGAGGAAATAGTACAGCAAGTAAATATACTGCTGTTGATCTGGAATACCAGTGATGTCATTGTTTGTGGTTATCAAGAACATAATGAACGCCCTTGACACTTAGGGCTATAAGAAATGAGGTTTTTTGAGTGATTTTAGTTTCTTGCTTCATTCCTTACTAGGGCATTATTAAAACTGAAAGCTCCACAATTTTCTCATTCAAAGACCTTTTCAATAGTTAAGAATATGCTTTCAAGCCATAACTGTATCAGGATGTGTGGTTCTGCCTTTGTCAAGAAAATATATACACATTTTGTTTGTGATGCTGTCTAAAATCTTGACAGCTAAAGAATTCATCTTTGGAAGTGTAGATTCATTTCTGCTGTTAGTTGCAAGTGAGTAAAAGCCTCCCTTTTATAGGTTGGATCCAGTGCCACATCGATTATGCAAATAGCCTTTGTGAATGCCTCAGGCATACATTGCTGGAATTGCAAGGCAAGTATCTCAGAAGGCAGGCCTGAATTTGAAACCAATGAGTTGTTCTTATATTCTGGCATTAGTAAATGATAATCTACTGGGAAATAGGCTACTGACAAAGGTCTCTGAGGAGACCCCGTAACAGTGTTCCTGCACCTAAAAGGGGCTACAAGAAAACTGAGGGGGGACTTTTTACAAGGTCATGGAGTGGCAGAACAAGGAGTAATGTGTTTAAATTGAAAGAGGGTAGATTTAGACTAGATATCAGGGAGGAATTCTTTACTGTGAGGATGGTGAGAAAATGGATCAGGTTGCCCAGAGCTGTGGGTGCCCTGTCCCTGATGGGTTCAAGGCCAGGTTAGGGAGCTCTGAGCAACCTGGTCTGCTGGAAGGTGTCCCTGCCCAGGGCAGGGGAGTTGGAACTAGATGATATTTAAGGTCCCTTCTAAGCAAAATCGTTCCATAACACTCTGATTCTGTGAAATCTGTTCCCTTTCTCCTTGTACAAGGCACAACTGTCTCAAGATCTCTTAAATACAGATTTTCTTCACAGGAGAGATATGTTAGCAGTGTTCATACTGTGAGATGGCATTTTTTAATTTAAAATCTATTTTTCCCTATGGGAGAAAATACTTCTTTTAATTAAAAACAAACAAGAAAAAACATAACAAAACTGACTGTTGAAAAAGATTGAATTAAAAATAAAAACTTACTTGTCCTGAAGACCTCTCTTTCTTCTCCTTTCTACCCCAACACTACCTCAGTTTTCTATTTTTATGAAGAAAAAAAGGTATTTGGAGATGAATGTGGGGAAAATAAATAAATAAAAAGATATGAAAAAAAAAGCCACTTCCGGTCAACTCTCATGATGATGTTGTCTAAGCTATTGCTTCTGCTATGGAACTTTTATTACTTTATTTCTGGTCTTCCAGAAATGTTAGGGTTTAAAGACGTTTTCTTTAGGAGAACAAACGAAAGCTTTGCCGAAAAAAGTGAGATACATCTTAGAGGAAAAAAGATTAATGAAATATAAATTTCCCTGTAAGAAAAGCAAACTGTACCTTAACAAACTTGAAGGCAGGGAGCTACTGAGTAGAATTCTGAAACTACACTGTGAGAGACTTAAAGGTTAAATGTTCAGGACTCAAATATTGGTCATTTGCAAAAGCAGCAGTTGCTTTGCTGAAGCCAGGTTTTCACCTCAAAGTTGAACAAGAGGAGCATAAACTGGAAAGGAATGGGGATGAATATAGTTTTTCTCAGCTACCACAGCTTAAAATTGAGATGGTGTCGGGTACTGCACAGAAAGCAAGCAGGAGGTACCATTTCACTGAGTTCAGTGTGTTCCACCTATGGTCACAGTAAACACTACTGGAATGACCTAAAAGGTCTGTATGAATGAATATGGTAAGTGTGTAAGCATCCAAAACAATTCAAATTAATGATTTTGGTGAAGTGCTAGTGATGATAAATGATTTTAGGGCTGCAAAGAGAATGTTTTAATAATGAAAAGTGTATATAAGGAGAAGTATTTATCAACTTCTGCAGTTATTTTTTAGTGTCTGTGACTGTAATCCAAATAAGCTTTGGAATCTTAGAATAAGGACTTTATAATATGTTAGGCAAGAGATTTTCATTCATACTAGAAAGATGCAAGAAATAAATACTATCTGTGACATAAAGCACTTCCTTTTATTAAAGATCCATAAGGATACTTGGAATATAAGATGTTTCAAATGGTCCTTAATTTAGTAGAGTGTCAAACTAGTCAAATACTTATTGAGAAATTAGCTTTTTACAAGCCATATAACAAACTAACTGTAAGCCAGCTAGGTGAAGAAGAGAGTAGAATCTGTGATAAAGCCAACAGGAATGAATATGAAATATTCTATGAAAATCTGGATATTTTTCATGTCTCATTACCCAGTGAGATTTAATCAGGACTTTTTCAAATACTTTGCAAAATAAATGACAACAATAAAGCCCAGTTCAGAATAACTAAGTTGTTAATCGCTTCAGGTGTGGAGACTCCATGTGAATTTCCAGCCGCACTTCATAAGGTAGTAGGTTACAAAGTATTCTGAGATGGATATTTCTCAGCATTTCCATCTGGACCTGTTCCACTTCATATCAATAATTAAAAGTTTATTGGAGCAAAGACCTGAACTATTGACTTCCTCTTTCCAAGTGAGTGCCTTGAATATTGTCTGTTGAATATTGCTGCTGTCTTTGGCCAAGTAAGTTACTAAAGATGGAAGAGCACCAGAAAGAGTTGTTAATAAAGTCTCACCCTTACTGTCTCTCTCCAGTGCTCTAGTAAAGTGATGAGGGCACTTTTGACCCCAGATTAATTCTCTTCTGTTAAGTATTAGTGAAAGTTCAGAATAATTTTAAATCTCAGAAACAAAACATCAGCTGTGATTTGAAATTTGGAAGGCTTGTGATTCCCATCTTAAAGAATCATACCTAAGATATTTTAGAAAGAGTAAGCATGCTACCTTATTAAGGATGAAAAGCCTATCAATGGAAAATCATTCTGTAGACTTAACGTTGAAGCTGAAGACAGGCTGCTTTCCATTGCAGGGAGCTAACTTGAAGCTATTTGTATTGCGTTTAAAAACATACTTGCAAGAAAGCACATAAGGAGTATACACGATCTCTCTCCTTCATGCTCAGATCAACATGGCTATATAGAATCCCTCTGAATTCACACCTGAATTTGGTGTGGAAATAGAATGTACTGAACATTTGGGAGAAGAGAATGCTCTACAGAACCAACACTTAGAAGATGACAAAGAGCAGGTGGCTTTTAAAACAAATTCAAGAAGTGGAAAAACAAACCTAGAAAAAGCTGCTGGGAAAAGTTAAACAGTAGGAGACTTTTAAAAAAATTCACAAATAGCAGTGAGACAAGAATAAGCTAGAAAAGCAACTGCTAGGAAAGCTTAGCAGCAGGAAACATAACAGCAAAACAGTAATAAAACAAGAATACGACAGGGAAATGGGAACTGAGGGAAGTTAACCAGTAAAAGATTTTAGACAATGAAAAGTAGCATTTATACTAAAGTAAGCCAGGAAAAACAACAGCTATAAGAAGATAAGGAAGATCATGGTGAAATCAAACAAAAATTCATTTTCTGTGAGGAAAAAAACTTCAGTTCCTTGGCATGGACCAAATGTATGTATTCTGCCAGCCTCAGATAGTGACAGAGAAGAAACTACTGTACAGAACTGCTTGTGCAGAAATGTCACTTTCAAAAGATAATGTTGTATTAACAGTTTCCAAGGTTACGAATAGAAAAAGGAAGACATATACATAATGTTTGTTTTATGTCTTCAGAAGATTCTCACTCTACATGTGGCTGGACTTTTAAGTAAAATCAGCTTCCTCATACTCCACGAAGATTTCACAGAAGACCAGCATGTACTGGGAGAGCTCATTAACTTCCACTGTACACATCAAAGGAGCACTGCCATGAGAAAAGCCAGCATGGTTCCAAACAAGGAGATAGCAGGCTTGAAGAACAAGCAGTGAAAATCAAGACAAAGAACCAAACCAGGGAAACAAAGGAACTCGAAGAGTAGATTAGGAGTAAAAATTGGTTTCCTTACTTATTTAAAAAAAAAAAAATAATTATACCAAAACTTCAATTTAGGAAGGTAGAGCTGGGGTCTAGCAGGATAATCATGCAGTAGATTTACATGCAGATGAGTTTTGTCATGATTCATCAAAGTTTTGAGCAAGTTGCTTAAAATGCTTTTGCATGCTAGGGAAAAGTGCAGAAATGTACTTTCAAGTTTCCCTTCCTGGAAATGAGGGTCCATGAGCCACATGTTTAACCAGGTATTGAGGCTGACATGCAGACATCATGTCACCAGGGCGGCAAACTAAAAGGATTTGCATGGGAAGTATCTTGTACAGCTCATCTATCTGCTGCACCTTGCTGTGCAGACAGAACACTTCCAGCTCTGGATTCTACCTTGAACAGAAGAAAACTTCCATGCATAATTTTGTGGGATGCATCTTACCACTGTTGTGAATATGATTCTTCCTTTCCAACAGATTAATAATTTTGACATTATCTTGATGACAGACATGTGGTGAAGTCTGGAAAAATGAAAGGACACAAAACAAGGGAAGTCAAGAATACCTTTACTTCAGAAAACTAACAGACAGACTCCTCATAAATGACTGAATAGTTTAGAAACATCATTTAATTGGGATAAGTTCTGTGAAACACTAGACTAGAACTGAAAATGAAAATTTATTCAGGCAGCCCATCCTAACTTCCATAAAGAAGATTTTATAGCTGCATTCTGAAACCCTCCTTTAAAAAAAGAAAAAACTCTGTTATATTACATGCATAAATATAAGACATAAAATATTGTTCAAGTCCAAATGATATTTCCTATCTGACACAGAGTTGTGCTCAGCAGAACCACAATAACAAGCTGGCGTATTTTGTATTCATTCTGGTTGAGTACGGACAGAATTCATCAAAAGTACTTCAGGCCAAAGTGATCCACAGCCACTAAGAGTCTTGTTTTTTTCCTGCTTCTGCAACATGGATAAATTGCACGAAGTCTC
>JAYDZK010000006.1:12590538-12631965 GCA_034509185.1 Euphonia xanthogaster
ATATTTTTTAATTCAATGATAGAAAAAACTGTGATGTAGCCCAAGGAAGCACTTTTGTTCAAAATCATATGTGATGAGCAATACTTTATCTACTAGTTTTTTTTCAAACAATATTCAGTCTCAGTCATAGTGCAAGAATTACATTTCTTTTTTCTCTATTAAACTGTATCTGTACAACTCAAGAACATATTTCTTTAACAGATTTTTGAAGAGACTGGTAACTTTGGGCACTTCATCTTGTTTTGCTGGCCTTGTATCCTGGGCATTTATCATATACACACCTTAGCAAATTGTGCATGATCTTAAAAACCATGGTTTATTTGACTATCTAGGAGCAAATCGAAGTAATTTGGCTCAATAAGGCACAACCTAAAGTTTCTCCTACACAGATATTCACTGTTCATTGTGTTGGATGGATGCAGTTTTAGAGTGGATATCAAGAGCAGTGACACATTACACATTAAACCCTTTTACTCCTGTAAGGACAGGCTGCTGGCTGATTCAGATGTCACAATACAGTTGAATTCCTTCACTTAAGGATACAGATAAATTGAACATGGACAGACTAAATATCTGTCTTAATAATTTATCAAAATGAAAAATTATGAGAAATTAAGATGAAAGGCATTGCTGTTATTTAAGACCATTTTTTTATCTTAGATATTTACAGTAATATTTTTTTTTCTCTATGGTAGGAGACATGTCTTGTCCTTTCTAAATTAAAAAGTGAATGTGTTACACAAACTGAGCAGTAACACATAGCTACAAGGAGTATTTTTGCCTTTTGCTCTATTTGTCCTAATGTTCAACATATAACCTGCTAAGGACTCCAAATTCATTCTTTTTTGCACCTATAAGACAGGAACATCCATAAAATTGAGGCCTGAAATCTCAATGCTGTGCTTCACCAGCTTGTTAGTGTGTAATCTTTGCACCCCAAAAGACAGATTTTTCAGTAAAAGACATAGTTGTACATGGGATGGAAAAATCAAGTAAGGGGTGATTCAAATCCCCAGTGCTTTGCTAGAGAAGGATAATTTATGTAGTCAGTAATTATATAAGAGAATCTGATGAAATATAACTTCATTTCAACTCACTCTTTAAAATCAAAATCCTAAATGTAGTTCTCTTCTTTCCTGATTTTTAGATTTTATTCTGAGGCTACAAACAAAACTAAAAAAAAAACAACAACAAAAAAACCCCCAAAAAATAAACCTAGCCGTTAATAAAATATTCTGCACAAATTATGCGAATTTTTCATTAATTTACCCTGAATGAAGGATGGAGGGCACTGGTTTTGAATAAAACATATGATCTGGTGATTAATCAAATCCCTTTTCTGATGGAAGCAATAATCTGTCTGGAACCTGAAGGGTATACAAGGACAAAAGTGAATGCAATGAAGAAAGTAGTATTCCCAGTCTGAAAGCATCTAACACTCACTTATTCAGAGAGAAAAAAGAATATATTTTTGTCTTTGAAAGGGACTCATAAGTTAAAGTTATGGAGTTGATAAAATTAGATACATGTGACCACTGTAGTAATTTAGAGAATTTAACTCTGCATCATTCAATTGATCATTTGAGTAAAACTCTTTCTACTAAACAAAATATACCTTTCTTAATTTTACTAATGCACTTTTTGTATGTCACTGTTAATCAGTTATAACCATTTTTGAATCAGTTATTCCCTATAATTTCCCTTCATTTTGTATGACATCCTATTTCTTTGTCTACTTCCCAAACTTCTATGTATCATAGAAGATAAAACCTTTATGAACTATAGATAGATGAAATCTTTAGTATTGCAGTATAAGCCAATGAACACCTTCTTTTTTAGCATTTGTCTTATTGTTTTCCTCTAATCTCTAAACTGCTAAGAAAATTAGCAGTTTGGAAATTAACACCAACAGGAAACCAGATTTTCCAATAGACAAAATCAGAATGAGTTAAATTTATCATTTACAGAAAATAAGAAATAAATCCCAATGAATTAGATGTACCAGTGTCACATTATTAATAAATCAATATGAACTTTTATAAGTATAAGAGGAGGTTGTGCATTTCCAGAACATTTCAACTTCCTTTAAAACTTTTCAGAGGAGATGGTCATCTAAATAGACCAGTTGAAGGAAGCATATTAATTTGTTAAATCAATATAACTGTAGCTGAAGTAATTCATGTGCTCAGACTACTTGCTGGATTCAAAATATTGAACCATATGCATTTCATAGAGAGCTTGTACAAAAAGAAATTCCTTACTGTATCCCCCCATTATCCAGATCAGTTCTCTCAAATGATTTTAGAAATGCTCTGATCATGTATTATATTTCTGGCCCAACAGATTTTGATTTGTGCTGCTGGAGTTCTTACAGCAAACTGGCAAGTAGCAATTCAATTGCTGTTTGCTTAATACCTTTTGAAGCTGCAGTGAAAATACTGAATTCTGGTTAAAAATATCCATTGAAAATTAAAGCAGTGATGTAATAATTCCTTTGTCTAAGCAGCCTTGAGGTGCTCTTTTTTTTTTTTAACATGGGGTAGATTAAATTCTTTATGACAATTTTATCTGTTTAATTGTATTTTAATTATGCTCGTCCTTCTTCAAGAAGAAGGAAGTTTACTACTGGACATTTTTTGGATAATGATTATCCCTTAACTGACCTGAAGTTTATGAGTAATTTCTTAGTTTTTTACCATTGGAGCAATGACTGGCAGATCTACAACATATTTGCTATGCCAGTGCAGTGAGTAATGGCCACAAAGACAAATAGAAACATTAGTTCAGCATGTACTTTATAATAGATCTGCCTCAGAAAGGGCAACTGA
The DNA here is from genome assembly GCA_034509185.1 of Euphonia xanthogaster. Classification (NCBI taxonomy): domain Eukaryota; kingdom Metazoa; phylum Chordata; class Aves; order Passeriformes; family Fringillidae; genus Euphonia; species Euphonia xanthogaster. The sequence goes on from JAYDZK010000006.1 coordinate 12,593,367, forward strand.
GTTTCCATTATAGTATATCATAATGTTGTCAGCTAATTACCTTCAATACCTTAAAATCTTTAACAGAAAAACATCTCTCCATCTTTTTTCAGTGAACACTCCATATAGCATTAGTGACATAATGACACTGTGTCAAACCCTAAATAAATTATTCAAAACAGATTTATTAAAACAATTGCCAACATTTCAAAAGAAAGAGTTTTCTTTCATTTGAAAGAAAACTGTTCCATGAAAGAATGCCTAGCAATATAACACATGGGAAAGTATTTAAATCTAATATCAATGTAGGAAGAACAACTGTTTTTTCTATGATCCATCGTAGTTCTCTCAAAAAAAATTTTTGGGTCTTCAAAATGAAAAACTGGTTTTAAGACCTAGAATAGCATTTTGTCCAATTTCTTCCTTTCATAGCTATGTTAATTGCAGGTATATCTGTCTGTTCCACAAACCTATGTCTGGCACTCAGCAATTTGAGGATGCACTATGTAATCCACCTTTTTGATGTTAGACAAAGATTCAGATTTCTGATTGCACTGAAACAGATGGATTCTAAATATCTCTCTAGTGGATTTAGTGGTCATTGGGTCAACTATTAATTAAATGCAGAAAACTAAAAACATGGAGTAAAAGTTAATCAAAATTTAAGGTGAAAGACGTTTCCAACAATTGCTACTTCTAAAGGAACAAATCTTGAAGTCTATAAATACATATTTAAGCCCAAATCGGTTGCCTATGAAGAGAATTTTTGTTCAACTGTGGCAACTCATTAATGTGGCATATCTAAGGATAAGAAATCTCTTCTGCAGTTAGGAAACAGTCAATCAGACTCAACAGCATTCATCATAAATATATGAATATATAAAATCTTCATCATTATCAATTAATGTTTACTAAATGAGTGGAAGATGAAAATCCCTTTTAAAAATACTATTTCTTGCAAATATTAATCTGACAATTGTTTTAAGGGTCTATTGTGAAGATTACCCCTCTAAACGACGGTAAAATGTCCACTACAGATATCTTCCAGCCAAAGTCATCTGATACAGAACATTACTATAAATGCCAATGTGTAACAATATAATCTGTACAATTAATATAAAATATTAGACTTTTAGGAGGCAAAATAAAACCAAAATCCTGTGGCAGTTTTCAATATTTTAATGATTAAAAGGTTATTTCAAGTTATTTTAGGCTGAAGAAAAATAGTAAGTTATATATAATTCATACACACTAAAGAATATTGTAAGAGCTTTTATTTTTCCTTAGGGTTTTTATCAACTAACATTCTCAAGTTTACTTTTACAATTATGACATTACAGAAGCTCTGGGAAAAAAAATAAATAGCAGTTTTACAGTATCCCCTGACATTTACTTTTATTCTCTGTTATTCAGTTGCATTAACTTGTTTAGCTACTGTGACATTTAATACAAGAAATATATCTTATGCATCTTGTTAGAAAGGTCTACCAAATACTTAAGGGGATGATGACTAGGTTCTGCTAATCTATATTTTAGAAGCTTTTTATTCACTCTTACAAAAAGCTATCTCATGATTCAAATTATGAAAGCATTTGCTTAAAGTCCAGACTTGATCAAAAGTACCTTGCCTAGTTGATGCTATAATAACTTTGGTAAAATATCATGTTTTTTCCTTCCCTACTTCTCATTCATTTTCCAAACACCTACATAATGTTTTTCAGTTTTCTAATAGCACTGAGATTTCCTGATGTGGGATAAAAGGAAAGAAATGGCTAAAATGTTATATCCCAACAATACAAAAAAAAAAAAAAATTCCTTTCAGATTATAAGTCATTACGTCATTTCAAGTCAGAATTCTTGTGACCAAACTTCTTAAGCTGTCTCCTATAACACAGGACTTTACATGTGCCTTGGAAGGAATTACAGTCCAATAACACCCACTGAGAATTAATATTGTTCTTTGTTATTTGTGTTCATGTCTAAAATACTCTTCTATGACTGGCTATTGATGGATGAGAAGATTGAGCAGCTGCTTCTTGAGTGCTTACAGGAATCCCAAGAAAAACTGCAGGCTCACCAAAATATCTTTACATAAAAAGGTAAGCTAAGCATTTGCAAACTCTGCAAAGGCAGGATTTACCTTACAAATAAGTGCTGCACCAGGAAATCACAGCTCTTTTCTTAGAATGAATTAAAACCATTTTCTTACAAAAAAGTTAAATCTGAGTGTTTCTTGATTATTCTCACTTTTCCAGCAGGAACCAGTCTGGTTGCTTTGCAAATGCATCTTGGCATTTCCAAAAAATGTAATTTACAGGCCCTGTAGCTGTAAATAAGCTGCCTTGTTAAACACTAAAGAGATCAATGCCAAAATTACGGATTTCTTAAAAACAAATAATGAGAGCTTTTTCACATGAATCCAGCATTTTCTAAAGCTTCCACACTAAAAAGAAAACAAACTAAGCAAACAACAAACCAAAACAAAACTGGTTTTGGATTCTCTATACATTGTGGAAATATCAATAATTAGCTGTGAATTGGTGTAACTAATAATCTGAGATGGAGAGCTAACACTGATTGAAATATATTGAAAATTATGTTGGTCTCACAATTATATGAATTGATCCATTTGTTCAAAAATAAGCAATATAATGCTACCAAACTCTTCATTTAGTAAAATCAGTATGTGTCATGAGAAAGTCTATGAAAAAGTTTTCAAATAAAAATGAGGCATGCTGTTTCTCTCAGATTTCAGGCACTGAGTCCCCTACCCTTGCTCCTCTGTAAATTACATCTCTTATGTATTGAAGTTTTTTTGTTAGACAGTGACATAATTCACTCATAATCAGATAAGGTTTTCCCAAGTTTTAAAATTCTTTTCAGTAATTCAATTCAAGAGTCACTTCCTGAACGTAACATTCAATGCTGAGTGTTTGGGAAAGTGTGACTTAACTTGTGAATGACAACCACAATATTTCTAAGCATCCCTGTTATAAATTCTGGTTCCTATTTCTTCAGCATGACATTAACACAAGGAGAAAATATTTCACTGCTTGCTGGGTAGAGGCTGGTGTTCCAAATACAATAAAATAATGCAACTATTGCACAAAAAGGAAAGAGGGGAACATCTTCTCCAATTCAATAAATTTTTATTCTTTTGGCAAGAATGACCTGAAATAAATATTGCATTACAATTACCTAAAATCTCAGAAAGAGCAAAGCAGCTTTTTTACTCCAAGGAACACATTCAGCCAGCAGGTGACAGGGCACATGTACCCCTCTCTCTCCTACAGAGATACATTCATACTTGTCTGTTACCTTTTTCATGTAATATTTTTGGTTGGTCTACAAACCTGCCCACACCATTAGTTTATATACTGCTAAAAACCACATTTTAGCACTCCTGTTTTTCTCCTGTATAAATTTAATGGAGGAGAGGCAGCCTGGAAAAGAAGAGCCTTCATCAAGCATAGGGCCCTGTTACGTGGCACTGTTATGATAACACACATTTTTCCCCACCTTCACTGGGCTGCATCCTTGTGCATGAACAAAAACTTTTAATCCCTCTGTACATCTCACTGCCACTCAAGATCACTTCCCTTCCCCACTCCCTCCCTTTTCAATTATAACAGCACAATACTGTCTGTCAGTGGAATATCTAGGCTATGTTTTGTGCATAATATTTTTAAGGTATGGCCTTTCAACTTAAACAGGCAGTACTTCCATTCAGATGTTCAACACTTTTCATCTCAATTGCAGCTCTGTCCTTTTCCCTGGATGCTTGAAAAATACAATCTTGTCCCATTCATATAGTACAAAGATAATTTTAATGTTTTTGCCACCTGACCATGTCAGCTCTCTTTCCATAGTTCCACTACCTCCCTTCCTCTGCTTACCTCCCTGCCCTCATTACAACACACACTTGCCTCTATCACCATTTATTTAAAAATTTCCTTTCAGAATTTCTACCTCACTACTTGTCTACTCTGCTGCTCCTCACTTTCTGTAAAACCCCAAAAAGCTACCAAACCAAAGCAACTCATTGTAATCTCTAAATCTCTTTGATTCTGAGACATCAGATGCTGTCAGTACCTTTATTAACTGCAGCACTTCCAATTCTGAAGAGCTATAGCCCTGTTTCATGGAGCATATCTTCCTGTCAGTATCCAAGAAGATAATAATTTCTATTTAGATTGCTGTCCTTCTTTGCTGATGTTTGCTTCTCTCACACCACCTTCTTCATGGCCGTGGCTTATTGGTGTTACAATGAGTAGAAGAAAGGTCTCTGAGGGCAAAGCACTTAAAGCTGGTGGCTGCCTCAGAAGTTGTTGATTACTGTCATGTCTAGTTTCAGTGAAGAGTGAACTATATGCATTATTCCATTTAAATATTCCTTTCAACTGTGTCTGCTAATGTAACAGTTGATACCAAAACTAAAACTGAGTTAAACACTTTATCATGACTCATCAGGGCATGCAGGGAGAGTACTTCTGCCCCTTGAGGAAAATTACAAATTTTCAGATTTTCAGATTATTTATTTGATCAGTAGTCAGATTCATGACATGACCACTATCTAGAAGAATGCAGTTTGCAGCACCCAAACAGCAAAAAGAATGCTTATTTAAGTTTCCAGAATACTACCTGGGTAATAAAGCAATAAACAACTTTAGAGGGAAGAAATCCAGACTTCCTGAAGGAGTCCCAAGAGATAATTAGTTATAAAAGCCAAACTGTTTCTCCAGAAGATACTCTTCTCTAAGGACTGCAAGGTAGGAAGGAAAAAATACAGAATATGGGATCATGTGTCTGGATTCTGCAGAAAAGTCAGCTTGACAAAAGGAGTAAAGAGAGTACTAACAGCGTGCTTAAGTGATAACAGCATGCTTTGTTTTGTGTGTTTGAGAATTTTTATTTCTTCAATTGTCTTTCATAAATGTTTCTAAGCACATGGTATATTCTACATATTATAAATTATTTCCATGCATTTTTTTGACTGGAGGTGATGCTCAGTACAATCAGATAAACCCCTAGCAGTACTAATCAGGCATGTGGTGAACCTGTGTTCTGATGACTGAGGTGCTCAGTTCCTTCAGTGTATATATGGGGTTGTGAAAGGTTCTCAGACAAATTCCACTGCCCGTTTAGTAGCTCATATCATCGGGACTAGTGGCAAATGGGCACTGTCATATATAAAATATAAATTGCATGTTATGAAAGAATATTCAAAGGCTTTTTTTACTGTGTTGTCACGCAAATAATGATGAAAGAAGAGACTTTCACGGCCAAATAGTAACAGTAACATACTGAGAGAATTAATGGATAAGCTGCATTAATCACACAAAAAACTATTTTTCCACTGGAATTCTACTGGAAGATGATTTTCTGCTAGGACTACTCTGCTAAGCTTATTGTGGACTTGTCACCAAAGCAGAAGATAATAAGATTCAATCAAAAAAGTGTTTGCATTTTTCCCCCTCACTGCTGCCAGGATGTAGAAAAGAAAACTTGGTGAAGAATTTGATCATATTTGGCAAATGTCGCTTATTTCCTTCCCACTGGTTTAAAAATCTGTGCAGGAGCATGAAGGACTTGGAAAAGAATATTCCCAAGGAGGTGCTATATTGTATAACTTAATGCAGCTACAGAGATGGCTCCAATTTTAGCTAGTGCTGCTGTGATGTCACCGATTGTCTCAAAGATATTTAGAGGAAGGATATTTTGGCACCAGCCCTATACAGTGCTAGTCTGTTATAATGGAATCCCTGGTTTGGAAATGTCTCTTCTAGCTGAAGACAGAGCAGAAGGAAAAAAGGTGCCAGCAGAAATTTAGTGAATATAATTTGAATTTTTTTTTTGTCTAAACTAGCCACATATTTGTTTTAGGCAGCATGTCACAGACTAGTCAACCATTTCCATTAATTTCTTACACTTTAAGTAGTCTCCATTTATCTATTTACAATTAAATTAGAAATTACAAATATGTATTATTTTTGCATTGTGGGCAATACTCTTTACATCTAATTGAATACACAGACAATAATACAGTCTCTCTGTATTGTTGTTGCTGCAGTTCAATAAACCAACGAGCTTTTGTGGTTTATATCATCTGCAGAAAACCAAAGCTGAATTACAGCCCTGCATTCAATCTTTGTGTTGTGTGCAGAAATTGCCAGTTTTTCAGAAAGTGCAATTTAGAGACACGGGATCTAGAGACCTATAAAGTGTATTTCTACATGTCAGTGCCAACAGTCAAAGTCATGAGTATTCAAAAGAAAAACAAGATATAAAAACACTTCTGCAGATTGCAGAATGCTTTCATTAATTTTCTAGGAACTTTACAAAAACTATATTCCACATGATCCCTCCAGAGACAATCTCAAAAGTTAATCATCAAAGAAGGGGAGTTGGAATAGAGAAAAGAAAAACAAATATGAGGAAAGTAGGGCTTCTTTCAATTCACATCTTAACGATCTGTGGAAAGACGAGCAGCAAACACCTGACATATAAACTGTGTGTTTTTAAAGAGGGTGAAACAATTTACTTTATGAACTTCTACAAGAAAATATCCTGCCAGCAAGGTTTCATTTTCAAGAATGTGTTTCAGAAGTTGCAGTAGGGAGTTAGAATCACAGAATCCCTCACTTTATTTCTGTCTCTGCCACTGATTACTTGACAAATTTTAAGTTATTTGATCACAATCAAGTAATTGAAGTACCTTCAGTCTGGGAATACACTTATATTCGTGTGTTATCAAGCTGCTGGAATAGTTGGCACTTTTCCAAAACCAAGCATCTAGAACAATTACAGGAAACAGATGGATAATATATTCTGAATTAATAATATATATAAGTCAGTATTTCACAGAACACTGGGCTGAACTGGAGACAACACCTATTCTTTTAGTGACGCCTTGAGAGTTTACCTAGAATAGAGGCTAGACAGTGTTAAAGGAATAACGTGGGTATTTATTAAAAAAGCCTTCAAAGGATACCCCCTGGGCAGTACAAGAGCCTGGCCAAGGCTACATCCAAGAGGGACAATGGGTCACGGGTTTTCACTTTTATAAGTTTTGGCCCATTTACATATTGGGGTTAACTGTCCAATTACAGCTTCAGGTTATGCAGTCTCATCCTCCCAGATTTCTCTCCTCGATTACCTGTTTACACTTTTTGGGCCTCAAGCGGTAACGGTGTCCTTGGTTCTTGGGCTGGAAAAGGATTGTTTTGTCCAACTGAACTGTGAGGGCGACTGGCTAACCCTTTATATGAAGTTCAGAGTTATATACCAATGCAGTACAGAGTCTGGAAAATATGAAAGCTAGAACTTAAGGCACCATTCGCATGTGTTTGGAGAAACCATCTTGTGAGAAACTTTGTTTTGACATGTTTCTTGGTAGATATTTCTTTCATGTGTCCAAGCTAAGGTTGGCAGCAACAGCAAAATCTGATGTGTCCAGTGCCTGTAAATTGAATCTTTTAGCAGGTGCCAGTTCCTAGACAACGGAAATGCAGTATCTGTTTAAAATAAGGAATGCCATGTATTGATATGAAATTGTTCATATTGTTCCCAAGAACAGTAGTTTATAACAACAGCAAAAAAGTGAGATGTACAGAATCCCATGTAGTCTTCTGGGTACCATATCCTCTTATGTATAAGACAGAGAGCACAATTGCTTACAATTGGGGTTTGATGTGAATAAAGATTTAATATGTGGCTAAGAGTGTGCATAATGGTGCAGAGAACCACAAGTGGTGAGTGGCACTTAACTGCTCTTTAAACATTGTCCTTGCAAGGATTCTTAGGGCTTGCAAAGTACAAATCCATGTACAAAAAGTTCATCAGGTCAAGCGGCTTTGAGTTGGTTTATGATTTTCAAGAAAATGTTAAAAATTCAGTTGAATTTAAAATGCAACTGCAGTTACAGTTAAATTAGCTTGAATTTTAAGAATAACCCATAAAATATTTCTGTGTCTCAGAGATAGGATTAGCACCTCTATAAAAGAATCATTACACACAGTTCAACGTTAAGAATTTGAATTTTCCTAATGTGTGCTCCTCCTGTATGGTTGTGTATAATCAGAAATAGCAGATAAAAAGCTGTGCTTTTACCTGCTTCTTATCCCAGAACAAGAACGTTCAAAAGTGGGATTACTCCATAAATTTACCCTTATGTGCCACAGCTGCAACTGTGTTGAGATGCTCTGTGGGATCCCCACATGACTATGCAGTCAACAGACACCTAAACTAGTTTGCACAGATAATTTAAAAGATATTTGAAGAAAGATATAGAGCTATGTGAAACATATGAAGAGCAGATGAATATTCCAATGCTGCTTTGATTGCGCTTCGCATGGTACAGAGAACCTCTTTCTTTAGCCACACTCCTGCTCTTGTGCAGGTGATGATCTTCCTCAAATCATAGGCTGTTTCAGTCCTGTTGGCTGTTGTAGTCCTCTATCTGCCTTGCTTTCTTTTGCACATTTTGGTTCTTTTTTCTTTGTAAAGTCTAAACCTCAATGAAACTCTGCAATTCCAGCAGTCTGATGAGCACTGGAAACAAAGAAAAAGGAGACAAAAAAAAATATAAAGTCAGGACTGGGATGGGATCTGCTAATTTTTAAATCTATGTGCAAAGTCCAGATGTTTCCAATCAAATATTGGAACATTCATATTTTGAAAAGCCTTTTGAGAGAGGAATAGGATTGGCTTGATGGTACTTTAAATGTCACTGAGATTCATTCTCCTACATTTTAAAAATATCAGAAACTTCAGTGTTAAGAGCAGCATATTTAAAAGTCAACAAATAAGATTTCAAAAGAGAAAAGTAATAATTTTTGTAAATATAGGGCATTTCAGAATTTTAACTCACCAACATTCTGAATTATAACATGGAACTTCCCTTTCAATGGAATGTTTTAAATAGAAGCTATATTTTGAAGGCACTCAAAATGTGCAACTGCGTGCAAAATAAATGGTAATATTAACATAAAAGGAATTTAAGTGCTTGTTGAAAGCAGGAATTAGGAATATTTATACATGCAAATAAATGCTTATTGGAAAATCCAACTGCACATTCTTACAAACAATAGCTTTTAAAAAGATAAGAAATACCAAGAACCTTCAAAGGTGGATTGATCTGAAAACAAAAATGTTAATTGCCATGTAATTGGCATTGATAAACACTCATCTTTTCTCCAAAATGTTTTTTTTAAATAGAACTATGAAAAATATTTAACTTAATATGAAATATATATCAGAAGAGTGTAGGGTCAAATCTGATCTGCATTTCAAGTAAAAGAGAATTAAGCCTTTAGTGAGCAGACGTTTCTTTCTCTCTTTTCATACCAGTATATACAATATGCCAGCCTTCTTGCTTTTTATATTCAAAGCAATTGAATGCCTCTATTGTGAAGATTAAATCCAGTGACTTGAAGGTCCCACTCTTAGTTTTTGCAAACCAATAGACTACACAAATGACTGAGCCTTGAGCTTTGCATATTTTAATTTTATGAATCATGTTAATTTAAAATAGGAATTTTAAAGCTCCAACACTTGAATAACACAGAAAAATTCCACTAATGGTCACTGTAAAGATGGAATGGGAAGGGTTCAAATTAATGTAGGTTGTCTTAAACATTTAAGGTCTACCAGTAAACCTGAGCTGTTCAAGAAACTTGAAATCCAAGTTTAAATCTCAAAGGGTGAATTTTAATCATTATTATTATTTTAAGTTAGACTGAAGTACCATTATGAGAAACATTCTTACAGTTTTCAAGAAAAACTGCTGTCAGTATTCTCAGGCTTAATTTTTACTGGACATTTTAGTAATTAAACAGCTCCTTCAAAACCTGACCTTATAGGAAGCTTATAGTGGAGAGAGTTTAATAGTGGAAAGTTTAACATGGTTTTTAGAGAAAGTTGCAGACTGTTCAGGCTGGTCTCTTTCTTTATAACTGTTATTAAGGGATTTGGTAAATTTGGTATCCATACGACATTAATTCAACCATATATTGGCATTACTATTTACAAGCTGATGAGATGCTAGGTAGGTACCAGGACAAGAATAAGAATTCTTCTCCATGTCAGTAAGATTTCAAAAGATTAAAAAATATTACATAGTAACAATCCAAGAAGACATTCTCCAGCCTGGTATGCTCTACTAACTTAAAAGGCCCTTGAGAGCAAGAATTTACAGACATGGGTGACCATAAGAACATTGTACTGATGAAGAACTAGTCTACAGATATCCTGGTCGAGGTTTTATGCCAGATGATGATGATGATCTGGGACATTTTTTAAATATATTATCTGTGCTAAGAATTGAACTATCAAATTACCATTTCAGTTCTAATTCACACAGTTTAGGGGTGACTCTGAGGCTGTATGTTGCTGTACAATCTTTTCTTCCACTCCAGTTTTATACTTGCAAATATGCTCCAAAACCTTCTGTTTTCTAAATAGTTTTCTGAGAATGATCTATATTCCTTGGAATAGCCAGCTACAGGTAGAGGCCTTTGTGTTTTTTGCTTTCATTTATGTATTAAAAAGTTGTATGTAAAATGTCTGGGTAATCAGAAATAAGGAACAGTGGGATTTCTGCTACCTGATATACCTCTTCCAGACTTGAATATCCAGGTAACGGCCAAAGGAATGGTACCCTTAAAACAGAGCATTCTTGGTTGCAAGTTATGTCAGGGACAACTTCAGACACAAACATTCATCAAAGCTTCACAGTCAGGATGCATGGCTTCTAGAAATTAAACTGAGGGGTTCATAGTGTTTATAGTCAGCATATGTTGCTTTGAGAGTATCTTTATGGTTCACCCTCTTCATTTTGACACAAAGCATCTCAGATGTATGACTTCGAATGGGTAAGTCAGGGAAAAGTCAGGACAATGATGATTTCAATATTCTCCCACCTTTCCTTAAGACAGACTCTGAAAAGTACACTACACAAAGGAACATTGATTCTTCTTCTCAGGTTTGCTGAGTAATAGAGGTGTGTTCTCTGCACTATTTTAGCTGTATTGTCCAACTGCTGCAACTTTCTGAAAACTGACAGAATTCTGTGTCTTCAACCAGCTCACCACTTGGCCTGTTACATTTAAAATTTCAGCCATTCATGGAGGAAAAAAATTTGTCCTTCTCAGGATGAGTTGAAGATGTTTATATTCAATAAAAAAAATCTAAATTGCTTTACTATAAAAGTTGCCTCAGTGCTATGCACGTTTTGCACCTTAAGAAACCTTTCATAACGAACAACATTTTCTAGAATCCTACTTGGTTTGCCATATTAAGGTATAAGCAGTCCCTACTCCCTTTCTGCAGTATTATCTTTATTTCATAAGCCTACAGGACATGGTTTCCCCTTTAATGTCACCTTCTCTCTGCTTCATTATTTTTAGACATCACTTATGTAATACACTGGCAGAGAAAAGATGCTTCACTGTGGTACCATGTAAATGCCAGCTGTGTTTTATCCCCCCATATGACCCTTGAGACTACCTCAATTTGCAAAGAACTGGTTCCCCTTGACTCAAAACTATGAAAGAAAAGGAAGAAGGTTTGACATAACATCAGCAATCTGACAGTTTTAGATTTGCATTGAGAATTTGCATATATCCTATTAAAGCTTATTTGACACAGGTTTAGAATGTTTACATTGACAGTTAATTTACGGGGTTAACACTAAATGCAAGATTTCTTATAATTAATCGTCACAAACTGACATCTGATATTCTTGATAGACAAAGACAAGCACTTGCTTCAAGAAAATTTCAATAGATAGCATTTTGTAGGCAAATGTCCTCCAGATATATTCTCAAGGTCTATTTTGGGACCATTAACCACCAGTCCAGCTTCAAATGCTAAATTTCATTAGAGAAGAGTTTCCTAAGTGTTCTAAATGAGATGTCTTGCATCTGTAGTGAGCTCATAAAATGGCAAACTTTTCTCAGTTCGTTTTACAGGAGGCACAGTTGATTACTATATGATTTTTAATATTTAAATTTCAACTTTCTACTGAATTTTTTTTCAGAAAGTTTCTTTGTTAAAAGGCTGAAAGGCATTTTGGTAACATTGAAAAGCTACAAAACCTACAAATTATTAAAGATGCCTGATGCATTGGCAATTTTTTATTCTCTTTAGTTTCTATCAGAATCTATGGAATTTACATTTATATAGTCCAAGTGACAGGTGCTATGGAACAGACATATTATTTTTTTTTGTAAAAATTCACTGCAGCATATGAAAATGTACCAGGAATGAAAGGCAGTATACTGTGGCAAACCAGATTTTCATGATAAATTAACTAGAAACAAAAATCACTGAACAGTCTTTCCTATTTGAAAAGCATGGAAGAGAAAGAAAACACCACCAAACGACCACAAATTCTGTCTGCAATTATTTTAATTAGATGAAATATGTTTAAAGTGAATGGTTTGCCTAACTTATTTGTATTCAACATCAACATTTTTCCTGCTAAAATTACAGTTTTGTTATGTATTTCATACTTGCAACATGTTTGTCACTTCTCAGGACTTACTGATAAGGGAAGTAAAAAAGCAAACTGTTGAACAAACAGAAACCTCTTTGATGATATTTGCAGAAACAGTTATTTTTGATGGCTCAGATAATAGGGCTATATCAGTGTTTATCTGTTTCTAGATCTGCTGGTGAGGTATTTGAATTTCTAGCAGAAAAATAAAATCCTTTCTGTTGGGAGTGACAGAACTCACCTATAACTCTTAGCAACAGTTGAGTTAAAGCTCTCAAAGCTTGTTCCTATACAAACCTCTCAATACTACTTTGAACAGAAGATTTTTCTTGAATTTTTCAAAAAAGTAGCCTTTGGCAGTGATTGAAAATCTCCTAGGTTTCTGAAACCAATGTTATTCAACTACTGAAACCAAAATGTGTTCTTCTGGTTTATACCATAGTTTTGAAAAAGCAAACTCCAAATATATTTATTGCACTGTAATGAATTTTATCAAAAGCCTTTCAGAAGAGAACGCTGCTGGTCCTGAATGATTATTTTTTTGTTGCCTATGTTCACTGCTCTCCTAGTCTGGGACTCATTTATCAGACGTCAAATGTTTCTAAGCTTCCCTTGCCTGGCCACTTCCTGAAGCCAAGCTACATTTCCCCTATGGAAAGGATTTTGGCATTTCTAGCAGTAACTACTGACCCAAATAGTTTTGGTCTCTATCTCATGAGACATTGCCTTTACTTAAGGATCTTCTCCTAAGAGCTTCTCATCAGGAATTTTAATTTCATTCAAATTTCATGGCAACCAGGTACATACAGCACAAGGCCTTGCTAGAGAACTCCTTTATCAATTCAGTTTTCCGTTGGGAACTCATGTCTTGCTATTACAATTCCCTTCTCTGTTTCTAGGATAAACACCCTTAAAAGACAGAAAGATCCTTTTGTTGTGGTGTCCATATCTCCAGGTTCAGATGATGCATGCAGTAATGACATCTATAACATTTCTCATAGAGCTGAGGGTGACAGTGGAACTCGAGAGGGTTATTTAATAGACAGATAGAAATAATTTCTCAAATAGTCTAATGCTTGACAGAACTTAGGTGATCAGAAGATCTACAGGCTTCAGAATTTTTCATTTAGGAAAGAAATGCAGCCTACCAGCAAAAAATGCTTCTAGAAATGTATCCAACTCGCTTTCATTTTGATGGACAACACACCTATCAGTCTTTTGTGGCTATAAATCCTTCCATGGTTCTCTAGTATATCTCACATGCACATCCTTCCTCATGGATATATTTATTTTGATAATGGAGCATGGCTTACATAAATGGCGCTAGTTGTTGCCAGTAAGTCATAATAAAGCAGATGCTTCAGGAAGCATTAAGCATTTGCTGAAAAACAGCTGTTACAGCAATGAGTTCAGTCCTAAGTTATATTAGCAGCTTTTCCCCAACAATGGATGCTAAACCCAGCACAAACATCATGGAATCTGATGGCTTTAAATTTGACTACTGATTGGAATAAGGAAACTGCTTGGAGACTGTAATGAGAAAAGCAAGCTTAAAAAAAATGGAGAACATGAATATAAGCAATCATCTTCATCCTGGCTTTGCCTCAGGGGACTGAGCCCTGTCTTTTCTAGGTATACAGACAAAGAAAGTGTCAGTTTTATTCATGTGCAAGCCGAGAAAAATTAAAAAGTACTGTTCGAGATCTGATATAAACCAAGGGAAAACTACTTGATAAATATTTTTTTTATTAAAGTTTTACCTGTTTGCATCTTCTTCACATTTTTTTATATAATAGCAGATGTATAAAATGTAATCCTTATACCAGATAAAAGTAATAAAAAGAAGGAAATAAAAAAAAGTAAATTTTGTCATTATGTGAAGTTCAAAGTAGATCCAGGCATTCTGAAAGTGTACAGAATATCTAAAGTTTTTATAATCTCATTAAAATTCCTTTCATATCTCTGTATTTGGCCCATGGAAAAAAAAGTCAGAACGAAATGAGTTTCACAGAAAACATTTTGATGTACCCTTTTAATAACTCAACAACTATCTGAAGGAAAGACAAAAGATGGAAGAACAATTAAAATTCAGAAAGCTTGAGTTGTAAAATGCCAGGATGGAGTTGAAAAATCAGACAAGCTTATAAAATCAGGGAAGTTTACAAAAATTTCCTGATTCCAAGTAATCTCCAGTTTGCACTCAAAACACTAGATAAAGCAGGTTCTCAAATTTCAGAGAAAAAAATTAACCAAAGATTTTCAAGCTAAGTACTCTTCATGAATAGTGCACTAGTTCAAGGCGTTCTATTTCAGGGTTAATTTGACCAAACCTACTTAAAGTGCAGTTCAGGACCAAGACTGGAACAGAGGTCCCAGTTGCACTGTTATCCCCATCCTGCTGCTTAGAGGATGGCACATGAGGCAAGGATGCTCAGTTAGGCAAACCAGGACTTTGAGCGAAGTGGGCTTGTCCTCTCTGTTGGGAGACACAAACTTTAGGAAACTCATTTGATGCTAGCAAAACATGGTGCCAAATGTCACCGATTGAACATGCAAACCATGCTTTACTTATAAAGCTTCCAGTGAATTTAAACCAGCATTGGATGGCTGGTAACAGTCTAACATAATATAGCAAGATTTAAAAAAAGCAATAAAGAAAAAGATCTTACTGTTAGTATAGCTAGGGAAGAAACAAAAAAAAATAGAACAACATTTTCTGGGGGAGCACAAATGAAAAAGGTCACCTTAGCCTAAACTGCTATCTGGGCATCCTCAAGAAACCAAAGATCTAACAAAATTCCTGTAAGCTTGTTTTGAACAGAGAAACAGAAACACTGCTGCAAAGTGACATTTGAGAAAAGATATGGCCAAAGGGTGCCATATCCAGAAAGCTGAACCCATTATCTAATTTTGAGTACAAGGTAATTTCAGACCTGGCTATGCAAAAAGAATTTTTCTGATCTTTGTCTCTTTTCCCCCACTTTTTCCTTCTTAAATGTAACAGATTTCTGGGCAGCATATTAAACCAATTAATTGATTAAAATCAAGGAAACGAAGGAGTAACACTTCGGTGTCTCTATCTGAAACATGTATCTTCTTTTAATCATTCTGTCACTGAAATTTTCAATTACAGCAGCACAGTACAGGTAACATTGTGAAAAATTATTTTATTTTTGTCGTGTAGAATGCAGCCTTTGGAACTGTAAAACATTTTTCTCTTTCCTCTATCTGCCTGCTACAGAGTTCTGACTTTCTCTCTGGTAGTTACTACTATGAGCAGCAGCATTTGGGCCTGCCAGTCTTCAAAATCTGTAAGTGGGCTACAGCCTGGAGGTATATTAACTACAAATTTTTTGAACTTTATATTACTGCCGGCCTGCACTGGGTATTTAGCTGATTTCTTTCTGTGCACCTTTGATCAAAAAATAGATTTCCATCTCAATGTTGTTGTCATTAGGTTTTTCCCCTTTTATACTATAAATCTACTTTGTTTCTGACATTTTAAACTAACAGAAAACAAGATTGGGAAAATAGACTGCATTGGAAGTAACTGCTCAGAGAAGAAAGCACGCATTGCTTGGCCTTCATATGCCTCTTACTGCAGATATATTGAATTTATAACAGTTCCCCTTCTTCACACCCCAGTCCAGCCAGGTAACGTTACAATCAGTGGATCGATTTTAGCAAGAAAGTCTCAGTTGATCGGATAAACCTTCACTACTGTGTCTGCAAAGTCACTGAAGATTTGGGGTATAAACTCAGTAAGACTTCATGCAAATATCCAGCTGGGAATTTAGCAGATGGTCTCTGGACACACTGTGTCAAAGATACACACCTATACGGTTCCATAATGTTGCATTTACTTAATACTGAGCATATGAAATATTTACTCACTTGCTTCAGAGTTTTAACCCAAAATAATGAAAAGCTCCTGGAATTAGATATCTGTCTTCATGTTTGTGCCAAAATGTTTAGTCAAGAATTATGTTCCTGGTATGTGTACTTAAAACAACTTTATAGCAACAGCAATCTTTCTTGCAAACTCTGAAGGAGGTATTGAATATTTTTAGAAAATTATCAGTTCTGTTAAACTGGACAGCTCTGTTCCTCATGGAATGTCCTGACAGCGTACTCCTTCCATATGCTTGAATAATATTTTATTGTGAGATTTTAAGACTATAATCTAAATTGAGATAGGCATGTTTTCCTGGCAAGGCAAGAAGGTGAAGAAAAGAAGTCAACATGGGAAAACATCATCCAGACTTCCTTTATGACCACTATAACAGCTGGGTGCTGTACACAGACATGGATGTGAATTTGAATTAACAAAAACCTCCCTTTACTCCCTCTGTTAGAGTATTAGAATTCACTGGCAAGCTTATTTTTGCCAGACCAAACGGTCTCGGAATAGGAGTGATGTCTCAACTCACATTTCATTTTGGGCGTCTAAATGCCCAGCAAAGACATAAAGGCAAAATCACACGTACTGTTTTTAAAACTGGCTACATAAACAGCCCTGTCATCAAAGCAATCTTGTTTGCTAGGAATAAACACTTCCAAGTTGGACATTTTCCATTGATTCTTTTCTCAGGATTGTCCTTTGATAGTTCATTCATAGCTTCCTTAAGGTACCGGCACAACTATTGAGCTCTGTGTCGTTAACAAAGCTTTCAATGTTTGGTATCCAGTTCATCCCAGGTGGGTTCAGTGACAGATCTGGAGGCTAGAGATGCAACTTCTGAACACACCACTCTGTTCTTTTTTAGTTTCAAAGCCCTTTCAGTCTGCATGACTGTTCTGATCATTATGCTATGGGGAGAGAAAACCAGACCACGGAGAGTCTGACATGATAGAAGAATCTATACCTAGAAAACAGTAGGATATTACTCTAAACACTTGTTTGCTAATTCCCATCTGTGCTGCTCCTAAAATACATTCAAACTCTGTCTCTTGATGTATTTAGACTGATAAAAATGATACATCAGTCTGGCATACATACACTATGTCAGCATCAGCTGCACTGTTTGTGATAAGAACCAAAAAGACTCTGTTTATCTTAAAACATATTCTCCCAAGCTTCACTGCTCTGATAATTATGAAAATTGCATGACACTCCTACAAACTTAACTTTTTAAGGTCAGATGATGTCATCTAGGTTGTACAAACACAAATGCATCTAACATACGTACACATACAAAGGTGTAAAACTGAAACAAGGCACAGTTTCTTTAAATTTGAAGATAAAAAACAAACTGAATGTTTAAATGAAATGCAAGTTGCCATAATTTTGGGGTTGTAAAATTTACAAAGCATCAGGAAATAGATACTGGACAACGTTCTGAAAAGATGTCAAACTATCTGGTCAATATCAAGGAGAAGTAATGTCACCCAGCTCTGCAACCAATAGTAAGGAAAAATCCGATGAGTACTATTCCCTACACAGGTAGTGCTGGTGAGAGTCATGACCTGGGGCCCAGTGAGGATGAAGGACTGAAATATTCCATAAACCCATTTTCAATGAAGCAATGGATGATGCTCCAGTGGTAACTTTATAAAACTACTGAAGTGACTGAACTTTATAAAACTACTGATGTTTACTAAAGTAAATTTCTCTGCTCTTGGATACAGACAAAGAAAAACATTAACTCCCCCCCAGTCTTTTCCTTATAAACATTGCTTCTGATATGCTACAAACGCTGGCATTCAGCAATCCTATACATTTTAAAGTAGAATGTACCTTACACACTATTTGTTAGGAGAGGGTAAAGCCATGCTCTTATGCTGTGGACACAAAGTAATCAATAATATACTTTGTGAAAAGTAAAATCTGTAATATTTCACAAGTGAGTGTTTGTAATTATAAACAAAAGAAAAGAAAAAGGAAGAGAACTCATGAATACAGGCAAGGTAGGAAAGAGAAGAAATATGAGGAGCACTGTGAAATAAAAAACAGGGCATAAAAGCAGAAAAACTTAGAAAAAATCCTTTCAAATAGCAGGAAAAGACATACAGGAAAAAAAAACCTCAGATCATCAGCAGAAATAGAGTTGCAGCTTTTCTTTTAAAACCGTAGATTCTAAATAGTTAAAGTCATCATCAGGTGAATTAATGAACTCTAGAAGAAGCAATATGTTATCTTGGAATACCAAGTCTCTAAAAGTCATCAATCCATCTTTTTATGGAAAAAAAAAACATAGAATAGAATATTATTATACTTTTTAATTCTTCAAAAAGCCTTTGTGAGTTTTTTATATAAATATTGAGCAATGAAATCCTGAACAGGTATATGCAGATGTCCATGTAATTGTTTCTGCATTCTCTGCCAAAGGAGTATAATCAATCTGATCTGTAATTCAGCTAAGGAAGCAAGCAACACATGTAGATAAGATACAATAGTTGTTCCATCTTGTTTTTCTCCCACCAACACGTGCTGGTTGGTCAAGGATTTTTTTTTTTTTTTTTTTGTTATGATTAAATTTAATTTCTCCTTCAAGCATGTAATGTAAGCATTTTCAGTGGATTTTGTTTTATGAAATGAATTGGAAAGCATTCTGCTATTCTGTCTCCTCGACCATGTTTGTGTAAGTACAGGGAAAAAAAACCACAAACCACCACATAATAACCCCCCAAAGAAGCCCTCCATTTGGATATGTTAGTACAAATTCAAAGAAATGGTTTAACATAACAAAAAACCAATTGCACTGTAACTAAAAGCATGTCAGATAGAAGATTGTTCCATTATCACTAACAGTTTAGCACTCTACATCTCACATACATTATCTGTAACAGCACACAATGGTGTTCACAGTTTAGAATTTATATCTTCCTATAATATCCACAAAGTACTTTAGAAATCTAAGGGCTCGATTTTCTGGATAGTAACTATTTCAAATTAGGTGCTGAAAACATTTAACTTTTTATGCTTCAAGGGATGTGCCTTAGATGTGTCAGTGTTAGGTCCCATCATGAGTAGCTTCCCCTCCTCAAGCAGACAGTCAGCACTTAAGCCATGGGATTTGGGAGCCTAATCTTTAGTGCTTTTCCAGTGAAGCATTGCACAACAGCATAGTGCAAGTGAACACGTTTTTGTTTCTCACTTTCCTTCTATACTTTGCCACTTGTTATAGAATCTACTGCCATGATCTCAGGAAGAAGGTAATGAGGGTTAGACCTATCCTTACCAATTGTGTAATTTCCCAATCTATGTACATTTTAAGTCCTAAATGCTGTCATCCACTGAAAGACAGAAATATTCTTGAGAATATAGTCAGAGCAGTAAAATGTCATATTTAGAAAAATGAATCAATACTAAACCACAAACTGCTTTGCTATTTAGTTTCCTTTGGTGTCCAGACACTCCAGTGCAACAGAGGTAAATACACTATGGAGTCAGAATGAGTTCTGTTCACCTAGTCCTGCATAAGAGCACCTTGACACTGGGACTCCTAAAGGACAAATTCTTCAGATTAACAAGCTAGATGTAATTAATAATACAACCCATAACCCAAGCAATTTTTCTGCTTGTAACAGCTTTGTATTCATAGCTCAAGTTCTGAAACACTATTGACACATTAGTGTTTTAAAATATTGATTCATATTTAAATTGAATTAATTAATTTTTATTAGTTAAGATAATTTTCTGGCAATTCCTTATTGTGGGCTGTACTGTGTAATCTTGATAATATTTGTAGTAAACAAATGCCAATAAGAATGAGACAACCCAAATGAGATAATAGAAAATCACTTTGCTGTGTACTTGTAAAAATTAGACTTTGAAATTGACAAGAATAACCCAAGATGCAAAATAAGAAGTTGATCAGCTGTCTCCAGATCTATTCTAGGATTTTGTACCATGAACACACTGTATAAAGCAAGAGTTGTGGATATTTGAGTACAACAGAGGAAGTACATTACTTCATGCTTTTCATGATACAATATGCACTGTTTTATTTTAAGTACACATTCTCCCTTGGGAGCAACACTAATTACATGCTAATTCATTTTAATGCCAGCACATTATCACCTGATAATCTTGCAATTAACTGAAGTCACCACAGAGGAGTCTGAAGAGGTCAGAAAATCAGAACATACTTTGGTAGGTTACGAGATCTTTAAATCAATGGGATGTTTTAAGAAGAACCAATAGAAAGATTTATGGGGTGGTGTAATAATGATATAGATTGACATCAAAGTTAGACTATAAATGGATAAAAAGTACTGTAGAAATAGCACAGGCAAACTAAGTTAGCTAAAATTTAATGAGGTGGGAGAAAAACCCTAAAACCATCAAAAATATACCAGTTTTAATTTATCAGATGAAAACCAAAATAAGTTTGAAAATATGGCTGGAAAATATGATTATATAAATCGTGGAGAATTGAAAAAATTTTTTTCAAGAGAAAGATGTCTCTTTTCATACACTTGGGTCAATGAGATCAGTATTCTTTATGAGAAAATAAAAATATTAAGAAAAAATGTTAATATATGATCTATAAATGATCAATTGCAAAAACCCCATGAAAAACCTGATATTTCAGCTGTCTGTGTTGCTTTCAAGAGCTGAGTAAATAGTTTGATAAATACAACTTCTTTTTGTAACTTCTGTTTGATTCACACAGAGATTCTTTGAATATGCACAGATGAAGAAATATGTGTTTTGTTTGCCTACTGCAAACATTTGACATTTGAAATTCAGGCTGTGTTGGTTAGCTTTGATTAGATACATGAATTACACAGGATGTTTGTTCACTGATTGGAGCCCTTAAAAATCAGGTTTTCAGGATGAATATTTACATTTACAAGCTCAGAATTTGATCACCTTGAATATCTTCTACAAGTCCATGAAAATTGCTAATTTTCTAAAACTTTTTTACCAAAAATTCTTGTGCTCAATATGTATTGGTAGGGAACACACAAAAAAGAAAAAAGAGTATGAATATTGACAAGCTAAATCAGTGAAGGTACTACTTTACTTTAAAGTGTTTGTGATGGCCTAACAATATTCTAATATCAAAAGGAAAGTGGCTTTTCCAAAGTAAAGAATCAATTCCAGCAGCAAAAGCACTTAGGAGAAGGCAATTACAACATACGAGCCAAATTCAATAAAGCTTTCAAAGTGCCTTAACTGTAAGTTCTGGATTTTTGTGTGTCTTCTCATTTGCTATTTCTCATAAAACCTCTTTCTTTATTTTCCCCCACACATATCCAATTGTCCACATTTCAAAAGTTGAAAGAGTTGAACTTCTGGAAGTTAAGATTAGTTTGAGCTAATAAATGTTTCTGCCCATGAAAAAATATTTGAAATTACTAATATGTAAGAAATACCCAAACCCCAAAATGTTTAGAATTTTAGTTTAGGAAATGTCATGCAAAGAAGGAAAAGGATATATTCAGAAAAATAAATGTAAATTGAAAAACATAATGGAAGAAAAAGACCTGATCAGACAGAAGCATGAACAGAAACATTTAGGGGGAAAATGGTAGCAAGGGATTAAATCAAATTTAAAGTTGAATGACAAAGTATAGGAAAAACTGATCAAGAATGGGCAGTTAATTGATCACTCCAAATGACACCGTGCAATTATAAGGACTAGTCTGCTTACAGAGTTAGTTCTTTGAAGATATTTTGAAGCTATTCAAATATAGTACCCAGCATTCTGGAACTTTAGCTACAGTTTTTATCATTAGGTACCCCTCTACGGCACATGATAGGTATATACATGATATATTCAGCAATAGTGATATAATCAAAAATATATATAGTTCTTCTGTCAGTATGTTATCTAAATTAAGGAATTAAAAACTTGACAGTGGTACCAGCATAGTGACAAGAGACAGGGTTATATATTTGTCATACATGAGTACATGAGAGTAAATTTTCTAGGTTCATTTCTAGAGTTCTTACATCTTTATTAATAAAGCCTAACTCGTAAAGGAAAAATTGTTTTACTTTTGCTTGACAGTATTCTATTCCTCATTATTTGTGTTGCTCCTATATGCATCCATAGTAGGCAGAACTTAAGCACAAATGTTTCACTATAGTAATTAATCTTCAGTTACAACTTAAATCCAAATGAAGAACTTGGGACATCTGCATTGATACCAACTGCTGATTAATGCTGTTTAAAAGATATCAAAGAATCAAAACAAATAAAACTCATCTTTGTCACTATTGGCAAAGTGTTGGGTCTATAGCAGGTACCTGTGGCATCAAAGCTACAGTGAAACTATCAGCTCTGTACAACCCAGAAAAATAACTCCTTTTCTCCAACTGCCCCCCCAACCAATCTGATCAAGAGTAAACAAGTTGACCAGTATGTAAATAATATATTGACAAAATGTTTAGCAATTAACAGAGAGAAACTGATCTCATTGCTCAGGCAGTGATTTCAGGAACCTGCAACTTTTATTTACAACATGAAGATAAACCAGAAACTTGAAGAAATGAATCTACGATTTCTGTATTCACAAATAATATTTACTACAGTGATAGTCCCAGAAAATTATCTTCCAAGAAATTATCAAGCATTAAAAAGCATACAAAGAAGAACACAATCTTATGACTCGGTAGGATTTTAACTAAGCTCCTGGAGTGATGAGAGATGTCTGGAGAAACATTGACCTAATCCTCTGACTACACAGCAGGGCACATCATAAGAACACACAGTCTGGTATCCATAAAAACATAATTTTATAGCAATAAACTCTACTGCCTTAATAAATGAAATAAAGCATTTGTAAAGACTTTGATCTAGTTAATAGATACAAACGATGCTTTCATGCAAGGATACAAAATTTAGTCTCTATAAGAACAGTGCAGGCAGAAAAAGGATTTATTAAAGTAATGCTGCTTAAAGTATTGCTTCGTGATAGTCCAAGCCCACATTCAGACAGAGCCCCACTGCTCGCTTTTCATAACTAGAGTCACTGAAGTCACTCAAGGGAAGTTACTCTGTGCAAATCCCTGAGCTCAGAGATGAGTGACTCAAAGGGAACTCTCAAAGCGTTGTCACAGCCATGGGAAAGCCTGCCTTGGATTGTTGGGTTAGAGCCACTGAACACAGCAGGGGCTCCCCACTGCCACGGGCACGCTGATGAGAGGAGGGTGTGGGTAGGGGAACTGAGAGACCCCAACCCAGCTATTGTCCTGGGCAGCTCCGCCAGGATACACCCGGGCAAAGCACAATCTCATTTCTGGGTGAAAACTAGAGAGGAGGAACCCAAACCAGGGTTGCAAACTTCACCAGCCCCCACATGAGATTTGAGGATGGTGGTAACTTTTGGGCACTCTGCTTTCAAGCACTGATGTTAGAATTATTCATAGGTGAAGGAAACCTTTACTAAGAAACCTCTCTCCTTCACAGCACCAGGGAAAGAACTGGATACCTCAAGGAGCTAACATCCCAAGGATGGCAGAGAGGTAAGTTTTGTAGCAGCAATTAATTGGCTATTCATTTATAAAATTGTATAAATTTAGTAAATATTAGGAGTTCATAAATTCTTTAGTGAATGGAATTTCCAAGGAAAAGCAAAAATTATCTTATACAAAATCTAGATTTTTTTTTTCTTTCAAAATTTACACATTTGCCCAAATATGATGAAATTTATGTAAAATATGACTTTTTTATTTTATGTAAAATATGACTTTTGTTTCCTTGGTTAGCATCAAGGAAAGCTTATAATTGTTGTGATTATGGCTACATTAAAATGAACTTTTATTTAACAAAACAAGACTCTTTTCTTTTTTATTCATCACATCCAGCAAACATTATCCACACTTGTCAATTATGAAACTTTGTAACACTGAACCTTCTCATTCCACCTGGACATGGTTGCATTAAAATTCAGAGAGTGGGAAATAATACCCAGTGCTGCCAGTCAAGTAGGAATCCTTTCCTCTGTTCAGCAGGAGCTTCCAGGTCTTAAAGTATAAGATGTCTGGGGAATACTTTGGGGTCTTTTTATGTATGAAGGAACATAAAGGCCAGATAGAGATATTGCTGGAAGACAATGAGGAGAAAATACTAGTCTTAGATCAAAACCAAGCTAGCAGACTTTGTCTGGAAGGCACATTTGGATATATACCATATGAGCCTATGATAAGGAAAAATTAGTATTCTAATGTTTTAATCTGAATATGGCATGAAAATATTTTCAGTGATTTACCCAGTCACGGAAACCATCAAGGCTATGCTTAACCATGAGTAAATTAAAGATATTTTTAATTCATTTAATTTGTAATTGATACAAAGCTGTCATACTGAGTGCAGGATTTACAAACCTTTTCAAAGCATTGCTTGGCCCAGCAGTTGAAGACACCTGCCAAACCACAGTGATACCGTGAGTGGTGACCTCTATATTGTACTGTCAATTTCTGTTCCTTGCTACCATCTCTAGTAAGGATTCATTTTCGAACAAGCTACTAATTCTGGAAATTCTATCAGGGAACAGGTATTGAGAACTGGAACTTGAAAACCTGTTACTTTGCTCATCTGTCATTGGGTGTTTTTCAGCAATGGTATGAAGCTTTCATGCTCAACTAGACATGCCTGAAATTAATAATTTATTATTAGACTATGAACCTAAATTTCAAAGAAAGCAATAGTCAAAGTCATAGATGATAAACTGGGCCATAAAACATATTGAGTCTTCTTCTGTCTTCATAAAATGTGATCTTGAATTGATATAACTCTTTCTCTTTTTTTCTCTGTAGAATATAGATTGATTAAAATCAATGAGAGACTTCTGTTCTCCATAGGAGGACATGAAAAGCATCTTATGAACTTTATGTGGATCATTAGGAAATAAATTCTCTTAGATGTATTAACAAAACATACTGAGTCATGAAGCATCTCTGCTAACTTCCAGCCTCTGACCTGGTCAGTCAGTTGAATCTTCTCAAAGAGGACAGTGTAATATGATTTATCCATGACCAAGAGCGAAAAAAGAGATCTCTTATTGTAACATGAGACTCACTTTGTCTCTAGAGAGGAATCTTTGACTGTTTGTAGAGAACACTCTATACTGAGTTATTACTCCTGATTTCCTGGTCAGAAAATTAAGGCTTTCTATAGGAGGCTGTTTGCCTCTGGAATTATCTCGGTTTTTCATTTGTAATCCCCAGTATTTTTAGTGGTTTGCCACCTTTGTCCAGCATTAGCCTGTTAGGTGACTGTACTTTTGGAAACTGCCAACAAGAGATTGTCATTCCTCACAGCTGGGATACCACTTAACAGCACCATCCCAGATGACCAGAAAGGCAAAGACCTGGTTAAATTGCTGTCATGGAGAGGCAAGAACAAGATGTTAGGCAGACTGGAAGATGTCAGAGCCTGGCAGTTTTTCAAATGCCCACAAATAATTTCACATAAGAAGAGGATGCCTAGGGCTTTGGAAACAGAATCAGAATACAAACTGTGATTATTTAAATTATGCATTTACCTTTAAAATAAAAATTGATTGGATAAGTTGTCTCTCAGAATTATTCCCCTAAAATAAAGGAGGAAAAGTCAAAAGTTCCCAAATTTCCCTGCTAATACCCATGATAACAAAACATGATAATAATGCAAGAATCTTAGCCTAATGCCTTACTGTATTGATTATTCTCCCTAGAAAAAGTGATGATCAATCTGGTTTGTGCAAGAAGTCAGAGAGACATTTGGGAGCAGAAATCCAGTAGTCCACTCCATACTAAAAGGATGTTTTTCTGTCTTCAAACTGTAGCACTTTAATCATTCTTTCTCTGATTCTTGATATAAGTCAAGTCTTAACTTCAGCTTAAATCTTTGTGTCTGGAAATTCTATAGCATCCAGTAAAACATACCATATAAAATGTATCATGAGCTCATAAGCCTGCCATTCACTGAGATCTGAATTTTTTAAATTTCAAGAGTATTGATAATTTTATTGTAAATAACCTCTCCTAGTTCAGGTCACTAGTGTAGACACAAAGTTTGGGGAAATTGAATAAAAAAAGCTAATAGAAGAAGAACACAGCTTTATCCTTTGTAACCATGAAACCATTAACAATGAAATGTCATTCCTTATAAAATCTCTCATTTCTATCATAAGAAAAACATTGGTACAATTTTAAAGTAAAAAATTCCTTATCCTATTTTATTAAGATAACTGTAAGTAGCAGGATAATAAACATTAGAATTTTAAATAATACTAAAGAATTCATAATTGAGTAACTTCTTGTGAGAATAAATTTGTTAATATTGAGCATATGCTAAAACCTGGAAGCCTGAAGCATCTTTGGCCTACTTTAGCATAACTAAACAGTGATAAAACCTAACTTATTGTACCACTTCTCACACCATAAACTGTAACCCAAATGAAATATTGCAATTGTATGTGGAGAGGGGAAAAGATGCTTGCAATGTCAAAAGAGAAAAGTTTTGTCTTTCACTCAAGATTGAAATGCAATACTTAGATTGTCCCTAGTAACATTTAGAATTGAGTATTTCATACCATGCAGTAATCTAGCATCAATGAATTAAAGAAAATTAAAATATTTACAACAGACTGGACTGGAAGTTTTAGAAAATGTGGAAAAAGGGCACATATTTAATATTTATTCTGACTAGACCATAATATCCAAGATGGTTCCTATGTAAAAAAATTATTACACTCTTTTTGCTGTTTGATAAGAATTTCAAATATGTTCGACCCACAATCCTTGGGACATAAAAGAAATTATACTGAAAACAGTGGAATTCCTGGAGAGAGAGAGCTTTTGTGATTAGACAAATTTTAATTAATTTGCCAGCAAAACAAAAAAAAATGTCTTATTTATGTTTATTCAACAAATAAAAAAACAGTTGCAGAGAGGGGATTGGCTTTGGTGGTTACCAGGAAATCATTACAAAGTACAGCAACAGATTTCTCCCGTTTGGTTGGGGAACTAAATGTAATACATCACCTATTTAAATGGAGAAGAATGTCTAAATTAGAGGAATGTGTCAGCTTTTTTAATTTTACTTTGGAGTTAAAGGAGAACACCTGAGGTCAGAACAAAATACACCAACTGAACTCCATAGAAATTGTAGTAAAATGGTTTTCTTAACATTTCTATTCAACAATTATGGGTTAGTAGTTAATGGCACTGTATAACCTTTACCTTAAGAAGGCATGACATTAATTAAAGCAAACCTTATTCTTCCTTCCTTTTTAATATCAGGTCAATCTGAGCGTCTTTTCCACTCTAATTCTCCTCCAGCCTAATTGTTGAAAGGTTTAACAATTATTTTTGCTATTTTCTGGTAGCTTAGAGTCTCTTATGCCCATTATTAATCCTGGGCTAAAAACACTTCACCCAACATAACTTCAACTCCCTTCTATGAAATAGGATTCCCATATGTCTGCAAGCTTCTGCTAATGACTCCATTGAAGACACACAAAGTCAAAAAGTTTGTACCATTACTCACAAATCTCTTTTTATCTATTTTCCTAATTTCCATGGCACAGGCAATTTTCTTATCTGATTTTCAGCAAAGTGAACCTGGAACTATTTTGGTATTTCCTCATGGTGGTATGGTTTTTTCTGTTTCTACTTTAATTCAACAAAAATCAGAAAATGTCATTAAATTTTTAATAAAATTATTATTCATTGTTTTGTAATGAATATAAGACCTGCTTAATTTAAAATGAGTATTAAATATTACATAAAACCATTGGAAATTTCCTCAAATTGTAGGATTGACCAACTTGTAGATATTACAGATCGTTTTCCCTCTCATCAGATTACATTCGAGGTGTTGAGTAACATAATGGAGAAGCAGCTGTTGGAAAGCTGAGGGGAGCCTTCATCTGCCTGTCCAAAACAACAGAATTCTACTGAATAGAACACATTCAGGCACTCAAAAAAAGCATTTAATTCATACTGAAGTGAGTGTTCATGTCTTTACACCTCTGTATGTTTTAAGCCTTTTCTCTATGTCATTAATTTAATGAATTTTCTTTACCTCATTATAGTACTTATGATAATACATTAATTGAAAAATTATTTCTGTGAAGAAATAGATCCCTGGTGACTATGAACATAACAAAAACCTTGACTACCATTTAGGAATTAAAAATCTTAATAAAAGGAGATCTACAGGAAGACAAAGTATTGTTTTAGTTTGGTTTTGGGGTTGTTTTGGTTTGGCTTTAATATTTATATTTTGAGTTAGCAGCTTAAGGAAAAAAAAACACACAAAACCATGTAGAACTTCCACTGCTGGGTGTTTTTGAGGCTGCTGGTTTTCTGCAGATCCAGCACACCCTATGCTGTAAATGGGAAGTTCTGATGGAGATCAGTGAGATGCATCCAAGACCTTCGGCTGCATCTTCTCTGGTACAATTTTTTTCTAGCCTTTTTTGGTTTTTACACCTTCAGGAGGGTGGAACCTAGCTCAGTTTGCAGCTGGCCTATGTCTTCAACATCACAAGTAACTTCTTGAGACACCTCAGTAACTTAAACATACCTCTTTTAAAGCTCTGACCCGAGGCCATTTTTTATTTTTCTCCTCAAAAACCTGACAGAGAAATCAGATACTCTTCAAAAATTCCAATACTGCTTAGTTCATAGGACAAGAACTGTAAAGGTTGGAAAAACAACAAAAGCACTTGTAGTCTTTTACTGCCAACTTTCTTTGCCACAGCCCATTTTCTTTCTGGTAAATATGGATCTTCTTTCTTTACTTCTTTCCCAGCTGGTGGTCTTCTTCTTTGTCCCAGCTTCCTAACTCATTGTCCTGTTCCTGTGATTTTGTAACTAAAATCAGCATCCCCATTCTTTATAGTTATGCACATTTCTTCACATTTCTTTACATTCTATCCTCACTGAAAAAAATATACTTTACCATGTTATGTAGTTTTCCTAAAAGTTTTAATGTCGTGGTTTTTTTTAAATTTTTTTTTACCATTTTCTTCTTTTGGTTTGTTGATTTTTGGGATTGGATGTTCTGGCTTGGTTTATTTCCCCTCTTTTCTTTTTTAACCTGTTTGAATACAGCACCAAAGTAAAACACTGCAATTCAGAACCAAAGGAAGAGTAGCTATGTAGGTGACATATGTAGATCAACAAAACTGGGCTACATCCTCTGCAATCTTATCTTGTAAGATAACTTGTCTATCCTTGCCTCCATAGCCACATCAAGAGTACTCAGTGCAAAATTGAAAGAGCAATTTACATTCCATGGAAACATTCTTACATTTAATTAATGTTTCCTATTCTGTATCTCATGCAACAGAAATTGGAAAATAAATACTGTTTCATCTTTTCTCATTTTTAATCCTGCAGTGGTATTTTTCTTCCCTGAGCTAGGAATCATAGAACGCTTTGGGTTGGAAGGAACCTTAAGTTCTAGTTAGACCATCTAGATCCAAATCCCCTGCCCTGAATGGGACATCTTCCCCTAGACAAGGTTACATGAGTAACTTTTTAGCAGCTTGAATCATCTGCCATATATAATATAAATAATGTACACACTTGCCTTTGCATAATATTCTTATCTTCAGAATTTTGTGGTTGACATTTTTCAAGCACTGAAAAGGCTAATAGCTTGAGTCTATAGTTATGGGTGAGTAAGTTACGGATAGCTCACAATTTATTGTGAACTGAAATCACCTATTAAGGGTAAATATGGTTCATAGAGATGAAATTGTATAGTTAATTCTCAATTATTAATCTCAAATAGTAAGTTTCTGGGTTGCAGAAGTAGATGTCATGATCTGTCAAAAACTGTGACCTGTACATCTTGTCCTAATCCATACACTATCCATTGTTATCTAGCATCATTAAGATGTGTATATTATTTTTTTATGTTGTGAAATACTTAATTCTAAATGATCCAAGTTATTGTTTTTAAATTATGTGGGTTTTTTTAATGTTATCAGAATCTTTTTCCAATACTATGTTTTGTGCTGTGGTTAAATGAGAAGACTTTATTTTTGGGTGAAAATGGAAAATGGGATTAAAAATAATTGTTTGTTTACTTCTAGCTTGTAATTTTGGTACACACTTAACTGAATGTATGTGTCCAAGACAATGATAAGATCCATCATATGTTTAGAAAGATAAAATCAGTTTACCTTAGAATAGTTTTCATTCCTGGTGAATCTCTTTTGATTCTATTTTTGAGTACAACATCTGAATGAAGAATATGCCAGAAGGTTTATTATTCTTTAACTGCATTGTACTTAAGCAGTCATTTTCCTGTTTAAATACCAAAGAGTCAGATGCTTATAATTAAATTCCTAGGAATATTATGTACTGGCATGACAGCCATTATAAACTCATTAGGTTATATATGCATGTCCTAATACTCTGTAGTTCTAAATATGTAATAAAAAAACCCAAACTAGCTAGAGTTGTCTTAGATCTAGGTCATTTTCTCTTGTCAACAAATTAGATTAAAAGCATAGAATATAGAATTTATGGAGCTCCAAACAGAAAAATAAAGGCTTGATAGAATAATGAGTGATCACAGAGGTTTCACATCACAGAAAGTGTAAATGAAATATTGGGTCCATGTAGCGTTCCTGTGTTTGCAATGTGATAAACCTGGCTAGTTTTCTATATACAGGAGCTGAAAACTCCAGTGATATAAACTGAAGCTCTTCCACTGACTTTCCCAGATGATTTAGGAAATAAGTAACAATTTGTCAAAATTAAAGGATGTATAAGCACTGGCATTGATTAGATGAATTTATAAAGTTAAAGTACATATTGTCAAATCTACCAAGGCTTTTGTGACCTAAGAAAAATGCATGCTACAATAGGTTATTTCGTTTTACCTCTTCAGTGTCTCAAACTCAAATACATTTTTCTTCTTGAATATTTCAATTATTATTTTAAATCCATTTTAATAGATGATTAAACTTTTGTGGATGTCTAATTAAATAACTTTAATAAATTTTTAGTTAGGAATAAAGGTTGATTGAGAAGGCAGCAGCTTCATAGAGATTGGGTCCACCCATATGATAACACAAATGAATTAACCACTGATTCAACTTGCCTACTGCCTTGGAGGTATGATCTGCTTTTGAAGTCCACTTGAGGGCAAACTTGTTCCTTGTGCTACTTGGCACACTGGAAAAAAATGTGTATTAAAAATTTGATTTAGTTCATATTGAAAGTGATACATCATCTTCTGAAATGAATTAATCTCTCACTAAAAAGACCAATCACCTTCAGCTGCAGATAGAGTGCATCCTCTATTAAATCAGATGCATTATTCACTGCATCAAATATATCACTTGTTAATTAAGACTCTACATTTGTATCAAAGCCTTGAATCAAATACATCATCCATTAAATCTTATCAATATTGAATAAAATAAATTGGGTGTTAAGTGGAAGCATCACCCAATTATAACATGAAGCCTAATAATGCTATAAAGTTTTGCAGTGCTTTCCACTGCTCAAGCTTATTCTGACTTGTGTTTAGTATTTTCATAACTGGAGATCTCAGAGAAATCTCAGCAAGTGAATTACATGTCTTGATGTCTTTTTCCTTAAGGGTAATATAAATCATTCTTAGGTTGTTCAAATGGTCCCATAAAGCTGCAAGGGGTGCTGTTCCTCTCAGGAGAGGATCAATAAAGTTCGGTCAGAATGAGAAAAATTATGACCCTTGCAAGTGTTACTGAAGTATCCTGCAAGATGGTTCATCATTGACATGAAATCAGTGACAACTGTGATTAATGGCAACTGCACTGGAGGGCTCTGGGAGGGGCTTTGTGAGAGCAGATGCACACGGCCAGGGCAGAGGCAGGTCCTACACTTGTTGGCTTTAACTGCACTACACAGGTGCTACCAGGAACAAAACACAGCTCCTTCCAGACTAATACACTGCGACTAAAACTTCTGTGATAATGTGACTCTGCTTCTGCTTTGTGAACCTGATCACCTATAATGCGTATCTCTGTTTCTCTGCAGCAGGTGCTGATTGTCATCTTGAAGATTTAGCCTAAATCTCTCAGGTGTAAGAGGTGGGCATATCTATGCACAGGAACAGAATAATGCTTAGCAGTAAGAAAGAAATTTTCAGCAATAACTCCCAAAGGCACTTTCTAAACACAATTATTTTAACTTCTTCATAACTTCAAAGTTACCTTCATGTCAATATTATTTTCCCTCTTTATGTGCTCAGGCTGGTGCAAATTTACATGCTGTTTAGATTACTCAGTTATACTGGTTATATCTGGTATGAAACTTTGTGGTTTTTCTCCTGCATGCCTGCTGAAATTCTAAGCTATTTTCTCTTTGTGTGTTTTTCACCCCACAATACCTTTTGCAAAGGGGAAAGGAGAAAATTGCCAGAAAAGCTGCTTAATTCATTGCTCTCTTTCTTAACCCAAACCACATTTACTTACCTAAAATTATCTATTTTTTTCCTGTGCATGTAATTTTATAGTTTCTCTATCTCTTTCTTCCTTTTGTTAAGCATCGTGACCATTTTCAACTATCTCATACCAAAACTCATATTGCTTTGGTGAAGGGATTTCTCCCTTTCTAAAGCATTTTCAACTTCATTATTTTGGCTTTTACACCATCCCCCCCACCTTGTTTTATTATTTCTTTTAGCATGAGCTTCATTTTTTCTATTTTACTTATACTGACACTATCAAATGCAAACTTCAAAAAGCCACAGGTATTCCTATTAGAAGTTTATTTGAAGATATAAGAATTTTTAAATTTTGGGTTAAAAGGGTTTTTTTCTGTTTTAGTTATTTGTATTTATTTTTGCTTAGTGTCAAGAAACATGTCAAGTGCTCCTCAGTAAAAGGAGACTGAGTTGAAAGAAGAGTATTAGATATCAGAAGTATCACAGTAAAAATAGTAACTTATCAAATCTGGTCCCTAGTACCATATTTTTAAGTCTTAGTCCTGGTCCCTTAACTTTACTGACACTTTCTATAAAGGGAATTGCATTTCCAGCATCCAGGTTATAGTTTGTGGTAGACCTTTACAGTTTATCACAATTTATTTAAAAATGCCCATTTTCTCTTAGATTTTCAATGCAGGTACTGTTACAGCATCCCATGACTCACCACGCATTGTTGATCTGATTTCTACACAGAATTGTTCCTTGTCAGGGTGGCAATTTTTTGGTTAATATCCATTGATGCAGCAACCGGAAGTATGCTGAAACATATATTATCATAAAAAAGAATCAAAAGCTAAGTGACTTCATGCCATTGAGAAACTCGAGAAAAATAAAGCCAAATTCTTAAAGATTTGTATCCATTGAACCTAAAGAAAAGCATTTTAGAGAGTTGCACTACATACCTGCAGTTGGAGATACCCAGTATTTCCAAGGCTGATTCTGTTCATCTCGAGAGCGAGATCCATTAAACTTAATTAAAATAAGAAACCTATTTCTGTTACACAAATAATATTCTCATGTAACCTAATTTAAAATAATTGCCTACATTGCTTTTCAGAAGGGAAACAAAAACTAAAAGAAGTGCTGACTTACTGAAAATTGTTGTAATTTTATTATTGTGTTATATTTTGCTTACAGCTTTTCTGGTACTTTGGTTACATTTTTTTTTTTAACTTGAAATCTGAGGACAATATAGTGTATTCACTGGTACTAGAGAAAGGTCTGGATAAAATCTAATTTACAACTCACAGTTCTAGGTTGAGCAGATATTAATCCAGAGAAAAATCACCAAGGGTTCTCAATGTTATGTAAATAACTTTTATGTTACACTGTTATGTAGGTAACCTTTTTTTAATATAACAGAAAATAAAATAACTTAAAGCATTAAATAAAATGGTTTGATTATGTCTTAAAACAGCAACAGGAAAATTATTTTCACCATGACACTTCAATGACAGTGAGTGATCTGAAGTGAAAAGCAAAGAAGGTTCTGTCATATAGGAATTATCACTTCTGTGCTGAATCATGGAGCCAGTACTAGGAAAAAAAAAGGTCCAATTATCAAGTTGCAATTGATATTGCACCTAGGTGCTGGTAATTAATCTGCAACTGACTAAAGAAATAAGCAAATCAAAGCCATAACCAAAAAAAAGAATAGGTTTGCAGTTTGTTTTTTTGTTGTCCTGTCTGTTGTGATTCAGAAATTACATACACTCAATTCCCTAGCAAAAGGAAATATGCTGATTTTCAAAGAAGTTTGGTACTGAGTGGAAGCAGAAATGGGATCAGCCTTGATAGGACAGCCTACCATCTTCTGCAGAGGGATACATCCTGAGAGTAACCTTGAACTGGTGTAACAGGCATGAGGCGAGTAAATATGATTGGGATAAAATAAATGATGTCCTAGTCACAAATTACAATAAGAGAAACCAAAGAGTAGCAGAGTAACACCTGGAAAAATAGCAGGCAGAGAGGACTCCAGTTCTCACTTCCTCTATAGGCAGCAGCAAAGTCAAGGCAAAGTGGAGAGCAGCTGTTTCATTAACCTGCATTAGCTATTGTAACGGTCTGATCCAAGTACACCTGTCCATGGAAATGTTGTCTATTGTTTCAAAATGAAGAACAACTTATTCTCTATGTGAGTACTCCAAGGACATCTCTTACCATACTGTTTGCATTTCAATAGCCACGATCAAGAAGGAAGCTGTGGGACTGGATCTGTACTTATACAGCTCTAGGTAAAGCTCAAAGCATGGCTCAGTGCATGGCAAAATCTTCTAAAGATGTTCTGCAGTAAATGGATGGAACACTGTAATGCTATTATGTATGTGCTGTTATGTAACCTTAGAGCAATGGATCAATTCCTCCTTTTGTTTAAATTCTCACCATCATCATTACTACAAGTACTTTGAAGACAACAGAACTCTACAAATTGCTTTCTACACATTGAGCTACAAGACTATTAGAATAAAATAAAAAAGCTTTGAAAAATCCCTAAACCATGTGGAGTTACTTTGTCTACATAGTTAGTAATTTTTGAATTTGTTGTTCTTGTTCTCGTGAATAAGAAATCCATGTAGTTTTCGCTGGTTCTTACAGAGCACTTGGAACAAAATACATGCCCCATGTCTGCAGGAAACTGTCTCAAAATTATATACCTCATGCCTATGTTACTAGAAATTCTTTAATGAATAATTACAAAATAAGCCTGTAGATAGACTCATAGATGGATCAAATGCAGTAGTACCAGAGACAAGTATTGTATTGCAGCTACAGGGACAGTAAATGAACTGACAGAAATATCTACATTGCATTTCATTGTTTATATATCACTTTGAAAGGGATATAAATAGAATTTTCAGTACAAACCATTCCCAAATATTCAAATTCCTGCTAGTCATCACTTCAAATATTTTAAGTGAGAGTATACTAGTAAAGGCTAGTGTTTTGATTTACTCAGAGCTGTGTTCTCACAGACTAAAGCTTTTAAGCATTTCAGCATTCTCACTAAAATTGGCTGAAATTTACACTCTTATTTTGAGATAGAGATAAGCTGTTTTTATTAAGCTAGTAAATGACAACTTTTGGAGGTTTTAATATGTGAGACCTTGTCCAGACACATGAAAGGAGGGCACTAGTGGATATACATCTTGAGTATGGTAATGATGAGATGTATTCAAGTTACCTACAGTGTGGGCAATCTAGATGGGTTTTTTTTTTTTTTGATTTCCACACATATTTTTCAGATACTATTTCAAAATCCCTGCTGAATTCTTAGAGACATTAAAAATTGAGATGCCTATCACAAGCACAGTCATCAGCTTTTATATATATTCATCCTTGAAGCATGATTAGAAGCCTGTTTCATGCTTGTAGTATCATAGAAGAAATTAAAGATGTTAACATGCATTTCAGTGGACATATATACAAGTTTGCTGTAAATATTTCAAGTAATATGACACAATATTAAATTTTAATTGAAGTTTCTTGGAGTTCTGTAGCTTTGACGTGGTTTATTCACTTATTCTAAGATGATACAAGTTCTGTTGGCACCTAGTTATGAAAAACCACTGACTAGACTTAGAGATTTGCAATTTAGATGACACTCTGTAGTAAGAGATTTTGGTTGTAAGGGAGAAAGGATGAAGCCAAGCAAAACTTTATTGAAAGTATCAGAAAGTTTAGGGAAAGACCAGGATTGGAATTGAAGCAGTTTTTCTGTATTTTTCGCAACAGGACATGCCATTTCTAGAAGAAATTAAATGATTCTACATCATACAACAAGGAGTCAAGTGATAGCATGGAGATGATATGGGATTAGAAGATCTTTGATATTAAATTGTTGCTGAACAGCTAGAGAGCAAAATATTCTGCTGTTTATTGTAGCATCAACTCAGAGATGCCACAGTACTGCGAGTCTCTGTTACAGAATTCCTATCACAGTGAAGCAGACTTGCTCTGGACGTGGCCCTTTCTGATTCAGAATTAAGGTAAAAAACTGGTTAACTGCATGGATTAATTCCTATACACATAGGTCTGAATTCATAAAGTGATCTGTTACCTGCTTGCAATTGATTTAGAATCTTAAAAGGCACAGTGATCTGTTTTACAAAATAAAGCATATCAATCTTTAGATCTGTCAAGCCAATGCCTTTCATAACTGTTATTCTGCTTTTCTGAAAAGCAGATTTTTTTATCTTTTTCCCATTACTAAAAATCTTGGTTTAGGAGACAGCAGGATCAAAAAATAGTGGGGAAGTTTTTCTTTTGATCCAGCTACTATTAGGAGATACTCCTAACAATAGGATAGACTTTTGTTTGGACATTTGCAGCCTAATCCCAAAGAGACACAGATGTTTCAGAATAACCTCAATAGCTGCAGGCTCAGCTGACAGTTGGATGTAGATCCGTTTTTAGTTATGTATTACAGTTATGTTTACTGAATTTCAGAGTAAATTATGTAACTTAGTTTACAATGCTGACAGCAGTTTAGGGATGCCCTTTTTCCTGGGTGTGCATGTTTACCGTTGGCAGTAACAAGTAAAACACCAGTGACATAAATTCGCTGATTATAGAAAAAAAAGTTTTGATTCAGTAATACGTTTCCAAAGGTCAAAGAAAATCTTCACTTTTAAGATCCCTTTAATCCTTATTGACTTCTTGGTGCTGCTGTATTATGTTTAAACTGTCTTTAGAAACACATCTTGTGTTTTGATAGCTCAAGGAAAACTTAGCATCTAAGATTTGGGAGTCCATCTCTAGTCCCACATCCCCCCTGATTTCCCTATCTCATGCAGATATGGCATACATTATATAAGATAAATTAAAATAAAGACAGTGTCAGTGGTAATAGTCTTTAAAAACAGTTTGGATGCTGCTTTCTAATCTGTTGAGAGAAAAAAACCCGAGAGCTTTGAGAATCTGGTAAAATTCCCACCATTTTGTCTCATAGAGACATTCTGCCTTCAGATACATACTGGTTGATGTTAGATTTGTTGATGTCAATGGAACTGCACTTATTTCTCAAAGCTTTCCCTTCAGCTGTTTAAAAGGTTATAAGGTCAGAATATTTCCCTCAATCTTTAAACTGGTCTCCCTGCCATGTACAATCCACTGAGATTCTTCTGCAAGTTTCTTCTAGTCAGTGTCAGCAGTAACTTCCCCCATGTCTTTCCATTGCAAAATAAAATCAACTGAAAATTGTATAGCAACCCTATATAGATTGTTATCAGGATGAGTGATTTCATTTCTAAATACACAACACTGGGAAGATGGGAATACTTAAGCTGTTAGTTAAGTTCTAGTTTCCATAATTTAAATATGAGGAAGATCTTGTCAGAAAAGTCTCTTTATGAAGATTTACTTGTTCAACAGCTTCAAAAAAAGTTTTATATGTGTAAGTCTTCCAGGAGTACTAAAAAGAGGATTTTATCTCTAACATTTGGAGAGGACATAGAAGGATGGAAAGAATAAGTTTTAATGAGATTTCCTTGTGGGATGTAGTTATGATTCTGGTATTTATTAGCAGGCATTTATTTGAATATGAAAAGCAATATGAATAAGAGTGAGGTGTTTGAATATATATCCTTTGCTCCACATGCTGTCATTCAAAGTTGTTGTCAGTTATATAGAGGTTGAAGGGTCCTTTTCATTTTTGTATGAGGGCTTTTTTGGTTTTTTTTTCATTTTGTTCTGGTGGTTTTCTTCCTGGCAGAAGGAAGCAGAAAGGTTAACAAATCAGGAAAAA
>JAYDZK010000006.1:12632254-12650443 GCA_034509185.1 Euphonia xanthogaster
TAGTCTTATATTTCCTGTCTAGCTAATATCTGACTGACATAGGTAGATTTATTATAATAGGTATCAAATCATCCAACTGACTGGGTGTACTCCAGTGTATCCCAGGTCCATTACAGGTATTATGTGTAAGCACAGTGCTCTCCAGAATTTTAATTGCCTGTCTAGGTCTTGATTTATTTTGACTTTTTTAAAGATTATGGCATCTTTTTAACAGAATTCTGACATGACCATCTCCTCATGATTAGTCTATATATTCTTAACAATGAAGGCTCGTGTAGATTAGTTTAAAGTTAGTTACAGTTAGTTACGGTCAGGTACAATAAGAGTATCAAGTATATCCATAGTAGGTGATCCCTTACATTTTAAAAGAACTACAACCTAACCTTGTTAGGCAAAAAGACTGTAGAGGGCAGTGTTATACCCTCACCAAAAAGGTCTTTCACTTCAGATGTTTGGCGATCTGATTATCAGGTCCCTTACACCAACAGAATAATGACTCTGTTGAAGGCAAGGAAATTACATCAGTGCATAGGCCCAGTATTTCCAAGTCACTGCATAAACTTGACAGATAGAAAATCAATAGCACACAATTCAATCATACCATTAAGCTGCTTGACAGAACGTATATATGAACAATTGATGAACCAAGTATTAAATGAAAGGGTTTGGCACTATATGACTAAGTGTATAATTGATAATTATTGATTGCCATATGAAAACATTAAAGCGCATTCAATACTCTGGGGACAATGTTTCAAGAGGTGACATACAGCACAAGTGAAGAGAAAGGAAGGCTCTCAATATTACTAGAATAATGTGTTTAGGAGAAGTTTTCTGTAAGTCCTTTGATGGTCTCCTTTTGTTTGTGTGTGAGTTTAGCTTATTTTTTTAGTTATTTCCAGAAATGGAAAAAAAACCAAACCAAAATCAAAACAAAAACCAACCTGTGAGGGCAAACAGATGTAGAAATGCAAATAGAAAAATATATATATAGTGTTGCCACATAAAATTTGATTTATATGTTCTCAATTTAAATGGGATAAATTAAACATCAGTGCAAGGTAAAGTGATGACTTCAATTTTGTTAAACAGTATACAATTGGGATAATATATTTGTAAACATTTACTTTAACTACAAAATGAATGATTTCATTAAAATCAGGAGCATGAATCTTTGTCCATTAAAAAAAAATTAGTCAATAAAGGATGTACTGGGCATAGTGGATCACCAGGGATCTGCAGGATTTTCAGTTGCTTTGAAAGAAAATTAATTCACTTGACTCACAAACTATTCATATCCATGAGACAAAGGTGATGTGATCCACTAGCCTCTAAAGTTAGACATTACTAACTAGCTTCAAGGAGCAGAAAATCCTGCTGTGAACAGCTGGGAAGCACAGAAAGGAGATTTATGTTCCAAAACAATTTCATTCACTTCCTCTCTCTGCTGCACTGTGGGAGCAAGTTCCACAAGAGTTAACAATTATTTCTGACTCCTAACAAATTTCTGGTAAGATATTCATCAAATCTTTGCAAATCAAATGAAAGGAATTATTGTTTTGCTCCTGCACAAGGGGCAGAATTAGCCTGGGAAGCTGTTGTCCCTATCTTGTTCCCATCCTCTGTCTGTGTGAGCAGAGGTAAGGAGGAGGCTGCACAGCGAATTGCACTGGAGAAGTGAGGGGTAAAGTCAAAAAGGAAATAGTAAAGGGATGGAAGATTTCTTTTACTCATGTCATTTCCTTACTTTGCATTTCCATGTGGTGTGCACACAGCTATGCTGGCACAGGAGAAAGGACAATGTTTGAGTGGGAGAAAGGCTGTGGCTGAAAGAAAGGCAGTACCTGATTAACTGCCCATGCCACTGAGAGTGAAATCATGTTTTTGGAGCCTAAAGTTCTGTGCACAGAACACAATTTCACTGCTTTTCTTAAGTCTTGACTCCTAAAGGCCAAGACTATATATGCACTCAGACAGCAGTAAATGATTTTTCCTAATGTTTCCAGCATGGGAGCAGAGAGAACTGACTTAGTCTGTGATGACTTAATTTTCTTCAGCAATGTACTTTGTGTTTGGAGTTTCCCCTTTTTTCCCAAATATCTCTGTAGGCAGCACACTCTTGTGAAAGCTCTGCATGGAGCTCAAAGCTACTCAGCTCCCATATTGGACAAAAATTATTTTCCTGTATCAGTGTGGCAAAGAATTCAGGGCTGTATAGCCACTCACCTTTTAAAAGGGCTGATTAGCTCTGGTGCAGTGTTGTGCTGCAATGCCTGAAATACCAGCTCCTCACTCCCATTGTGCAGCACAGATGGGAATTGAGCACTTCTGTGGAGAAGGAATACAAGGAGAAGTCAGCAAAGGCTTGGCTACCGTGGGCAGTTCCCACATGACAGCAGCAATGATGTTTGGTTTGCAGGACAAATGTTGTGTAATGAGTCTTAAAAAATTAAACTCAGTAACGGATGAATAAGACTGATAACAATTAGGTTAGCGTGGCTATGTAGTTCCCTGGGTATTGATATTTCTTCAGTTTTCAAAACACAACAAAGATAAAAGTTATCTTTCAGGGAAATGTAACGTTTTTAAACCTGTAGAGTAAAAAAATTATTTCAAGAAAAGTTCTTTCCCTGTAGCCATAAACTGAAAAATCAGTACTTATAGTTAACAAAATACTTCATCTGTGTTTCAATCAATTCCAACATTGTCGCAAGAATCAGGACTAATGAATTCTTTCTTCTTTAGACATAATTTATGATAGTGAACAAAAGGTAATTTTTAAGTTTTGCTTACCCATTGTGACACTTAAGTATTTATGCAATGAGAAGGAAATGTGTTTATAAATTAAACATCTCTTTGTACCTCAGTGACATTTACTGACTAATTTAATTGAAAGCCCTTTGTAGAGACTAAATTCACAAAACGAACTTCATGAGATGGTACTATAAAATTTTTTACTTATTTGGAGATAAATGAAGATTTAAACATCTATTAGATGTTCTCTGCACTACGTATTATGGTTGCAGAAGATAAATCAATTCTGTACAAGCTAGCTGATGAAAATAGTTCCACTTTTACTGTTTGCAATGAAAATGGAGATGACCAGACATGTTCATTTTCCCTGGGATACTGAAATATGGCTTTCATTACTGCTGCTGGGCTTTTCCTTATCCTAGCTGCAAATTCAGTCAAATGTTGAAAGTGTGCCCTCCAACCATTTGAGATGCAGTCCCAACTGCAACTTTACTATGCTTATCAGAGGGAAATCCAGAGAACATTAAAAATGAAAAATTCTTCCCAGCTTCCTCAGCATATCTAATTTTAAATTTCAGGCATGAAATAAGAATTAAAGGATGTCATAGCACAAGGCACAGTACAACACTAAAATAATCTATGTGAGGATGCTCCATTTGCTAAACAAGCTTTTTCTCATTGATAAACTTTGAGACAGTCAGTTCCACTTTGGCACGCACAAGACAGATACACATAAAAGTTTTGAATTAAAATAAAGTGTCATGTAAAAGGTTATACTGCTCACAAGGAAACAAATGTAGGATTTTTGCCTTATGAGTGGTTGCTGGTTATTTGGTTTAATTAGTAACAATATGAATGGCAATTGAACTTACTAAGGTTAATGACAGCTAGCTCTGAATAAAACACCTTACAATTTGGTTTGTGTCTAAAAGACTTCCATCTGTAATTGGCACTTACCATTGTGCAAAGCTGTATTGAATACTGAAATCAGTGATAATCAATATCAGTATGGTGTATCAATAATAATACAGGTGCCACCTATATCAGAGCACTTTTGAGATTAAGGATTAATTTACCTTCTTTACAGTGAAGGTAAATCAGCCTATCAGCCTGTTGGGTAGAGTTTCAGTTTGTCTTTTTTACCTCTGACAATTTAGGAAGTTTCTGCTTTATAGACAGTCTTGATGCAATAATCCACTCTTTGCCATCACCATCACATTAAAATCTATCAGTGGCAGTCCTTTTCTATAATCACCATTGATTATTTTCCATTATAGCCTGAAATAGCATGAACCTGTTGACCAAAATATTTGTGGAACTGAGACTAAAAAAGAAAATTTTAAAGGAACTCACCATTAAGTTTACATTTACCTAAATATTTCTGAGAAATTGATTTAGAATGATGAATGCTTTTCTTTATCTTCTCTGGAGTTTTAGTTTTAATATACTTTACAAGAAAATATGTTTGGTTTATCTGAGGTAGGAAGAAAAAGAACAAGTCTGTATGTATTTAATGTTATCATTTTTCAGCTTAAGATTTTCCTTGAGTTTCAGGTTTATATTAATTAAAGAAAAAAAAATTCTTGTTCTGAATTTTGAGGCCATACATATTCATCTCTTTTATCATGTCTGTTTGTATTCTTCTAAATTTTTTAATGTTCTTCAGATTTTTTTGTGGTTCTGTTTGTTTCTTTGTGCGTATGTGTGTATATGCATGGCAAGCACACACATAATGTTATTGTTTTAAAAATGTATTAGACTCATTTTCTTCCTTTGTCTGTTTGGAATATTCTTACTAAATTTATCAGAAATGAAAACATCCTTGTCTAATACTCATCTCTGCTGCATATTTTTAAAAGTAGAAGTGAGTAAATGGTTAGTTTATCTTTTGGGGGATTTTTTACTCATTACTACTTTTTCAAAAATTAATATTATGTGCCAATATATTAAGTTATAACTAACCTGTTGTTATCCTTACTGCCTCCATTTTGAGTTATTAATAATTTCCACCTTTCTTCAAATTAACCAATATTTTTTTAATGTGTATATTTGTTCTAGATCAATGTAATCTCATGTACTGTCTATCTGTATTTTTTTCAAAGAATCTTCTTGGTCTGGGCTAGATCCCTTCAAAATAGCTGGGAAGACATTCTCAATAGGCTGACCTTTCTTAGTTGTCTTCAGCTGATCCTTAAATCTACAGACATGCCAAAACCCAAAGAGAGCTATAATCTAAGTTATTGACCCTGGAGTATTTCACAGCCATTTAAGGTTTTATCCCCCAGCCACCTTGTGAGTAAGGAAGGCACTGTTGTATTGCTACGAAATGGGAAAGTGAGTCCCTGCAAAGGTATGCATTGATTGTTGTTCATGGTTCAGCAGGACCCCAAGGCTCCAGGGGATGTGTCTTCCTTCACAGGCCTGCTGCACTTCCAGTCCAGCTTGGAGCCAGCAGTCCATCCAGCAGTGGCCAGTCAGGATCCAGAGGTCACTCTGCCAGATGTGGCACCCAGCACACAGAGACAGAATGAAATGTGCAACGCTTGTAGCTCTGGGGCAGTTCAATTTCTCAAACAAGGTTTTCACACCCTTTGCCCTGCTGATAGCTGTGTCATGGAGCATTGTATAGAGAGAGACCTGTATTGCCAGGTAAAGGATAATGGCACAGTTATAACAGCATGGCAAACTTCTGCTGATATGAAGATAAAACAGTTGACCTTAAAATTTTTTCTGTAGGGCACGAAAACTTGAGTAGCATGGATATGAGCCAGGCCTCCACATGACCAAGGGATCAGTAGGGTGGGTCTATGCAGAAACAGATGTAGCTGGAGAGATTAATAGTAATATGTGAAGAAGAAGTTAGGTACTAAATTTAACTTGAAACAACAATGAACTAGACATCCAAGATAAAATTAAAGCTATCATTGTGCTGAACATGCCTTCCACAAACTCAGAATTACACTCCTGTTTTTTTATATCTTGATGAAAATGATATTGGACTCAACAGTTAAGTCATCTCTGCAATGATTGCAGAGCCCAAGCAGTTTTCCAAGCCCCAAAATTTCATTTTGTCTCTATGTACACATTTCTAGTTTTATTCATTAATATTTGCATTTATTTGTAAGAAGATCTGTGTTCCCTTACACTATCCTATAATTGCATGACCCTGTAAGAAGAAGATGCACTATCAGAATTTTACTATCAATAAGAGCAGTAGATAAAGGCTGCTCAATTTTTTAGATCCAGGGAAACAGGGATGGGAAAGACTTGGGTATTAGGCCCAGTATGTGCTGCTGAAGTGGAAGTAAAGAAACAATGTGGTAGACAGAAAATTTAAGCAAGACTTTTCTTCATGATTCCCATAATAATATAGAAAATGCAACTATCCTTGTTCTTCTTTTATCTTCATCCTCCCTTCATTTTGTAACAATCAGAGCCGCTTATAATCAACCATCAATTATAATGAGGAGATAAGTGGATTGTGCACAACTATGTGTGGTAGAAACGTGTCCAGTACAATTTTCACATGGAGCAGTGCTAATTTTCAAGGATTAGAAATTTTTGAATTTTTCCACTGCATTGGTTATCTTGGCTTTTCATGGCTACATTAGCGAAGAGTTGATTTAA
Organism: Euphonia xanthogaster; assembly: GCA_034509185.1. Classification (NCBI taxonomy): domain Eukaryota; kingdom Metazoa; phylum Chordata; class Aves; order Passeriformes; family Fringillidae; genus Euphonia; species Euphonia xanthogaster. The sequence goes on from JAYDZK010000006.1 coordinate 12,638,636, forward strand.
AGAAATTTTGCACTTCTGGTTTGCTTTCCAGTGACACATCATAAAACAGTTTTCAGAGATAGTCATCAAGAGTGTTTTACAGATTGAGAAACTGAGTCCAGGCAACTGATTCATTCAAAATTATGCAGTGAGGGATAGAACCCAGGTTTCCTGGCTCACAGTTCATTGCTCAAAGCACTATGTAATGCTAAGTTACTTTAGAGGATACCTTTAGATGGCAGAAAGTAACCAGAGAAGAATAGCATCTCCTCCTGCTATTCATGTGCAATGTGTGCAGTCAACCTCTCCATTTTCTCATTCCTCAGGGGGTCCATCATCTCTCACCTCCTGTTTGGCAGACCCTACACTAAGTAATGCTGCACTGGGTTAAGAGAAAAGGAAGAAAGAACTAGAGAGAAGGAATGGCAGCTGTGCTGCAAAAGGGAACTATAGCAGTCCTTTTTAGTCTACAAAGTGTTTACCATTCACACTTTACATTTTAGAAGAAACTTTTATCATATCTATCACAGAGACACCACAGGCAAGGAAATCAAGGGAAAAATAATAATTAAAAACTCTTGCTCTCCAGGACATGGCTGAGTTTGTTTTTAATTCTAGTTTATTTTGACAATTTTTCCTGTAAATATTTTTTTAATTTTAATAATGTTTATAATGTTTGAATTCAATCCATGCTCCCTCATCCCCAAGTTCAGCCTCACTTACACCTTGAATAAACTCACTTGTATCCAACCTTTATGATTTGCCACTTAGCAGCTGTATGAATAATGGCAATGATTGCTGAAAACGAAGTTCTTTTACTGAGGAATGTGGAAGGCTAGGCTTCTAGGGGGAAACACGGGAAAGATGTAAATGCAGGTCTCAACTTTTATTCAACACATCCTATTACAGACACTGAGCAATTTTTATGAGAGATTTTTATGCCTTTATGTTCTAATATATCAGTCAAAGGCAGAGCAGACTAAGAGGTTGCAAGCAGAAATTTGATGTGAGATTTTTAATGGGAGTAGCTTTAAAAGATTATACTGTAAATTCACTTTCTAGCTAACATCATGAACATCTTTGTAGAAATAAGTGTTAAATGGTATGGCTTCTTCACCTCACACTTTAAGTTGCTGAGCAGAGTACATTTCAGAGATGTAGAGACCTTTTTCCTTTTCACTCCTTTTAAACTATTTTTCTTGTAATTTTTACAGTGTTCACCCAACAAATATCTTCAAATAATAATTTGAGGAAGTTGACAAAGGCAGTTCATAAGAAACAGAAAGCAGCATTATTGAATCAAGCTTGGATTAACTGCATTGACAAGCACAGACCAGAGTGAAATTATTTTCCTATTACATTTTGATTAGTTTGTGGTTGTCTTCAATTTGTGATTTACCTTTTAAGAGAGTCTGGATTGCTCTGTGGGAGCCTCCCTGACAATATTTGTCTCGGCATGGTCAGTGGAGTATTGAGGTTCCAGACAAAGAAAGGCTTTGCTTGTGGTTGGTGATATTATTGAGATGGGGTCCAAATTTGGAAGACTTTGACATAGGGAAGAAACTCATGCTGGATGTCTGGAGTAAGACACTAGGACTGGTGTAGGAAACACCTACAGAATGTCAGCTTTATACGGTAGAATTTGCTCCAAATTCTTGTGTTAAGTGTATAGTACTAGTATACTCCCACTTTACAAGCTATTTCATTTTATGATATGAAAACTGTCAATCAAAAAGAAGTTGACTATTTGCAAAATTTTCAAAGTAGGTGTTGCCCTTTTATATTCTGGACATGATTGGAAAAAAACCCCAAACAAATAAGAAAAAATTCTTAAACCTTTTTATAATCTACTTTCAGTGATATCCTAAGATGTTTCTTTCCATTGCAATTGCAGAATTTGTTCCATCTCTCAATGCAATGTAATATCTATATATAATTAATGAGACTTTAATCTTGTTAGGCCACTGAGCTTGAAATAAAAGTATATTGTTTCCAGATTTATGGCATATATCTATTTTTTCTTTACAATTTACTAGAGTAGGAAATTTAACCTAGTCTCCCTTCTCTGTCTGAGTGTTCCCTCCTCTGCTGAAAGACTTCTCATTCTTCTGCTGTTACATTTCTTCCTGATTGGATGAAGAAATATAGTCCCTCAAACGAGGAACTCATTCAACAGCAGGCACTGAAAAGCCTCCCACATATTTTCTTCTGCTCCTGAAAGCATTTCCAATGCCCTCAGACAGAACTGAGCTTAGTTTCCTTACATTAAAATAACTAATTTATCACAAGTTTGTCAGAAGAATAATGTCTACTGCAGCATTAAAATGTGACTAAATTTACTAAAGGTAAAAATAGGCAAGTGTCTGTAATTACATGATGCACATGGACTAAAATAATTTCTGGCTCGTATGTTCCCCTGATTTCCAATAAGATGACAGAAGAGCATACATGTTTACACTGCCCTTTTCAAAAGCCTCAGTCTAACCCTTCTCCTTAGAGCTTTTTATCCCTGATCGATGGAATCGTGAAAGAAAACAGGAGGTATACAAAAATGACGATGAATATTCATTATCATCTTGTGAGTGTTCAATTTCTTCCAATTTCAAAAAAAAAAAAAAAGGCCACCCCCTCCCCCCCCACCAAATTAAAAAAAAAGAAAAAAAAAAGGTACTTGAAGAGATAACAATAAGCTATTTTCAACCCAGGTGGAGCAAAAGAAATTTTAGACAAAAGACAAAATTTTAAATCAGGGAAATAATTGAATGACCTCTGCCTGAAAAACTATGCCATAAATTATCTTTACACTCTGTGGAAACATTCTCCTTTGCCTTTAGAGTAAATCAGACAATTTTCAGGCCAAACCAATTTTCTAAATCATAATTAGACAAGAGGCTAAAATAGGTCTTTGTAATGGAAGTGGGTTATAAATTTAACATGATATCCATAATTCATCCCTGAAGAAAGGTCGTTTACATTCTGAAAGCTTGGATAATATAACTTAAAGAGCTGGCCTGCTAAATGGTGTAACAGTCTATCTTGCTTAGTTTACTTTAGAATTTTGATTCATACTGTGCTCAGTTCTTTTCCCAGTGGGAAAGCTAGATTCTTAAACCTCTTTCTCACACTTATTAAAATAATTCCCTCCTCACCAGGACATCAGCCTTGGGCATGCCCAGTTCTTTTGATAATAATTTTGTCTTTTTCAACCCTTAGATGAGTTCTGAATTATAATTGACTGGCAAAAAGCTTAATTTTTGTATATATACACACAAATGCTTAAAATACTATTCTAACAGAGGAAGAAAACATCAGCTGCCATTAAATAGAGCATTAGGCATTTAGCATACACAAAAGAGTGGGAAAGACATGTTTGAGTGACTATGACAAATATACCACTAGACAAGTATATGTTTGGAAAAAACCTTTACCTTTTAAAAAAAAATGAGTTGCAAAATGTATATTTCACATAGCAAAATTAGAAATTCTTGGAATTTCACTAAGTAGCCAATTGAATTTTCTGATTTCTTTCATTATCATGTAAACCTCCTGCCAATTTGCATTAAAATGAAATAATTTTAATCAGATTTTTTTTTTTCATTGCAAGAAAAGTAATACTAGTCTTTCATAAGTAAGAAAGAGAAGAACGGAACATTCTCCATAAACTGATAACAGCTATATTTTCCAAGAATTTGTGAAGAGAATATTGACTTTAATTGGGCCACAGCTTCTATCACAGTACAGAAAAATCTATAATGTTTTTATTTTCATAGCATTGCTTCCGCTGCTTCAGGTACTGATCAGAAGTTTCTACAATGCAAATCAGATATCATTATCATGGAATAAATCTGACAAGCTGTTGCTCAAGGCCAAAGTAGTTCATTTGTAAAACTGGACTACACAGGTACCAAAATAGGAAAGCCTCTTTTCCACTAGATTCTAAACCTGTCATTTAGCTAAATGACACAGTAGTCCTCAACAGAGGAAATCATCACTCTCTGTAACACCACTATACCAGCAAGCAACCTGCTACTGGATCCTGGGTGATATCTCACATTGAAAACATCTGGCCAAAGCCACCAACCACTCACCCAGCTCTTACAACAAGTTTGCTTAGTCCATTCCCTTTTTGACCTCATTTTCAGAAACTGTGTTTCACCATTCTGGCCTTTTTCTAGGCCACAAGCAAGAGTGGCCCCATGCCAGCACTGTTTGTCTCACTCAGGGCTGTTTTGAGAATGTTGAATCAACATCTAATTGAGCAGACAAGCTGTCTCTATTTGCCCCTACATATCCATTTGTGGTTTTCCATCCTCCCGCAGAAAGACTTTCTCATAATAAGCCTTTGATTAGATTGCAAGCTCTTAAAGGCAGGTATTGGCTTTCTACTAACTGTGCGTACAGATCAACTTTAATAAGGCCTTGAAACTTGTTTGGCCTTTGGTCAATACTGTGATAGTAACAGATGACAAATTTATCCAATTCCTGACTTTCAGTACTCTGTTTTTCTCTACAACCCACTGAATGCTGCCCCTGCTGCAGCATTTCTTTTTTCTGCTGTAATTGCCTTCCCTCGCATGCAACCTAGTGAATAATATATGCTCACATTAGAGTGTCTGGCCCTGTGGGAGGACGTTCCAGTCACCTCAGTGTTTTTTTCAAACATGCTACTGTATGTGACACTATGAGATAAAGTAAGTAAACAACCAGATTGCAGTTTGAATCGTGGCACAGCTCAGATCTACAAATGCCCGAACAGAATAAAGAACCTTTCTGGTCAGCACCATATATTTGATAATCGGAGAAGTATCTTGCAATTACTTTACTTCTTTTGATTTAAAGGGTTTTAAAGGGTTTAAATGAAATGAGGATTATTAATGTTCTCTGAACATTTAACACATTAAGAAAGTGAGGTCCTCTGAGGTAAAATGACTCATACAAGGTCACACAAGAAAACAATAGAACAAGAAACACAACTTGTTTTTTGTATTGGTATCTACAATTAACCCCATAATAACAGGTGAAATTCCAGGGACATCAACAACATAAAGATTTTACAAAGTTCCATGGTCTCAGGGCAGGCCCAGCAGATCACAAAACATTTGCAATATTCTTAAGGTATGAAGCCTGTTACAAAAACTGGGTAAAGTGGTTGCATAAGATCTACCATGGCAAAAAGAGTGCTTGTTAGAAATATGAAGCTTACAGCTACTTATATCAGAGCACAAAGTGGGGAATGTGACACTTAGGCAGTAACCTTTCCTTTGTACCACGCACCACATTTGCCCCACGATTGGAGGGAGTAAACTCAAGGACAAAGAGAGCAAGGAGTAAGCCATTTGGTAATCTTGCCATGTAGTTCTGCAAAATATTCCCTGCAGTGTAGAATTGTTCCAAGTTGCACATGCTGTGCGTGGCTGAGTGAGAAAACTGGCTGCTGTGCACTGGGGTCTATTGCGAAGAGAAAGAAACCCGGTGACCTGCTAATAGGCATGCTGTGTGTGGTCTCTCCTGCCTAAGAGTCCCTGTATCAGTGATCAGCTGCATCCTTCTCAAACTAGACAGTGCTTAAATTTTACTGATTGTTGCAATGGTTTTGAGTCTGGGAGACGAGCAGTTTATAAATGTTTTTCAACAGCAAGTGAATCCTCTACATCTCAACAGGAGCAACTTTCGTCCTGCTCAGTTCCCGCTTCTTGTTCTTCACACTGAACATAGATTAGGGTTAATTAAATCAAATACAGCACTCTAGCCAAGCTGGCTTTTAAACCTAATACTATGAATAATAAAAATAAAACATATCCTTAAGACTATTTTTAAATGTTGGTATCTAATGTTTGTTAGCTATGCAATACTTTTGTATCTCTTTAGAAGCCCCGATTTTTGAAAATGATGGGAAAATATGATTTCCACTTAGGTTAGATACTGTAGGACTATATTGTCTTGACATCTTCAAAAAACTAGAAATCATGAACCTGTGGATTAAAAAAGAAAAAAAAAAGTGGGGCTAATGCTTTACTTGGGCACACACCCTGAGATCATTCAAGAGAATTTCCAAAGCTGGCAAGAAATATCCACCTGCACATCTGTTATTAGGACTTCAACTTTCTAGTGGCTGGTTTTCTTACTGGTCTGAAAGGCTATCCAAAAATACAATGATGTGTGTAAAGTGCTGTTAGCTTCACTACAGGAATATCTGCTGAGTAGTAGCTAGACACAATTTCGACAGAAAGAGATTTTTTCTGCTTATTTTCCTTTCAGTTAGGATGGTGGGATAGATGGGAAAAATGTAGCTATTTAAAGATATTAATGTAATAGTAAATAACTGGATAACTGTGATATTGTAGCCTAAAAAATGTTTAGAAATAGATTTCATATTGCTGCATTTTTCTGTTCTTCAAAAGTATGGTTCTGTGAATACAGAGAAAAAATAACGAAAGGATAGGATATATTTAAAACTGTGCATATGTAAATATAGGTACCATATATGTAGATAGGATCACTTCATAATTTGTGTTTACAAATAATTCACACAATATATGGCAGTATTCCATGGAGGTAGCAGCTACAACTGTTGTGGAAAAAGGACCAAAAAACCTGTAAATGAACAGGATAAGCAGCCTGTTGCTGTATGATATCAGCACAAAAACTGTTTACAGGTTTCTCTGTCTATCTATATATCTTTCCTCACCAAATTACAAGGATCTTATAGTTTGAATGCTCCCTTTTTTCTTTTTTTTTCATATGAAAAAGGGAGTCTTAGTTGTTTGGGGAAGACAGTACAGCAGAGTGTGAATAATAACATCTCATGACATACTAATGGAGAGTAAATTTAGCATTTTTTCTAAGGAACCACAGTTGTTTCCTGTTTTGCTTATTTCAATGTTGCATCATAGAATGTTTTATGAATGTTTTTCATAAGATCATGTGGGGCATTTTTAATATTTTTAATAATAGTGTGCTGAATTTGGATAGTTTCATTTGCAATTTAAGTAATGCTTTGTTCTGATGAGATCTCTGGAGGTGGTTTTGACATTTAAAAGTGATGTGAAGAGATTCAAAGTGATTAAAGCTGTCAAATGTTACCCTAATTGTGTGACTGCAATCTTTTCAGCCTCTTTCAATGAGTGTATACATTATACACGCTGCACAGCACTTCTGTTTAGATTGAGGTTTTTTATTAATGCCATCCTGATTGACAGAAATTATTGCAAGATCACAAGTGGAACTAAATTAGTTTGCCACTGCATTCAAGCAACATGCATAGCCATGAACTTTTAAGATGCAGTTATTTACTCAGCCCTTCCTCCTTTCTCCCCACAAAAAAAACAATGTTATGGTAGTGACAGATGATATCTTTCACTTTTATACTGTCATACTAGTTCATAGGAATAAAAAAGTTTTGCCCATATTAGAATTATTTTAACCTTCAGTTTGTATTCAAAATGCTACTTGACAGGTCATTTATTTTAAATATGGTTTCTAGCAAAGAAAAGTATCAGAAATATTCTAATTAATTATGAACAAGTCAGATTTTCATGACTGATATTTTATTAATATCTTGCTATGTATTCATGGAAGCTGTAATACTTATTGATACCTTCTTGTCTATTAAAAATAAGAAAGCTTCAAAACCATTTTGATACCCTTAGATATTCATGTCTTAGCTATCTGGAGTAGTACTATTCCAATTATTTAAGAATATTTGGATATGTAGTGGGTTTTTTTTTTTAAGGTAATTAGGTTCAAATGCAGTACTGCCTTCACAGATTTGTCTTTCTATACTAGTAGGAATAAAGGGTAAAAATTAAATGTTTCATGAATTTTTTTGATCTTGCAGAATACTTAGTGATGGTGGTGTGGTTTAAAAGCCTCTGTGTCACAACTGTTCAAACAGCCAGAATGAAATGTGCTGTGTTTGCTTGGGACAAAATGGCTGCAAGCATCACCAGGAGTTTGTTGCAATATTAAATGCAATGACAGTTATGTTCCTGAGGATTCTTCAGACAAAGAATGAAGTGGCTGCTGGCCTCCACATTTCAAGTGACCACACGAATACCAGAAATCTTGAAGCTCCTATGTCACATATCCTGCTTAGTCATGCTGCCAAAAGAGCTCAGCAAACATGTAGGCTCAAAAAGAAATCAAAATGAACCTTGATACTGGTGACGACAGCAGCAATTACTATGACAAGATTATCTCAACTGGAAATATAGTAGTGAGGACATCACACTACAGAGAAAAGTTTTTAATGGGCTCCAAACTCTAGATCAAACACTCTTATAGCTAGGAAATGACAATATTTATTAATATTGCAATTTGAAAGAAGAAAGAAAGAAAAAAATCTAAGAAAAGTAAAATTTGGGTACAACTCCTGCAGAAATATGTTTCAAAGAAGCAAAGACACGTAACCTACAGATATTCAGTTCTATTTATGAATATTTAGAGGATGGTGGAGTGCATTTCAAATGAACATTTCATCCATACCTATCTTGTAGTTAGGTTGAACACAGTGAGCAGGTGTAGGGGCTATTGCCTCTTTGATTTTCTGCCTTTTTCATTATTTAAAAAAGACCCAGATAAATATTTACCTAGCATGAGTCTCAGTAGCACAAAGCTATGAGACAAATAATGCTTTAAAAATTGCATAAAAACTGCTACAAAGAGATAGGAGGCAATTCTCCAAAGGAATTTTTTCCCCCTTGTGTTGTCCAGTTAGATTTGCTTGCAGCTTTCTCCTGCTCAGTGGCTCATTGTTATCTGGGCTACAGAGAATAGAAGAATTAACATGTGAAATGTTAATTGTCTTAGCAGTAAATTATTATATTGCTTACTCATTGGTGGTGATTTATTTTCAGGCTATTTTAATGCCATGTTCTGCATTGAGGGAATTATTTGTGTCATTGATACCTTTGGAATGTTGTGCATTTTTCAGTCATGTTGCAGTCTCTTGACAACATTGTTAAGAATTAATTATAATTCACAATTATAATGGTTAACAATAAAGCTCAAGTTTCGATGGCTTTGGTGTCTGATGAGGGTAAGTAATAGACTTGGGTGCATAATTCATAGTGGATAATTTATTCAGTGAATTTGCCAAATAATATCTGCAAATAATTCTTTAGATTGTTTGCAAGCAGTTCGTTGTCATTGTTCCCACATTTGAAATCTAAGCTCATTAGAATGGACACATGGTCTTTATGGGGTTTTCCGGCTCTCTGGTAGTAATTCTAAGACAGAGTATTTTAATTTACAGAACTGATAATTTGCTTTTTATAAAATGTTTCCCAGTATTTTCTTTAAATCGAGCAACTGACTAAAGTACATTTACGTTAAAGATTAAATTAGAAGTATTTAGATAAGTAATTTCTAAATTAGTTGTTTTCAAATTTAGGTTTAATTATTAAAAAATTACAGTGGGTTTTAAAGCACAACTCAGTCTTTCTCAGAGCTAGCATTAGTTTAAAGTAGGAGCTGGATCTGGTATTGACTGCCTGTAATTGTGGTGTCTGAAAATGTTCAAAATTCAGCATTCTGCTGGCAGGTCTGATTTTGTTGCAAGGCAGAACACACATGGGCCCAGGAAGCTTACATGATTCAGCTAAGCTTAACTAAACTTGATCAATGATTTAATTACCTCCTGGTTCGGCTGCCTGTTATGGTGACCATGTTCCCTCATGATTCCACATTGCTGGGTAAATTCCTTGTGTTACCACTGCATATGTTAATTTATCTTTGTCGCTCAGGCTGCAGCACTGCCAGTGCTTTGCTCCCTCCAAGCTGGCTTTTGGAACCAGCAAGTTTGCAGCTGCTGGAAGCTGTGCTGAAATGAGGCTGCACACAACTCTTCTGAGGAAGAAGCTGCCTCGCTGTTTCATAGCAGGAGCTTGTGTTCTGAAAAGAGAGCAAGCGAGAGTGAAAGATTTTTCCTCAATTTCCTCCCCCAGTTCTCTGTTAAATGAACATAAATCCACAGAGGAGTTTTATGTAACCCCACAGGGACAGAGCATGCTGTTATCAAGCACATAAAAATGTAGGAAGAACCACACTGAGTCAGACCAAAGGTTCCACCTTACTGAATATTCTATCCTAAGCAGTAACCAATTGCAGATGTTCAGAGAGGAATATAGAAAATTGATGAGTACAGAAGGCTTAATCCTTACCCGTATGTAGATTTCATAAAAGCCAGTACACCGCTTGTGCCATCTGAGGGAAACTCCTGCCAAAGCTCTGCATTCCAAGACTGCTTTTATATTAGTGGCTTTGCAGAGTTTGAATGGGAAAAAAAGAGAAAGACGTAAAAATCAAATGAACTTGCACCCAATATTAATATATATGGTATAAAGATTCTCTATTAGGAACTATAGAATACTCTCCTTTAGCTGGAGTAAACAAATCAATACTTTATCCCTGTAATATCTACAGAGTTTTGGAGCAGGCAGGATAAAACTGCAGTGATGATTATGAAGTCCTGCTGCAGGCTGTATGTATTACATGGAAAAAATAAATCCTAAAAGAAGAATGAAATGTTCAGTTGTAACTAATTAAATTTTCCTAGGTATGCGTGTACTCTATGTCTTCTTTAAATATGTGCAAATATTTAGTTGGAGGTGAAATCACTGGACATGGAATAAATTTAGGAGGTTTGGCTAAAGTAGAATCAGCTTAGTTTTTGGACATGATATCTTTGAAGGGGCACTATCAGCTCAGCTTTTTTACTCAATGCCTCACACACCAAAATTGCCATTCTGAGATAAAAGTCTGACAAAAAAGGTCATCGTTCAGTTGAGGTCTGAGAACTTTAAAAGTTCAATCCTTGTCAATCATTGGGAGATTTTCAGATCTTGACATTGTCCATCACACAAGGGTGTAACAGTCCTGATATCCTGCTCTTCCCAAAGTACCGAAGATCCATCAAATAAAATGCTAGTTTGGGCTGAATTTGGAGACTGACTTAAGGGAAAAAAAGAAAAAAAAAACCAACAAGTTTTGAATACCTTAGAACATAATGCCTTAGAGAAATGAAAAAGGAAAAATTGGACAATGACCAATGAAGTCCTTTTAATCTATCCTCAATTATGTAGGAAATTTAATTCTTTCTAATAGGGAGCTACCATAAGGCCCTGTGTCACTTGCAGCACAGATGGCTGTGAAAATGTGAATTCTATTCATTTGAAGTAAAAACATATCCTCAGACCAATAATACAGATGATGGCAAAAGAAGCATTTGTTACATATTAAACTGCACTTTCCTAGAAATGTTTTGTTTAGCTATTGCAAATACGTAGTAAAGCACATCCATTTCAGATTAGCAGATTGTACTGTTTGGGATATGGAATTTGAAAAGAGGTGAAACAGAGACTTTCAAAATAAGACACTTAATACATTTAAAATTAGATAGAGAATACATTTATTTATAAAATTTTATGGAAAATCACAAAATGAAAAGCCAGTGCTCATGCAGGAGACACAGGAGTCCTGCCCCTTTATTTGAATAAGGGAGGGCCCACCTGGGCACAACCGCAGGGCTTCTCTCAAGGTTTCAGAGGGAGTTCTTGTCCTGAACTCCCAGTCCATGGTGCTCTCTTCCTTTCCTCATTGCTGAGGTACTGGGAAGGTACAGCCCTCCCAAATCTCCTACCCTATATTCCCTATTGAACCTGTCATTTTACCCCAAAGTTCAGAGGTTCAGGCTTGTGCAGACCCTTTATCAGGAGCTAACCTGCCTGGGCTCTGCAACAAACCTGCTGCCCAAAGTCAGCAGAGACATTCAGACCCATTCCACAGACCTACACACCCACACCTTCACCCATCCAATGGTTTGTAAAGACA